>OZ038507.1:21665665-21710665 GCA_964036315.1 Acanthosepion esculentum
CAGACTTTCCTTCTCAAATATTTGAAAAACCAAACCGTTCTGTGAAAACATTATTGGAAAATTAAGGATAATAACTTCATCCCAATAACCAAATCGGAAATCATCTATCCGTCCAGAACTCTCAACAACATCCAGGACAGATATGATCTGTGTATACAGGATAAAATCGCAATAATCAAGTACACAAATGATAACCAATTATTAAACCAACGTAGCGAGCTTATTTTTAAATGCAGACATAAAGACAAACTTAAAATCCGCTAAAAACGCTTACCGCATGGATTTTGTGACGATGACACAGGAAATGGTGGTTCGTTGATAAGAATAGTAGTACATATGGGAAATCATCCATGTGTCGATATGGAGATTTAGACACGTAGTGCGTACTATTTTGCGGAATTCTACATACATAGTGGGACCTAAGACTGGCTTGCCGAGTTACACCTTACCCATGTTTCTAAACTAACACATTTTATAACATTTCTATAATCCATACCTTCTTCCTGGATTTTGGTATTTGTTTTTGAATGTCTATTCGCCTCTTGTATCTAACAATATTATAGTGATTCCTATTGTTAATTGTACCAGTGACTACTACTAACAATTAACTCACTCTATAGACCCATTTACATAGTTCCAAAAGTTGGACAGGCTGCTAAAGCTACCACTACCGCGCCTTTCTCTTCTCACGTTCCTCTTCCCCAACCTTTCCACTCCTTCTACAAATATCTCCATTGACTATAAGACTTCGGCCAACAAACAAATGCTTAGGTTTTACCATAGTCACACAGACTTTTATTTTATTTAGATAAGGATCCATTCATTTTAATTAACTTGAATCGACCGGATTTATCCTAAAAAAAAAAGAAAGAAAATTTCGGCCAGAGTAATATCCAAATCAATATAAATAGGCAAAAGATGTAGAGTAAATTCCTGGTTGAAGAGACTGACCACTACTAACCCCGAATATCTAAGCCTTTACCCAACACCTTTTCTCTCACCTTTCCTCGCACTACCAAGCTAAAGTGCTCTGCCTCCCACCCCCGGTGTAATTTCTCTATTCGCGGAGCAGGTTTTCGTTCTGATGAGATGAACATCTCGGTGTTCACGAAATAAAAATTATAAACAAAATGGATAATTAAAGTCTCCGTCTTTTTATTGTCATTATAATGCTCTGTAGTCGACATTGAGCTCTCCCTGGATTCATATCCTCCACGGAATAAACTTTACAGTCACAAACTGGTAATATATATATATATATATATATATATATATATATATAGGGTGCCCATGAAGTTCGTGTGCACTTTAAAAAATTTATAACTTTATTTGTATTTGCGATAGAAATAATCTGTAAAAATTGTTATAAAGTTTAATGTACCTTGTTTTAAGTATAAGTAAAATAATAATAATAATAATGATAATATATATATATATATATATATATATATATATATATGTGTGTGTGTGTGTGTGTGTGTGTGTGTTTGTGTTTGTGTGTGCGTAGGATGTCCATAAAGTTCGTGTGCACTTTAAAAAATGTATCATTTTATTTGTATTTGCGATAGAAATAATCTGTAAAAAATGTTATAAAGTTTAATGTACCTTGTTTTAAGTATAGTTAAAATAATAATAATAATAATGTTAATATATATATATATATATATATATATATATATATACAGGGTGTCCATAAAGTTTGTGTGCACTTTTAAAAATTTATAACTTTATTTGTATTTGCGATAGAAATACTTTGTAAAAAGGATTAGAAAGAAGTAAATCTATATTTTTTAATGTTTTATTGAAATTTTATTTAAGTTTCCACATGTCCTCCATCATTAGCAATACAAAGGGTAATACGATTTTTCAATTCACGTAAAAACATTTGCCAACTGATTTACAGTAATGCCTGAAATCACATTAGTTATTTTAGCTATACTTAAAACTAGGTACATTAAACTTTATAACATTTTTTACAGATTATTTCTATCGCAAATACAAATAAAGTTATAATTTTTTTTCTTGTATGCATGCAAGTATGCATACATACAACCATGTACGCACTCGACTGTGTATATTTGTGTGTTCGTGTGTGTGCTTTTGTATGTTTCTATTTATGTCTAAGCCTATGTAGATATTTCTTTCTTTTTTTTTATATTAGTATTTACTTAACAAAGTAGGTGTTTGTCTATTTGCCTGCATTTCCCCATTATTTCGTTATTCTTGTTCAATAAGTTGTTTTGATTCTCAAAATGTAATAATTTCTAGTTTCTCCTTCAGACAAAATTTATAGTTTCTGCTATTTTTACTGTACGGTTTTGCTTTATTTATAATTTCCCATTTGATCTTGTTAGCAATGTTACTATGTTTCTGGTTCCATATGTATTTTGATAGTGTTGTTCTGTTTGTTTATTTTTCTACTTTAAATGATATTTGTTGATTATTGAATCTTTCTCTGAAGGTTGTTTCTGCAACTCTTATGTAAGATTTTCTTCGGGTTTGTGTTGTTTGTTACGGTGGCTTTCATTATTATGTTGTTGGTTAGTCATTTGTTAAGTGGGCTATTGTTTTTATTTCGTAAACTGTATTTGTTGTTGTTTTGCTGATTCATGATGTTGTGGTTATTATTGTCTTTTTTAGGTATTTCATTATCGTGTTTGGTTATTATTTTCTCCTCGTTATCCATGCAGCTGATATAACTGATTTTTACTGTATTTTTGTTAATGATTTTTGATAGTTTGTTGTGTTTATGGAAAGGCTTTTACATTATTTTGAAGAATATTTATACTATTTTTTTTATTGTATTATTGTAGGGTGGGTTGAACCAGATTATGTTTCTTTTTCTATTGTTATGTTTGTTTTGTTTTTGTTTGTATATTCTAGTTTGTTCGAATAAACGATATTTCTTTATGCTGTTTCATGTGTGTTTTTTTTTTGTTGTTGTTGTTGTTTTAGATGTATATTTTTATGTTGCTGGAATTTGTTGATATTCTTTTGCTTATATATGGGTATGTTTTTGCATACGTTAGGGGGATGGTTGGAGTTTTGTTAACGCATATGGAGTTCTTCGCTTTTCTCTATGGTTTGTATGTGCTGTTTAGATAAATGTTATATATAAGCTTTTTGCTATTTTTAGGTGAGATTTTATGTCTATTTCATATCCTAATGAAGGTTCCTATAATCTGTTTTCTTATTTTTTCTGTATTTCTGCCGTTTAATTAATATGGAAATGCATCATTTTTTTTCTCCATAAATTTAAAAAATTATTTAAAATCAATCATCATTTTCTTACAAAATATGTGCAACACGGAGCAACGCGCGGGTAATCCGACTAGTATATAATAAATATAAGAACTGACATTTAAGCCAACACCCAGAGGCGATAGTCAGTGTGATTCTAAACGCAATCAGCAGGCCATATATATATATATATATATATATATATATATATATATATATATATATATATATATATATATATATATATATATATATGTATAAATTGCGTTTCCAATTATTAACGAGGTGTTAATTTTTTCATTTTGTTAAAAAAAACTACCTGTCGGAATTTAACGAAATTTTCACAGTATAATGGGCATAGATATATGCGCAGACTGTAAAAACTGTATTGTTCTGCGCAACAGGAAACAAACGGTGACCATTTGCAATATTAACATGATATAGAAGTGTCCCAGACTATAAATGAGTGTCATTATAATCGTGCAATTATGGGTCGCAAATGTGACTTGAACTTTTCTGAGAAAGATATTATTGCATTTGAACTTTCCAAAAGTAAATCTACATTAGAAATATCAAAAATAATTGGAAGATATCACCAAAATGTGAAAAGATTTGTTGCAGCTCCTACGAAGGTATGTAAGAGGGTCGATAATGGTCAAACGAGGGTTGTTTCCCGACGTTTTTTTGCCACGAATGAAACGTGTAGCTACAATTAACCCAGGCCCGACCAGAGGAGAAATTTTCAGAATCATTCGAGAAGCAACAGTGTCAAGAAGTCCTCACTATCGCATTCTGAAAAGTGTCGGGACAGCAGTGGGATCAGGGGCAAAACTACCATTGACAAAAGTACGCATACAAATGTGTTTGAAATGGGCAAAGGAGAATATGAAGGTCGATTTCTCAGAAGTTCTGTTCACAGATGAAAGTCGTGCAACACTTGCTGACCCTGATAGTTGGGGCAAAGGTTGGGTCGTAAATGGATGAGATCTTCATCACCACTTGACACGGCAATAAGATTTGGGCTGGTATGATTGAAGGTATCATGGTTGGTCCGTAGAGTTGCCTGACGGTACGAAAATAACCGCAGATGACTATAAAGCCTTCCTCAAAGAACACTTGGAATCTTGGCTAAAAATGCAAAGAATCGCCTTCAGGAGAACCATCGTATTTATGCAAGATAATGCTCCTTCCCATTCAGCGCATAAAGAACACAAGAAAAATTCAATAAAAAACTTAAACACATCGCATAAATATCGATAGATCCTGAAGAAGGTTGGAGCGTACAAGGGCCGAAACGTCGTGAATATAACAAGAAAAATTAGGACAACAGTCCGAACAATGTAAACAGTTAAAATAACTCCTCTCAGAAATAGAAACAGATCCTGAAGAAGGCCGGGGTCTACAACGGCCAAAACGTCGTGAATATGGCAATAATGATGAAAACAGTCCGAACGATCTAAATAGTGTAAACAGTTACAATACCACGTCTCAGAAATGCAGACAGATCCCGAAGAAGGCCGGAGCGTACAGGTCTGAAACGTCGTGAATATAGCAATAAAGATGAGGAAAACTGTCCGAACGATGTAAATAGTGTAAACCGTTACAATACCACATCTCAAAAATACAGACAGATCCTGAAGAAGGCCGGAGCGTACCACGACCGAATCGTCTCTGAATATGACAATAAAGATGAGGACAACACTCCGAAAAATGTAAATAGTGTGAATAATTACAAACCCTCATCTCAGTAATACAGACAGATCCTGAAGTAGGCCAAAGCGTGCAACGGCCGAAACGTCGTGAATATGGCAATAAAGATGAAGAAAACTGCCCGATCTATTTAAATTATATATTTACACTACCTCCTCTTAGAAATATAGACATATCCTGAAGAAGGCTGGAGCGTAAAACGACCGAA
Organism: Acanthosepion esculentum; assembly: GCA_964036315.1. Lineage (NCBI taxonomy): Eukaryota > Metazoa > Mollusca > Cephalopoda > Sepiida > Sepiidae > Acanthosepion > Acanthosepion esculentum. The sequence goes on from OZ038507.1 coordinate 21,670,824, forward strand.
TCGTCGTGAATATAACAATAAAAATGAGGAAAACAGTCCGAAAAATATAAATAGCGTAAATAATTACAATACCTCCTCTCGGAAATATTGACAGATCCTGAAGAAGGCCTGGGCGTATAACGGCCGAAACATCGTAAATATGGCAATCAAGATGAAGAAAACAGTCCGAACGATGTAAATAGTGTAAATAATTACAATACCTCCTCAAAGAAATATAGACATATCCTGAAGAAGGCCGGGGCGTACAACGGCCGAAACGACGTGAATATAACAATAAAAAAGATTAATTTCATTGGCTGAATGTTTGATCCGCTTTTCATAGGATATTTTTTATTAATTTGTATTTTTCATTAATTGATTTTGGGTGTGGTAAAAGCACTGCCGATCTGGAAGAAGGTTATTCAATAACAGAAGGTCTCGATAAATTGGGAAAAGGCTACCCACTCATTATTTTTTTAAAGATACTGAAGCTTCAAAAAGTAAAAACCCTGGAAGGAGGCCCCCAGAGATCGCTGAAGCTATGAGTAGGAAGATTCTTAGTACGATCAAATATAATCATAGCATCTTCAGCCTTGAAGGAAAGGCAGAGAAATCTTATGTGACGAACTATTAGACAGTATCAGTATAGCAAGAGGATTAGCCGAAAGTGCAAAACACAAATCGGGAATACTAAAATCAACCAAGTACAAGTATTTAAGTATCTGGGAAGTGTTCTAGCGGGGAGTTTGACACTGAAATCCGAAGACGTATTGGTTTGGCCAAAGATGAATTCCGAAAGCTAAACCGAATGATCAGTCGGTTATGTGCCATGCGTGATACACGATTAGACGATCATGTATCTTTCGATACATGGCTGACGAGGAAGATTTTTTTCCCGCATTTTCTTTCTGCGTTAGACCAGTTCCCATCCAAATCTATACAACCCGGTCTATCCTGCTATTTACCCATAGATGGGGGGAAAAGAGGATTCATAACTTTCCTAAGGGAATTAGCACGTAAGTGAATATCATTCAGTTACGTGCCATGCGTGATACACACTTAGGCGATCATGTATCTTTCCATACATGACTGACAAGGCAGATTTCTTCCCGCAGTAGGTTGCCATTTCTTTCTGCGGTAGACCAGTTGCCATCCAGAGCGATAGAACCCGTTCTATCCTGCGATTTACCAATAGCTGGTGGTATTAACACGTGAGTGAATATCAGTCAGTTATATGCCATGCGTGATACACGCTTAGTCGATCTTCTATCTTTCGATATATGACTGACGAGGCAGATTTTTTTGGAAGTAGGTTGCAATTTCTTTCTGGGGTAGACCAGTTGTCATCCAAGGTTATAGAATCCAGTCTGTCCTGCGGGGAGTTTGACTCTGAAATCCGAAGACGTATTGGTTTGGCCAAAGATGAATTCCGATAGCTAAACCGAATGATCAGTCGGTTATGTGCCATGCGTGATACACGATTAGACGATCATGTATCTTTCGATACATGGCTGACGAGGAAGATTTTTTTCCCGCATTTTCTTTCTGCGTTAGACCAGTTCCCATCCAAATCTATACAACCCGGTCTATCCTGCTATTTACCCATAGATGGGGGGAAAAGAGGATTCATAACTTTCCTAAGGGAATTAGCACGTAAGTGAATATCATTCAGTTACGTGCCATGCGTGATACACACTTAGGCGATCATGTATCTTTCCATACATGACTGACAAGGCAGATTTCTTCCCGCAGTAGGTTGCCATTTCTTTCTGCGGTAGACCAGTTGCCATCCAGAGCGATAGAACCCGTTCTATCCTGCGATTTACCAATAGCTGGTGGTATTAACACGTGAGTGAATATCAGTCAGTTATATGCCATGCGTGATACACGCTTAGTCGATCTTCTATCTTTCGATATATGACTGACGAGGCAGATTTTTCTGGAAGTAGGTTGCAATTTCTTTCTGGGGTAGACCAGTTGTCATCCAAGGTTATAGAATCCAGTCTGTCCTGCTATTTACCTATAGCGGGGATCTGGAGGAATTAATACCTTTCCCAAGGGTATTAGCATCTAAGTTCGACATTCCAAACACCTGAAGAAGGCCGGAGCGTACAACGTTCGAAACGTTGTGATAAATATGGCAACAAAGATGATGGCAATAGTCCGAATAATGTAAATAGTGTACATAATACCTCATCTCAGAAATATAGACAGATACTGAAAGATCTGATAAATATGGCAACAAAGATGAGGACAATAGTCCGAATAATGTAAATAGTGTACATAATACCTCATCTCAGAAATATAGACAGATACTGAAGGATCGGATAAATATGGCAACAAAGATGAGGACAATAGTCCGAATAATATAAATAGTGTACATAATACCTCATCTCAGAAATATAGACAGATACTGAAGGATCGGATAAATATGGCAACAAAGATGAGGACAATAGTCCGAATAATGTAAATAGTGTACATAATACCTCATCTCAGAAATATAGACAGATACTGAAGGATCGGATAAATATGGCAACAAAGATGAGGACAATAGTCCGAATAATGTAAATAGTGTACATAATACCTCATCTCAGAAATATAGACAGATACTGAAGGATCTGATAAATATGGCAACAAAGATGAGGACAATAGTCCGAATAATGTAAATAGTGTACATAATACCTCATCTCAGAAATATAGACAGATGATAATGCCGACAATCTTTTTATTGCTAGTAATATTTGTTAAAAAAAAATAACACTAGTAATATTTTTCCTTCAAAAATTCATTCCTGGTGAAAGATTTTCCACAAAAACTTTATTGCTGGTAATAAAACCTATTTTTACACATTCGTAGTGTTTTGACACCAGTTTCGGGGGTTAACTATTTGTCCATAGTTGGGATCCTAACAGTTGCTACCATCCCGGGACAGGGTGGTACTGGGAACACCAGCAATTAAGAGGTGGTTCCACGCTCCTCAAAACCTCCTGATCAGAGGCCTTGCTGTTGGACGTATTTTATCGTCTTACCCAGGATGCGGATGTAGTTTATCCTCTTGCCCAGGACGCGGATGTAGTTTATCGTCTTACCCAGGACGCGGATGTAGTTTATCGTCTTACCCAGGACACTTCATATTCTATTTCATGTATTATTATAATTTTTCATAAAGTTTCGTCCGATATATTTCCTGTTACTATTATTGAGTTGTACACAATATTTGTGAGGCTCTTTTACATGTTTTATTTAATAACATCGTATTTGAGAAGACGCTTCGTTGATTTTAAACTTTATTTATTTCGCTTACTGGCCTGTGTACTCGCGGAATCTTAAAAGTGTTCTCAATTACGCAGGCTTCAACGTTTTCTTGAGTACAAAATAAATACTGACTAAATAAACGGAACGTCTGATCAAATACGGGTAACCACTAACAATAATGTTTGTAGCAATAAATTGCGTCGGATTTACAAAATAAAATTCATTAATATAGTAATTTACCAAGCGTAACTTAGATGTGGCTCAAGGTCGAAAGTCTGGGGTATCCAGTGAAGATCGAACTCACTACTCATTCATTATTGTTTTAACGAGACAACTTACTAACCATTGCACCGCTTCGAGGTGCCCATAAAACCCATTCTCTTAGGCACTCTGTGTTTATCTAAAAATAAATACACTTAAATTCACCTCCATCACTGTCGTGCGCCAACGGATTAGATGTAGAATCTCGACTGACACCAATTCAGTCGGGTTTCGATCCTAGCCAGAAGCAACCGGACGTTTAGCCACACTGATGAACTGTGATACAGTCTGTCTGTGAATGACAATAGATATATATAGATTTATCGTCTACTATCTCGTCGGCTAATATTACAGTTTTCCTATTGTCTTTTACACACACACACACACACACACACACACACACACACACACACACACACACATATATATATATATACAAACATACTTTTAAGGTGTGCTATATTTATGCGATAAAGTGCTCAATATCAGAGATAGAGCGTATGTAAATATAAAAGTGAACATTGAAGTCAACACTCAGAGACGACAGGCCGTTTCATGCTGGATGCAATCGTCAGAGTGTTGACTTATGTGTTCACTTTTATATATATATATATATATATATATATATATATATATATATATATATATATATATATATATATATATATATATATATATATAGAGAGAGAGAGAGAGAGAGAGAGAGAGAGAGAGAGATCACGGAGACAGACCGAGTTTTGGAAGACGTGAAATATAGGCATGAACCGACTGACACTAAAATACCTGGATAACAGGGAAGATAGACCAAATGAGAAATAGACTGAATAGATAGACCGACTGGGTGATAAGCGGACTGGTTAGTGCCAATGCCTCGAGAACCAAACTAGTTATATTCCATTATCGACGATCGGACTCTAAACTACCGCCAGTGACGATGAACGGATGTCCCCTCGAGGAGCCACCGTGCCTTGAGAGACTACTGGGCTCAAAACTCAGCCCAGGACCTCAAGTGGAACTCGTCGTCCATACGATCCATCTCTAAAGATGTGCAGCTAAAATTATCGGCTCTCGGATCCCTCATGCAACCTTCTACCTTCACAAGAGCCGGATCAGGCGGAAAATGGAGTACTGTTCAATCTCCAGCCTTGATAGTGTCCGAAGGCGTCTCCGAGCCCTTACGGGTAACGAATTATTCTCCATCCTCCAACCTGACTCCCACAGAAAGTGGTCGGGCCAACTACATTCCCTGCCCCCCCCCACCTCGAGGTAAACCTTCTCAGTAAGAACACGCCATGCCACTTACATAGTATCAAACCACCCACATTCCCCCCACCGTATTTCATCGGTGAGAAGTAAGTTCCGCTCGAACAGCTTCTTCCCACGAACCCCTACCCTGTGGGACTGACTCCCAACTCGATGTTTCCCCGATACTACTGTTCAAGGCTAGGCTTAACCGTTATCTTCCCCTTCTATCGGTGCAAATTGACTCTTAACGTAACCCTCTACCTCGAGTGGCCCTCGGGCCTTGTAAAGGGTGGACCTTACTGTATAAATGAAACAAAACAAACATAGTTTAGTAGATATAAGCCTGATTTTCGTACGTGTGACTTCATTTTTTTTAAAGATCTTCAATATACAAGATATACATTTACTTTTTATCTAAGTATGTATATAGGTATGTGCGTCTTCTTGATTTTTCTCCTTCTAAGTCTGTTTATGTGTGTGTCCGTGTGTCGTAGATAATTAAGTCTTATTGTTCGTTGCCATTTGGCTTTATACACAACCCCTTCCCATTCACCGGATTGTCTTGGAATTTCCAAGAAAGCAGCGTCAGTAAAAACGACAGTGCTAAAAACAACGAGCAGAAGCATCTCCATAAAAGGTAGACAAGACGACGACATCGGAATGTCCACCTACACAGGTCGACGTTTGCGAGAACCCGAGTTAAAGAAGAGAATAGTTAATGGAATAACAATTTTTTGATTTACAATGAAATCCGGGCTTGAAATGTCTTGTAAAATATGCTCGAAGACATATTTACTGACAAGGAATATTCCTTCTTTTTTTCTTAATCATTTCACCCCAAGCAAAGCTGTTTGATTTGTTTTGTTTTGTTTTACGGCATATCAGCACCTCAATGGGTCATTTAATGCCGACAAAATTTGGAGAGGATGCCAACGCTAAAAATTCTTCTTTGTAGTTGTGTCTTAGATCGTCTCTTTCTACGGCTTTCAGCAGTAAAACGAAAACAGACGATAGACTGATGAACCGTTCACATCGTCTTGTGTGTTTGGTTTGGTTTGGTTTATTTTGTTTTACGGCATATCAACATCTCAGTGGGTTATTTAATGCCGACAAAATTTTTATTGCTAGTGATATTTTTTTTCAAAAAATGTTTGAAAACAAATCCATGAGAAAACTCCATGGCATTTACTATTGGGAACATAAAACCAATGAGGTTGTGTGGAAAAGGGTTGAAAGGTTTGTGGAACACCAGGAACCTCTTCTCACATTACACATTTGGACACATTAAAAGACATGACAGCCGGTACAAGACCATCATGCAAGGCACTGTTGATGGTGAACGTAGGAGAGGACGCCAACGCAAAAACCTTTCTTTCCAGTTGTGTCTTAGATCGTCTCTTTCTACGGCTTTCAGCAGTAAAAAGAAAACGAACGATAGACTGATCAACCGTTCACATAGTTTTGCATGTTTGGTTTGGTTTATTTTGTTTTACGGCATATCAACACCTCAATGGGTTATTTAAAGCCGACAAGATTTTTATTGCTGGTAATATTTTTTTAAATGAAGCAGAAGGATCCAAGCGTTTGACAACAAATACATACGAAAACACGTTAGCATTTTCTATTGGGAATATAAAACCAATGAAGCCCGTGGGGTAATAGGTAGTGGCTCGGGTTGAGAAATCAGAGAGTCGAGTTCGAATTATATGCTAATATCCCTGGGAAAGCTATGAATCCTCTTCTTCTCCCCCTTAGATGGCAACTAGTCTAACGCAGAAAGAAATGGCAACCTACTGCGGGAAAACAATCTGCCTCGCCATTGTGTATCGAAAGATATGTGATCGCCTAAGCATGTATCACGCATGACACATAACTGACTGATATTCACTTAAATGCTAATACTCTTGGGAAAGGTATGAATTCTCTTCTTCTCCTCCTCAGCTATGGGTAAATAGCAGGGATGGTAACTGGTCTACCGCAGAAAGAAATAGCAAACTATTGCGGGGGAAAAATCTGCCTCGTCAGTCATGTATCAAAAGATATGTGATCGCCTAAGCATGTATCACGCATGGCACATAACCGACTGATATTCACTTAGGTGCTAATACTCTTGGGAAAGGTATGAATCATCTTCTTCTCCTCCTCAGCTATGGGTAAATAGCAGGACAGACCGGGTTCTATAGCTTTGGATGGCAACTGGTCTACCACAGAAAGAAATGACAACCTACTGCAGGAAAAAAAAATCTGCCTCGTCATCGTGTATCGAAAGATACATGATTGCCTAACCGTGTATCACGCATGGCACATAACCGAAATCCAATGAGCTTGTACGGAAAATGGTTGAAAGTTTTGCGGGACATAGGAACCTCTTCTCACTCACAGCCTTTTGCAAGACCATCATGCAAGGAACCGTTGAAGGTGGACGACGGAGATGACGCCAACGCAAAAACTTTCCTTTGCAGTTATGTCTTAGATCGTCTCTTTCTACGGCTTTCAGCAGTAAAACGAAAACGGACGATAGACTGATCAACCATTCACACAGTCTTGTGTGTTTGCTTTGGTTTATTTTGTTTTACGGTATATCAACACCTCAATGGGTTATTTAAAGCCGATAAGATTTTTATTGCTGGTAATTTTTAAAAAATGAAACAGAGAGAAGAATGCAAGCGTTTGGGAACAAATGCATGAGAAAACGCCTTGGTATCTACGAGGGTCATTCAATAAATAAGGCGAATTTTTTGGTATAAGGAATTCTAATACAGATAGAAGCTTACTCTTTTTTGCTTTACTTCTTTTTCACATGGGTTTAATTTCTTTTGCAGATTAAAAAAAAACTTTGAGAGTTTTGGCGATTAACAATGATGGCCGACCAAGAAGCATGCTCCAGGATTGAACAGCGGTCAGTTATCAAGTTTTTGGTTGCTGAAGGGTGCAAACCAGTTGAAATTTCTAGGAGAATGTCAACTGTGTATGGTGCCACATGTTTCAGCCAAAAAAATGTCTACAAGTGGGCTAAATTGTTTAAAGAAGGACGGAGCCGTGTTGAGGATGAAGACAGGCCTGGGAGGCCTACAGAAGTGAGGTCTCCTGAGGTGATCGAATCAGTCAATGACCTCATTCAGTCTGACAGAAGGGTGACAGTGGATGACATTGCAATGTCTTTGAGCTTATCTGTTGGGACAAACGCAGGGGTCATCAGTCATAAGGAGTCATCTTGCATCATGACAACGCAAGGCCTCACACAGCAGCCCAAACGGTGCAGACCATCAACGAGCTGAGCTGGGAACTGCTCCCTCATCCCCCTTACAGCCCAGACCTTGACCCTTCAGACTTTCACTTGTTTGGTCCCGTGAAAGTGATCACGAGAGGCACGAAGTTTAAAAGTGACGATGACGTCAAAAGTGTTGTGAGCGACTGGCTGAGACATCAGTCCAAAGATTTTTACGCTGAGGGATTACGAAAGCTTGTACACAGATGGGAAAAGTGCGTGACAGTGCTGGGAGACTACGCTGAAAAATTAAAAAAAATAAACTTCTATCTGTATTAGAAGTCCTTATATCCTTATAAATACTTATTTATTGAATGGCCCTCGTATTATTACTCGTTTCACTCCAAGGAAGGCAATAAAGCCACTAAGACATAAGGGAGTTACTGTGTGCGAAACAGTAAGACAAAGTAAAACATTATTAATGATGGACAACAACAAAAATAAGAGGATTCAAGACGACAGCAGAAAACGATTGACATTGCATTTAAGAGTTTGAAGACCAAAGTTGGCTGGAAGGCAAGAGGCCGAAAGAGTGTTATACATGCGAGAAGTAGTAGAGAATAAACTGTTAGCATAGAACTTACGGTTACGTTTAGCATTTTCAAATGTAAAATAGGAAAACACAGCTAATCTACTACTGCTCGTAAATTCGTAAAATCTAGGTAACAAAGTGGACATCGAACAGACACAGTCACGCTATGTTTCCGTGGGTAATCAACAGAAAATTTCGAATTGAATGCTTTATTTAATCTGCCAGTGTCTAGGGATATACAGTCTGGTTCTTATTTTAGGTTTGTTTTGTTTTGTTTTACGGCATATCAACACCTCAATGGGTTATTTGATGCCGACAAATTTTTTTATTTTTTAAAAATGTATTGCTGGTATTATTATTATTATTATTATTTTTTCAAAAACGTTTTGCTCTTAATAATTTTTCCTCAAAAATATTGCTGGTATTAAAACCTATTTTTACACTTTCATCGTCTTTTTTTTACCCCAGTTTGGGGGTTAAGTATTTATTCATAGATGGTATCCAATCCGGGTCAGTGTAGACCTGGGAAAACCAGCAATTAAGAGGTGGTTCCACGCTCCTCAAAACCTGAACAGACGCCTTGCTGTCGGATGTAGTTTATCGTTCTACCCAGTACAGGAAGCAAAGCGGGAATGCCATTAGTACGCAGAGGATTACAGAGAGTGAAAATGTGAGAAAAAGATGTGTATAAGGGGGATTTAGAAAAGGATAACAGATGAACGTGGGTCAAGACAGAAGCAATTTATCAAATTGCTATTAAGTCACAAATAATTACCGATTCTGTTTATCAACGTTCTTTCTTCTTTTTATGTACTGGCCTTCTTCAGGTGTTTGGAATGTCGAACTGAACCCTTTAAACCCCCAATCATAACATCACTGATGAGACGATCCTGCGTACCTGTTGGGGGGTGTATTAATAACACAGCCTTATTTGCAATAACTTATAAGAATATACATTTGAATTGTCCGATAATAAAAGACACATCTCCAACACCATTCCAGGAATCCTCTCAATACGCTCAAACAAAAGTACTACGATTGTTTTATTGGGTATTTTATACAGTTTTACCTACCATGTCATTTGTGTGTTCATTGCCTTGGACTTAACAAGACAATGTACATTCCTAGCAGATGTTAATTTTTTTTGCTTGACAAACATGGGGAGAAACCCTATCAGCGGAAGTAAACCAATTTCAGGTTTGCGTAAAACAAACGGAGAGCATACGTGCTGTGAACTTAAGAAGCTACTCTTTCACTTCGGGCAGACATTCGCTACAGGACGCAAAAACTAACGCCACCTGCAATAGAGACAACATGGCGTAGGCTCTGCAACTCGCGCGGACGGTGATTCACAAGAGTCAGTTCAGCTTTCTTTCTGTTTTTTTTTTAATCGAGTTCACCTCCTGCAAGACACTAAAGTCACGAAGACACTAGGGGTTCCTGGGTTTAGAAGAATTCGAAACAGAAACATTACTAATGAGCGAGTACAAAGACTAATCAGGAGAACAGTAGAGAATATGAGAAAAAATATTATGGAGAGAGAACAATAAGAGAAAAGGAATTAAGAAGGCAGACGATAACGATTGACATTGCAATTAATTTTTTGAAGATCAAAGGCAATAAAGCCACTAGGGCGCAAGAGGTTACTGAGTGTTAGAGAATATGAGAAACACTACTATAAAGGAAATAAGACAATAAAAGAACAAGAATTAAGAAGAAAGAAGATAATGATTGACATTGCATTTAAATTTTTCAAGATCAAAGGCAATAAGGCCACTAGGATGCAAGAGGTTACCGAGTGTCAGAGAATATGAGAAAAAACTACTATTAAGGAAAGAAGACAATAAAAGAACAAGAATTAACAAGAAAGAAGATAACGATTGACATTGCATTTAAATTTTTGAAGATCAAAGGCAATAAAGCCCCTAGGGCGCAACAGGTTACTGAGTGTTAGAGAATATGAGAAAACTACTAAGGAAAGAAGACAATAAATTCCTGAATTCGAACTATTAGATATTCCTCCAACTCGTCTCCATAGGATTAATGCAAGTTTAAAATTTGTCACTGTAGACGAAACTTTTATTGTAATCACCCTGTCCACTCGTCAGGTATAATATATATATATATATATATATATATATATATATATATATATATATATATATATATATATATATGTATTTGTGTATTTAGGCAACAATCCTTTTTTCGTGCACAGTTCACTGAATACGACAGACAGGGTGCTTTGTTTTAGTTTTTTGCATAAAAGACGAAATCAATGTACCTATCTGCTGTATTCAATGAAATGTGCATATATATATATATATATATACATATATATATATATATATTTGTGTGGGCGTGTAGTGTATGTGTCTGTGTGTGTGTGTGGCTAGTTACTCTCTCTTTCCAAGCAATGGCTCAAATCCCTCTGACAATTACACAAGTGAAGATGAAGGTTATGATATTACTACAAGGTGACAAGACTTTCGGATCACCCTGTACATTCATTACTTCCATTCAGTTCATCCCAAATATCAGGTGGAACTCTCACATATGAACAATTGCTGAAGAGGCTGGAAAAATGGCCAGCTTCTTCTGCCGCTGCAGAAAGTATCTGGTTCCTCCGAATATGTTCTATATCTACAAGATTCAGATCAGACCAACAATGAATTGTTGCTGTCATATCTGGCTGGAGCTGTTCAATACTCACTTTCTTGCCTTGACAGATTTCAAAAGCGACTACACTGCCTTGTGGGTTAATTAATTTCTCCCTCTACGACCTATTTTCAGAAATGAAACGTCACAAGCCTCTCGCAACTCTATTGTTATTTCCGTGGCAAATCTTCTGACAATCTCCTGAGCGGTCCGAAAATCTTGTCACCCTAACCCTCTTTTCCAAACTGTAGCATCTCGTGTGAGCCTTCTGAAATAAATTATATTAATACAAGGTGACAAAAGACTTTCGGACCACCCTGTACGTTCATTACTTCCATTCGGTTCTGATTGCAGCTGATACACCATGCCACATACGTTCTCTTATTTAATTTGTAAGATAGAAGTTATATTCGGACAGCTTTTTTTCCAAGAACCACTCCCAAGCAGATGCTTCAATGATCACTATAATGTTAATCTCTTCAAATCTGGGGTCAGCCGTTACCGACTCTCAACAACAACTTTCAGTAATTCTCTATCTTGAGTGGCTCTTCAGCCTTACATTGGTTGGACAACATTCATTCATTTTATTCATTTAGCACATTTTGCACCACCGCTGTGGTCACCACTCCCCTCTATCTTTAATTGCGGTTCATGGGGAACATTCAAAGCAGAATAGTGCAATGTCTTGCCGGTTGCTTTTGCTCCGGAAACGTTGCGATTGCCCGTCCATTATCTCAGAATTGGATCTGTTTTTGGAGTTACATTCTAGCCTTTACCTTATTAGGCGGGACCCACAAGACAGCAGGTCGGTTGAGTTCAGAATTTTCCTTTTCTAGACTGGTTGCCACCCCTAGTTTATAGGACCTAGTCTGTTTCTTTAATTCGTGTTAACGATATACGTTAAAGGCGGTGATCTATAGAATGTTCTTCATCTTTACCAAATGAGAGATTTAATGGATACAATGATCTATGTCATTCAAGAAGCGCCTAAAGAGGCGGGATCTACAAGGCAGAAGCGCACTCACCCGCAATTTATTCTTTAAATCGCGGTAATCTTTGTAGGACAATTCTCACGAGTTTTTTTTCCCTGAAGAGGAGTAATATAATACCTCAGTAATACGAGCAATCTGATTATGCCTCATGGTCTTCGTTGAGCGTTACGATGTATTTTCTTCCTTGAGGTCTTGGCGTAGTTCCTCTGTTCTCAGCAGCGGGCAGACAGTTCGTGGAACTTAGGATGCAGAGTTTGGCGTCCAAACCCTGGAGGGGTGCCATCTAGGCCGACAGCCTTACCATATTTCACTTTCAAGATTTCCTCTGCAACATTTATTGCCAGCTAAGATGAGATGAAAACGTTGTTGGCACTAACCACTTCCCCACCTGTCGACTGGGGCTTCAGAATAAGCCGACTGCACCTCTGCAGAGGGGTAAGACCCCCCCCCCCCACACACACACACAAATGAGACGTCCTGAGTAAGACGATAAACTGCATCCAACAGCAAGGCGTCTGATCAGGAGGTTTTGAGGAGCATGAAACCACCTCTTAATTGCTGGTGTCCCCAGATCCACCCTGACCCGGGGTGATAGCACCTGTTAGGGTTCCAGCTATGAGAAAAATAGTTATCCCCCCCCCAACTGGAGTCAAAGCACTATGAAAGTGTAAAAATAGATTTTAATATAATCAATACGTTTTTCTAAAGAATTATTACCAGCAATTAATTTTTGAAGAAAAAATTATTACCAGCAATACATTTTTTTTTTAAATATTACCAGCAGTAAAAATCTTGTCGGCATTAAACAACCCATTGAGGTTGACATGCCGTAAAGCAAGACAAACCAAACCAAACAAACCACTTTCCTTTTAATCATATTCACTCCATGTAAGGAAATAAAGCCACTAAGACACAAGGGGTTACTGGGTGTGAAAGAATTAGAAAACAGAAACATTATGAAAGAGCGAAAACAATAGAAGAGTAATCAGGAGGACAGTAGATAACGATTGACATTGCATTTAAATTTGTTTTTTAAACATTTCACCCCAAGTAAGACAGTAAAGCCACTAAGACACGAGGGATTACTAGTTGTGAAAGACTTAGAAAACAAAACATTATGAAGGGGCGAGAACAATAGAAGAGTAATCAGGAAAATTGTATGTAACGACTGACATTGTATTTAAATTTCTGAAAATCAAATATAACCAGAAAATACCCGCAGAGAGTTCCACGCACTAGAAATGCAATAAAAGAAACTATTACCATAGAACTTACGGTTACATATAGCCAATGCAATTGTGAATTGACGAGACCTTGTTGGCACTCTAGTACTGAGCTTAAATGTTTTTAAAGTTTAGTTTACCATAGCGAAGAGGTCATCCGAACAAGTACCATGAAAGTATTTATCAAAAAGGCACTGGGAAACAACTTTGCGACGATGAGAAAGCGACTGAAGCCGAGAAGTCAGAAGAGGACCAGTAATATTGCTGATTCTTCATCTGATTTTATCAAGAATCTCTAAATATATAGCAGGAGCAGCGGACCATATGAGGCAGCGACATTCTAAGCATGAACGAATTGTAGACTTTTAGTTATGTAGGATAGATTCTGAAGATAAAGATTGTGAATCAATTTTCTTGGCAGCTGACCAAGCAATGGATTCAATGTATTCTTTCTATTTCATGTCAGCCGAGTGTGTTAACCCGAGAAGACTCGATGAATCACTCTCCTGAAGGTTAGCATCAGTCAGCCTGATGGGAGGCAGACAGGAGTCTTTCAGATCATTAACCTTTTGTGCCCTATGTTCCTGACCAATTTCAGCCCTTCTGTCTGAGCTCCTGAGTCAGTTACTTGATGTGCTGTGTAGAGTTCTTTACTCGCACATTTTGTCCCTTATTGCTTCCCTCGCGGTCCAGGTTGAGACTCTGCACGCTTCATGGTAAAAACGATTTTTTTTTATTCAAAACATTTTTTTAAGCTTTTCACCCCAAGCAAGGCTGGAAGGAGTTACAGAAGGTTTGGAGAAAGAGCAGATAGAAGTGGTAAAGGAGAGGATGCGGAGAAGGATAGTGGATCGATCAAGGCAAGGGGGTTACAGAAGATTTGCAGCGAGAGCAAATAGGAATGAAAGGGGAAAGGATGTCTAGAAGGGAAGTGGATAAATCAAGGCAACTGGAGATGTCGATTGACGTTACACTTAAATAGTTGGAGATTATATTTGTCAGGGAAACAGGAATAAGGAAGGGAGTTCCACAGGAGAGAGGTGCGAGACATGAAGCTATTGAAGTAGAAGAGACGTGTACATCTAACAGTTTCAACAGTGATGGGGTGGAAACGGAATGCCAGCCTCGTAGGACGCTTAAATTCATGAAGTCTGGGAACCAGCGAAAGCAGCTCATCGGAGCAATTACCGTGAAAGTACTTGTAAAAAAAGACAGAGCGAGGCAACGGCGCGTCTGTGAGAGAGCGACTGCAGACGAGATGACAGATCAGGGCCAATTACGTTGCATATTCGTCTCTGGATCTTATCAAGAACCCTGAGACAAACAGCAGGGGCTTCAAACCATATATGGCAGCAATACTCCATGCAAGGGCGAATGGTTGATTTATAGATTTGGAGGATCGATTCCGGGGAGAAAAATTTCCTGGCTCGGCACAGGGAGCCAACTTTCCTTGCGGTGGATGAAGCAATTGACTCGATGTATCTGTTCCATCTCAGGTCAGCGGACAGGGTGAGACCGAGCAGCCGCAGAGAGGAGCTCTCGAGAAGTTGGACATCAGACATTCTATGCAAAAGACACACTGAAAAGACATGCTGGTATAACGTTCAATGACATCAGTATACTACGGCTTTTCTGATTGGCTCTTCAAAATAAGACAACCAATAGCAAAACACTAAATAAGTGTTTAACTTCCGTTCAACCGGTGGCTGGGCATTAAGTCATTTTTCTCTACCACCGGTAAAGCCGTGGTCAGGGCTCAAAGAGTTAATAGAGATCAATTTTCCCCCAAATCCGAGTATTAATGGCCAAATATCAGCATACTGATACTGATTTTGGGACGAGAATTTTGATCCCATTGCTAGGTTATATGGTTGCTGCTAAATTGGCAATAGAAGTGCTAAACAGTTTAGGATAAAATCCTTGTTATCGCACCGTTCACGCAGCGTAAGGACCCCTGCGCCTGCTATAAACGAATACCTATGTCCTTTAGTTTACCATTTGTCTTCCCTTGGAATATTGCTGCCATATCTAGTCTGGTTCTCCTGCCATATATTTAGAAATTCTTGTTAAAATCCAAAGAATAATTCTGCCGATATGAAGTGAAAAGATTATATTGTATCAATTGCTAGGTCTGATGCTAGCAAAGTTGGTTCACCGTGTCGTGCTAGACAATTTCTTGATAAAATCCAAAGAAGAATGTGCAATGTCATTGGTCCTGACCTGGCATCTCGTATTCAGTCCTTTTCCCACCGGCGTAAAGTAGTTTCTTTGTGCATTTTCTATAAATATGTTCATGGTAATTGTTCGTAAGAACTTTCCTCTATGGCCATAGAGACTCTGAGGTATTATGGTGGCTGTAGTAAGAATCGTAAATAAGAATGTGTTGATTTTCCTGTTAGGAATACTATGGTATGTTTGGGTCAGTAATTGTGGCTACCTAAGTTTAATTATAGGATAAATAAAAACCAGCCTTCCCCATTCCCCATTTGACCTTGTACCACTATTTTTTAAATTTTACAAAATAAATATTTCTTTCCTTTATGGTACCTCGACTTTATAAATGTAAACGCAGTAATAGATTGGCGGTAATTTTACAGGCGAAATGGTTAGATGTAACTGTAAGTTCTATGCTAACAATTTCTTCTACCGCATTTCTCGCTTGTGGAACTCTGTTCCGGCTTCTTCCTTCCCAACTTTGATCTACAAATATTTAAATGCAATGTCAATCGTTATCTTCTGTTTTCTTAATTCTTGTTCTTTTATTGTCTTCTTTCCTTAATAGTAGTTTTTTTCATATTCTCTAACACTCAGTAACCTCTTGCGCCCTAGTGGCTTTATTGCCTTTGATCTTCAAAAATTTAAATGCAATGTCAATCGTTATCTTCTGTCTTCTTAATCCTTGTTCTTTTATTGTCTTCTTTCCTTAATAGTAGTTTTTCTCATATTCTCTAATACGCAGTAACCTCATGCGCCCTAGTGGCTTTATTGCCTTTGATCTTCAAAAATTTAAATGCAATGTCAATTGTTATCTCCTGCCTTCTTAATTCTTGTTCCTTTATTGTCTTCTTTCCTTAATAGTAGTTTTTCTCATATTCTCTAACACTCAGTAACATCTTGCGCCCTAGGGGCTTTGTTGCCTTTGATCTTCAAAAATTTAAATGCAATGTCAATCGTTATCTTCTGTCTTCTTAATTCTTGTTCTTTTATTGTCTTCTTTCCTTAATAGTAGTTTTTCCCATATTCTCTAATACGCAGTAAGCTCATGCGCCCTAGTGGCTTTATTGCCTTTGATCTTCAAAAATTTAAATGCAATGTCAATCGTTATCTTCTGTTTTCTTAATTCTTGTTCTTTTATTGTCTTCTTTCCTTAATAGTAGTTTTTCTCATATTCTCTAAGACTCAGTAACCTCTTGCGCCCTAGTGGCTTTATTGCCTTTGATCTTCAAAAATTTAAATGCAATGTCAATCGTTATCTTCTGTCTTCTTAATTCCTGTTCTTTTATTGTCTTCTTTCCTTAATAGTAGTTTTTTTCATATTCTCTAACACTCAGTAACCTCTTGCGCCCTAGTGGCTTTATTGCCTTTGATCTTCAAAAATTTAAATGCAATGTCAATCGTTATCTTCTGTCTTCTTAATCCTTGTTCTTTTATTGTCTTCTTTCCTTAATAGTAGTTTTTCTCATATTCTCTAATACGCAGTAACCTCATGCGCCCTAGTGGCTTTATTGCCTTTGATCTTCAAAAATTTAAATGCAATGTCAATTGTTATCTCCTGCCTTCTTAATTCTTGTTCCTTTATTGTCTTCTTTCCTTAATAGTAGTTTTTCTCATATTCTCTAACACTCAGTAACCTCTTGCGCCCTAGGGGCTTTATTGCCTTTGATCTTCAAAAATTTAAATGCAATGTCAATCGTTATCTTCTGTCTTCTTAATTCTTGTTCTTTTATTGTCTTCTTTCCTTAATAGTAGTTTTTTTCATATTCTCTAACACTCAGTAACCTCTTGCGCCCTAGTGGCTTTATTGCCTTTGATCTTCAAAAATTTAAATGCAATGTCAATCGTTATCTTCTGTCTTCTTAATCCTTGTTCTTTTATTGTCTTCTTTCCTTAATAGTAGTTTTTCTCATATTCTCTAATACGCAGTAAGCTCATGCGCCCTAGTGGCTTTATTGCCTTTGATCTTCAAAAATTTAAATGCAATGTCAATCGTTATATTCTGTCTTCTTATTTCTTGTTCTTTTATTGTCTTCTTTCCTTAAGAGTAGTTTTTCTCATATTCTCTAATACGCAGTAACCTCATGCGCCCTAGTGGCTTTATTGCCTTTGATCTTCAAAAATTTAAATGCAATGTCAATCGTTATCTCCTGCCTTCTTAATTCTTGTTCCTTTATTGTCTTCTTTCCTTAATAGTAGTTTTTCTCATATTCTCTAACACTCAGTACCCTCTTGCACCCTAGTGGCTTTATTGCCTTTGATCTTCAAAAATTTAAATGTAATATCATTCGTTATCTTCTGTTTTCTTAATTCCTTTTTTTTTGTGTTGTTCTCTCTCTCTCTTTAATAGTGTTTTCTCTTATTCTCTAATATTCAGTACCCACTCCCTAGCGTCTTAGTGGCTTTATTGCCTTACTGTGGCTGAAATGGTTAAAACGGTTAAGATGGTTCTTTATTCGTAGAAGATGGTTCAATGACTTAATTGAAGGTGGGTAGTCTTTTTCCTTCTTTTTTTTTCTTCTTTTTTGAATTGTAATTCCTGGATTTTGTTTTTTTACCTTTATAACCAATCACCGATTTTTTTTGTTTTTGTTTTTTCTGGAGCAGAACCAGAAGATCTCTTCCCCGGTCTCTCGGAGAACAGATGTCCCAAGAGGCCATCATCGGATGGTTCCTTTTGACATCAGTCGGCTTATAGTACAGTATTGCACTGTCTATTGGAAACCTCTTTCTTTTCTCGTATCGCGTCTTCGTGCTTTATTTTGTGGTGTTATGTCTTTTATTACAATCTATATAATATTAAAGACTGTCATTGCGTGCATGCGTCCGTGCATGCTTGTGAGATACGTCCGCCCGGTGCATAATAATTTATGACTTATTTATACAGTTAGTATTTTTATTTTAACTTTCTTCAAACAGACAATTTTTTTTAATTAAAATAAATTTTTAAGTTAAAGACAGACACAAAGAGATCCCGCTTTGCTGTTTTGTCCAGTTGTTTGTAATCTACATATATATTTCAGCTTTCTTTAAATAAACAAACAATATTTTAAATATTTAAAAAATAATTTTAAGTTAATCTTCTTAAAAATATTTTATGTGAATAAGTTTTAAAATTACAAGTTGTTTATACAGTAAGTATTTTCAATTTAACTTTCTTCAAACAGATAATTTTTTTAATTAAAATATTTTTTAAGTTCAAGACAGACACAAAGAGACCCCGCTTTGCTGTTTTGTCCAGTTGTTTGTAGAATAATCTACATATATATTTCAGCTTTCTTTAAACAAACAATATTTTAAATATTTAAAAAATAATTTGGCATATGTAAAAAATTTCAAGTGAATATGATTTCAAAATATTTTTTGGCCTGTTAAAAAATATTTTAAAGTTAATCTGATTTAAATTTCAAGTTCATCCCGAAAACTGTATTTCTATTAAAGGTTGTAAATAATCAGTAAAACGTTAAACATCTGTCTATATTTCTGAGATGAGGTATTATGTACACTATTTACATTATTCGGACTATTGTCCTCATCTTTGTTGCCATATTTATCCGATCCTTCAGTATCTGTCTATATTTCTGAGATGAGGTATTATGTACACTATTTACATTATTGAGACTATTGTCCTCATCTTTGTTGCCATATTTATCCGATCCTTCAGTATCTGTCTATATTTCTCAGATGAGGTATTATGTACACTATTTACATTATTGAGACTATTGTCCTCATCTTTGTCGCCATATTTATCCGATCCTTCAGTATCTGTCTATATTACTCAGATGAGGTATTATGTACACTATTTACATTATTGAGACTATTGTCCTCATCTTTGTTGCCATATTTATCCGATCCTTCAGTATCTGTCTATATTTCTCAGATGAGGTATTATGTACACTATTTACATTATTCGGACTATTGTCCTCATCTTTGTTGCCATATTTATCCGATCCTTCAGTATCTGTCTATATTTCTGAGATGAGGTATTATGTACACTATTTACATTATTGAGACTATTGTCCTCATCTTTGTTGCCATATTTATCCGATCCTTCAGTATCTGTCTATATTTCTCAGATGAGGTATTATGTACACTATTTACATTATTGAGACTATTGTCCTCATCTTTGTCGCCATATTTATCCGATCCTTCAGTATCTGTCTATATTTCTCAGATGAGGTATTATGTACACTATTTACATTATTGAGACTATTGTCCTCATCTTTGTTGCCATATTTATCCGATCCTTCAGTATCTGTCTATATTTCTGAGATGAGGTATTATGTACACTATTTACATTATTCGGACTATTGTCCTCATCTTTGTTGCCATATTTATCCGATCCTTCAGTATCTGTCTATATTTCTGAGATGAGGTATTATGTACACTATTTACATTATTCGGACTATTGTCTTCATCTTTGTCGCCATATTTATTACAATGTTTCAGCCGTTGTACGCTGCGGCCTTCTTCGGGTGGTCGGAATGTCGAACTGAACCCTTTATTTCGCTCACTTGTGTAGACTGTTCTAGCTCCACGTGCCATGTCTAATGGATATCAGTTATCTCCTGTTAATTCCCCTCCCCAATTTCTCCACTGTCTTAACCGGGTATTGACCTCACACTCTTTGGGTCCTGTCACTGGATCTAACTAACGCCTTTATCCACCGAGTCATGTGTCCTCGAGGACACATGACACAGTGGATAAAAGCGTTAGTTAGTCAGAGACACATAGCACAAACGACCCTTTGAATTCAGAGTTGTCTCACTCCGAGAAAAGTTGCCATCCAAGTCTGTCCTGTTATTTACCCATATGGAGGGAGAAGAGTATTCATACCTTTCCCAAGGGTATTAGCACATAAGTGAATGTAATGGATCCGACTGGAATTTGATTCAGATTTTCAATCCGAGCCTCTATCCACTACACCACCGTGCATATACACACACACACACACACACACACACACACACACACACACACACACATATATATATATATATATATATATATAAACCAATGAAAAACAAACGTCACGGAAATATGATTCACACGCACACGCACACGCACACACATAAATTATACACACGGACGCTGCTTGACAAGACAGGTGCGCGTAAATACTTATACTAATAAACAACATATAGTTTTGTACCACTTGCACCCCTGAAAATGATCTTGGAAAAAAAATCCAAAGTACTTGGGAAATGAAAATAAAAGAAATTTAAACCGCTATGGCACATTTCTCTCATCCTTTAACATCAATAAACGGAAGGTTATTCGTGAGTATGAACGGATCTTGTTAAAAATTAGCAGACATAACGTCTGCAATTTATTCAATCAGACATATATATATATATTTGTGTGTGTGTGTGTGTGTGTGTGTGTGTGTGTGTGTGTGTGTGTGTGTGTGTGTGTGTGTGTGTGTAAAAGACCAAGATCAGACCAGAAATGGAGTATTGCTGCGATATCTGGACTGGACTGGACCCGCCCAGTTTTCATTTTCCACACTTGATAGCGTCCAAAAGCGTCTCCACGGCCTTGTGGGTGACGAATTATTTTCCATCCTACAACCCCTTTCCCCGCATACGAAACACTGGAAGCCTCTCGCTAGTCTATTGCGATTTCACTGGAAAATTTTCTGACGGGCTCCATGCTTTTGCGCCACCAGTACTCACCTTCTGATTCTAAGATTCGCCGTTCCACGTAGACCGAGATAAACAATTCATATGCCCTTCGTATTCCATTATTAAGAGAGCTTCAGAGAGCTTCTTCCGACGAACAATTACTTTGAGGAATCAACTCCCAAGAGGATGCTTTCCAGAGCGTAATCCTTACGTATAGACTTAACCGTTACCTTCCCGACATATCCCCATAAACTGCCCTTCTTACCGCTTACTCTTAACACTCATGCAATAACCTCCTTCAACAGCACTCTAACTTGAGGGTCTCTTAGGCCTTGTATAGGAAAAATATTAGCAATATTGCTAGGTCTGCTGCTAAGAAGGCTGATTCACTGTCCCGTGTGAGACATTTTTTTCTCTCCAGAATCTATTTCACATAATTTAAAGTCTACCTTTTGTTTATGCTTAAAATATTGCTGCCACATATGGTCTGGCACCCCTGCTATTTATCTTGAGCTCTTTCATAAAATCCAAAGAAGAATTATCGGCCCTGATCTGGCATCTCGGCTACAGTCACTCCCCCACCGACGTAAAGCTGCCTCCATGTGTCTTTTCTGTAGATATTTTCAAGGTAATTGTTCAGATGAGCTCTGTTCATTGTCGTTTAGATTTTTAAAATTGTTTTTTATTCCCCTCCGCCACACTCATGAATTGTACATATGGGAACTAGTTAGGTTTTTCATAGAGACCTGAGGTATTATGGTGATTTTATTAAGAATGGCAGGTAAGAATGCATTGTTTTGGTGCTAAGAATTTTGTGGTATGTTTGGGCCAGTGATTATTACTAGCTAAGTTTAGATTTAAAACAGAAGACCGTCCTTTTCCCCATTCTAATTTTTGGCCTTGTGCCATATTTTGCATTTTCACAAATACATATCGCTCTTCTTCGCTATAGTACGTAGATTTGTTTTTAAATTTAAGCACATTACTACACTTGCGTCAAGATCTCATCAATATACTTTTGAAGCTGGATAGATGTAGCCGAACGTTCTATACTAAAAGATTTTTCTCCAACTTCTCGCTTGTGGAACTCCGTTATGACTCCATGCTTTCTAGACTATAAAAGAAATTCAATGAGTTATCTACTGTTTAGATTACTCCTATATTCTTCTTGCTCTTCGATGTTTTTCTTTTTTCTATCTTGTTCTTCCACACTCAAGAAGCCATTATGTCTTAGTAGATTTACTGCCATGCACAGGATGATATCATTAAATATAGGTCTTGGATTTAATTTAATATCCTTCCCAAATATGTGAACGTTTCCTAATAGTTTCAATCATTCTTTGGGTTTCCTGGGTATTACGATAAACTACATCCGCGTCCAGGGTAAGACAATAAACTACATCCGTGTCCTGGGTAAGACGATAAACTACATCCATGTCCTGGGTAAGACAATAAACTACATCCACGTCCTGGGTAAGACGATAAACTACATCCGCGTCCTGGTTAAGACGATAAACTACATCCGTGTCCTGGGCAAAACGATAAACTACATCCGCGTCCTGGGGAAGACGATAAAATACGTCCGCGTCCTGGGTAAGATAATAAACTACATTCGCGTCCTGGGTAAGATGATAAACTACATCCAATAGCAAGGCCTCTGATCAGCAGGTTTTGAGGAACGGGAAACCACCTCTTAATTGCTGGTGTTCTCAGGTCCACCTTGACCCGTGATGGTGCCACCTGTTAGGTTCCCAGTAATAGGCAAGTAGTTAACCCCCAAACTGGGGTCAAAACACTATGAAAGTGTAAAAATAGGTTTTAATACCAGCAATACACTTTTGTAAAAAAAATATTACCAGCAATATTTTTTAAGAAAAATTATTACCAGCAAAACAGTTTTGAATGAAAAAAAATATTACGAGTAATAAATGTTTGAAGAAAAAATATTACCAGCAATATATTTTTTGAAAAAATATATTACCAGCAATAAAAATCTTGTCGGCATTAAATAAAGGTTGTGGCCTGTTTACGGGCCAGAAAGAAAGACATGGAAGACGAAGGTAGGTTGAACAAGTATATTGAAGATATATACAAAGCAAGAGTGTTAGTAATAAGTAGATAGAGGTGTACAGCCAAACGGTAGATTAGCACTGCGTCTACTACTGTCCAAAACCCGCTATATTTAACGCCCCCACGTCGGTCGTATGTGGTACAACGCTGGTTTATCGTGGGTTTCCCGAGCCCGTAGGCTCGATCAAAAATATTCCTTTTGAACCTGTAAAAAAGGGTTCAGGGTCTGTCTACCTCTCCAGACGAAACTTTGCCCTGCGGCAAAGCCTCGTCCGTGTTCCTCTCCGCCGAGGCGTAGAGTTTGACAGTCATGAACGGTTTGGCACCGCAGTGCCGAAAACTCGCCATATTTAACGCTCCCCACGTGGGTCGTATGTGGCACAAGGCCGGTTTATCGTCGGTTCGCCGAGCCCGTAGGCTCGACCAAAAAAATTCCCTTTGAACCCGTAAAAAAGGATTCAGGGCCTGTCTACCTCCCCAGACGAAATTTTGCCCTGCGGTAAAGGCGCGTCCGAGGTCCTCTTCGCCGAGGCGTAGAGTTTGACTGTTATGATAGTCAAAAAGCCCGCCGCTCGACAGACTCTCGTAGTTTGTATTTATGAGAGGAGGAAGAGTTCATTCTACTGTAGGAGGGTTTACCACAACAATAACTTGATATGCCGTAAAACAAACCAAATCAAATCATTCTTTGTCCCGTACTGATAAAAGTTATTTTGTCTAAATATTAAATTTAAATGCAATGTCAATCGCTATTCTTCCGTCCTACCAATTATTCTTTTTGTTATCGCTCATTAGTAAAGTTTCTGTTTCTAATTCTCCGACATCCACTAACCCCCTCGCGTCTTAGTGGCTTTACTACCTTGAATGAGGTTATCTCGAATAAAAAAAATGCTAATTCCGCGCCAGTCAGGAGTTGAGGGTGATGGTTAAAATGTTAATTCTGAGTTTGAGAGGAATGAAGGAGCAGGTGGTCTCAGGGAAGAATTAATTTTTCATTCAAACGCTTGCACGCGACACCATGACAACCAATCCCTATGGAACTGCAAACGTCGCCATCTTCTCCAGCGATAAAAATATCTATCTTCTCCACGATAAAAATATCTATCGCCGGAAAAGGAACGCTAAAAATAACGGCGGAAAAGAAAGACACAATGGAAACGAAACATAAGAACTTAACCTTTAACGTACGAGAACAAGGCGTTCAGTACAATGTCAGCACTTTGTTTTGTTTTTTGTTGTTGTTGTTTGTTTGTTGTCATGGTTATTTTGTGAAAACAGCACCTGTTGGTTGTAACACCTCTTGCCAACTCCTCAAATGTCTGTGAACCGAAAATAATGGTTTAACGCCCGTATATGAATCTCAAACAATTGCCGCTTTTTCTGTGACCCTATAGAAATTATAGCTCTTCTGTTTTTGCTTTCTTTCATTTTTTTTCTCTTCGTTTTCCTTCAGTCTTCTTTTTCTTTTACTTTTTTTTATTTCCTTTCCTAAAAAAAAAAAAAGGTCTTTTAAATGGTAGACAGGGAGAAATCGACCAGTCATTGCATCTACTTTCACGCAAGTACCTATGGAAAAGGAATTAATACACCTTTCCTCCCTACCCCAGCTATGGGTTAAATAGCAAGACAGACTGGGCTATCTATCCATGGCTGGCAACCAGCCTGGGAGTAAGTTGGTTTCTCTTTGTTAAGCGGCATTTCGACCTCTATGGGTATTTTGCTACCGATATATTTTGTCGGCAAATTTTATTTTTTTAAAGATAATAATGCTTTAGTTATACAAGTCTTACTAATTAACCCATAGTTGGGGGAGAAGTTTCCCAAGGTTATTTACGGGAAAGTGACTGAAGCCGAGATGCAGGATTAGGACCAATAATATTGCTGATTCTTCTTTGGATCTTATCAAAGAACTCAATGTAAATAATAGAACGAACGGGTCATATGTGGTAGTAATATTTTAAGCATGGACGAATGGTAGACCTATAGATATATAAGATAGATTCTGGAGATATCTTTTAATCATCACAGAAAAACATTTTTGTTTTTTAAAATTGGTTCCCTGTTTATGCAGATGGCACTACCATTTACTCACATATCTGACAGATCTAACAATGTAAACCTGGCAATGATTCTTGAAAAGGAACTCCAATCAGTGGTTAACCGGAGCAAGAAATGGCTTGTAAACTTTACCGCCTCCAAGACAAAACTTCTTTCTTTTAACCACCACAGAGAACCTTTTCTGCCTGCCTTCGGCATGGCTGATGCTAACACTCTGGAGTGCAATTCACTACGCCTTCTTGACCACATGCTTTCCCATTCACATAAAAATGAAGCGACTATATCGAATCAACTGCTTTGTCTACTGCAAGGAAAGTTGGTTCTGTGTTTTGTGCCAGACAGTTTTTCTTCCCAGAATCTATCTTGCACATTTTTAAATCTGCCATTGGACTGAACATTAAATATGGCTGCCATGTTTGGTCTGCTGCTCCTGCTGTACATCTCAAGATTCTTGACAAAATCCAAAGAAGGATCTGCAATGTAATCGATCCTGACCAGGCATCTCGACATCATTCACTTTCACACCGATATGACATGGCTTCCCTCTGTCTTTTCTACAAATATTTTCATAACAGTTGTTCTCATGGGCGCTCCTCCTTGATTCTCGGCATCATTAATTTCAGCTCATCTGAAGAATTACCATCAAAGTATTCATAGAAAAGACACAAGAGAGGCAATGTTACAGCAGTGAGAAAATGACTGAAGCCGAGCAGCCAGATCAGGACCAATAATATTGCTGATTCTTCTTTGGATTTTATCAAGGAGCTCAAGGTAAATAGCAGGGGTACCTTAAATTCAAAAGGTATAGTTACCATAGCAAAGAACTCATCTGAACAATTACCATCAAAGTATTTATAGAAATGACACAGAGAGGCAACCTTATGGTGGTGGGAAAGTGACTGAAGCCGAGCAGCCAGATCAGGACCATTAATATTGCTGATTCTTCTTTGGATTTTATCAAGGAGCTCAATGTAAATAGCAGGAACACCATAAATTCAAAAGGTATAGTTACCATAGCAAAGAACTCATCTGAACAATTACCATGAAAGTACTTACAGAAATGACACAGAGAGGCAACTTTATGGTGGTGGGAAAGTGACTGAAGCCGAGCAGCCAGATCAAGACCAATAATATTGCTGATTCTTCTTTGGATTTTATCAAGGTAAATAGCAGGGACACCGGACCTTATGTGGCAACAATATTCTAAGCGTAGGCGAATGGTAGACTTATAGATACGTAAGATAGATTCTGGAGATATCTTTTAATCATCATAGACAAACATTTTTGCTTTTTAAAAATTGGTTCTCTGTTTTGGGCCAGAAAATTTTTCTTCCCTGAATCTATTTTACACATTTGTAAAATGACCATTTGACTTTACATTGAATATTGCTGCCGTATCTGGTCTGCTGCTCCTGCTGTACATCTCAAGAACTGCTCTCCAAAATGATCTCCAATAAGTTAACTGGGGCAACTGCTTCCAACTTGTTGTCAATCTCCTGCCAATCTGTTGTCAATTCGTTGTCAATCTGCTCCCACTCTGTTACTAATCTGTAGTCAATCTGCCATAATAAAAGACAAGGGAAAATTAAATTTAACTTTCTACAGGTTCTTATTGGCGACTATTCAGGGTTCAATCTGATCCCAATCTGCTGTCAATCTGTTCTCAAAGTGTTGCCAATCAATCCTTAATCTGTTCTCAATCTACCCTTTATCTGTTGTCAATCTGCCTTTAATCTGTTGTCAATCTGCTCCTTGTGTGCTGCTAATTTGCTACCAATCCGTAAAAAAAAGGTTTTTTTTTTTTTATGGACTATTCCGTTTTGACCGTGTGAAAAGATGGGACTGACATATAAGAGACCCTAATTGGCTTCAGAGCGAAAATGAAAGAAAGAAAGAAAGAAGTGCTTAACGTCTCCTGTCAATACCTCATAAATAATGGACTATTCCGTTTTGACAGCGTGAAAAGATGGAACTGACATATCAGAGACTCTACTTGGCTTCAGTGAGAAGAAAGAAAGAAAGAAAGAAAAAAGAAAGAAAGAAAGAAAGAAAGAAAGAAAAAAGAAAGAAAGAAAGAAAGAAAGAACGAAAGAAAGAAAGAAAGAAAGATTTAATGTCTCCTGTCAATACCTCATAAATAGTGGACTATTCCATTTTGATAGTGTTGAAAAATACATAACAGGCTCTATTTGAAAGAAAGAAAGAAAGAACGAAAGAAAGAAAGAACGAAAGAAAGAAAGAACGAAAGAAAGAAAGAAAGAAGTGTTTAAATTCTGATTTAGTGAATTGGCAAAAGTTGTCAATTTCAAATATGTCCATGATATTGGAATATTGGAAGTGATATAGGGGAATTTCTGCGGGTATTTTATTGTCGCAGAATTCGCCATTCATCAGAAAATTCAGATAGGAAAACCGTTCTCTTCCTTTCAGTTCCTTAGTTAACACGACCATTACATCTTGCCATTT
Source organism: Acanthosepion esculentum (assembly GCA_964036315.1). Lineage (NCBI taxonomy): Eukaryota > Metazoa > Mollusca > Cephalopoda > Sepiida > Sepiidae > Acanthosepion > Acanthosepion esculentum. Next base: position 21,698,669 of record OZ038507.1, read on the forward strand.
CTATTGTATTCAGGTGACGACCCGAAGTAAAAATGTATTTTTGCATTATATACCGCGCCGTATCATGGAAACCAAACTTTTTATATCGAGCAAGAAAATTGCTTTTTTAACTTTGTCAGATTTTCCTGTTTAAAGCGCCAACACCTTTTAGAGCCATGAAGACATGACGTATAACGACCACTTCCCTAAGATATGGACAGATGTTCATATTTAAATGCATTTTTAAGTGAAAAGTAACTTTTGACAAAACCGAATAATGTGGCATTTCATTGCGATGTTATTGTGGATATATTGTTAATCGGGGTTTTAAGCAGTACAACTAATAAGTGTACACACACACACGCACACATAATATAATTTTCATATAGTTTTGTGTATACATTGCTTAAAGTATGCAAGTATTTTACAAAAACTTAGAGCTGATTACACAATATTTCAAGCTCAATTTAGGTTTAGAGTTAGTAACCATGCAATGGGATGAGGTAACATAAACCGTAGATTTGTCTGTGGAATATCATTACATTATTGTTACATAATTATAGCGAAGTCATTAAGGTTTTTGTCAAAAGCATTTTATTTTTGGTCGCTTATTAATTTAAAATATTCCTTTTTACAGGCTTTATTTTTTTAAAATAGAATAAGATCATTCTAAATGTCAGAATTTTGCAATTGCCCATCAAATTAACGGAAGAAAGCGATCTAAAAACAACAATGGAAAAGAGAGGTAACAAAGCATAAACGAAATAGCTCCAGTTTGTTCAACTTTGGAAACTTAGCATTGCAACTAAAGTATTCTAAAATGCTGCCAATAACAAAGGAGAAAATGAAAAATACTTAACAACAAATTGAATATAGCATCAAAATTTATATTATTTTTATTTATTTGTTATGTAACTATATACATAATTGTCAACAATGTTTTTTTGTCTTTTTGTATTTTTTGTTCGTTTGTTTTTCACCCCAAGCAGTGCGGGAGTGCCACTAGCACGCAAGGGGTTACAGAGATTTGGATGAAGAGTAAAGAGGTTTGATAGAGGAAAGGATGAACAGAAGGGCAGGGAATAATAGATCAAGGCATCTGGAGATGTCAATTGACATTACATTTGAATAGTTGGAGATTATAGCTATCAGGGAAGCAAGTAAGAGGAAGGGAGTTCCACAGACGGGAAGTGCGAGACATGAAGCCATTGGAGTAGAAGAGACGGCTACCTTTAACCCTTTCGACAGTGAAAGGGTTGGACCGAGATGCCAGACTTCTGTAAAATTTGATATTTCCTGTAATAAATTCTTAATAGCCATTATTATCGTTATTATTTTATTTAACTGTAAGGTAGTCCTACATTAACAATTCCTTGCGGCTTACAATGAAAAGGAATGTTGATCAAAACTGGCTAAAACTTTCAAGCACGTATTGCCGCAAAATTATCAAATGTTGAATATGCCCCTTCTCCATCATATACAGTGCTGTTCGATAAAAGTGACTCACCTGATTTTTTTTTACTTAAAAGTTTTTTCGCCTATTGTTTTTGGGGGGTCAAACTAATTTTTAATCTCACTAATATAAATACCCCTTCACGACCACCTAGTAAAAAAGTTTATTCACCCTAAGCTATTATATTGATTTTTATCATTTTGGATATAATTGAGATTTTGGGAAAAACTCTGTGCAAAAAAAGTGACTCACTTATTTCCTGCAAACTAGTAATCAATAGAAACATAACCGAACAGCTTTAAATAAAGAATAATAGAGGTATAATTTATTTATAATAGGTACTATAGTTCGAAATATTTAATAATCTATGGGTCCGCCTTTATTTTGAATAACCTGTTCAACCCTTTTTGGCATTGACTTGATTAGGTTCTGGCAAATCTCATCTCCAAGCATTAAATTCCATTCAGATATGAAATTCACAATCAAATCCTCTTTGTTGCTCAACTGCTTTCTCGAGAGCCTGTACTTTATAATGCACCATACGTTTTCTATGGGTTCAGGAGATTGGGGCGGCCATGTCATAACACTCACCTGCTTCTCATCAAAGTATCCCTTCATCAATTTAGATTTGTGACAGGGAGCATTATTCTGCATAAAAATGAGAAATGAGCTTGGTGGGGTCGATTTGCACCCTTTCAGCAGAAGGGAGCAGACAAGACTCTAAAATTCTCTTGTACTGCTCGCTCCTGAGGGTCTTTTCAATAGGTTTTAAGAAACCAGTTCCATGAAAAGAAAAGCATCCCCAGAACATTATACTGAACGGATGCTTGACAGTACTTACTGCTAAATTCAAAGAGCTTTCAAAGCTTCTTCTTCGGATTTTAGATCGCTTATCCTTTGAATTTAACCTCAACTTTCGTTTCATCGGAGAAGAGAACATTTAGTAAAAAAAATCAGGTGAGTCACTTTTATCGAACATCACTGTATTACTTCCAGGTATACCAAATACTTGAAACCTGAGTGTGAAAACGTTATGCACAATAATTGTACATAATAAATCATTTCTAGTTGTATTAAATGCTTAAGTACTAAGTCAAATTTAAGTACTAAGTAGGCCCACAATTATGATGCAATTTGATTGTTTTTTACAGTAAGGTTCACCCTCTACCAATCGAGGTAGAGGGTTACGTTACGAAGCAATTTGGGCGTATACGAGTGAAAAATAATGGTTAACCTTAACCTTGAACAGGTTAAGATTATGGTGATCGGGGAAACATCCTCTTTGGAGTCGGTTCCACAGGATAGTGGTTCGCAAAAAAAAAAAAAAAGCTGGAACTTATTTCTCACCGATGTAATACGGGGGGGGGGAATATGTGTGGTTTGCTACTATGTAAGTGGCATGGCGTGCTCTTGTTGTGAAGGTTTTTATTGGTAGGACCAAGAAAGTGGTTCGTCCGAGAACTCTACGCGAAAGTAGAGTAGAGAGAGGCTCTCCACATCCCACCTGTGGGAGGGTAGAAAATAATTCGTCACTCACAATGGCTCGGAGACCCTTTTTATATATTTATTTATTTATTTACGGAGCGTGAGGTCTGGGCAGCTCCCACCTAAATATGAGAGCAGTACTCCATTTTTGGTCTGATCTGGCTCTTGTAAACGCAGAGGATTGCAGAGGGAGTCAGGTACTTCCTGGAGCGATACAGAGAGCCGAACATTTTATCTGTATCCTTAGCAACAAATCATATGTACGAATTCCACTTGATGTCGGCTGTGAGTTTGAGGCCTAACAGAATTTCAAGGCACGGCGCTTACCCGAGAGGACCTCTGTTCATCTTGGGGTTTGGGGTCAAATCGACGATGATGGAATGTGACTAGCTTGCTCTTCGAGGCATTGAGTGTAACGAACAAGTTTTTACCCCATTGGGTTGTTTGTGCAAGATCGGAATTGAGATCAGTCGCCAATCTCTGACCATCGAGAGTTTCAGAGGTGCGCCCGTATAAAATCGTATCAACGTATCAGCTGCTCGAGTGGAACTTACTTCTCGCCCAGAGAATACGGAGGGAATGTGGGTGATTTGATATTATGGAAGTGGCATGGCGTGTTCTTGCTGTGAAGGTTTGCCTTGGCGGGAACGGGAAATGTATTTCGTCCGAGCACTTTCCGTAGAAGTAGCAAAAGAGTAGCGACAGGCTTGCCACATCCCGTCTGTGGGAGAAAAGGTGAAATGTGGAGAATAGTTTGTCTATAACAAGGGCTCGAAAAGGCTTTTGAACTCTATCAAGACTGGAGGGCGAGGTCTGGGCAGCTCACGCCCAAATATGACAACAGTACTCCATTTTGGGCCTGATCTAGCTCTTGTAAACGTATAGGATATCAAAAGGAGTCAGGTACTTACTGGAGCGGTACAGAGAGCCGACCATTTTACCTACATCTTTAGCAATGGATGGTATGTCCGAGTTCCACTTGAGGTCTGGGGTGAGTTTGAGATCCAACAGTCTTTCAAGGCGCGATGCCTCCCCGAGAGGACATCCGTTTATGCTGATTGTGGGTTTGAAGGTCCGATTGACAATAATGGAATAATTGCTAATATCCAGGATTATACTGTGCTGGTCATGCTTTCAAAAAATCAAGGAGATATATCTCCGGAAGGGTATAATTTTTAATTATTTATAAAGCGCTCATTTAAAATGTTATGTTCCATGGAGTTAGAAGACCTCAAAAGTATAAATTTCAAGGAAAAAGAGTAACACCGTAGAATTTCCAGGGGTTCGGTTAGTATAAATATTAATTGTTTATTCTACCTTTTATGGAATCAACTAATGTGTCAACTACATAAAAATTGGCGATTTGCCCATATGTAATAAACTCTTTTGGTAAACTAGCAAAGTGCTACATACTTAAATATGAAAAACATTTCTCAGAGTTGACCTGTACAAAAAGACAATATGTATAAAGTCAAAAAGACAATAGGAAAACTGTATTATTAGCCGATGCGTTTCGTCCAATGTGGCCGTTTTCAAGGCAAAAACGAAAATGAATTTATTTAAAACAAAATAACTATTAACAACAAAACAAAATGTCCTTAGCAATTGAAAGAATTTAGAAAACGCTATTGCACACATATTGTCAACTGAAAATTACGTCAAGTACTGTCATGCTTGGAAATATTGTTTTTATTGCTGTATTGACGGATTCAACCATTTTCTTTCGATTTCTTGATATAGTTGTGTACGTTTGATTGGGAGAGTAGTAATTCTGTTAAGAAAGGTGATATTGGGAAAAGGCCTGGGCGTAGATTAATATAAATAACTCACTCAGAAGGAAAATCCTCGAGAGAACTGCCCTTGAATATTATCCAAATATTAATCTACACCCAGGCTTTTTCCCAATATCACATTTCCTACCAGAATTACTACTCTCCCAAGCAAATGTACACAACTGTATCAAGAAACTGGTTCAGGACCAGTCTCGGGGAGCGGAAGATGAGGCCTTGTTAGAAATGGTTGAATAATAGACAAGCGCAAACACGCGGCCATTGTCGGCTGAATTTGACCTTTCCCAAATCAACATCAGTCGACACCTTTATAAGATAGTCCTTGTGAACAAATGTGTCACATAAACTGACCAATGACAAGGCTCAAAGTCATAAGTTACAAACTGCTGTGAAATCCTCAGGTTACCCGTTTTTAGCGTCGAATTGTAACAGGAGATGAAAAAACGAATCTATTTTCAAATTTCCTATTAAGAGAAATCAGTGGATCGTTTCGGCCAGGATTAATTGGACACACAAATCAACCCTAATACTTTTAAAGAGAAATAAATTGAATTCATTTTGTTACCAGTTTCAATATTCTATCTTGTCTAAAACATGTTTTATAAGATTGGAGACCTTACTTATCAATCAAGCCTCGTAATTTTAAAGAGAAACAAATTGACTTCATTTTGATACCAGATTCATTATTCTATCTTGTCTAAAACTTGTTTTATACGATTGGAGACCTTACTTATCAATCAAGCCTCGTAATTTTAAAGAGAAATAAATTGACTTCATTTTGATACCAGATTCATTATTCTATCTTGTCTAAAACTTGTTTTATACGATTGGAGACCTTACTTATCAATCAAGCCTCGTAATTTTAAAGATAAATAAATTTAATTCATTTTGGTAGCAGTTTCATTATTCTATCTTGTCTAAAAGTTGTTTTATAAGATTGGTCACCTTACTTATCAATCTAGCCGCGTAATTTTAAAAGTAAATAAATTGGCTTCATTTTGATACCAGTTTCATTATTCTATCTTGTCTAAAACATGTTTTATAAGATTGGAGACCTTACTTATCAATCAATCCTCGTAATTTTAAAGAGAAATAAATTGACTTCATTTTGATACCAGATTCATTATTCTATCTTGTCTAAAACATGTTTTATAATATTGGAGACCTTACTTATCAATCTAGCCTCGTAATTTTAAAGAGAAATAATTTGACTTCATTTTGATACCCGTTTCATTTCTTTATGCTCTAAAACTTGTTTTATAGGATTGAAGACCTTACTTACCAACTAACTGTTGTAATCTCTGAGAATTGCTCCACAGCATTTTTTCCAGTGTTTTTTTACTCTTACGTGTGTACGAAGTCCCATCTTTAGGTCAACTATAGAAGATCTCCCTCGTAAAAGGCATGGTTTACAAAATCTACCTAACTAACCAATTCTTTGCAACGAATCACCTTTCCCAGACATGATTCATAATTTCTAAAAGAAGATGTTACACCATCTGCGAAATAACAGTACGTATGACTCACAAAGACTAAACCAAAACCAAAATTACGCCTGCACAAAATGAGAGAGCTTCGTTTGCCAGCGCAGGCGTAGGTGCTTGAAAATCCACCACGCAAAAACTAATCAGGGAGCTGATTGTAAATATTTGCTACTTGAAAGGGAAACGGAACACTAGAGCCGGCACGAATTAAATAGACAAAGAGGACAGAAAAGAAGCGCTAAAGTGTACACTTCCTCATTCTCACACAATTATCACAGACACAGGTTGATCAAAAGATTTACTCTTTGATATGGCGAACAAAATGGCTCCGATAACCTTGCAATAGTTTCTTTATCTATCTATCTATCTATATATATATATATATATATATCTATATATATATATATATATATATATATATATATATATATATATATATATATATATATATATATATACAGGGCCGGGAAAAGGGTCTCGCGGAACTCCCAGCCGAATCTCTTATACGTCCCTCGGGATCCCTCGTATCTATGTTACGGTATCCCGCCCACCCTAATAAATCTCAATTTTCACAAGGCAGTATTCATATAAAATACAAATTTTATTGTAACCTAATTATGTACAATAATGGATCACATGCAATATAGCTGAATAATTCACGTAGAAAAATTGAAAATAAATACAATGTATCTAAATACAAATTAGAGACCTGTCATTTCCTTCTGAAATAAATCGACCGGGTTTTTTCGGCAATTTTTAATATCATCAGCTTGAGATTTTTCTTGCTAAAAAGTGGAAGAATTTTAACACATCATGGATGAAGAAAAAAATAGTGATTTTTTTTTATCGTGCTTTTTTAGAGACTTACCATGAATCCACGAATTTCGTCAAGAAAGAGTGACCCCAAAATGAGGTCAAAAATCGTGAAAAGTTTTCATCCTTCAGTTTATGCCTAATTTGTAGCGTATAAAAAAACACACTGACCGGGGCTTGTCGGGGGTTTGGGAGTAGTACGCACCGGATTTGCACATATACAGGGGTGGGACAAAATAATTGAAACACTTGTTAAATTCAATAAAAATTTATTTAATATGGAGTTGGTCCTCCTTTAGCCTCACATACAGCTTTAATACGTCTGAGAATGGAATCATACAGCTTCCTGACTTCATCAAGAGAAATCTTTAGCCATTCTTCCATTAACACCTGCTCCAGCTCTTTAAGACACGACGGTGGAGGATAGCGGCTTCTAACTTGTCGCTCCAAAATGAACCACAAATCTTGATATCTGGAGATTGGGGAAGCCTCTCCATGTGTTCTACCTCACTTTCCTGCTCTCCGTACCAATTCTTAACCACTGTGGTATGTATTGGAGCATTATCTTCTTGGGAGATGCAGTCACCGTCAGGGAATAAAGTCTGGGGCATTGGATGAACATGATCTCCCAAAATGTGAAGGTAATCTTTGCTGTTGATTCTACCATGCAGGGCAACTATTGGACTGAGGCATTTCCATGATATGGCGGCCCAAACTATCACTGATCCACCTCCATGCTTCACCGTTGAAAGAAGGCAGTCAGGGTTGTATGCTTCTTTGGACTGCCTCCACACATAAACTTGCCCTGGGAAAAGAGAAAACTGGACTCGTCTGAGAATATGACTTGCTTCCATTGGTCTGCAGACCAGGCATTGTGATCTCTGCACCACTTCAACCTCTTTTGAATGTTGCGAGTGGAGAGAAGAGGTTTCCTTACGGCGGCTCTTCCATGATATCCAACCTTTTGGAGCTCACGACGAACAGTTTTAGTAGAAACTGGACTATTCAGATGATTATTCAACTCAGCAGTCACTTTGGCCGCAGCAGTCTGATGATTTTTTGCCACATTTCATTTCAATGACCGTCGGTCCTTGTCAGTAAGTTTGCAAGTCCGGCCCGAATTGCTACGGTTGTTAGAGGTTTTGCCCTGTTTCTCAAATTGCGTCATAGTTCTTGATATGGTAGCTCTTGAAAAACCAAACAGTTCAGCAACCTTAGTGTTCGAGGCTCCTGCCATGCGCGCTCCAACAATTTGCCCTTTTTCGAACTCGGAGAGGTCACGCATTTAGCTTAAATTTTACTAAATTCTAAAAATAAATACGACAAAGACAGTAAATTAGATAAATAAACGTATTTACAATAGATATAACCTGCAATTACGACGTTTTAGTTAAAGTTCTTGATATAATAGGTCTTTGAAATAAAGGAGTGGAATTTGCACCGTTCCAATTATATTGTCCAACCCCTGCATATGGAGAGAGCATATAGGAAACATATTTAACTTTTATTAAAATTTCATCACAGAATGAGATATGTATAAAAGGAGAAAGAAATTCTGGTATTTTTACTTTTGTGTTGTTTGATTTTCATTGGTTAATGATGTTTCATGTGCATTTGACTTGTTTACCAAACGTTAGTATAATTTGTGGCGTTCCGAATTCAAGGAGAGACAACGCGTCCCTTCGACGTTTCAAGAAATTCTCTGATGAAGCTTTAATAAAAGCGAAATGTGTTAGATGGATTAACGTTCGTTTTTTATTTGTCCTTTATCTTATCATTCTGTCGAATTCCGATCCATATTTGATCCCAAGTTATATATATATATATATATATATATATATATATATATATATATATATATATATATATATATATATATATATATGCATGTTTCATTAAAAACGACAGACAAGGTACTACGGTTAAGTTTTTTATTTAATTTTTCTTGTGTTCGAACAAGAGCTTTCTTTTCTGGACAAAGGGAGTGTAAAAACTGTCCAAATATTTTATATTTCCGACCGCTTTCGGCTATACCTTTAGGCATTATCAAGAATGATTCGATTTTTCAGCTTAATTGAGTGTGTGCGTTATGTGTATGTCTTAGTGTGTAGTAGGGATGTTTTAATTTCCGAATACGGTTAGCACTTTGTGGCCTTGTTCATAGTTGATATTGTTAAGAGTTGGCTAAAATAATAAAAAAGGAAAAAGCCAACTCTGTGTGTGTGTGTGTATTTAGGCAACATATCTTCATTTGTCATTTTATCCATATATATATATATATATATATATATATATATATATATATATATATATATATATATATATATATCTTCATTCAAGCATGTTTGGTTGAATAATCTAGACATATTATGTCTATTTATTTTTATTTTAATCCTCTCAAATTCACGGATCAATTTCTTAGTGTTGTTATTAAACTTATTAAGAAAGACGCCGTAGTTTGGGTTATTTCTTTTATTTTCCCAAGTACTTTCAATCTCATTCAAGATCATTTTCAAGGGTGATTTGCTTAGACAAAAAATTAATGTAATTGATATTTGTGATCATTTTGTAAATGCGCATGAAAAACGCGCTCCGTTAGAGTCAATTTAAAAATTAACATTAAGTAAGGGAGGTAACTTAATTTGATTGTAGTAACAAAGTTTTGAAATGCCTATAAAAGCAATGTTTTAGGATAATCAAATTGTATTTTTTTTTAATTGATGGTTGGATATTATAAAACATTATATACCGAAGAAAACGGCGACTTACCTCGTCAAACCAAGCGACATGTATCTTACGACGGAAAATGTGGCGAAAAAGAAAATTACTTACCAACAAAAAAAAAGGGCACATGAAATGCTGATGACGTAATATTTAAATTAAAAAAACAAGTCTGTCGCAAGAGTCGCTGTAAAAGTATTTGTATATGCAAAAATTGAGCGTCCTCTCCCAGCTGTCGACGAATGGAAAAAATGATCGGCGGATAAAAGCAGTTGGTGTTCTCGAATCGTGGTGGGGTGATTCGGCTATTTTGGCTACCGTATTTGTCGGAGAGTGAGTTATTTTTCTGACGTAACGTGCATTGAATCGAGTTTTCGGCATTTCTTTCTGCCCCCGATGTTCGAATCTGAACTTAGTGATTTATTCTCTGCGTTGTGGAAGTAATCTGCGACAAATATTTCCTTTGCAATCCCAGATCGCTTACAAGCTATTTCGGCGCTATGACAAATAAGACATTTGACGTCAAGTTGATACCCGCGTTTGATGGTTCAGTGACCGGACAAGCAGTGACTGAATGGATTGAGAAGGCAGAACTTGTTTGTGACCTGTGTGGAATTAAAAAGGTTGAACGTGTTCTTCCTCTGAGGTTGACGGGCAGAGCGTTTGAGTTTACCAACAGTTAATCTCAGAGCAAAAATCAGATGTCGAACAGATAAAACGAGCCCTGCACATCAGTGAGCCGGTCCTCCAAATAAAATAAGGTTTTGAAGACCAAAAATCGTTATGTCTGTATTGTCATTCGTAGATGAGTTGTACAGTGCATCGCAAAAGTCTACACTCCCTGGAAAACTGGATGTATTCTGTTTATTTCGATAGGAACAATTAATATTTTAAACTCGAATAATCTGTTTTAATAAGCAGATCTATCACACTTTTATTTAATAGACAAAATACATTTGAAAAATTTAAAACTGATTCTTGAACAAAGATAATTTTGAAAAAGTCTACACCCCCTTTGGAATGTCTTCAGCTAATACAAGAAGTGCTTTTTGATTATTCTAGTTCCACGAGCCATGCCTCTTCGAGATGTCTCAGCTATCTTCCTTTAACTCAACTCTCCAAGTTTTTGCTCACCACTTCTGTGGCCTGGTATTGAACTCACAACTCTTTGGGTTTAGTCACTGGATCTAACCAACGTCTTTATCCACTGTCCTTGACGAGAGTTGAGTTAAAGGGAAATAACTGAGCCATCCAGAGGAGGTACGGCACGTGGAAATAGAACGATATTCTATTTTGTTTTGATAGTTTTTTTCTGTCTTGTATTTATTTCCTTATTGCATTTAGTTTCTAAATACTACAATTGATAAAAATGTCGGGGGAACCAATACCCACCCCGCAACCCAGGCTAGTACGGCCCTGAAGGTTTCTTACTACGAAAAACTCCCCATGCCATGTAATAACAAGAACAACAAAAAAACGCACACGCGCGAACACGCTCACAGGCACACTCACACACACACACACACACACACACACACACACACACACACACACACACAGATCCTTTATTGAATCTGTATTTCCTTGTAGACCTTAATTTATATATTTTAATATTGATGTTTTATAATACTCAAACTTCAATTAACAACAAATTACAATTTGATTATCCTAAAACATTGCTTTCATAGGCATTTTAAAACTTTATTACAACACTCAAATTAAGTTATCTCCCTTACATATCCTTAACGTTAATTCTCCCCCTACCACCACCACGATTCGAGAACACCAACTGCTTTTATCGTCCGAGCATTTTTTCCATTCGTCGACAGCTGGGAGAGGACGCTCAATTTTTGCATATCAAAATACTTTTACAGCGACCCCTGCGACGGACTTGTTTTTTTTAATTTAAATATTCCCTCTTCAGCATGTCATGTGGAATACCTGCTCATTTTTTTTTTTTTTTTTTTTTTTTGTTGGTAAGTAATTTACTTTTTCGCCACACTTTCCGTCGTAGAATACAGCGCGACGCGCTGTCGCTTGGTTTGACGAGGTAAGTCACCGTTTTCTTCGCTATATAATGTTTAATAATACGCAACCTTCAATTTAATAAAATAGGATTCGATTATCCTAAACATTGCTTTTATAGGCATTTTAAAACTTTGTTACTATACTCAAATTAAGTTATCTCCCTTACATATTCTTAACGTTAATTTTTAAATTGAGTCTAACGGAGCACGTTTTTCATGCGCATTTTCAAAATAATCACAAATAT
>OZ038507.1:21715665-21795665 GCA_964036315.1 Acanthosepion esculentum
ATTTATTTTATATAAATACTTTTCATATCGTCTGATAAGCTTAATAACATTATCATTAAACGAAGAAAGAAAATCACAATATTGATACATATTTTTTTTAATCCTATCTAAGCTTTTGGCTTACATAAGCCATTATCAAAGATGACAATTACATTACAATATATTAAGCAATACACGGACAAAAATATGTAACAATATTGTGATTTCAACACTTGTCTATATTATCTAATGAAGCATGCATCAATATATATATATATATTATTTTCCATATTTTTTCTACTCGGGTTTCTGGTTTCGCGACCTTCTTCAGGCAAAAAGCGGATATTTCCACATATTATTAAAAGGATTTAATTATTTTCGATGTCTAACCCTTGCCTTTTTTGTGTAGTAGTGATGCCAATGTCTTTCTTGGATTGTAAACCCACTCTCTAGTTCCGGTGGGATGATTTAAAGTCCAGCTGCACCAAACGCCTCTGATATAGTTCAAACAGACGGACATACACCCTCTTGTGTCTGGTGATTGGAGGGCCTAAGGTATCTAATTTAATTTGATTTACGATTACTAGTTATCCTCAGAGATCACAAAGGCATTTTCTCTCACATACATTTTTTTCTTTCTGTCATAATAACCGGATGAAGCCAAAGACAGTAGACAAGAACAACACATATAAGATTCACCAGCGGCGCGTAGAAGTAGTAGTCGACTACTAGAATTGAGTCAAGTGAATTCCACAATGAATCTCCAACTGCAGGATATCTACCAACCGCCTCACGCGGTCCTATGTGGCACCAGGTCGAATTTAATGTCGGGTATCCGAGCCTGTATAAAACGGGGTCGAGTAGCTGGATCCCGAGACGACACTCTGCCCTTCGACAGAGCCTCATTTGTGGATTCTCTCTGCCCGGAAGCAGAGAGTTTGACCAGCACAGCTGGAAACGAATCTCAAACTGCAGAGCAACATACAGTATTTACTACTGTATTTATGTGAATGGGGACATGCCCATTATCGTCAGTAGTTTTGCAAGAATAACACACACACACACACTCACACACACACACACACTCTCACACACACACACACACACATACATACAGATATATATATATATATATAGTCAATTGCTGATATCCCCTGACGAGTGGACGGAGTGATTCCCGGAGTGTCCATTTACGAAACTCTGGAGTCTGGATTCTGAAGGTAGCATGAATCAGCTAAATTACAATCGTTTTCTCTCTCTCTCTCTCTCTCTCTCTCTCTCTCTATATATATATATATATATATATATATATATATATATATATAGAGGTAAAATGAGAACAGATGGAATATGATTCCACTGTACGTAACATTTAATTTAAAAGAGGGCTCAATACATAGTAGAGCTAAATATTATTTATTTTAAGATATTAAAACATGTTTTAAAAAATCGCTACACAATTACAAGTATGTTTCAGCACCATAAATGCGTCTCTTCAAGCAATGTTAAACTACTCGCCAGTAGTTTAACATCACCTGAAGAGACACATTCATGGTGTCGAAACATAATTGTAATTGTATAGCGATTTTTTATAACATGTTTCAATATCTTAAAATAAATAATATATTATATATATATATATATATAATTGCTATAACTCAGTTCAACTACTTGCTACACTACAATCAAAGTCTTCAAGTTCTGCATCAACCGTTATCTATCGTATATATCAGAGTTCCTCAAATGCTAAGCCCGGGCGCACTAATTCGCCCTCAAAGGTAGCCAGGTCTGCACCAAGGGAGCAGAAGAGGAATTTTTTAGTTATTTTTATATTTATAAACAATCTTTACTTTTAAAACGCTAGAGACACCAAGCACATGTTTGTTTGTTTGTTTGTTTGATAAGCGGCATATCAGCATCCTTATGGGTCAATTATTGCCAAAATTTAGTTTTCTTGGAAGCATTAGTAATATCTCTGACAAAAATGTATTGTTGGTAATTTCTTTTTTTTTTTTTTTTTTTTTTTTTTTACAAAAATAAATTGCTAGTAATTCTTTTACTATAAAAGTATATTATTGGTGTTTTTACTATAAAAATGAATGTTTGTACTTTCATAGTGTTTTGCCCCCAGTTTGTGGGTTAACAATTTTCCCATCGCTGAGACCCTAACAGGTGCTACCACCCCGGATCAGAGTTGACCTGAGAACAGCAGTTAAGAGGTGGTTCTCTGACCCTCAAAACCTCCAAATCATAAGCCTTGCTGCCGGATGTAATTTATCATCAAACCCAGGACGAACCAAAAAATGTCTTCCATGTCAAGTCAAGTCTTTATCATTTGATATTTTAACTGGATGCTAAATTCCTTAATCTCTAACGAGTGGATAATCCTTTTACCTTTTTTTAAATTTTTTTTTTAAGCATTTCACCCCAAGCAAGGCGGGAAGCCACTAGCACGCAAGGGGTTACAGAGGATTTGGAGCGAGAGCAAATAAGAGTGATAGAGGAAATGATGAAGAGAAGGATAGGGGAGAGATCAAGTCATCTGGAGATGTCGATTGACATTACATTTGAATAGTTGGAGATTATAGCTATCAGGGAAACAGGAAAAGGGGGGGACTTCCACTGGCGAGAGGTGTGAGACATGAAGCTATTGGAGTAGAAGAGACGGCTACATTTAACACTAGCACGCAAAGGGTTACAGAGAGTTGGAGCTAGAGCAAATAGGAGTGATAGAGGAAAGGATGAAGAGAAGGATAAGGGATAGATCAGGGCATCTGGAGACGTCCATTGACATTACATTTGAATAGTTGGAGATTATAGCTATCAGGGAAACAGGAAAAGGGGAGGGACTTCCACTGGCGAGAGGTGTGAGACATGAAGCTATTAGAGTAGACGGCTACATTTAACAGTTTCAACAGTGAAAGGGTGAGAGCGGGATGCCAGCCTCGTAGGACGCTTAAATTCATGAAGTCTGGGAACCAGCGAAAGCAGCTCATCGGAGCAATTACATTGAAAGTATTTGTATAAATGACAGAGAGAGGCGACGGCGCGTCTGTGAGAGAGCGACTGCAGACGAGATTCCAGATCAGGGCCAATTACGTTGCATATCCGTCTCTGGATCTTATCAAGAATCCCGAGGCAAACAGGATGGGCTCCAGACGATATATGGCAGCAATACTCCATGAAAGGGCGAATGGTTGATTTGTAGATTTGAAGGATCGATTTCGGGGAGAAAAATTTCCCAATGAAATTAAATCCCTCATTATCGGAGTAGCAGATTATTCGCCAATTCCTTTAAATGAAAATTGTACCGTTAACACTCTTTGGGAATGCTAAACCAAAACATCATATTTTCAAATTTTATGACTAATGTTTTTCTTATTAAAATTAATTTTAATTTTCTATAAATACGTTCATAGTAATTGTTCGGACGTGGTCTCCACTATGGTAGCGAGACTTTATTAATTTAAGCGCAGTACTAGATTGGCAATTAGGTCTCATCAATTTTCAGTTGAATTTGCTAGATGTAACCGTAGTTCTAGGTTAACAGTTTCTTTTCTCGCACTTCTCAGTAGTGGAACTTTCTCGTCGCTCCATACTGACCAGCGAACTTTCATCTACTGTCTTCCTGATTACATTTCTATTTTGTCTCTCTCTCTCTCTCTCTTTAATAATGTTTCTCGTTTTAATAATGTTTCTATTTTTTCTTTTCTTTAATCTTTGTTCTTTTAAACACAATGTCAATCGTTATCTACTGTCTTCCTGATTAATGTTCTATTTTCTCTCTCTCTCTCTCTCTCTCTTTTTAATAATGTTTCTCTTTTTAATAATGTTTCTCTTTTTAATAATGTTTCTCCTTTTTCTTTTTCTTTATTCTTTTTTCTTTAAACACAATGTCAATCGTTATCTACTGTCTTCCTGATTAATGTTCTATTTTCTCTCTCTCTCTCTCTCTCTCTCTCTTTTTAATAATGTTTCTCTTTTTAATAATGTTTCTCTTTTTTCTTTTTCTTTTTTTTTTCTTATTCTTCATTCTCAGCGATCTTTTGTGTCTTAGTGGCTTTACTGCTTTGCATGGGGTGAAATGTTTGAAAAAATAAATAAAAATAGTACACCACAGAATTTTAAACAGTCAACATTGATTCGTTTTTTTATGGCTTATTTAATTCTTGTTGGTTATTTAAATCTAGAAAATATTTTTAGATTTTTTTTTTTTTGGATAATAATGATATAGTCACGCAAGTTTCTGAGCTGCAGGGAGAATATATGGATTCATGCCTTTCCCAAGGATATTTGCGCCTAAGTGAATATGACGACGAATCAGAATTCGATTCTCCGATTAAAATTCCGAGTCATTATCCAGATAACCACCCGCACATCCAAGCTTACAGTGTCTAGTATTCTAAATCGGTTACCCATTTAGGTACTTACCAGACTAAACATTGCCTAACTTCAGTGATCATAAAATTACAGGTGTTTCAACGTGGTATTCTATAAGTGTTCCCTGTAAAGATTGGAAACACTAGTATATATATCCTCCTATACTGCGGTTCTTATTCAAGCTTCTTATCTAAATAAAGCAACCTCCTTCTCTAGCCCTCTAGCTTGAGTGGCTCCCCGGCTTTGTATTGGGTGAACAATGACGTTAAAAATAAAGCCGTCGACAATAGCAAAAAAAAAAAATGGAACAGAAGTAGATTCATACCTGCTGCCACGTCATTAAATCCGGAGCAAACCACAAGTACAAAAACACGGGCGGCCATGTTTATCTGTTGATGCATGGCGTCGGCTTTTGAATGAGAAAAAAAATGGACGAAAGAATTCTCTGGTAATTGTTGGAGCTATCTAGCCGATAAGACTACAGCAATAACGTTAGCATCTTGCGTGCTCGACAATCAGATGCCACCATTTTTTTTTATCTCCACATTGTTAACCAACAAAGGGAGATAAATGTCGGAGGAGGGAAACCGTTGGACAATGGAAAATATTTCAAAGATCTTTTTTTTTGTCAACGGGTTTACAGTGACATCAAAAACTAACAGACATCTCCACAGATTCTAGCACGGTAGAGAAGTTAAGCAACGTCGAGTCCGTTTAGTACCTAGACTGGTGACCGATTTGGAATACCAACTGCTGTAAGCTTGGATATGCGATTGGTATAATGAATGGTATAATGAATAATGGCTCGAAATTATAAATCTGGGTGCCGAGTTCAAATTCCAGTCGAATCCGTTATATTCACTTATATTCACTTATATTCACCATGGGAACGATAAGAATCAAACTCTTCGATCCCCCAGATATGGGTTAATATGTATCGGTAAATTATTACTATTTTTTAAAAAATAATTATTACAATCTAAAGTATTATTATTAGATATTATTAGTACTCCATCAACTGATAAACCACATGATCTGATATAAGTTCAAGTAAAACCTTACATAGTATTCGTGTTCACACTGCTTGTTGCAGTATACATGCATTATAGTTTCTTAGTGGGATAAGCGTAAAACTTAGCGGTATATTTTGTTCCGTCTGTGAAATAAGGTGTTATTATATCATAGACATAACAATGCCCATTATGGGGAAAATATAACCTGGGAATAAGCCTTTCTTCCATAGCTCACCCATTACGAGGAAGTATTACAGAAAATGGAATCCCAAAAAGGGCACATACTTACAATCATAAAGAGAGTGTTGAAATTTCTTGGACACATAATGAGGAAGAAGGACATGGAAGATCTGACACTCGCAGCAAATATTGAAGGCAAGAGGGACTGGTAGGCATAATAAGTGGACAAAGAAGGAAGTTGTGGAGAGCCGTGATTATGCACGGAACAAGAAAACAAAAGAAGTGAAAAAGAAAGGAACGGAGAAGGAAAGAGTAGAAAAGCGATAGGAAAAGAAAGAAAGAAAGGCAGGCAGGAAGAAAGAAAGGAAGGAAAATGAAAGGCAGTAAAAAAGAAAGGAACGAGTCTATAAAGAAACATCAAAAACAAAAGAAGGAGAGAAAGACAGTAAAAAAAGAAGAAGAAGAAGAAGAAGAAGAAGAAGAAGAAGAAGAAGAAGAAGAAGAAGAAGAAGAAGAAAGAAAGTAAATAAAAATTAAAGAGTAAGACAGAAAGATGAAAATAGAAAGTTCAAGAAAACGAAACAAAGGGCACACACACAGACAAACAAACAACTTTATATATTGAATTAATTTTCAAGATTTCAATACAGGAAAGCACACGTACGCTGCGTTTTCTATCCAGGTTGAAAATCTTTTATCCGAATTCTTGTGACCGGAAATGCTTCGGTTTTCAGGGGTTTATTTTCCGATTTTCGAATACAAGTTATTTAATTTGCATATTTCTATAAAACGGGACAGCTTGGGAATGGAATCCAAGCATAAAAACCATATCCCATTACATATCATAACACAACTTATTCATATGACCTAAAGGTAATTTTATATAAAATTTAATACATTTTGTGTCCATCCAGATACAGATAACGATTCTAGTCATGTAATGTTCAGACAAATTTTTAAGTGGTGAAATTATGGTTTCACGTAAAATAATGTTTTGTCTTTCTGTACGTGTACCAAAAAAAACATGATCACTACTTACCAAAAATACATAAATGCAACACCAATCACTAATTCTACATCAGGGGTAAAAAACGGGAGAGAGATGTTAATTTTTACAACAGTTTAACTTTCTGTGACATTGATAAACATAAATGCTTTCTTTTCTTTTCACTACTATATGGGTATCAGCAGGACATTTTGACATTTTAAATAATATCTTTACTGAGCACGAAACACCTGGTAATTAATCTACGAAGGAAGGTGTTGATTGCTAACAAAGAAATTGGCGCCAACGTTGGTTATATAGCTGAGCTGGGGAATCCCAACCCAGAGCAAATGAGGTCACTTACAACAGCTGCACATCAGCTAGGAAGCTTTGCCGTGCTTTCTGAAATTTTCCATTTGTGGCAACTCATATCAGCATCTGAAAAACTTTTGGATTTTGGAGGTTTTCGATAAAGGATACTCAATCTGTATTAAGTGAAGCTGGTGTTATGTAGGCTACGTGTCTGGGCTGATGAACTCTCAACCAGGACAGATGGGGTCACTTACAACAGCTGCACATCAGCTAGGAACCTTCACAGTGCTTTCTGAAATGTTCCGTTTGTGGCAAGTCATGGCAGCACCTGAGAAATTGACGGATTTTGGAGTTTTTTGGTGGATTCCGGATTTGAGAATTTCGGATAAAGGATACTCAACCTGTATTCCCTACACGCAAGCCGCTAGAAGCCCGTTGGCGGACCACCGTTGGCAAAGCCAGCGGTCTTCTGGTGGCAGCCACCGGCAGGCTACCGGTGAGCTTCTAACGTTCCTCCAATGATAACATTGCCGAGAGGAACATGTCGGCGGTCGGACAGCGGGCGACCAGAGGTAAACGTTAGTGGGATGCCTCCCAGTGGCAGATCGGTGGCTTGCGTGTAGGGTTATATATATGTATATATAGCACACCATAAAACTATATTTCTTCATATATATATATATATATATATATATATATATATATATATATATATATATATATATATGTATTCCAATGGATCATTCATAGTAAAGTTAATGATATAAAATGGTGAAATCCCTTCGCTAACAAAATGTTAAAGGTGCATTAACCTACAGATCACTCACTGAATGTTATGATCCTTGTTTTTAAAAATTATAAGCTGTATAAGGTCTTTCTTTAATTGGCGAGTACTTTCGACTGTGCATTCAGTCATCTTCAGGCATGGAAATTATTTTGTTTTTGGTAAAATTTTATACAGTTAAAATTTTTAAAAACAAGGATCATAACATTCAGTGAGTGATTTGTAGGTGAATGCACCTTTAAAATTTTGTTAGCGAAGGGATTTCGGTATTTTATATCATTAACTTTACTAATTTACTACTTGTATGAATGATTCATGTAATATAAATTGAACTCCACCACACACACACATATATATATATATATATATATATATATATATATATATATATATATATATATATATATATATACCCTAGGGCAGGGGTCGGTAACCTTTTACTATGTGCCGACTTAGAGTTTTAAAATTATTGAATATGCCAATAACATATGTATTTTTATACAAGTCAAGGTCAATATAACTGTTGTACAATATATTTTATATAGTAATATATCGTATATATACTTTACTATATATCACAATTGAATGAGCTAAATATCTTCTTTGCGTTGTAGTAGTTATTGGTTCGTGATGTCATTTCCGGCAGCGTGCCATTGGAAATGTGGCACGTGTTCCATAGGGTGTCGACTCCAGGTATAGCATGTCTTTGCCAAATTCTGTTTGGAATTTTGAATCATTCTGTTGACTTATTGTCGCTTGTAAAAAAAGTACTCTATTTTTAAAATCAGGGGTCGGCAACTTTTGCCGAATATGTGCCTTCTTAGAGTTTTAAAATCCTTCAGTGTGCCAACAGGATATGTATTTTTATATAAGTCAAGGTCAATATACCTGTTCTACAGTATATTTTATATAGTGATATATAGTATACGTATATGTATACTTTAGTATATATTAAAATTGAAACAGCTAAATATCTTCTTTGCGTTGTAGTAGTTATTGGTTCGGACTTCGTGACGTCATTTGCGGCTATGGGCCATTGGAAATTTCTTGACGTGCCACGGTGGCAAACGTGTGCTGTAGCTTGCCGACGCCTGCCTTAGGGTACTTATAATTGTTAATATGGCGTACCACTATCTATTTGCTTACTTTATTTATTTACTTTATCGGCCACTAAAATGTCCATAGTATCTTACGATTTTTATTCAAGCTACTTATCCTCGGCCACATGGTGGGCGTTCGTAATATTCTGTAACGTGTGTCTTCCTAAATATGATAATCGAATAAAATCGAAATAGCTCGCCTCAAGCGCCGGCCTTCTCTATATGCAACCATTTTATCCACAGGGCAGGCGCATTTCTGTATTTATTTGTTTAAACTTCATTTAAACACTTTACAAATCACCCTCTTGAACATTAAGAATATTGTGTTATCTGGAACGCCATAAGTCATAAACGTTTGCAAGCAGCAGCAAAAATGTTTGATGTTAGGCAGAAGAAATTAACGAAGCAAGACTGGGACGCAATTGGATAATGTTAAAATACCTGAGACAAGCCTATTTATAAGCCAATCAAAATACAGGAGAGGTAATCCGAGAAATCCTGGCGGAGTTCGGAATAAATTCGTCACTTTTATAGCTTCTTCAGTAATGGATATATTATACTCATTAAGTTGTTAATATTTATTATGTATACTTATATTCCCTTTCGTTAGGTGTACCTGCGACAGGTAGACATGTTGAGGACGTGAGGTTTAAAATGCTTTCAAATAGAGAAAGGCTGTAAAAGAGAAAGGGAGGAAGAAGGAAATAACGGAAAATCGAGGCACAAAGAAAGATAGGAGTAAAAATGAAAGAAATGAACCATGAGTAAAACAAAGGAAGGAAGGAAGGAAGGGAGGAAGGAAGGAAGGAAGGACCGATCAAAAAATCATAGAAAGAAAGAAAGAAAGAAAGAAAGAACCGGTCAAAAAATCAAAGAATAGAAAAGATGAAAGAAATAAAGAAAGAAAGAACCAATCAAAACTTCAGAGAAAGAAAGAAAGAATCGAGCAAAACATCAAAGAAAGAAAGAAAGAAAGAACCGGTTAAAACATCAAAGAAAAGAAAAGAAAGAAAGAACCGGTCAAAACACAAAAGAAAAGAAAGAAAGAAAGAAAGAAAGAAAGAAAAAAACGATCAAAACATCAAAGAAAGGAAGAAAGAATAATTCAAGGGTAAGAACCTATCAAAACATCAAAGAAAAATAATGAATTAAGAAAGAAAGAAAGAAAGAAAGAAAGAAAGAAAGAATCGGTCAAAACACCAAAGAAAAGAAAAGAAAAGAAAAGAAAGAAAGAAAGAAAGAAAGAAAGAAAGAAAGAAAGAAAGAAAGAAAGAATCGAGCAAAACATCAAAGAAAGAAAGAAAGAAAGAAAGAAAGAAAGAAAGAATCTATCAAAACATCAAAGAAAAAAAATGAATGAATGAATGAAAAAGAAAGAAAAGGCTAGGGTACGAACCTAGCAAAACATGTAAGAAAAATAATGAATAAAAAAGAAAAAAAAGATTAGAAAAAAGAAAGGAAAAACTATCAAAAACTTAAAAAAAGAAGAAGAAAAACACAATTACACGAACCTTTCAAAGCGTCAAAAAGATAATAAAGTGAAAAAAGACAGAAAAGAAGAATGGAAGGAAGGGAGGAGGGAAGGAAGGAAGTCAGATAAGCAATCGAAAAATGAAAAGAAATAACATAAAATGAAAATACATAGACACTAAAAAGTAAAAAATATTTTTTTTATATTTGTCTTACGAAACTTAAAGGGCTTCTTATATTAACATCGTCCTCCTAACAATTTACGCGTCCTGGGTATGACGATAAACTACGTCCAGCAACAAGGCCTCTGATCAGGCGGTTTTGAGGAGCCTGGAACCACCTCTTAATTGCTGGTGTTCCCAGATCTACCCTGACCCGGGTGGTAGCACCTGTTAGGGTCCCAGCTATGGGCAAATAGTTAAACCTGAAACTGGGGTCAAAACACTATGAAAATGTAAAAATACCTTTTTAATATCAGAAATACTTTGTAAAAAATTATTATGAGCAATAAATTTTTGAAAACAAAAATTACCAACAATACGTTTTTTTAAAAAAAATATTATCAACAATACGTTTTTGAAAAAAAAAAAATTACCAGCAATACAGTTTTTGAAAGAAAAAATTATTACCAGAAATAGATTTTTGACAAAGCAAAATATTACCAGCAATAAAAATTTTGTCGGCATTAAATAACCTATTGAGGTTGATATGCCGTAAAACAAAATAAACCAAACCAATCTAAACCAAAGAATACATATTCTATTCATACGAATCTATCCTAAAAATGTTGTCGGCATTAAATAACCCATTGTGGTTGATATGCCGTAAAACAAAATAAACCAAACCAATCTAAACCAAACAAGACATATTCTATTCATACGAATCTATCCTAAAAATGTTGTCGGCATTAAATAACCCATTGAGGTTGATATGCCGTAAAACAAAATAAACCAAACCAATCTAAACCAAACAAGACATATTCTATTCATACGAATCTATCCTAAAAATGTTGTCGGCATTAAATAACCCATTGAGGTTGATATGCCGTAAAACAAACCAAACCAAACCTAACCTCCCATTTTGCGATCCAGCATTTTCTGTCTTCTATCGTCTCTCTGAAGTTATAAGTAAATTTTGCATGGTACGAAAATCTTCGAGACAGGAAACGGTATGCAATTCAATCTCTGACAATATATATGGGAACTTATATAAGGCTTATATCAAGGATACGGTTACCACAGACAGACATTAAGAAAAATAGCAAAGATTTTTCTCTTACCTGATACACTGTTTGTCGATATCTAATCTTGACGCGGTCATTATAATTAATTTAGCATTTTTGCATAACATTAATATACATATATATATATATATATATATATATATATATATATATATATATATATATATATATATATATATATATGTGTGTGTGTGTGTATATATTAGCAGTATTGCTCGCTTGAAAAACTTCGGTTGACTCAACTTGTATACACCTGAGGGCAAATTGTCACCCGAGGAAAAAATTGGAAGTAAAAAAAGAAAAAACTAAAAACATCAGTACACGGCCAAACAAATCGTTCACCCTGAAGATCGGTTTTGGTGAAACCTATGTAGGCTCGTTAGGATTTATTCAATATATATATATATATATATATATATATATATATACATATATATATATATATATATATATATATATATATATATATTAAATCAAAGAAATAGCTAGTTTTTCTTTAAATCAAAGAAATAGGTAGTTTTTGTAGTCAATGCCCGATCTTTTCCTGAAATAATAGCTAATTTAAAATAGAAAGAAACTAAAATTAGTTTATGAACACATAATTAGATTCTAATATATTAATTTTACCATTACCATATATGTACTCAATTAGTAAATAAATTAAATATAATACTTATGTCGATAGGAATAAAACTACAAATATTAAAATTGTGACTAAATAATAATTGAATGACCCTTTTGAAAACATTGTAATTGAAATTTATAAAAATAAAAATTAAATAAAAAAAATAAAAATGCCAAATTTATTGGCATCCAATATTCATTTAGCACCCACTATACACCTAGCACAGGGTGTATATGTTACTGCATGCAAATAGTCAACTACTGAACCGTCCTGCGTAAGACGATAAACTACATCGGGTAAGACGATAAACTATGTCCAATAGCAAGGCCTCTGATAAGGAGGTTTTTAAGAGCGTCTGAGTATTTCCATATTGTGCGATGATTGGATGACACTTGTAAAAAAAAAGCCCTATGCCATCCTTCAAGGGCGTTAAAAGTTCTAGATAAATCGGCCTTGACACTCTCAAAGCAAGACCACATATGTGTCTCAAACATAGCTATTTCAAATAATTATCATTTAGTATAATTGTCCTTTCGATTAAGTTTCATTCAAACAATTTACAATTCGAGTAAATCGTTTTCGAATAAATATTTTGAACACTTTTCTCGATTCGCCAGTGACAGTTTAATTAGTATAATGTTGTGGCCAGTTTAGGGGTCAGAAAGGAAGACACGTAATACGAAGGTAGGTTGAACAAGTGTATTGAAATAACAGATATATACAAAGCAAGAGTGTTAGTCATAAACAGATAGAACTGTACGTCCGAACGGTAGGTTAACACTGCGTCTCCGCTCCCCAATCGACTAGTATTTAGTCACACACCCCCACGAGGGTATCATGTGGCACATGGCCGGTTTAACGTGGGGTCCCCGAGCCCGTGGTCCCGGCCAAAAATATATACCCTTTGAACCCGTATAAACGGTTTCAGGGCCGGTTTACCTCCCCGAACGAGACTCCGCCCTTCGGCGTAGCCTCGTTCGGGTTCCTCCCCGCCCGTAGGCAGAGAGTTCGACCGTTCAGACTGTCGTTCTTCGAACGACTATTATTTAGTCACCCACCCCGACGAGGGTATCATGTGGCACAAGGCCGGTTTAACGTGGGATCACCGAGCCCGTGGGCCCGGCCAAAAATATATACCCTTTGAACCCGTATAAACAGGTTCAGGGCCGGTTTAGCTCCCCGAACGAGACTCCGCCCTTCGGCGTAGCCTCGTTCGGGTTCCTCTCCGCCCGTAGGCAGAGAGTTCAACCGTTCAGACTGTCGTTCGGAAGTCTCGCAGTTAGTATTTGCAAGAGGAGGAAGAGTTCATTCTACTCTAGGCGGGTTTACCACAAAATATGACTTGTATCATCAAAGATCATTATTACCTAAAAAAAATAATTCTTCTGATCTAAAAATATCTTCTGGCTTTAAATAAACTGCACACGGTCAATAAGCCGTAAAAAACGATTCAATCAATCATCATAGTAGGCTGACTTCCAGGGAGAACAGCCAGAATTTGCCTGTACAATGGGAATAAAGACGAGGGTCGGTATTCCTCGACATGAAAGAGTATATCTGTCAAATATTCGACAAGACCAGAGGGTGAAACTTTGGGAAAACTGAAAAAAAAATTTTTTACCGAGAGGAAAAGAAACGGATAAGTGCCGAGGATAAATTGGGTAGAGGGCTGGGTTTAGGCCATGTAAAGCAGAAAGCAACTGTCGTAGAAAATAGAACAGAACGAGAGGAAGGGGTGTGTGTGTGTGTGTGTGTGTGTGTGTGTGTGTGTGTGTGTGTGTGTGTGTGTGTGTGTGTGTGTGTGTGTGCGCGCGTGTGTGCGTGCGTGCGTGTGTGTGTGTCTGTGCGTGCGTGCGTTTGTGTGTGTGTCAAAAGTTTGCTTTTGCCAAAAACCGCAATAGTAAATGTTTCACCCGTTAACCACTCAGTGTAATATAAAGATATAATATCAAACATACACTATATAAAGCAAAGAAGTCAGTACGTTAAATTTATAAGGGAAAATGAAACAATCTATCTATCTATCTATCTATCTATCTATCTATCTATCTATCGCGGTCTGTTCATATGTATCTATCCCAGTCTTTTCATTATCTATCTATCTATCTATCTATCTATCTATCTATCTATCTATCTATCTATCTATCTATCTATCTATCTATCTATCCCGGTTTGTTCATATGTATCTATCTCAGTCTCTTCTTTATCTATCTATCTATCTATCTATCTATCTATCTATCTATCTATCTATCTATCTATCTATCTATCTATCTATCCCGGTCTGTTCATATGTATCTGTCCCCGTTTGTTCATTATCTATCTATCTATCTATCTATCTATCTATCTATCTATCTATCTATCTATCTATCGCGGTTTGTTCATATGTATCTATCTCAGTCTTTTCATTATCTATCTATCTATCTATCTATCTATCTATCTATCTATCTATCTATCTATCTATCTATCTATCTATCCCGGTTTGTTCATATGTATCTATCTCAGTCTCTTCATTATCTATCTATCTATCTATCTATCTATCCCGGTTTGTTCATATGTATCTATCTCAGTCTCTTCATTATCTATCTATCTATCTATCTATCTATCTATCTATCTATCTATCTATCTATCTATCTATCTATCCCGGTCTGTTCATATGTATCTATCTCAGACTCTTCATTATCTATCTTTCTATCTATCTATCTATCTATTTATCTATCTATCCCAATCTCTTCATATCTTTCTCTGCTTCTTCCCGTTCTTTCTTTCTATCCCGTACTCTTCATTATCTATCTATCTATCTATCTATCTATCTATCTATCTATCTATCTATCTATCTATCTATCTATCTATCTATATATCTATCTATCTATCTATCTATCTATCCCAGTCTCTTCATATCCTTCTCTGCTTTCTTTCTTTCTTTCTTTCTTTCTATCCCGGTCTGTTCTATCTATCTATCTATCTGACGTTCAAGCAAGTAAATGTTGTTAATATTGTTTATTACAAACAGAGCTTTTACTTAAATATTTGTGTCTATATAAATAACGTATAACAATAAAATATATTAAAATAATTGTCGGAATTTCTCCATTTCGTAGTGTGTGATGTCCTTTTTTAACGTTAAGATACGCTGCGTGCAGATGTGGACGTTCGACGGAAGTCATGGGAAATTTGTAGTTTCAAAGCAGTAAAATCGACCTTGCTAACCAGATTCTTTTCTTTGTTTCTAAAGACATTTTCGTTTTATTAATAATTCGCATTCGCCTGAGGAAATATATCACTGTTGCATCAAGTGCCTTCTTCATCTTTGAGCATATTGTGCAACATTCCCTGATATTTGGGAGATTACATACAACATAGTACTTTAGTTATCTATTCTTTCTTTCTTTTTTCTAACAACATTTTAGGATCCATTAAAACTATGCATTCATCTTTTGAACCACATCTCTGTCGCTTCAAGTTGTCGGAGTTAGCTCCTCTTTAATTCCCTAATTGTTCACTAGCGGTCACAATTCCTATACTATAAATTCTGGGCGACTTCTCGCCTCGTTCACTTTTTAATTTCTTCATTTCAGCGACTACAATGTAAGCTCTCTTAGAAGATCCGCGTTTTACCATTTGTGGGAGACGCCATGAACATTACACACACATACACGTACGTACGAACATTCGCCAAAATATAAACTCTTTACGTCCGCACACAAACACAAATGTTGATGTCTTTGTCACTTGTAAATTTGTTGTTTAATACATATATTTGTTGACATATATATATATATATATATATATATATATATATATATATATATATATGTCGGTCTTGTTTGTCTTCTTTACATCTTCGGTTGGACTCAACTTGAGTCCGCCATGTTCTTGTAGTTGGACCTTCTAGGAGGAATAAACAGCACGTGTTCCTAATTCAGCAATACTCAAACCCACACGGTCCTCTACAAAGTGTCTTCTTCATCAATTAACCTGTAACTCCTTGCTTGGAGTGATAACGATTAAAAAAACTGTCCCCTCCCCAAAATTAAATACTAGTCATTCTATTACCTGTGTATAATACGCATCAAATACAAGTCCATTACATCCAACATTTCATACAAAATACCGAAAATCCTATGGAGATTTATAAATTATTCTATTTCCTGCGTATAAATCGCATCCAATGCTATTCTTATACATCCAACATTTTTAGGAAATACCAATAATGCTATGGAGAAAATTATGACAAAAATACTGTAGAGAAATATAAATATATTCATTCAATTACCTGCGTATACTACGCACTAAATAAAAATCTATTACATCCAAAATTTCATAGAAAATACCGAAAAACCTATAGAGAATTATGAATTATTCTATTTCCTCTGTACAATACGACTCAAATACTAGTCTTATACATACGACATTCCTTAGAAAATAACGAATATACTATGGAGAAAAATTAATATTTCTATTTCCTGTGTATAATACGCATCAAATAGAAGGCTAATACATCCAACTTAGAAACTACCGAAAATCCTATGGACAAATATAAATTATTGTATTTGCTATGTATAATACGCATCAAATACTATTCTTATATATCCAACATTTCTTACAAAATAACGAAAATACTATAGAGAAATTTTAATCATTCTATTACTTGTGTATAATACGCACCAAATACAAGTCTATTACATCCAACATTTCTTAGAAAATAACGAAAATCATATGGAGAAATATAAATTATTCTCTTTCCTCTGTATAATACGCTTCAAATACTATTCTTATACATCCAGCATTTTTTAGAAAATAACGAAAACACTATAGAGAAATATTAATCCTTCTATTTCCTGCGTATAATATGCACCAAATACCAGTCTATTATATCCAACATTTCTTAGAAATTAACAAACCAAACTATACATTTAAAAAAAAAAATATTACCAACTATACATTTTTGAAAAAAAAAAAGGAAATTTAGTCGGCATTAAATAACCCACTGTGGTTGATATGCCGTAAAACAAAACAAACCAAACCAATATAAACCAAAGAATACATATTCTATTCATACGAATCTACCCTAAAAATATTGTCGACATTAAATAACCCATTGAGGTTGATATGCCGTAAAACAAAATAAACCAAACCAATCTAAACCAAAGAATACATATTCTATTCATACGAATCTATCCTAAAAATATTGTCGGCATTAAATAACCCATTGAGGTTGATATGCCGTAAAACAAAACAAACCAAACCAATCTAAAGCAAAGAATACATATTCTATTCATACGAATCTATCCTAAAAATATTGTCGGCATTAAATAACCCATTGAGGTTGATATGCCGTAAAACAAAACAAACCAAACCAATCTAAAGCAAAGAATACATATTCTATTCATACGAATCTATCCTAAAAATATTGTCGGCATTAAATAACCCATTGTGGTTGATATGCCGTAAAACAAAATAAACCAAACCAATCTAAAGCAAAGAATACATATTCTATTCATACGAATCTATCCTAAAAATGTTGTCGGCATTAAATAACCCATTGAGGTTGATATGCCGTAAAACAAAACAAACCAAACCAATCTAAACGAAAGAATACATATTCTATTCATACGAATCTATCCTAAAAATATTGTCGGCATTAAATAACCCATTGTGGTTGATATGCCGTAAAACAAAATAAACCAAACCAATCTAAAGCAAAGAATACATATTCTATTCATACGAATCTATCCTAAAAATGTTGTCGGCATTAAATAACCCATTGAGGTTGATATGCCGTAAAACAAAACAAACCAAACCAATCTAAAGCAAAGAATACATATTCTATTCATACGAATCTATCCTAAAAATGTTGTCGGCATTAAATAACCCATTGAGGTTGATATGCCGTAAAACAAAATAAACCAAACGAATCTAAAGCAAAGAATACATATTCTATTCATACGAATCTATCCTAAAAATATTGTCGGCATTAAATAACCCATTGAGGTTGATATGCCGTAAAACAAAATAAACCAAACCAATCTAAAGCAAAGAATACATATTCTATTCATACGAATCTATCCTAAAAATGTTGTCGGCATTAAATAACCCATTGAGGTTGATATGCCGTAAAACAAAATAAACCAAACCAATCTAAACGAAAGAATACATATTCTATTCATACGAATCTATCCTAAAAATATTGTCGGCATTAAATTACCCATTGAGGTTGATATGCCGTAAAACAAAATAAACCAAACCAATCTAAACTAACGAATACATATTCTATTCATACGAATCTATCCTAAAAATATTGTCGGCATTAAATTACCCATTGAGGTTGATATGCCGTAAAACAAAATAAACCAAACCAATCTAAACCAAAGAATACATATTCTATTCATACGAATCTATCCTAAAAATGTTGTCGGCATTAAATAACCCATTGAGGTTGATATGCCGTAAAACAAAAAAAACAAACCAAACCGTATGTATATAAGGTCACTGAGAAGACCCAATAGACGTTTCCTTTCTGTTGTCTTCTATCAACACTGTGTCATCTACATATGTTGATAAGTTTGTATCCTTCTATAATAAATATTGGTAGGACTTCTAATTGCTTCATTGTATAGCTTGAATGAGGTCCAGTGAGAAGACACATCCTTGTCTTACACACCTTTCTATTTTTGCGTATTTACCGAATTCATTTTGTATCCGTCTGCAGGCGGCTTACTGACATTATATGTCCTGGGTTATTCTTATATACAAATTTGTCAAGCTTACCTAGCAGTTCAAGTAGTTCCTTTTTTTATGTACTTTCTCAAACTCTTTTGCATAATCTATAAAACACAGGTACACATCCTTCTGCATTTTTATAGCACGTTCAGAAATCATTCTGAGCATAAATATTACATTCCTTGTTCCAGTGTCTTTGACGAACCCGTACTTTTCTTGTCCTATTTTCAGTCTAATTCTGCCGTCGGCTCTATTTGTCACGATTCTGATTTGTTTGTTTCTAAATAAATGTTTCTGTTTCTTAATATTTTGCTTAGCTTTTGGAAAGCATCTTTCTCTATACCGATGCTTCTTACAAGGGCTGATAACGATGATACATTAAATACCGATTGGCTCCTCCTATTTCAATTTGATGTGTACGTGGGGAGAGAGAGCGGTAATACAATTTTTCACTACAATTATTTGCCCTCGGTCGGCCTTGTGGCAGATTTACCGAAGCTTCGCAAATATCGACGCTATTCTTGGTATCTATTTTTCTTAGACGTTTATAACCGCCCCCCCCCCACGCCCACTGTCGTTTATGCAACACCTGCTTCGCGTATCAACGAACAATGTTTGTGGATTCTTCTTCTTGTTTTGTAATTGTCTTGTGTCTCAACTCCCCATTTCCTGCGTAGGCAAAAACAGACAATGGCATATCTGCCTTTCTTACAACAAAGAAAGGATCGTGTGCAAAAGTCGTCAGCCACCAACGCAATTTTACTTTAAATGAACGGATTAACACCTTTTTTCTTTTTTTTTACTTATTTGGCAAGATAAATTCCGCGGCCATCGTGTTAGTATCACATGACTCAACCCATATCCTCATGACGTCAGTTTAAACAGACGCTAATTGCTTAAATTCATATATTCACGTTTCCCGATGATTATGGATGATAGTTTGAAAATTATCCAACATATTTCAGTGAAATATTTACCCAGCAAAATTATAGTTTATAATTTGTTTCTAGATATATGAAAAAAAGAAAAAGGCATCGGTTTAAACTGACGCCTGGAGGATATCAGGCAAAGAAAGAAAGAAAGAAAGAAAGAAAGAAAGAAAGAAAGAAAAAAAAGAAATATTTTTAATCATTTCACCACAAGAAAGGAAATAAAGCCACTAAGATGCAAGGTGTTGCTGAGTGTTAAAAAATATGGAAAAAAAAACGCTATTAAGGAGAGAAAAATATAAAAAAACAAGCGTCAAGACGACAGACGAAGACGATTAATATTGCATTTAATTTTTTGAAGATCAAAGTTGACTGTGAAGCAAAAAGCCGGAAGAGATTTCCACAGGCGAGAAGTGCGAGAGAAGAAACTGTTAGCATAGAACTTACGGTTACATCTATTTCAACTGTAAAATGATGAGACCTTACCACCAATCTCGTGCGGCGCTTAAATTTATAAAGCCTAGTTCCCTAGACGAAAGTTCATCAGAACAATTATCGTGAAAGCATTTATTAAACAGGGAAGCGGTGGTGGGAATGTGACTGAAGCAGAGGTGCCACGTCAAGACCAATAACATTACAGATTATTCTTTGTATGTTATCAAGAATCTCTAAATATATAGCAGGAGCAACCGGCTAGATGCGGCAGCAGTATTCAAAGCAAGGAGGAATGGTAGAATTCTCAATACAGAAATTATTAGGATTTGAGATAATCATAATTCAGTAATTCATCGAGTCTAGAAGAAACCTCAACAGAATGCAGAAAGCACTGGACGGCCGTTTCGTCCTATATTTGGGACTCATCAGCAGTGCGCATCCACTACCGAGAATTGAAACCCGGGCAGTTACGTTATCAGGCAAACGTCATACCAACGGGCCTCGGTGACGAAGAGGTAGCGAATCAGACTTGATATAGCGCCGCTCGATCACATTTTAAGGAAAACTCGAATGAGTTCCACTACGGAATATTTGATCGAGCGGCGCTATGATTAATTACTTAATTGTAATTCTCAATATGGAAGATAGATTCTGGCGAGAAAAATTGACCAGTACGACAGAGGGAACATAATTTCCTGGAGGGCAGACCTAGCAGCTGGGTCAATATGAACTTTCCATTTCAAGACAGTTTAAAACGTTCGTCCGAGAAGGCACAATGAGTCATTCTCAAGGAGGTTAATATCAGCCATACTGATGGAAGCTAAAAAGGGTTCTTGCAGAGGACTCGAAGAAAGTAATTTAGTTTTATAGGCGTTAAAATTTACAAATCATTCTTTGCCCCAGTTAACAATAGTCGGTAGGTCATTTTTGAGATCAGCTGCCAATTTGACCATTCAGTGAAAATTCAGAAATAAAGAACGAAAGAAATAAAGGACGAATGGAATGAAAAATGAAAGAAATACAGAACAAAAGGAAGAAAGAAAGAAAGGAAAGAAGAAAGAACGAATGAAATGAAAAATGAAAGAAATACAGAACGAAAGAAAGAGAGAAAGAAAGAAAGAAGGAAAGAAAGAAAGAACGAATGGAATAAAAAGAAAGAAATACAGAAGGAAAGAGAGAACAAAAGAAAGAAAGAAAGAAAGAACAAAATCAAGAACGAAATAAAGAACGAGAAAAAAGAAAGAAAGGATGAAAGAAAGAACGAAAGAAAAAAAGAACCAAAAACTAAAGAAAAAAGAAAAAAGCAACAAATAATAAAGAAAGTAAATAGTTAAAGAAAGAAAGAACGAATGGAATAAAAAGAAAGAAATACAGAAGGAAAGAGAGAACAAAAGAAAGAAAGAAAGAAAGAACAAAATCAAGAACGAAATAAAGAACGAGAAAAAAGAAAGAAAGGATGAAAGAAAGAACGAAAGAAAAAAAGAACCAAAAACTAAAGAAAAAAGAAAAAAGCAACAAATAATAAAGAAAGTAAATAGTTAAAGAAAGAAAGAACGAATGGAATAAAAAGAAAGAAATACAGAAGGAAAGAGAGAACAAAAGAAAGAAAGAAAGAAAGAACAAAATCAAGAACGAAATAAAGAACGAGAAAAAAGAAAGAAAGGATGAAAGAAAGAACGAAAGAAAAAAAGAACCAAAAACTAAAGAAAAAAGAAAAAAGCAACAAATAATAAAGAAAGTAAATAGTTAAAGAAAGAAAGAACGAATGGAATAAAAAGAAAGAAATACAGAACGGAAGAGAGAACAAAAGAAAGAAAGAAAGAAAGAAAGAAGGAAAGAAAGGACAAAAGAACAAAAGAAAGAAAGAACGAAATAAAGAACGAAAAATATAAAGGACGATAGGTATGAAGCCTCTTCTTCTCTCCCCAGGACAGACCAGGTTCTATAGCCTTTGATGGCAACTGGTCTACCGCAGAAAGAAATGGCAACCTACTGCCGGAAAAAATCTGCCTCGTCAGTCATGTATCGAAAGATACATGATCACCTAAGCGTGTATCACGTATGGCACATAACTGACTGATATTCACTTACGTGCTAATACTCTTGGGAAAGGGATGAATCCTCTTCTTCTCCCACCAGCTATGGGTAAATAGCAGGACAGCCAGCAAAGTCTCTACTACAACGAGCATTACAAAAGTGACAACGAGCGATCGTTACCGTCACAAAAGTGGCAACAAGTGTTCGTTGACATCACAAAACAACTCCTTATGTGTCCTTTCATGCCGAAATTTAATTTTACTTCGGAGCTTTGAAGTAATAAAACACGATATGTTATTCTGATTTCACAGTTGAATACATGGTAGATGATGCTCAGCTTTTGTATACATGTTTGTGTGGACTGATGCCATGAAGAAGTTCTTTCATGTTTGTTATTTGGCTGATTTGTTTATGATTATGATTTGCATATCAACACCTCTATGGGTTATTAAATGAGAAAAAATTTAAATAATTTGAATGCAATTGCTGGGTTTCGACTAAATATATATTGTATGCCTTCAACTAAAGATAATATGTATTGCTGGCCATTTTTTTTTTTCATATAAATAATGTATTCCTGTTATTTTTACTATAAAAATGTATCTTTATACTTTCATAGTATTTTATTTGGGTGTTCACTATTTTCCCATAGCTATGAACTTAACAGGTGATACCACACAAGGCCAGGGCGGACCTGGGAAAAACAAACAAATAACAGGTGGTTTCACGCTTCTCAAAAGCTCCAATCTACCGATGAGAGTCCTCGCTGCTGGGTGTAGTTTATCGTCATACCCAGGACTGCTATCTGTGTGCAGATGGTTTACTTCCATTTTTAGTTTACATTAACATCCTTTACATAAATTCTAGTTTTTCTAGCAGTTCAAATAAATCCTTGTGCCATACCTTGTCAAATGCTTTTTCGTAATTTATAAAACCTAAGTGTACATCCTTCTGGACTTGGCTTGTCATAGCTGGTCCAAACTGGTCAGAGCCGGTCCAAGCTAGTCATAGCCATGATACCACCAGCACACAGGGACGGGGCCCTGGGGTAGGTAAGGATATTTACTTGACCCCTCATTCAGTCAGGTTTTTAACATGGGAACCAGAGTGTTTTCATTCGGGCCGCTGATCTAAGCTGGTCTTAGCTGGTTATATCTAGTCCAAACTGCTCAGAGCCGGTCCAAGCTAGTCATAGCTGGTCTTGGCTTGTCATAGCTGGTACCACCAGCACACAGGAACGGAGACCTGAGGCAGGTAAGTATCACTCTGATTGAAAAAAAAAATGATCATTAAACTCGCATTTTTTGTTCTGGTGTCCGGACTGTTCTTGTCCTATTTGCCGTCTATTTGTGCTTTACACATCAGGATTCGAATCATTAGTCTTGTTACGTGTCTCAGTAAATGGATAGTCACATTCATTTACCCCTGGTTTCTTAGGTAATAGTACGAAGATGGATTTAGTGAGGTACTTTGGTATGTGGCTACTGTTCTATATTTCGTTTATTACTTCTGCGATCTTGACGATGCCAAAGTCGTCGTTCTGGATTATTCGTGGTAATGGAAAGCGGTCAGATCCTCTCTCCTGTCGTCGTAGTGCTGGCCGCTTTCCAAGGCATGCAACAATAAATGACATCAGAGGAGGAGGACGTCTAGATGCAGCTGGGTTCCCTTCCCAAATCGAACCCGTAGGCCTCGACCGTGGTGATAGGAAGCGGCCGGATGTGATTACCATTTTCCCTTTTAAAGTGGGGAAGTCGTTGATTTGGGTTTACGACATGTGCCGAAACATTTTCGACTGGTAATTTGATCAGGTCCACGGTTGGGCCAGGGTCTGTCGCACGGGATGCGGAGATAAAAAAAAAAAAACAGTTAAATATTCTTCTCTTGCGAACAGATTTATTTTTACTCCTGTTGCAGTGCAGACATCTGGGGTTATTCGCTCTCGTTCGATGGTGTTCCTTCGGAGGGTTGGCGGGATGGTGTCTCGATTAAAGGACGAGCCCCGCTAAAGGGAGTGGCTCTTGCAGCGTGTCTCACTGGCGATGGTGTCGGGTAATGCTTTCTCCATCATTGTGGCTGGCAGAGGATAGCAAAAATATTTTGTTTCTGTTTATAGATACTTTGTTAACAAATATATTACGCTGACTATCATAAGGTCTGTTCACACATTTCACAACACACTAAGAACATTTGATTATCTACTTCAAAACCAAACAGTGGCACCTAACTCAATGCTGTGCCCTCCTCATCTACCTGTACCCTTCTAGATGATGAGTGCACTCGGGTCGGAGTCTCGACTCGTCTTGAGTTCAAATTATGTGAGTGTCACATATGCAGATGTGAAGCTTTTATTTATGAGTGTGTTTTGCATCTTCTCTTCTGTCGTCTTACTGTCGGCCGCTTTACAAGGCATGTAGCAATAAACAACCTCATCAGAAGAGGTCTGGATGCAGCCGACTTCCCTTCCCAAATCGAACCCGTAGGCCTCGACCGTGGTGATGGGAAGCTGCCGGATGGGATTACCATTTTCACTTTTAAAATTGGGAAGTCGTTGATTTGGGTTTTACGACCTGTGCCGAAACATTTTCGACCGGTAATTTGATCAGGACCGCATTTGGGCCGGGGTCTGTCGCACGGGACGTGGAGATAAAGAAAAAAAATAGTTAAATATTTTTCTCTTGCGGACAGATATATTTTACTCCAGTGGCAGTGGAGACTGCTGGGGTTATTGTCCCTCGTTCGATGGCGTTCCTTCGGAGGATTAGCGGGTAGGTGTCTCGGTTAAGGGACGAGCCTCGCTAAAGGGAGTGGCTCTTGCAGCTTGTCTCACTGACAATGGTCTCTCCAGAATTGTGGCTGGCTAAGGATGGCAAAAAAAACATTTTGTTTTTGTTTATAGATACTTTGTTCCCAAACATATTACGCTGGCTGTCATAAAGTCTGTTCACACATTTCACAACGCACTAAGAACATTTGATTATCTACTTCAAAACCGAATAGTGGCGCCAGGCTCGATGCAGTGCCCTCCTCATCTACCGGTACCCTTCTAGATGATGAGAGCACTCGGGTCGGAGTCATCAGTTGAAATTATGTGAGACTTCTGGGGTTATTGGCCCACGTTCGATGGCATTCCTTCGGAGGATTAGCGGGATGGTGTCTCCATTAAGGGACGAGCCTCGCGAAACGGAGTGGTTCTTGCAGCGAGTCTCACTGGCGATGGTGCGCGATAATGCTTTCTACATCATTGCAGCTGGCAGAGGATAGCAAAAAAAAAAAAAAAAACATTTTGTTTTTGTTTATAGATACTTTGTTCAAATAAAAGCTTTTTTCGAAAAAAAAAAAAAAGCTTTTTTCGAAAAAAAAATTTTTTTTCAGTTTTAATTTTCTATTGTTTTCTTTTTCATTTAAGTCCAGAATCGGTTCGTCCAAAATCGGTTCGTCCAGAATCGGTTCGTCCAGAATCGGATCGTCCAGAATCGGTTCGTCCAAAATCGGTTCGTCCTGAATCGTCGTCGGCTCATAGACTAAAAAGAACACTAGAATTTTATTAGAGTCTGGTACTTACTGATGATCTCATTTCTATAATTTCCAAATGGCCGACCTTTCAAATTTTATGAGTCATATTAAAAAAAAAAAAATGACGGTTTATCTATTCCTGGGGTCTTTTAAATTGCACACTCAAGTGGGTAATTAACAAATCCCATTTGTAACAATTAACATATCGCACGTTTAGAAGAACTTCTCTCAATCGATATTTTTAATTGTTAAAATACTTCATAAAACATATTACACATTGCCAGTCTGTTCGTAAAGTATGTACCATAATTCATAATTGGATATCATTGGCTTCTTAATTACATTCCAAATCAATTGAAATTACCTCCTTTATCATTTATAATCAATTAAAACACATTATCGAATTGCGAGAACGAAAGATAGAATTATTGGCTTACGAAAAAAATTCATTCAGTTTATTAAGTAAAATAAATAGCATTTATTTTCGACAGTCATTTTATTGCATCGCGAAGTTACCATTATGTTCTTCGATTTGCTGTCATATTTTACTGAAATTATTGAACACTATATTGGCCATTTTGTTCCCCGAAGTTCTGTCATCTTTTTCGCCAAATTAAATTGAATGTGCAATATACAGTGCCGTTCGATAAAAGTGACTCACCTGATTTTTTTTTTTTTTTTACTAAATGTTCTCTTCTCCGATGAAACGAAAGTTGAGCTAAATTCAAAGGATAAGCGATCTAAAATCCGAAGAAGAAGCTTTGAAAGCTCTTTGAATTTAGCAGTAAGTACTGTCAAGCATCCGTTCAATATAATGTTCTGGGGAAGCTTTTCTTTTCATGGAACTGGTTTCTTAAAACCTATTGAAAAGACCCTCAGGAGCGAGCAGTACAAGAGAATTTTAGAGTCTTGTCTGCTCCCTTCTGCTGAAAGGGTGCAAATCGACCCCCACCAAGCTCATTTTTATGCAGGATAATGCTCCCTGTCACAAATCAAAATTGATGAAGGAATACTTTGATGAGAAGCAGGTGAGTGTTATGACATGGCTGCCCCAATCTCCTGACCTCAACCCCATAGAAAACTTATGGATCGTTTTAAAGTACAGGCTCTCGAGAAAGCAGTTCAGCAACAAAGAGGATTTGATTGTGAATTTCATATCCGAATGGAATTCAATGCTTGGAGATGAGATTTGCCAGAACCTAATCAAGTCAATGCCAAAAAGGGTTGAAAAGGTTATTCAAAATAAAGGAGGACCCATAGATTATTAAATATTTCAAACTATATTACCTATTATAAATAAATTATACCTCTATTATTCTTTATTTAAAGCTGTTCGGTTATGTTTCTATTGATTACTAGTTGCAGGAAATAAGTGAGTTACATTTTTGGTTCAGAGTTTTTCCCTAAATCTCATTTATATCCAAAATTATAATTATGAATAGAATACCTTAGGGTGAGCAAACTTTTTTACTAGGTGGTCGTGAAGGGGTCTTTATATTAGTAAGATTAAAAATTAGTTTGACCCCAAAAATAATAGGCGAAAAAAATTTTAAGTAAAAAAATCAGGTGAGTCACTTTTATCGAACATCACCGTATTACATGTATGGTCCCACAAGGCACTGGCATCTATTTTTTTTTTTACTCCGTAAAATTACCGTACAATATATTACACATATGGGTCCTTTAAGTGTTAGATAATAGTTTAGCAGATTATTATTTTTAGAGGATGTGTATCTCGGCTCCGACTTCCGGAGGTTGACAGCTGGGGTGAGGTGGAGCTATAATAAGGAAGGCGATTTTGATTAGCTGAGCTAGCATGGGAAAGATAGATGGGAGAAAGGTTTCAGCGAGATGTTTCCTACACGTCAAGAGATGCAGACGTGTTCTTTTTCGTGTTTGAAACGGCTCCCTAGTGGGTGGCGGTTTTGCGACCCCCACTGGAGAGTTCGATAATGTAGATGTCGACATGATTAATAAAAATAGTTGATTTAAAATTCTCTGTGTTGAAGTATGTTGTTGCTGAACCGAAACGATTCGCGATCGCAGGACAAGAGAAAATCCAAACTGAGATCATTCACTCTTGTCAACATGCAACATACTATTGAATTGGCGCCATTGGCCAGGACTTACCCGCATGGTGAGGGCGCAGAATGAGGGTTACAACACAACGTGGAAAAGCTCGAAGAAAATATTCAGACTGAATACTCAGCAAAGGAATAAGAAATAAAAGAAAAGAAAGGTAATCAACCCATAAGGATAGAGGGGAAAAAAACAATGATATTACTATGTTTTACAGCTCACGGACACACACACACACATCTAAACTTTCTTTCTTTTTATGTGCCGTGTCCCTTCAGGACGTAGGGTATCATCGCTCTCCACTTCCCCCTATCCCCTGTAGATCTCAATAAGTTTTGTCCCTTTGCTACTTCCCCCAGCCCATGTTCTGTCATCCACTTGCTTAAGCCCGCAAGGAATGTCATGTGTTGCTTTCCCTTGTCTCTCTTTCCCTCCATTTAACCTGTGAGTATCAGATTCTCCAAGCCCTCCTTTCTTATGATGTGTCCCAGAAATTTCAGCTGCCTCTTCCTGATGTTAAGTATAAGCTTCCTCCTTGTTTGCATCCTCTCCAAAACCTCATCGTTGCTCACACACACGGTCCATAATATCCTTAACCCTAGTACACTAACCATGAGTATATAGTACCCAGCGCAAATTGTCCTACTTTTAATTACAATTTTCAGTTCTGCCATCCACTTGCTTAACGTATTTCATGCGTTTCCTTCCCTTGTCTCTCTTTCCCTCAATTCGACTTGTGAGTTTCAGATTCTCCAGGCCCTCCTTTCTCATTACGTGTCTCAGAAATCTCATCTGCCTCTTCCTGATGTTAAGTATAAGCTTCCTCCTTGTTTGCATCCTCTCCAAAACCATCATCGTTGCTAATACGCTCGGCCCATGTTATCCTGAGCATCCTTCTGTAGAACCATACCTCCGTTGCCTTCTTCTTCATCTTTGAGGATAACTTCCAACATTCGCTGCCGTAAGCGATGACAGATGTCACGTAGCACGCTCAGGACTCTTTTCTTTATTACCAAATTAACTCCTGTCTCGTAATACTCTGCCCAGCTTTTGGAATGTGTCTTTGGCCATCCCAATATGTCATCGGATCTCAGCGTTGCACTTGGCATCCATGAAGGGAAGTCATCTTTTTTTCCACGTTAAATATATTGTCCAACAAATTTCCAAGTGCTTCCTCAAAGCGAAGTCATCTTTTTTTCTAATTATATTTATTGTCCAAATTATATAGTGTTGCACACTGCTTGTCATCAGTGTTCCTAATTAAATTCATTGTCCAACATATTTCCCGTGTGTTTCCTCAAAGTGGAATCATCTTTTTCTCACATGAACTTTATTGTTCAATATATTATGTAGTTACTTATCCGTCAACCCAACCACATTCTTAAAAAGCCTCGTCAAATCTAGAGTCTAATATGCATGCCATCCTTGGCATCTAATTCGTTCAGAAATTTCTAAACACTAAGTTATATATCACAACCATTTTCTGGAAATCAGTGATTAAAAACGGATTCTGTCTCTAAATATATCAGCTGGTGTTTGTTTTTGCCGATGTTAGTGTTAAGAACAGGTCCAGTTTTTGTCTCCTGTAAGCAACACACGTCCACTTTGTACTTTCTATGTCTATCCATAACTGCTCTTGCTTCTTGCCCAGGATCAATCTCGGTACATTGAAAGTTCCAACTGAAAAGATCATGACGTTAGAAGTTCAATAGCATTTTCCGAATATTGTCTTTCTCAGTATGCAACGCCTTAAATAAGTAGTTACTGATACGCAGTAACTGGAGCAGGCATTACCTACTCCGCCAATATCCGTCTTCACTATATTTATTTCGTCTTGGTGTTAACCTGTAAATGGAAATATTACGCCCTGAAGATGACAATTTGAAATTGTCGAAAGTACTCGGCCCACGATCATTAATCCCACCTGTTCAACAATTCAGATATAAGGATCGCGTTATTCAAGGAATTAATAGTAAGCTAATGTCTCATTAAGTCTTGTTAGCAAAGTGATTAGCCGTTAATCACATTAACATCGCTAATTAATTCTGTATATATATATATATATATATATATATATATATATATATATATATATATATATATATATATATATTATAGTAATTCGTCGAGCTTAGAATCCTCAACAGAATTTTGTTTTTTTTAGTAGATCCAGGTAATAGCGGACACGAAAAATTAAATGCGAATCGAAATATATTTTGTTAGAAATGGATCTACTAAAAAAAAAAATTAAATAATAATAATAATTTCTATGCATGAGGATGACTGAATGTACAGCCGAAAGTACTAGCAGAATAAAAAAAAAACTTTATACATCTTGAAGTTATTAAAAGCAAGGCTCATAACATTCATCGAGTGGTTCGTAGATTAATGCAACTATAATAAATTTGTTTTAATTTGCTTGCTACGAAACCGGAATCGTCAACATCTCAGTGAAGTATTGGTCAGCGAGAGTTATCCATCTTTAAGTCTTTGAATCATTTCCCATCTCTGTAACCTGTTCAAACTTTCTCTTTTCCATTTTGTATTTGCGTCGCATTTCTTCCGAAAATAAAATAAAATTCCTCCCCAAAATAAAAGAAACAAGAATAATCTTCGAACAATGCAGCTTAATTTCTTCCAATTTCAAGGTTAATCAATACACAACGTAGTCACCATTTCTTAACCCTTAACCTGCCGTCGACGTTTTCAATTCACGCATTTCTTCCAGATTTTTTTTTCAATATCAGATTTTCCCCATTACAAATCTCAATGTCAACTTAGCTTTGCTGAAAGAAGTGTGGGACATAAATGGAAGAGAAGTGGGTAGGACACCGAGATTATGATGATGATGAGGAGGGGGAGGAAATATAATGATTGTCTTTTGACCAAAAGAGGTCAAGATTGAAGTATTCAGGCAAGCATCCTCGCAGGAGTGTCTCCCAAAAAGGTATAAGTTCGTGTAATGCTTTTGCTTTAAGATCGTATTTTCTTGATTTCAAATGAAGACATGGAAACTTTCTAACATATTTCTATGAAATTGTCACTTTCCAACACAAGAGCAGATCAGGTATCGAGTTGGATCAGGTCAAGATTCAAAATAAATAAAATGAAATAAAACAATACAATGCTACTTCTGACGTGAAACACATCTGTTTACCTTCCATTCTACGTCATTAATATGAAGAGACTGACACGTATACAAAAAACAATACTCTGCCCGGTGGCAAAAGGAGCTGGTGGCACCTGGGGTGGCATTTCCACCTTAGCCATCGAAACAGTGTCACCTCTTTTGGTTGGTGGCTGACGAGAGCAGGGTATCACACGTGCTTTCACACGTTGTATGTAGAGAATACACACACACACACACACACACATACACACACAGATATATATATATATATATGTGTGTGTGTGGCCTAACGATTGCATTTAGGATGAAACAGACTGTCGCCTCTAAGTGTTGATTTCTATGTTCACTTATATATATATATATATATATATATATATATATATATATAGGTAATCCGTATGGGTAAACCCAAGGAGGATAAAATCAAGAGAGCTCAATGTAAATCAGAGCTAATAATTTAAATAAAAATAAAAACAGACCACTTTAAGGCTCTATGTAATAATTTATTTCACTATAGCCCTTTTAAAGGACGCTGGATCATCAGACATCGCTTCCAAAAGGTGAAACGAACTGAAATGAAAATTCTCACTTTTGGCGTGTAGTATTAAGTTTATGTAATTTAATGGAGAGGGTAGTGAGGAGTGATGTGAGAGACATGATCGAGTTTAGGGAGGGTTTATTTTAATATTTCTATCTATC
Organism: Acanthosepion esculentum; assembly: GCA_964036315.1. Taxonomy (NCBI): domain Eukaryota; kingdom Metazoa; phylum Mollusca; class Cephalopoda; order Sepiida; family Sepiidae; genus Acanthosepion; species Acanthosepion esculentum. The sequence continues at coordinate 21,747,282 of OZ038507.1, forward strand.
ATACTTAGTATTAGGGGAGGAGGGACCATACATTGACCTATTTAATCGGTTAACTTAACGGATTTGACATATTGAAAGGGAAGGGGGAGAAGAGAGAAAAAGAAAAAGAACATATATATATATATATATGATGGACTCTCCCATCGAGTTCTATGTATGGGGTTCTGACGACCACAAACTAATTATCTGCATACCTATGACAGGCATGAAGTTTGAGACCGGCTCGAGAATTGCACAAAAGACCACAAACAGTACAGGAGAATGTATTGTATTCATGTGCAGCAGGAACAGTGTTAGATGTCTTATTTTGCTTTCTCGTTTCATGTTGTCGACTGATGCTTACTTCTCAGTGCAGCTATATCAATGTTGTACTTCTTTAGCTCCAATACGACCAGAGATGTTTTTCTTTCTGATGGTGAGTTGTTGTCCTGGAGAGTTCGTACATTCCAAGTGCCAAGATGAAGTTGATGTTGTTTCGTAGAGTTTTTCGCAGTAGCCGAATATCTGTGGAACTAATTAGATGTAGTTTTCAGAAAACCAATACAATTTGTTTCAAGTGGTGAAGGAATGTGTCGGACCATCCATATATACGACTTATTGAGGACGGGTGCTGTGGATTCCCTGGACGGTCAGTCGTTTCATTCATATTGAAGGTGAGCATCACTGGCCGGAACCTAAAGCGTGCTTCACATCATCTCCAGACCACAGCTCAACAGGCATCGAGTTGTACCTGGTCAAGGTCCCAAATAAATAGTTAAATAAAAACTGTTCACAAAACAATGTCTTCTTCCGACGTGAAACACGTCTGTTTACCTTCCATTCTACGGCATTGATAACGGTCGCTTCGGGCGCGTTGTGTGTTTTAACTCAACGTTTGCAATTTAAGTTGCAGCTGTAAAAAGAAATAGCAAGAAATTGACACGTGTACAAAAACAATACCCTGTCCGGTGGCAAAAGCTGCCAGGGGTGGCATTACCGCCTTAGCCAACGAGACTCTGTTACCTCCCTTCGTTGGTGGCTGACGAAAGCAAGGTATCGCACGTGCTTTAACACGTTATATGTAGAGAATTGTATAGATATTTGAAAAAGAAAGAAGACGAAAATTTAAATTGACTCCAGGAGGATATGGTCTAAAGAAAGAAAGACATATAGAAAAAAACTAACACCTTGACTATGATCTAATATATCTCCATGTAATTTTCACTTTTCTAAATTTTTTAAAACATAGCTGATATTTTTTAATTTAACCAACATGTTTTCTTCCGGAAGAAGCTCATTCCGGGAGAAGCATCATTTTTCAGTTTCTTTTAATTTTATTCGTTTTATAAATAGTAGTGAATTTATTGAAACAAAGCAAGTTCAGTTGACCATTGCTGACAATTCCAGAACGACGTAACTATAAACAATTTTTTTTCTATCCTCTGCCAGCTGCAACGATGGAGAAAGCATTACCTCGAACCATCGCCAGTGAGACACGCTGCAAGAGCCACTCCGTTTCGCGAGGCTCGTCCCTTAATCGAGACGCAATCGCGCCAATCCTCCGAAGGAACGCCATCGAATGGGGGCCAATAACCCATGAAGTTTCCACTGGAGTAAAAAAAATCTATCAGCAAGAGAAGAATATTTAACTATTTTTTTCATCTCTGCGTCCCGGGCGACAGACCCCGGTTCAACTGCGGACCTGATCAAATTACCGGCCGAATATGTATCCGGACAGGTAGCATCCCAAATCAACGACTTCCACATTCTAAAAGGGAAAATGTTAATGCCATCCGGCCGCTTTCCATCTACAACAGAAAATAAGAAATGAATATTTAATTGCTACATAATATATAATCTTCTCTATGGCAGTTAATGTTGGACAATCTCTAAATGCTTTTGAGAAAGTAAGTAAAGTATTAAGAGATAGGAAATGTTGCATTTATACCTTTTTCTAGTTTTATCCTTGTATCGTCGAATGAGCCAGGCCATCTTGTAAGGTGTTGAAAGGGTGCTAGCTACTCTAAAACATGGCTTCATCGCTTTGCTTAAGGTGAAATGATTAAAACAAAGATCTTTCTCGAGGTACGCAAGTCCTGGGTATGACTATAAATTACATCTGACAAGACTTCTGATCGGGAGATTTGAGGTTTTGAAGAGCGTGGAACCACCTCTTAATTGCTGTTGTTCACAGGCACCACTCTGACCCGAGGAAGTAACAGCTGTTAGAGTCCCAGCTATGGATAATTAGCGACCCCCAAATAAAACAAAAAAAACATCCTGAAAGTATAAAAATAGATTGTTATAGTAAAAATACTGGTAATATATTTCGATAAAAATATTTACCAACAATACATATTTACCAACATATTTACCAACATATTAAAAACAATACATATAAACAGTAATATTACTAACAATGTATTTTTACCAAAATATTTACCATCAATCGATATTTACAGTAATATTACCAACAATACATATTTCCCAAAATATTTACTAAAAATACATATTTATAGTAATATTACTTACAATACATATTTACCAACAATACATATTTACAGTAATATTACCAACAATAATATTTACCAACATATTTACCAACATATTTGCCAACAATACATATTTATAAGTGATATTACCAACAATACATATTTACCAAAATTTTTACCACAAATTCATATTTACAGTAATATTACCAACAATACATATTTACCGACATATTTAGCAACAATACATATTAACAGTAATATTACCAACAATACATACTTACCAACAGATTTACTAAAATATTTACCAACAATACATATTTACTGTAATATTACTAACCATGTATATTTACAACATATTTATCAACAATAGATACTTAGAGTAATATTACCAACAATACATATTTACCAACATATTTGCCAAGATATTTACCAAAAATACATATTTACAACAATATTACTTGCAATGTATATTTACCATCATATTTACCAACAATACATGTTTATAGTAATATTACCAAAAATACATATTTGCCAACATTTTTTCAAAAAATACATATTTACAGTAATATTACTATTTATATTTACCAACATAATTACCAACAACACATATTTACAGCATATTTCCAACAATACACATTTAGCAACATATTTCCCAACAATAAATATTTACATTAATATTACCAACTATATATATTTAGATACTTAGAATAATATTACCAACAATACATATTTACCAACATATTTGCCAAGATATTTATCAAAAATACATATTTACAACAATATTACTAACAATACATATTTACCAACAATTTACCAAAATGTTTACCAACAATACATAGTAAACAGTAATATTACCAACCATACATATTTACCAAAATATTTACCAAAAATACATATTTACAGTAATATTACTAACAATACATAATTACCAACATATTTACCAAAATATTTACCAACAATACATATTAAACAGTAATATTACCAACCATACATATTTACCAAAATATTTACCAAAAATACATATTTACAGTAATATTACTAACAATACATATTTACCAACATATTTACCAAAATATTTACCAAAAATACATATTAAACAGTAATATTACCAACCATACATATTTACCAAAAATACATATTTACAGTAATATTACTAACAATACATATTTACCAACATATTTACAAAAATATTTACCAACAATACATATTAAACAGTAATATTACCAACCATACATATTTAGCAAAATATTTACCAAAAATACATATTTAGAGTAATATTACTAACAATACATATTTACCAACATATTTACCAAAATATTTACCGACAATACATATTAAACAGTCATATTACCAACCATACATATTTACCAAAATATTTACCAAAAATACATATTTACGGTAATATTACTAACAATACATATTTACCAACATATTTACCAAAATATTTACCAACAATACATATTAAACAGTAATATTACCAACCATACATATTTACCAAAATATTTACCAAAAATACATATTTAGAGTAATATTACTAACAATACATATTTACCAACATATTTACCAAAATATTTACCGACAAAACATATTAAACAGTAATATTACCAACCATACATATTTACCAAAATATTTACCAAAAATACATATTTACAGTAATATTACTAAGAATACATATTTACCAACATATTTACCAAAATATTTACCAACAATACATATTAAACAGTAATATTACCAACCATACATATTTACCAAAATATTTACCAAAAATACATATTTACAGTAATATTACTAACAATACATATTTACCAACATATTTACCAAAATATTTACCAACAATACATATTAAACAGTAATATTACCAACCATACATATTTACCAAAATATTTACCAAAAATACATATTTACAGTATAATTACTAACAATACATATTTACCAACATATTTACCAAAATATTTACCGACAATACTTATTAAACAGTAATATTACCAACCATACATATTTACCAAAATATTTACCAAAAATACATATTTACAGTAATATTACTAACAATACATATTTACCAACATATTTACCAAAATATTTACCAACAATACATATTAAACAGTAATATTACCAACCATACATATTTACCAAAATATTTACCAAAAATACATATTTACAGTAATATTACTAACAATACATATTTACCAACATATTTACCAAAATATTTACCAAAAATACATATTAACAGTAATATTACCAACCATACATATTTACCAAAATATTTACCAAAAATACATATTTACAGTAATATTACTAACAATACATATTTACCAACATATTTACCAAAATATTTACCAACAATACATATTTAACAGTAATATTACCAACCATACATATTTACCAAAATATTTAGCAAAAATACATATTTACAGTAATATTACTAACAATACATATTTACGAACAGATTTACCAAAATATTTACCAACAATACATATTAAACAGTAATATTACCAATCATACATATTTACCAATATATTTACCAAAAATACATATTTACGGTAATATTACTAACAATACATATTTACCAACATATTTACCAAAATATTTACCAACAATACATATTGAACAGTAATATTACCAACCATACATATTTACCAAAATATTTACCAAAAATACATATTTACAGTAATATTACTAACAATACATAATTACCAACATATTTACCAAAATATTTACCAACAATACATATTAAACAGTAATATTACCAACCATACATATTTACCAAAATATTTACCAAAAATACATATTTACAGTAATATTACTAACAATACATATTTACCAACATATTTACCAAAATATTTACCAAAAATACATATTAAACAGTAATATTACCAACCATACATATTTACCAAAAATACATATTTACAGTAATATTACTAACAATACATATTTACCAACATATTTACAAAAATATTTACCAACAATACATATTAAACAGTAATATTACCAACCATACATATTTACCAAAATATTTACCAAAAATACATATTTAGAGTAATATTACTAACAATACATATTTACCAACATATTTACCAAAATATTTACCGACAATACATATTAAACAGTCATATTACCAACCATACATATTTACCAAAATATTTACCAAAAATACATATTTACAGTAATATTACTAACAATACATATTTACCAACATATTTACCAAAATATTTACCAACAATACATATTAAACAGTAATATTACCAACCATACATATTTACCAAAATATTTAGCAAAAATACATATTTACAGTAATATTACTAACAATACATATTTACCAACATATTTACCAAAATATTTACCAACAATACATATTAAACAGTAATATTACCAACCATACATATTTACCAAAATATTTACCAAAAATACATATTTACGGTAATATTACTAACAATACATATTTACCAACATATTTACCAAAATATTTACCAACAATACATATTAAACAGTAATATTACCAACCATACATATTTACCAAAATATTTGCCAAAAATACATATTTAGAGTAATATTACTAACAATACATATTTACCAACATATTTACCAAAATATTTACCGACAAAACATATTAAACAGTAATATTACCAACCATACATATTTACCAAAATATTTACCAAAAATACATATTTACAGTAATATTACTAACAATACATATTTACCAACATATTTACCAAAATATTTACCGACAATACTTATTAAACAGTAATATTACCAACCATACATATTTACCAAAATATTTACCAAAAATACATATTTACAGTAATATTACTAACAATACATATTTACCAACATATTTACCAAAATATTTACCAACAATACATATTAAACAGTAATATTACCAACCATATATATTTACCAAAATATTTGCCAAAAATACATATTTACAGTAATATTACTAACAATACATATTTACCAACATATTTACCAAAATATTTACCAAAAATACATATTAACAGTAATATTACCAACCATACATATTTACCAAAATATTTACCAAAAATACATATTTACAGTAATATTACTAACAATACATAATTACCAACATATTTACCAAAATATTTACCAACAATACATATTAAACAGTAATATTACCAACCATACATATTTACCAAAATATTTACCAAAAATAGATATTTACAGTAATATTACTAACAATACATATTTACCAACATATTTACCAAAATATTTACCAACAATACATATTAAACAGTAATATTACCAACCATACATATTTACCAAAATATTTACCAAAAATACATATTTACAGTAATATTACTAACAATACATATTTACCAACATATTTACCAAAATATTTACCAAAAATACATATTAAACAGTAATATTACCAACCATACATATTTACCAAAATATTTACCAAAAATACATATTTACAGTAATATTACTAACAATACATATTTACCAACATATTTACCAAAATATTTACCAACAATACATATTAAACAGTAATATTACCAACCATACATATTTACCAAAAATACATATTTAGAGTAATATTACTAAAAATACATATATACCAACATATTTACCAAAATATTTACCGACAATACATATTAAACAGTAATATTACCAACCATACATATTTACCAAAATTTTTACCAAAAATACATATTTACAGTAATATTACTAACAATACATATTTAACAACATATTTACCAAAATATTTACCAAAAATACATATTCACAGTATTATTACTAACAATACATATTTACCAACATATTTACCAAAAATACATATTAAACAGTAATATTACCAACCATACATATTTACCAAAATATTTACCAAAAATACATATTTACAGTAATATTACTAACAATACATATTTACCAACATATTTACCAAAATATTTACCAACAATACATATTAAACAGTAATATTACCAACCATACATATTTACCAAAATATTTACCAAAAATACATATTTACAGTAATATTACTAACAATACATATTTACCAACATATTTACCAAAATATTTACCAACAATACATATTCACAGTAACATTACTAGCAATACATATTTACCAACATATTTACCAAAATATTTACCAACAATACATATTAAACAGTAATATTACCAACCATACATATTTACCAAAATATTTACCAAAAATACATATTTACAGTAATATTACTAACAATACATATTTACCAACATATTTACCAAAATATTTACCAACAATACATATTAAACAGTAATATTACCAACCATACATATTTACCAAAATATTTACCAAAAATACATATTTACAGTAATATTACTAACAATACATATTTACCAACATATTTACCAAAATATTTACAAAAATACATATTAACAGTAATATTACCAACCATACATATTTACCAAAATATTTTCCAAAAATACATATTTACAGCAATATTACTAACAATACATATTTACCAACATATTTACCAAAATATTTACCAACAATACATATTTAACAATAATATTACCAACCATACATATTTACCAAAATATTTAGCAAAAATGCATATTTACAGTAATATTACTAACAATACATATTTACCAACAGATTTACCAAAATATTTACCAACAATACATATTAAACAGTAATATTACCAACCATACATATTTACCAAAATATTTACCAAAAATACATATTTACAGTAATATTACTAACAATACATATTTACCAACATATTTACCAAAATATTTACCAACAATACATATTAAACAGTAATATTACCAACCATACATATTTACCAAAAATACATATTTAGAGTAATATTACTAAAAATACATATTTACCAACATATTTACCAAAATATTTACCGACAATACATATTAAACAGTAATATTACCAACCATACATATTTACCAAAATATTTACCAAAAATACATATTTACAGTAATATTACTAACAATACATATTTACCAACATATTTACCAAAATATTTACCAACAATACATATTAAACAGTAATATTACCAACCATACATATTTACCAAAATATTTACCAAAAATACATATTTACAGTAATATTACTAACAATACATATTTACCAACATATTTACCAAAATATTTACCAAAAATACATATTAAACAGTAATATTACCAACCATACATATTTACCAAAATATTTACCAAAAATACATATTTACAGTAATATTACTAACAATACATATTTACCAACATATTTACCAAAATATTTACCAACAATACATATTAAACAGTAATATTACCAACCATACATATTTACCAAAATATTTACCAAAAATACATATTTACAGTAATATTACTAACAATACATAATTACCAACATATTTATCAAAATATTTACCAACAATACATATTAAACAGTAATATTAACAACCATACATATTTACCAAAATATTTACCAAAAATACATATTTACAGTATTATTACTAACAATATATATTTACCAACATATTTACCAAAATATTTACCAACAATACATATTAAACAGTAGTATTACCAACCATACATACTTACCAAAATATTTACCAAAAATACATATTTACAGTAATATTACTAACAATACATATTTACCAACATATTTACCAAAATATTTACCAACAATACATATTAAACAGTAATATTACCAACCATACATATTTACCAAAATATTTACCAAAAATACATATTTACAGTAATATTACTAACAATACATATTTACCAACATATTTACCAAAATATTTACCAAAAATACATATTAAACAGTAGTATTACCAACCATACATATTTACCAAAATATTTACCAAAAATACATATTTACAGTAATATTACTAACAATACATATTTACCAACAGATTTACCAAAATATTTACCAACAATACATATTAAACAGTAATATTACCAACCATACATATTTACCAAAATATTTACCAAAAATACATATTTACAGTAATATTACTAACAATACATATTTACCAACATATTTACCAAAATATTTACCAACAATACATAATAAACATTAATATTACCAACCATACATATTTACCAAAATATTTAGCAAAAATACATATTTACAGTAATATTACTAACAATACATATTTACCGGCATATTTACCAAAATATTTACCAACAATACATATTAAACAGTAATATTACCAACCATATATATTTACCAAAATATTTACCAAAAATACATATTTACGGTAATATTACTAACAATACATATTTTCCAACATATTTACCAAAATATTTACCAACAATACATATTGAACCGTAATATTACCAACCATACATATTTACCAAAATATTTACCAAAAACACATATTTACAGTAATATTACTAACAATACATATTTACCAACATATTTACCAAAATATTTACCAACAATACATATTAAACAGTAATATTACCAACCATACATATTTACCAAAATATTTACCAAAAATACATATTTACAGTAATATTACTAACAATACATATTTACCAACATATTTACCAAAATATTTACCAAAAATACATATTAAACAGTAATATTACCAACCATACATATTTACCAAAATATTTACCAAAAATTCATATTTACTGTAATATTACTAACAATACATATTTACCAACATATTTACCAAAATATTTACCAACAATACATATTAAACAGTAATATTACCAACCATACATATTTACCAAAAATACATATTTAGAGTAATATTACTAAAAATACATATTTACCAACATATTTACCAAAATATTTACCGACAATACATATTAAACAGTAATATTACCAACCATACATATTTACCAAAATTTTTACCAAAAATACATATTTACAGTAATATTACTAACAATACATATTTAACAACATATTTACCAAAATATTTACCAAAAATACATATTCACAGTATTATTACTAACAATACATATTTACCAACATATTTACCAAAATATTTACCAAAAATACATATTAAACAGTAATATTACCAACCATACATATTTACCAAAATATTTACCAAAAATACATATTTACAGTAATATTACTAACAATACATATTTACCAACATATTTACCAAAATATTTACCAAAAATACATATTAAACAGTAATATTACCAACCATACATATTTACCAAAATATTTACCAAAAATACATATTTACAGTAATATTACTAACAATACATATTTACCAACATATTTACCAAAATATTTACCAACAATACATATTAAACAGTAATATTACCAACCATACATATTTACCAAAATATTTACCAAAAATACATATTTACAGTAATATTACTAACAATACATAATTACCAACATATTTATCAAAATATTTACCAACAATACATATTAAACAGTAATATTAACAACCATACATATTTACCAAAATATTTACCAAAAATATATATTTACAGTATTATTACTAACAATATATATTTACCAACATATTTACCAAAATATTTACCAACAATACATATTAAACAGTAGTATTACCAACCATACATACTTACCAAAATATTTACCAAAAATACATATTTACAGTAATATTACTAACAATACATATTTACCAACATATTTACCAAAATATTTACCAACAATACATATTAAACAGTAATATTACCAACCATACATATTTACCAAAATATTTACCAAAAATACATATTTACAGTAATATTACTAACAATACATATTTACCAACATATTTACCAAAATATTTACCAAAAATACATATTAAACAGTAGTATTACCAACCATACATATTTACCAAAATATTTACCAAAAATACATATTTACAGTAATATTACTAACAATACATATTTACCAACAGATTTACCAAAATATTTACCAACAATACATATTAAACAGTAATATTACCAACCATACATATTTACCAAAATATTTACCAAAAATACATATTTACAGTAATATTACTAACAATACATATTTACCAACATATTTACCAAAATATTTACCAACAATACATAATAAACATTAATATTACCAACCATACATATTTACCAAAATATTTAGCAAAAATACATATTTACAGTAATATTACTAACAATATATATTTACCGGCATATTTACCAAAATATTTACCAACAATACATATTAAACAGTAATATTACCAACCATATATATTTACCAAAATATTTACCAAAAATACATATTTACGGTAATATTACTAACAATACATATTTTCCAACATATTTACCAAAATATTTACCAACAATACATATTGAACCGTAATATTACCAACCATACATATTTACCAAAATATTTACCAAAAACACATATTTACAGTAATATTACTAACAATACATATTTACCAACATATTTACCAAAATATTTACCAACAATACATATTAAACAGTAATATTACCAACCATACATATTTACCAAAATATTTACCAAAAATACATATTTACAGTAATATTACTAACAATACATATTTACCAACATATTTACCAAAATATTTACCAAAAATACATATTAAACAGTAATATTACCAACCATACATATTTACCAAAATATTTACCAAAAATACATATTTACAGTAATATTACTAACAATACATATTTACCAACATATTTACCAAAATATTTACCAACAATACATATTAAACAGTAATATTACCAACCATACATATTTACCAAAAATACATATTTAGAGTAATATTACTAAAAATACATATTTACCAACATATTTACCAAAATATTTACCGACAATACATATTAAACAGTAATATTACCAACCATACATATTTACCAAAATATTTACCAAAAATACATATTTACAGTAATATTACTAACAATACATATTTAACAACATATTTACCAAAATATTTACCAAAAATACATATTCACAGTAATATTACTAACAATACATATTTACCAACATATTTACCAAAATATTTACCAACAATACATATTAAACAGTAATATTACCAACCATACATATTTACCAAAATATTTACCAAAAATACATATTTACAGTAATATTACTAACAATACATATTTACCAACATATTTACCAAAATATTTACCAAAAGTACATATTAAACAGTAATATTACCAACCATACATATTTACCAAAATATTTACCAAAAATACATATTTACAGTAATATTATTAACAATACATATTTACCAACATATTTACCAAAATATTTACCAACAATACATCTTAAACAGTAATATTACCAACCATACATATTTACCAAAATATTTACCAAAAATACATATTTACAGTAATATTACTAACAATACATAATTACCAACATATTTATCAAAATATTTACCAACAATACATATTAAACAGTAATATTAACAACCATACATATTTACCAAAATATTTACCAAAAATACATATTTACAGTATTATTACTAACAATATATATTTACCAACATATTTACCAAAATATTTACCAACAATACATATTAAACAGTAGTATTACCAACCATACATATTTACCAAAATATTTACCAAAAATACATATTTACAGTAATATTACTAACAATACATATTTACCAACATATTTACCAAAATATTTACCAACAATACATATTAAACAGTAATATTACCAACCATACATATTTACCAAAATATTTACCAAAAATACATATTTACAGTAATATTACTAACAATACATATTTACCAACATATTTACCAAAATATTTACCAAAAATACATATTAAACAGTAGTATTACCAACCATACATATTTACCAAAATATTTACCAAAAATACATATTTACAGTAATATTACTAACAATACATATTTACCAACATATTTACCAAAATATTTACCAACAATACATAATAAACATTAATATTACCAACCATACATATTTACCAAAATATTTAGCAAAAATACATATTTACAGTAATATTACTAACAATAAATATTTACCGGCATATTTACCAAAATATTTACCAACAATACATATTAAACAGTAATATTACCAACCATACATATTTACCAAAATATTTACCAAAAATACATATTTACGGTAATATTACTAACAATACATATTTTCCAACATATTTACCAAAATATTTACCAACAATACATATTGAACCGTAATATTACCAACCATACATATTTACCAAAATATTTACCAAAAACACATATTTACAGTAATATTACTAACAATACATATTTACCAACATATTTACCAAAATATTTACCAACAATACATATTAAACAGTAATATTACCAACCATACATATTTAGCAAAATATTTACCAAAAATACATATTTACAGTAATATTACTAACAATACATATTTACCAACAGATTTACCAAAATATTTACCAACAATACATATTAAACAGTAATATTACCAACCATACATATTTACCAAAATATTTACCAAAAATACATATTTACAGTAATATTACTAACAATACATATTTACCAACATATTTACCAAAATATTTACCAACAATACATAATAAACATTAATATTACCAACCATACATATTTACCAAAATATTTAGCAAAAATACATATTTACAGTAATATTACTAACAATACATATTTACCGGCATATTTACCAAAATATTTACCAACAATACATATTAAACAGTAATATTACCAACCATATATATTTACCAAAATATTTACCAAAAATACATATTTACGGTAATATTACTAACAATACATATTTTCCAACATATTTACCAAAATATTTACCAACAATACATATTGAACCGTAATATTACCAACCATACATATTTACCAAAATATTTACCAAAAATACATATTTACAGTAATATTACTAACAATACATATTTACCAACATATTTACCAAAATATTTACCAACAATACATATTAAACAGTAATATTACCAACCATACATATTTACCAAAAATACATATTTAGAGTAATATTACTAAAAATACATATTTACCAACATATTTACCAAAATATTTACCGACAATACATATTAAACAGTAATATTACCAACCATACATATTTACCAAAATATTTACCAAAAATACATATTTACAGTAATATTACTAACAATACATATTTAACAACATATTTACCAAAATATTTACCAAAAATACATATTCACAGTAATATTACTTACAATACATATTTACCAACATATTTACCAAAATATTTACCAACAATACATATTAAACAGTAATATTACCAACCATACATATTTACCAAAATATTTACCAAAAATACATATTTACAGTAATATTACTAACAATACATATTTACCAACATATTTACCAAAATATTTACCAAAAATACATATTAAACAGTAATATTACCAACCATACATATTTACCAAAATATTTACCAAAAATACATATTTACAGTAATATTACTAACAATACATATTTACCAACATATTTACCAAAATATTTACCAACAATACATCTTAAACAGTAATATTACCAACCATACATATTTACCAAAATATTTACCAAAAATACATATTTACAGTAATATTACTAACAATACATAATTACCAACATATTTATCAAAATATTTACCAACAATACATATTAAACAGTAATATTAACAACCATACATATTTACCAAAATATTTACCAAAAATACATATTTACAGTATTATTACTAACAATATATATTTACCAACATATTTACCAAAATATTTACCAACAATACATATTAAACAGTAGTATTACCAACCATACATATTTACCAAAATATTTACCAAAAATACATATTTACAGTAATATTACTAACAATACATATTTACCAACATATTTACCAAAATATTTACCAACAATACATATTAAACAGTAATATTACCAACCATACATATTTACCAAAATATTTACCAAAAATACATATTTACAGTAATATTACTAACAATACATATTTACCAACATATTTACCAAAATATTTACCAAAAATACAGATTAAACAGTAGTATTACCAACCATACATATTTACCAAAATATTTACCAAAAATACATATTTACAGTAATATTACTAACAATACATATTTACCAACAGATTTACCAAAATATTTACCAACAATACATATTAAACAGTAATATTACCAACCACACATATTTACCAAAATATTTACCAAAAATACATATTTACAGTAATATTACTAACAATACATATTTACCAACATATTTACCAAAATATTTACCAACAATACATAATAAACATTAATATTACCAACCATACATATTTACCAAAATATTTAGCAAAAATACATATTTACAGTAATATTACTAACAATAAATATTTACCGGCATATTTACCAAAATATTTACCAACAATACATATTAAACAGTAATATTACCAACCATACATATTTACCAAAATATTTACCAAAAATACATATTTACGGTTATATTACTAACAATACATATTTTCCAACATATTTACCAAAATATTTACCAACAATACATATTGAACCGTAATATTACCAACCATACATATTTACCAAAATATTTACCAAAAACACATATTTACAGTAATATTACTAACAATACATATTTACCAACATATTTACCAAAATATTTACCAACAATACATATTAAACAGTAATATTACCAACCATACATATTTAGCAAAATATTTACCAAAAATACATATTTACGGTAATATTACTAACAATACATATTTACCAACATATTTACCAAAATATTTACCAACAATACATATTAAACAGTAATATTACCAACCATACATATTTACCAAAATATTTACCAAAAATACATATTTACAGTAATATTACTAACATTACATATTTACCAACATATTTACCAAAATATTTACCAACAATACATATTAAACAGTAATATTACCAACCATACATATTTACCAAAATATTTACCAAAAATACATATTTACAGTAATATTACTAACAATACATAATTACCAACATATTTACCAAAATATTTACCAACAATACATATTAAACAGTAATATTAACAACTATACATATTTACCAAAATATTTACCAAAAATACATATTCACAGTAATATTACTAACAATACATATTTACCAACATATTTACCAAAATATTTACCAAAAATACATATTAAACAGTAGTATTACCAACCATACATATTTACCAAAATATTTACCAAAAATACATATTTACAGTAATATTACTAACAATACATATTTACCAACATATTTACCAAAATATTTACCAACAATACATATTAAACAGTAATATTACCAACCATACATATTTACCAAAATATTTACCAAAAATACATATTTGCAGTAATATTACTAACAATACATATTTACCAACATATTTACCAAAATATTTACCAACAATACATATTAAACAGTAATATTACCAACCATACATATTTACCAAAATATTTACCAAAAATACATATTTACAGTAATATTACTAACAATACATATTTACCAACATATTTACCAAAATATTTACCAACAATACATATTAAACAGTAATATTAACAACCATACATATTTACCAAAATATTTACCAAAAATACATATTTACAGTATTATTACTAACAATATATATTTACCAACATATTTACCAAAATATTTACCAACAATACATATTAAACAGTAGTATTACCAACCATACATATTTACCAAAATATTTACCAAAAATACATATTTACAGTAATATTACTAACAATACATATTTACCAACATATTTACCAAAATATTTACCAACAATACATATTAAACAGTAATATTACCAACCATACATATTTACCAAAATATTTACCAAAAATACATATTTACAGTAATATTACTAACAATACATATTTACCAACATATTTACCAAAATATTTACCAACAATAGATATATAACAGGAATATTACCAACCATACATATTTACCAAAATATTTACCAAAAATACATATTTACAGTAATATTACTAACAATACATATTTACCAACATATTTACCAAAATATTTACCAACAATACATATTAAACAGTAATATTACCAACCATACATATTTACCAAAAATACATATTTACAGTAATATTACTAACAATACATATTTATCAACGTATTTACCAACCATACATATTTACAGTAATATTACCAGCGAAACATATTTACCAACATTACATATTTACAGTCATATTACGAACAATACGGACATACTAACAAATTGTAAGGGCTTCACCCAAATCCGTTTCAAATTCGACTCATCGTCATCCTTCGACCTCCCTGTGGTTGGTCGGGACACCATTGACAATCCCTTCTCGCACTGTTTGGCCCTGCATTGCTGTTTTTTGGGAACAACAAAATTAATGCATCCAATACTCTGTGAAACTGACGACAAATATGAGGACAATAGTCCGAATAATGTAAATAGAATTCCATATCCGTTAACCATTACACCACCTGCACACCCAAGCTCACAGCACCCGGTATTCCCAAGCGGTCACCCATCTAGGTACTAACCAGGCTTGACATTGCTTAACAACAAAAATAATGCATTCAATACTCTGAAAAGCTGTTTGAATAACAATGATGAATCTCAAAGTTGTAGGAGGTGTAAACCTAAAACGCAACCATCACCCGAGCGTTCCAATTTCCTCTTTAGTGTCTAGACTTCATGAATAGATTGGCAAAGATCACCCCACGTCACATTTCTATCCTTGATCCCGTCGGTGTCCAGCGGAGGGCGGGTTCCATGAGTGCAAGGTGACACAGTGAATGATAACCAAAGACACATTCCAAAAGCTAGGCAGAGTATTTGACAGGAGGATTACTGAACTGCTACGTGATATCTGTCCTCCTTTACGGCAGCGAATGTTGGACTGTCTCCTCAAAGATGAAGAAGAGACTCGGGGCGACGGAGTTATGGTTCTACAGAAGGATGCTAAGGATATCATGGACCGAGCGTGTGAGCAACGAGGAGGTTTTGGAGAGGATGCAAACAAGGAGGAAGCTTATACTTAACATCAGGAAGAGGCAGATGAAATTTCTGGGACACGTAATGAGAAAGGAGGGCCTGGAGAATCTGATACTCACAGGTCGAATAGAGGGAAAGAGACACAAGGGAAAGCAACACATGAAATACGTGACTCGCTTAAGCAAGTGGATGACAGAACTGAAAATTGTAATTAAAAATAGGGAAATTTGCGCTGGGTACTATATACCCATGGTTAGTGTTCTAGGGTTAAGGATATTATGGACCGTGCGTGTGAGCAACGATGAGGTTTTGGAGAGCTTGCAAATAAGGAGGAAGCTTATAATTAACACCAGGAAAAGGCAGATGAAATTTCTGGGACACGTAATGAGAAAGGAGGGCCTGGAGAATCTGATACTCACAGGTCGAATAGAGGGAAAGAGACACAAGGGAAAGCAACACATGAAATACGTGACTCGCTTAAGCAAGTGGATGACAGAACTGAAAATTGTAATTAAAAATAGGGAAATTTGCGCTGGGTACTATATACCCATGGTTAATGTTCTAGGGTTAAGGATATTATGGACCGTGCGTGTGAGCAACGATGAGGTTTTGGAGAGCTTGCAAATAAGGAGGAAGCTTATACTTAACATCAGGAAGAGGCAGATGAAATTTCTGGGACACGTAATGAGAAAGGAGGGCCTGGAGAATCTGATACTCACAGGTCGAATAGAGGGAAAGAGACACAAGGGAAAGCAACACATGAAATACGTGACTCGCTTAAGCAAGTGGATGACAGAACTGAAAATTGTAATTAAAAATAGGGAAATTTGCGCTGGGTACTATATACCCATGGTTAATGTTCTAGGGTTAAGGATATTATGGACCGTGCGTATGAGCAACGATGAGGTTTTGGAGAGCTTGCAAATAAGGAGGAAGCTTATACTTAACATCAGGAAGAGGCAGATGAAATTTCTGGGACACGTAATGAGAAAGGAGGGCCTGGAGAATCTGATACTCACAGGTCGAATAGAGGGAAAGAGACACAAGGGAAAGCAACACATGAAATACGTGACTCGCTTAAGCAAGTGGATGACAGAACTGAAAACTGTAATTAAAAATAGGAAAATTTGCGCTGGGTACTATATACCCATGGTTAGTGTTCTAGGGTTAAGGATATTATGGACAGTGCGTGTGAGCAACGATGAGGTTTTGGAGAGCTTGCAAATAAGGAGGAAGCTTATACTTAACATCAGGAAAAGGCAGATGAAATTTCTGGGACACGTAATGAGAAAGGAGGGCCTGGAGAATCTGATACTCACAGGTCGAATAGAGGGAAAGAGACACAAGGGAAAGCAACACATGAAATACGTGACTCGCTTAAGCAAGTGGATGACAGAACTGAAAACTGTAATTAAAAATAGGAAAATTTGCGCTGGGTACTATATACCCATGGTTAGTGTTCTAGGGTTAAGGATATTATGGACAGTGCGTGTGAGCAACGATGAGGTTTTGGAGAGCTTGCAAATAAGGAGGAAGCTTATACTTAACATCAGGAAAAGGCAGATGAAATTTCTGGGACACGTAATGAGAAAGGAGGGCCTGGAGAATCTGATACTCACAGGTCGAATAGAGGGAAAGAGACACAAGGGAAAGCAACACATGAAATACGTGACTCGCTTAAGCAAGTGGATGACAGAACTGAAAATTGTAATTAAAAATAGGGAAATTTGCGCTGGGTACTATATACCCATGGTTAATGTTCTAGGGTTAAGGATATTATGGACCGTGCGTATGAGCAACGATGAGGTTTTGGAGAGCTTGCAAATAAGGAGGAAGCTTATACTTAACATCAGGAAGAGGCAGATGAAATTTCTGGGACACGTAATGAGAAAGGAGGGCCTGGAGAATCTGATACTCACAGGTCGAATAGAGGGAAAGAGACACAAGGGAAAGCAACACATGAAATACGTGACTCGCTTAAGCAAGTGGATGACAGAACTGAAAACTGTAATTAAAAATAGGAAAATTTGCGCTGGGTACTATATACCCATGGTTAGTGTTCTAGGGTTAAGGATATTATGGACAGTGCGTGTGAGCAACGATGAGGTTTTGGAGAGCTTGCAAATAAGGAGGAAGCTTATAATTAACACCAGGAAAAGGCAGATGAAATTTCTGGGACACGTAATGAGAAAGGAGGGCCTGGAGAATCTGATACTCACAGGTCGAATAAAAGAAAAGAGACACAAGGGAAAGCAACAGATGAAATACGTGGCTCGCTTAAGCAAGTGGATTACAGAACGTGGTCTGGGGGAGGTGGCAGAGTGACGAAACTTATTCAGATCTACAAGGGATATGGGAAGTGGAGAGCCATGATCGCCTACGGCCTGAAGGGACACGGCACAAAAAAAGAAAGACTGCTGGCCCTGGTTATCTGTTGGCCAAACTATATATGCGTTTGCTGGAGTCAAATTAGCTTCAAAATTAGATGTTTAAAGGTCGCATGATATGTGAGTATATACGGTAGGTGTTTTTTTTTTTTTTCAAAAGCTATTAACTGCCATTGAACGAGTTGAGACATGTATTTTGATGCAACAGAACTTTTTCTATTGGACTAAATGTGTATCAGCTGATTAAATATGTCTTATCTTTTATGATAGTCGAGTGAGAGCGGCTTATCACTTGTTTCATTGTTTCAAGACTCTCGAGAAAAAAAATGGCCGCGATCTTAAGAGAGACGATCAAGAAATAAATCCAATTCAATTACTGTCACTGATTGTTACATCCTCTTCACACGAAGCTTCTCCTGTCCAAGAGTGTTAATCATTTTATCTAATATTCATTTCCGACTCTCGACATTGGACGACATTTTAATTGGCCGAAAACGAAAAGCGCTGTGAGATATGGAGAGAGCGTAAAGTGTAAACTCTCTAAAACCAGTTTTACCACGAACCCCTCCCAGCACCAAAAAAAAATACATTCTGATATTTGATCAGATTTTGGAAAGTATGTAGAGCCGAGGAATTTACAGCACTTCACGTTAACAGATAGATATGTTCGTTTGATTTAGTTCGGCATATCAACACCTTATGGGTCATTTAACGTTCCTAAACAATTTTAAGCTTCCTGCTTGAGCTCCTGGGTCAAAGTTCCCAAATAATTGTTATGTAATGTTTCACGGTAGATATAAAAATAGTTATAAGTATTTAGCCACCGTTCAACCGGTAGCTGGACATTAGGTCATTTTCTCTAGCACCGTTCAACCGGTGGCTGAACATTACGTCATTTTTCGCTACCACCGTTCAACCGGCGGCTGGACATTGCGTCATTTTTCACTACCATGTTCAACCGGTGGCTGGACATTGCGTCATTTCGTTCCACCACCTTTCAACCGGTGACTGGACATTATGTCATTTTTCTCTACCACCGTTCAACCGGTGACTGAACATTACGTCATTTTTCTCTACCACCGTTCAACCGGTGTCTGGACATTACGTCATTTTTCGCTACCACCGTTCAATGGGTGGCTGGACATTACGTGATTTTTCTCTACCACTGTTTAACCGGTGGCTGGACATTACGTGATTTTTCTCTACCACTGTTCAACTGGTGACTGGACATTACGTCATTTTTCTCTAGCACCGTTCAATGGATGACTGAACATTAAGTCATTTTTCTCTACCACCGTTCAACCGGTGTCTGGACATTACGTCATTTTTCTCTACCACTGTTCAACTGGTGACTGGACATTACGTCATTTTTCTCTACCACCGTTCAATGGATGACTGAACATTATGTCATTTTTCTCTACCACCGTTCAACCGGTGTCTGGACATTACGTCATTTTTCTCTACCACTGTTCAACTGGTGACTGGACATTACGTCATTTTTCTCTACCACCGTTCAATGGGTGACTGGACATTACGTCATTTTTCTCAACCACCGTTCAATGGGTGACTGGACATTACGTCATTTTTCTCTACCACCGTTCAATGGGTGACTGGACATTACGTCATTTTTCCCTACCACCGTTCAATGGGTGGCTGGACATTACGTCATTTTTCTCTACCACCGTTCAATGGGTGGCTGGACATTACGTCATTTTTCTCAACCACCGTTCAATGGGTGGCTGGACATTACGTCATTTTTCTCAACCACCGTTCAACCGGTGTCTGGACATTACGTCATTTTTCTCTACCACCGTTCAATGGGTAACTGGACATTACGTCATTTTTCTCAACCACCGTTCAATGGGTGACTGGACATTACGTCATTTTTCTCTACCACCGTTCAATGGGTGACTGGACATTACGTCATTTTTCCCTACCACCGTTCAATGGGTGGCTGGACATTACGTCATTTTTCTCTACCACCGTTCAATGGGTGGCTGGACATTACGTCATTTTTCTCTAGCACCGTTCAATGGATGACTGAACATTACGTCATTTTTCTCTACCACTGTTCAACCGGTGTCTGGACATTACGTCATTTTTCTCTACCACCGTTCAATGGGTGACTGGACATTACGTCATTTTTCTCAACCACCGTTCAATGGGTGACTGGACATTACGTCATTTTTCTCTACCACCGTTCAATGGGTGACTGGACATTACGTCATTTTTCCCTACCACCGTTCAATGGTTGACTGGACATTACGTCATTTTTCTCTACCACCGTTCAATGGGTGGCTGGACATTACGTCATTTTTCTCAACCACCGTTCAATGGGTGGCTGGACATTACGTCATTTTTCTCAACCACCGTTCAATGGGTGGCTGGACATTACGTCATTTTTCTCTACCACTGTTCAACTGGTGACTGGACATTACGTCATTTTTCTCTACCACCGTTCAATGGGTGACTGGACATTACGTCATTTTTCCCTACCACCGTTCAATGGGTGGCTGGACATTACGTCATTTTTCTCTACCACCGTTCAATGGGTGGCTGGACATTACGTCATTTTTCTCAACCACCGTTCAATGGGTGGCTGGACATTACGTCATTTTTCTCAACCACCGTTCAACCGGTGTCTGGACATTACGTCATTTTTCTCTACCACCGTTCAATGGGTGACTGGACATTACGTCATTTTTCTCAACCACCGTTCAATGGGTGACTGGACATTACGTCATTTTTCTCTACCACCGTTCAATGGGTGACTGGACATTACGTCATTTTTCCCTACCACCGTTCAATGGGTGGCTGGACATTACGTCATTTTTCTCTACCACCGTTCAATGGGTGGCTGGACATTACGTCATTTTTCTCTAGCACCGTTCAATGGATGACTGAACATTACGTCATTTTTCTCTACCACTGTTCAACCGGTGTCTGGACATTACGTCATTTTTCTCTACCACCGTTCAATGGGTGACTGGACATTACGTCATTTTTCTCAACCACCGTTCAATGGGTGACTGGACATTACGTCATTTTTCTCTACCACCGTTCAATGGGTGACTGGACATTACGTCATTTTTCCCTACCACCGTTCAATGGGTGGCTGGACATTACGTCATTTTTCTCTACCACCGTCCAATGGGTGGCTGGACATTACGTCATTTTTCTCAACCACCGTTCAATGGGTGGCTGGACATTACGTCATTTTTCTCTACCACCGTTCAATGGGTGGCTGGACATTACGTCATTTTTCTCAACCACCGTTCAATGGGTGGCTGGACATTACGTCATTTTTCTCTACCACCGTTCAATGGGTGGCTGGACATTACGTCATTTTTATCTACCACTGTTCAATGGGTGGCTGGACATTACGTCATTTTTCTCTACCACCGTCCAATGGGTGGCTGGACATTACGTCATTTTTCTCAACCACCGTTCAATGGGTGGCTGGACATTACGTCATTTTTCTCTACCACCGTTCAATGGGTGGCTGGACATTACGTTATTTTTCTCAACCACCGTTCAATGGGTGGCTGGACATTACGTCATTTTTCTCTACCACCGTTCAATGGGTGGCTGGACATTACGTCATTTTTATCTACCACTGTTCAATGGGTGGCTGGACATTACGTCATTTTTCTCTACCACCGTCCAATGGGTGGCTGGACATTACGTCATTTTTCTCAACCACCGTTCAATGGGTGGCTGGACATTACGTCATTTTTCTCTACCACCGTTCAATGGGTGGCTGGACATTACGTCATTTTTCTCAACCACCGTTCAATGGGTGGCTGGACATTACGTCATTTTTCTCTACCACCGTTCAATGGGTGGCTGGACATTACGTCATTTTTATCTACCACTGTTCAACTGGTGACTGGACATTACGTCATTTTTCTCTACCACCGTCCAATGGGTGGCTGGAAATTACGTCATTTTTATCTACCACTGTTCAATGGGTGGCTGGACATTACGTCATTTTTCTCTACCACCGTTCAATGGGTGGCTGGACATTACGTCATTTTTCTCAACCACCGTTCAATGGGTGGCTGGACATTACGTCATTTTTCTCTACCACCGTTCAATGGGTGGCTGGACATTACGTCATTTTTCTCTACCACTGTTCAACTGGTGACTGGACATTACGTCATTTTTCTCTACCACCGTTCAATGGGTGACTGGACATTACGTCATTTTTCTCTACCACCGTTCAATGGGTGGCTGGACATTACGTCATTTTTCTCTACCACCGTTCAATGGGTGACTGGACATTACGTCATTTTTCTCTACCACTGTTCAACTGGTGACTGGACATTACGTCATTTTTCTCTACCACCGTTCAATGGGTGACTGGACATTACGTCATTTTTCTCTACCACTGTTCAACTGGTGACTGGACATTACGTCATTTTTCTCTACCACCGTTCAATGGGTGACTGGACATTACGTCATTTTTCTCTACCACTGTTCAACTGGTGACTGGACATTACGTCATTTTTCTCTACCACCGTTCAATGGGTGACTGGACATTACGTCATTTTTCTCTACCACTGTTCAACTGGTGACTGGACATTACGTCATTTTTCTCTACCACCTTTCAATGGGTGACTGGACATTACGTCATTTTTCTCTACCACTGTTCAATGGGTGACTGGACATTACGTCATTTTTCTCTACCACCGTTCAATGGGTGACTGGACATTACGTCATTTTTCTCTACCACTGTTCAACTGGTGACTGGACATTACGTCATTTTTCTCTACCACCGTTCAATGGGTGACTGGACATTACGTCATTTTTCTCTACCACTGTTCAACTGGTGACTGGACATTACGTCATTTTTCTCTACCACCGTTCAATGGGTGACTGGACATTACGTCATTTTTCTCTACCACTGTTCAACCGGTGGCTGGACATTAAGTCATTTTTCTCTAATTAATCGACTCGGCAGCTGTAGTAATTTTTTCTTTTGTAAATCTATCGCTGGAATTTTTCATATAAAAATGTACATTTATAGTGTTATGGTGGACCTGGTATGCAAATCATTTAAGAGGTGATAGATAGATAGATAGATAGATAGATAGATAGATAGATAGATAGATAGATAGATAGATAGATAGTGAAGAGATTACAATAGATAGATAGATAGATAGATAGATAGATAGATAGATAGATAGATAGATAGATAGATAGATAGATAGATGTAGATCTGGTCACTACTATTCGAAGATAAACCGTCTGCCAGAGCAGATTGCCAATCCCTATTGCAGACGCTTGCCCAGTCAGATTTGTATTTGTTCAACACCGAAAGAGCCCACCTCTGGTTTATACTGCAACTATGCTGAGCAGTTACAGAGCGTGTTATCTAGCGTGATCAACAGTCGTAGCAAGGCCAGCACGCTCAAATCCTCGGTCGGTCGAGGGTAGCACTGCTATCGACAGGCCTTGGGTACCGTCTACCCTACCTAATTTCACTCACAATGTTTGGGTTAACCCGTGGTATGGTTTTCAGGCACTTTCCAAAGGTGCCGTACGCTGGGATCGAACTCGATCCAGTCTAACTTCCTGAAAGATCGACCATGGTGAGATTCGAACCCGGATCTCATGGTCTGGAAGCGAACGCTCTAAGCACTCGGCCACATGCCCATAAGAGAGAGAGAGAGAGAGAGAGAGAGAGAGAGAGAGAGGGGGGAAGGAATTACTCCATATTACTTTATTTTAATTTAAGAAATTATTTGCAATTTCAACCATGGAAAGATTTAAAAATCAAACAACGTGTTAAAGTTATCGAAGCCTATTACGAAAATGGACGTTCAAAAAGAAATGCATTTCGCACACTTCGCGATTTTTTTTTTGGTCAACATAATCGACAAACCGAAAGTGCAGTTGGAAACGATGTAACGTTGTTGTCGAGAGATTCAATTCCTGCGCGCGATGACGAATAGAGGGGTCTGGATTTTCTCGCCACATTCTCGTGCACTGCAGCAATATTTTCAGCTGAACAGCATAAACGAGAACGCAGTGGTGTTTTCACATCTGCCACCGACCAAGTTTGTTTGAATTTACGAACAATTTTTCCAATTACATTCTTGAAACTTTAACTCGATGTGTGATTGTTAATCTTTCCATGGTTGATATTGCCAAAGACTTAAGTTGTAAAATCTGAAAGAAAAAGAAATCATTAGACGCTTAAACTTAATTCATGTTTAAAATCGTTTCAAGTTATTGGAACACTCTATATATGCGTGTACGTGTAAATGTAATATCAATCGCAATTTTCTATCTTCGTAATTCATGTCCTTTTATCATTCTCTCTTTATTAATAGGGCTTTTCTTTTTCTCATATTCTTTCACAGACTGTAACCCCCCCCCTTATGTCTTAGGGGCTTTATTGCCTTGCCAGAAGTGAGATAATTAAAAAAAGGAAAATATTTTGCTCTCCGCTACAGTACAAAAATTGCGTTCCACTTTGTAGGAGAAGCATTTTTTATTAAGTTTGATTGAGTGTTTGATCGTTATTTTTAGAGGGTACAGGTGTTTGTTTAGTGGGCACACATTGGTTCAAAAAATGATAGGAAATAGGAATGCAGGTTCGATATTTCGCTGAATCACGGCCCCTCAGTGTGACTAGACATGCGATCGCTTCAAGCCGGGACCGAAACCCGACCGATTTAGCATCAGTCGGAGATTCTAACCCCTAGTATATATACTTAAAAGTGATTAGAAATGTCTGGATAGTGTTGTTTGATTTTTTAGGGATTTATTGTTGAAGGAACTTCCTGCAGAGATTCCAATGTAGATCTTCTTCAGGTTTACATTGTCCTGGGGGAAGATAGTGGCCTCATATACCACATTTTCGGACATATTTTCTTCTAACAGTTTGGGCTAATTACTTGTACTTCACTACTATGAAAATTTTTTAAAGAGTCTACTATTGTGGGAAGTGATAACTTTCTCCACATTGTTGACGCAAGAGTAACTAATCTTTAATGGTATATATATATATATATATATATATATATATATATATATATATATATATATATATATATATATATATATATATATATATATATATATACCGGGTGTAACAGAAAAATTGTAAAAATCGTGTAACCGTATGCGATAATTATCCATCCCACAAAATTTTTAACATCTAAAAAGCCACTAAACTAATTAAGTAATTAAGTTTCTCTTTTCCATGTTTTTAGATACGACGTTTAGCCATCTTTACACCATTTGTCATAAGAATCTCTGAAAATCCCTTTGAGTTATTCAGCTAGAAAGAGAACAGGTTAAAATCGTTTTGTGTCAGATCCACTATGTCTCCCCAACTGAGCAATGGTGAGAGGAAAAACATCATTCAGACCTTCAGTTATGTTACCAACATTCATACTCTGGCTTCCATCTACAAAATCCATTCAAGAACCATCAAGCAAACGGTGAATAATTTAAAAAAGAGAAAACAGTAGAGAGGAAGACTGGATCAAGAGATCACAACAGCAATATTTTCAACTTATCATTTCAAATTTTTCTTTTTTTTTTTTTTTTTTTTAAGTGTATCACCCCAAGCCAGGCTGGAGGCCATTATCACGCAAGGGGTTAAAGAAGGGTTGGAGGAAGAGCAGATGGGAGTGGTAAAGGAGAGGATGTGGAGAAAGAGAAAGACAGTGGGTCGATCAAGGCAAGGGGGCCACAGAAGATCCGGAGCGAGAGCAGAAAGGAATGAAAAATGAAAGGATGTGGAGAAGGGAAGTGGATAGATCAAGGCAACTGAAAGATGTCGATTGACGCTACACTTAAACCTTTGGAGATTGTATTTGTCAGGGAAACAGTAATAGGGAAGGGAGTTCCATAGGCGAGATGTGCGAGACATGAAGCTATTGGAGTAGAAGAGACGTCTACATCTAACAGATTCAACGGTGTAGGGGAGGGAGCGGGATGCCAGCCTCGTGGGACGTTTAAATTCACGAGGCCTAGGGACAAACGAAAGCAACTCCTCGGAGCAATTACCGTGGAAGTATTTGTAGAAAAGGCAGAGCGATGCAACATCGCGTCTGTGAGAGAGCGACTGCAGACGAGATGACAGATCAGGGCCAATCACATTGCCTATCCGTCTCTGGATCTTATCAAGAACCCTGAGGCAAACAGCAGGGGCCCCAGACCATATATGGCAGCAATACTCCATGCAAGGGCGAATGGTCGATTTATAGACGCGGAGGATCGATTCCGGGGAGAAAAAAATTTACTGACATTCTTATTGTACAAAGTAGAACCAAATAGTGTTATTCCACTAAGATAATTTTAATCATTTCTAAGATACAATGGTTCAAAACTTAATCTAAAAATTGTACAATTTGGCTTTGACACTGTTTTAACAATTTTTCTGTTACACCCAGAAATATATATATATATATATATATATATATAGATAGATAGATAGATAGATAGATAGATAGATAGATAGATAGATATAGTTTCGCTTGAAAATCCTTACAAATTAATCTTAATTTATAAGGTGAAATGATCATAAACATGGAGTAATCTTAATTCTTATTGTATGTAATATATATATATATATATATATATGTATATATATACATATATATGTATATATATATATTTACACACACACACACACATATATATATATGTATGTATATATATATATATATATATATATATATATATATATATATAACGAAATATAGTTTTAAGGTGTGCTATATTTATGGGATGAAGTGCTCAATATCAGAGATAGGGCGTGTGTAAATATGAAAGTGAACATTGAAGTCAACACTTAGAGCCGACAGGCTGTTTCATGCTAGACGCAATATATATATATATATATATATATATATATATATATATATATATATATATATATATATATATATTCGTGTGTGTGTGTGTATCAATATAAAATCAGATTTCTTGCTTCCCTGCCAACTACAATCTTCAAAAATTCCAATACAACATCAACCGCTATCTTGTGTCTTTCTGGAGCCTGTTCTTTAATTTTTCCTTTTCACACTTATTCTCACAAAAGTTTTCTCACTCTCTTTCACTTCCAATAAACGCTTGCGTCATAGTGGCATTTTCGGCTTGTTTTTCTCGCACTTCCCACCCATAGAACTTCCTTCCGATTTCATGCTTCCCAGTCAACTACAATCTTTGCAAAATTTAAATGCAACGCCAATCGCCATTTTCTGTCTTTTTGAACCCTGATTCTCTATTGTCATTTCCACACTAATGTCCTCTCATTCTATTTCACACTATTATTTACATTATTCGGACTATTGTCCTCATCTTTGTCGCCATATTTATTACAACGTTTCGGCCGTTGTACGCTCCGGCATTCTTCAGATGGTTGGAATGTCGAACATTCCAACACACCTGAAGAATGCCGGAGCGTACAACGGCCGAAATTTGTTATAAATATGGCGACAAAGATGTGGACAATAGTCCGTATAATGTAAATAATGTACATAATACCTCATCTCAGAAATATAGACAATTATTCAGCACCCTGTAAACGTCCCCTGTGTCCCAGTAGCATTGTAGCTTTGCTTAGGGTGAAATGATTAAAAGAATTACCGTGTCCGAGCTTTCGACTCGCGCGAGTCATCATCAGGTGTGTGCAGGTAGTGAATTTATGACCGATATAAACATTAAACACTTAAGTAAAATGTGGCGCGGCTGTTAAGACTTCCTCCTGTAATTAAAATATAAGTACGTATAAAATGTAACATTTATAATTACCTGCTTCACATTATATTACGTACTTATTGTCTATGACGGTCATAAATTCATTGCCTTCGCCTAAATGTCTATACTTTTCAATAAAATATGTTTGAACAAGTGCAACGCAAATCGAAGAGATACAGAATAAGTGGGCTAGCTGCAAAAGTGATGCTAGGTCTGTGACGTCATACATGCATTCATTTCAACTCTCCTTAAGAACTGAACTGTTTCATTCCAGGTACGAGAGTGACCTTAAAAATGCATAGGCAGAGAATGAAGGAGTGATGCTGCAACTGAGAAATCCTGCATGCATTCATTTTAACACTTTTTGTTAAGAACTGCATTGTGTCTTTCCAGATACGATGTTAGGCTGAAAAGTTCATACGCTATGAAGGAGTGATGCTAGAGCTGTGAAATCTTGCATGCATACATTCCAAATCTTCTTATTAATAACTGCATTGTTTCGTTCCATTCACGAGGGAGGGCTGAAATGTTCGTAGACTGATTATGAAAACGTGATGCTAGAGCTGTGAAATCTTGCATGCATTAATTTCATCTCCTCTTATTAATAACTGCATTGTTTGTTTCCATTCACGAGGGAGGGCTGAAATGTTCATAGGCTGAATATGAAAGAGTGGTGCTAGAGCTGTGAAATCTTGCATGCATTAATTTCATCTCCTCTTATTAATAACTGCATTGTTTGTTTCCATTCACGAGGCTGGGCTGAAATGTTCATAGGCTGAATATGAAAGAGTGATGCTAGAGCTGTGAAATCTTGCATGCATTAAATTCAACTCTTCTTATTAATAACTGCCTTGATTCTTTCCATGCACGCCGCTGGGCTGAAATAATCATAGGCTGACTATGAAGGAGTGATGCTAGAGTGTGAAATCTCGCATGCATTACTTTCAATTCTTTTTATTAATAACTGCATTGTTTCTTTCCAGGTAAAGTGACATCTGACTGTTCATAGGATACTTCGAAAATAACTAGTAGTCACTGCTATTGAAAATGGATAAAATTTGGCATTGTGGTTTAATCAAGTACCTGCAGAAAAAGCGTTTAGTCCCAATGAATCTTCATGGTGACATAGTTGCTACATTAGTAGATGTCGTTCTAGCTTTATTGTTATGGGAACTTACCCATAATAATAATAACTATTAATAATAATAATGGACTATTCCTGACATTATAAATACTGCGCCTCAAGGGGGAGGACAGAGGATAATTGTAAGAACATTGGAATAGTGATACTTGCCGAGACAAATTTGGTCACTCTAACCAAATCTGATAGTCATTACTAATACTTCTACTTCTTTGTACATATTTCTGTTTGTAATATATCTGTTTTATTCCATACCTGTGTTCGAGTTATTCCTTCATTGCTTCTAACCTTGGACCATCACCGTGGTGCAAGGAACTTGGACCATAACATTTATCAACAGTGCAAGATTAATTAAAATGTCTAGGATACATAATGAGGAAAGAGGGCTTTGAAAATTTGACACTCGCCGGACATGTTGAAAGCGAGAAAGACAACGGAAAGCAGATACTAACCTACCTAACGAGGCAGTGTGAATTGTTGGCAGAATGGGGATTAGGGGAGATAGCGAAAATACAAACATTGCTAAGAACTAAAACGGAACAGGAACCTGTGGAGAACCATGATTTTCCAGGTGCTTAAAGTGACAAAGCATTAGAAGCTGGATCAAGCAAGGATATATAAGCGCTAGAAATTGATCCGGGGGCATTTGAATAATCATTTATAGTAATTCATCGAGTCTAGAAGACTACGGCCCAGGTTTGATTATCGGTAGTCGATGTGCACTTCTGATGCGTCCGAAATAGGACGAAACGGCTGTTCAGTGCTTTCTGCATTCTGTTGAGGATACTTCTAGACTCGATTAATTACTATAAATGATTATTCAAAACCCCAGAAATTCCATCACTCATATATATACAGTGTAACCCGGATATAAGAGACCCGGATATAAGAGAAACCCTGATATAAGAGAGATTTTATCTGGTCCCAGATTAGAGCCTGTGTTAATGTATATATAATAGACAAAACCCGGGTATAAGATAAACCCGGATATAAGATACTTCTTATCCGGTCCCGACAACTCTCTTATATCCGGGTTACACTGTGTATATATATATATATATATATATATATACATAAGTAACAAAAATCTTGGTAATCCGTACGGATATTCCCAAGAAGGATGAAATCCGGAGAGCTCAACGTTAAGTCAGAGTGAATAATTTAATTTAATGAAAAAAACAGGCTACTTTAAGGTTCCATTAGTTATAATTTATTTCACCAGAGATTTTATTTTGCGCTGGATCTTCAGATTCCACTTTCAAAATTTAGAACTGTGAAAGTGAAGTCTGAAGATCAAGCGAAAAATAAAACCTCTGGTGAAATAAATTATAACTAATGGAACCTTAAAGTGGCCTGTTTTTTCTTTAAATTAAAATAATATATGTGTGTGTGTGTGTGCGTGTGTGTGCGTGTGTGTGACGATTGCGTCCAGCATGAAACAGCTTGTCGCCTCTGAGTGTTGTCTTCAATGTTCAGTTTTATATTTATATTTACATACGCTCTATCTCTGATATTGAGCACTTTATCCCATAATATAGCACACCTTAAAACAATATTTCTTCATATATATATATATATATATATGTGTATGTGTGTGTGTGTGTGTGTGTGTGTGTGTGTGTGTGTGTGTGTGTGTGTGTGTGTGTGTGGATCGACAGACCAACTGCTCTTTCTTTCTGCCCGCCTTAAAAAAAGAATATTGGCTTTGTTGGGATAACTGAAGTAGTTTTTCTTCTTCGTTATGAGCGTTAGTAAAAAAAAAATCTCGTCTCGATCACTCTTTCTCTTAATTACATGTATCAATTTTTAAATCTATATTTGTTCTTGACAACTAATCAATCAAGCAAAGATCGATTTTCTTTCCGCTTCTCTGTCATTTTCGATGTTATCAATCCGAATTTAACGATTAGAAACTGCATTAAATGAAAAGTTACTTCTTCATTACAAATGCAAGTGGATATAATAAGCTTTCTTCGAAAAATCTAATAGTCATGTATTTCTGAAATCATTGGGACAGGAGCAAACTACGCCCTGTCGGCTGGGGCTGTAGGATACGCCGACTGCACCTCTGCGGAAGGGTAAGACCCCCCACGGCCCAATGGGGAGTGACGGGTAAGACGATAAACTACGTCCAACAGCAAGGCCTCTGATAAGGAGCTTTTGAGGAGTGTGGAACCACCTCTTAATTGCTGGTGTTCCCAGGTCCACTCTGACCCGGGGTGGTAGCACCTGTTAGGGTCTCAGCTATGGGAAAATAGTTAACCCCGAAACTGAGGTAAAAAGCATTATAAAAGTGTAAAAATTGGTTTTAATACCAGAAATACTTTGAAAAAGATTATTACCAGAAATTAATTTTTGAAAATAAACTGTTACCAGCAATACATGCGATTGTACTCGAAAAAATGAGAAATTGGAAATTGGTTCAAATATATATGCATACATACACACCTTTTTTTTACCAAACTATCGCTATGTATCTATTTCAAACATTTTGTTGGCATTAAATGACCCATAGAGGTTTTGATATGCCATAAAAGAAAAAACCCAGCAACAGTAACAAACGGTAATGGTAAATGATGTTATGAACCTTTTCCTTCTGAGGAAACATTCGGTACTCATTGACCTTACAACTGTAAGGTCAATGAGTACCGAATGTAACTAACTAGCTTTACTATCGGTTGAGGTTTATATAACCCTGGTCAACACGACTTTTGGTGCCAAGAACCAAAACACATTTTTCAGCTACTTTGATGTTGCTGATTCCGAAAATGACCTTAGTTTTCATGATCAGCCATGGTTGTATTGAAATTGCTCATTTTTGGGGGAAAAAAGATCAATTTACGATCTTGGCTGACCGCAAAATTTAGTTAATAAAGGTCATAGAAACCCATCACTTTTCAGGTAGGCCGAGCAATTTATATCAGCCACATGTAATAAACTATTTTTATAAGAAATAAATTTTTTGAGTCAAATATTTTAAAATAGAGGTACCGAATTTTTCCAATTTATCGCCAAAATTCAAATTAATTAATAAACTTTATTAGTAATACACTTTAGTTAACCTGATAATTAAGATGACATAAAAAAAAAATGAAAGCCTAAAATCTTCTGTTCGATATTCATAAATTTATCCCATCGCTTTTATCCCTTCACTACGGAAGGAAACCAATCACATTGAGAGCATTTTGTTTTCACAGTTGGAAAGAATCTCAATTGAATGCACCTATTCCATTGTACATGATACTGCTGGAATATCAAAAAAGACTTAAATAACATTGAACATGACAGACAACCAAGAAAGAAAAACATTTTACCATAGTTCTTATGTTCAAGAAGGTTTTAGTTCTGCTGTTAGTTTATTAAATGGCCTGATGAAAATACTTGTTGGTTTTGGTACATTCAATCATGTTATTTTTAAAGACTTAGTGTCTGATTGTTATTGCAAAAATAGCATTTCTTAATAAGCAGACAATATTTGATGGTCTAAATACGAATTGAGAGGTTTCTACGATTTTATTTTGAGAAAAATTGTCATCACTCAATATCAAATGAAAAAATGCTTTTATCCAAAAATGAGACATTTCTGTACAGCAAAAACGGTAGCTAACCACAAAAAAGTAAAGTTATTTTCAGATTCAGCTCCCTCATATTAGCAAAAAGACATATTTGGTATCTCGACACCATTTTAAATTTTTTTGTTGTTGACCAATGTAATGTAATCATTTTACTTAATGTTTTTATTTTCTTGAAATAAGATATAAACTTGGATATTTTTTCGAAATATTTCTTTGAAATTTTTACTTTCCAAAATTATCGATATTATAATTGTGCTTGTCTTCCCCTTCATTAATTAGTTCCTTAGTTACTTTCACAGGACTGTACACCCTGCCGTTACCTCCTAAATAATGGACCATTCCATTTTGATGGCATAGAAAGAAGGGAAAATGACACTACTTGGTTTCAATGAAAGAAAGAAAAAAAGAAAGAAAGAAAAAAGAAAGAAAGAAAAAGAAGGGAACATAGAAGTGTTCAACGTTTCCTGCTAATACCTCATGAATAATGGGCTACACCATTTTGATCTATAGAAAGAAGGGAAAAACAGTATTTGGTTTCACTGAGAAAACGAAAGAAAGAAAGAAAGAATTCAAAGAAAAAAAGAATGTAAAGAAAAAGGACAAATATAGAAAGAAAGAAAGAAAGAAAGACGAAAAAATGAAAGAAAGAAAGAAAGACGAAAAAATGAAAAAAGGAAGAAGAAAAAATGGAAGAAAGAAAGAAAGAAAGAAAAAAGAAAGAAGAAAAAATGGAAGAAAGAAAGAAAGAAAAAGAAAGAATCCAAAGAAAAGAAGAATGTAAAGAAAAAAGTCAAAAATAGAAAGAAAGAAAGAAAGAAAAGAAGAGAGAAGCGTTTAACGTCTCCTGCCAATACCATTTCAAATTTTTGTTTTCGCTTTTGTTTGTTTGTTTTTTGTTGACTAATGTAATCTTCCTTTTGAAACAATTTTCTACAGAGGCAGTCTTCTCAAGTCCACTAACTGTTATAGCTCTTTCCTTTTCTTTTCTTTTCTTTTTATCATTTCACTCCAAGCAATAAAACAGAGCCTCTAACACCCACGGTGTTACTGAGTACGACAGAATAGAAGAAAAACATTAATTGGCGGAAACAAAAACAAAAAAAAATTACGAGGACATAAAATAACAACTGGAAGCAAGAACCGGAAAGAGAGTACCAAAAGTAAGACGAGCGAGAGAAGAAACTGTTAGCATAGAACTTACGGTTACTTCTAACTATTTCAACTGTAAATTAATGAAACCTTGTCGCCAATCTAGTACTGCGCTTAAATTCATCGAGTTTAGAAGAGAATATTTATTAGAAAAGAAGGGCCTTCTTTCCTATCCTTTTGTTTGAAATAGAGTGCATGGTTAGGCTCTTGATCATGTCATTATTTTCTCTTCGATTTACATGTGCTATTCACTTTAGGTGTTTCAGCTGCTGAAGGTTTTTGTTATTTGCTACAGGTCTTTGTTCTTGATTCTCTAGCACCAGTCCACGAGATAAAAAAATATTTAAAAACTTTTAAAAATCTTTCTCTTAAAACAATTTTTCAACATCTGTCTATATTTCTGAGATGAGGTATTATGTACACTATTTACATTATTCGGACTATTGTCCTCATCTTTGTTGCCATATTTATCCGATCCTTCAGTATCTGTCTATATTTCTGAGATGAGGTATTATGTACACTATTTACATTATTCGGACTATTGTCCTCATCTTTGTTGCCATATTTATCCAATCCTTCAGTATCTGTCTATATTTCTGAGATGAGGTATTATGTACACTATTTACATTATTCGGACTATTGTCCTCATCTTTGTCGCCATATTTATCCGATCCTTCAGTATCTGTCTATATTTCTCAGATGAGGTATTATGTACACTATTTACATTATTCGGACTATTGTCCTCATCTTTGTTGCCATATTTATCCGATCCTTCAGTATCTGTCTATATTTCTGAGATGAGGTATTATGTACATTATTTACATTATTCGGACTATTGTCCTCATCTTTGTTGCCATATTTATCCGATCCTTCAGTATCTGTCTATATTTCTGAGATGAGGTATTATGTACACTATTTACATTATTCCGACTATTGTCTTCATCTTTGTTGCCATATTTATCCGATCCTTCAGTATCTGTCTATATTTCTGAGATGAGGTATTATGGACACTATTTACATTATTCGGACTATTGTCCTCATCTTTGTTGCCATATTTATCCGATCCTTCAGTATCTGTCTATATTTCTGAGATGAGGTATTATGTACACTATTTACATTATTCGGACTATAGATAGATAGATAGATAGATAGATAGATAGATAGATAGATAGATAGATAGATAGATAGATACTGAAGAGACTGAGATAGATACATATGAACAGACCGGAATAGATAGATAGATAGATAGATAGATAGATAGATAGATAGATAGATAGATAGATAGATAGATAGATAGATAGATAGTTAGATAATGAAGAGACTGAGATAGATACATATGAATTGACCGGAATAGATAGATAGATAGATAGATAGATAGATAGATAGATAGATAGATAGATAGATAGATAGTGGACAGACCGAGATAGATAGATAGATAGATAGATAGATAGATAGATAGATAGATAAAGCAAGAAAGATTGAGATGAACAGATCATGAAAATAAAGTGAAGGAGAAAGAGGGAGAGAGGGAGAGAGCGAGTGAGATAACATAAACTAAGATAGATATATAGTTATGAAGAGACCAGGATAGATAGAAAGATGTGGACAAGTTGAAATGAATAAAGACAGAGAGAGAGAGAGAGAGAGAGAGGGAGATATATATAAATATATATATATATATATATATATATATATATATATATATATATATATATATATATATAAACAGACTGCGTTATGTCCCTGTTAATTCCAATTCAAGAAAAAAACCTCCAGAGGAAACATATAGATCGCAGTTTCTTTAAATCGTCTGTTATCATCTTTGTTGGTCATTCGTTGACGTAATTTCTTCATTTTCTTTCAGAAATATCATAATATCACGTAATTACTTTGAAAATAATTTTTGGGTTGGAATTTTCATGAAAGCAGCGAGAGTCTTTTAATTCAACTCGCCGACAATTTTGTTTAACCGCTTCTCTCGTCAAAGACCAATTCAAGAAAATGCCGTCTGTTAAGCAAGTTTGTGCCACTGGTAAGCCACCACCATAGTTTGTACTTTGTATTTAAATTTATACATTTGTTTTCCCTGAGAACTTTCAATAAGGATTTAGTCTGTAATCGAAAACAAACAAAGAGGCTTAACGTTTCTTTGGAAGACGCCGGTTTTCGATTTAGAATTTACGGCAAAGACGTCAAAATATTCATTAATGTATGAAAGGAGTTTTAGTTTTCGTGACGAATTTCCACAAATTTTGTTCGTTTCAAAAGAGAAATCCGAATCTAACTCCTTGTTTCGGCTGGAAGAAATTTACACCATATATGTCGGACGCGTAGATGAATATCTGATTTATTTCATATATAAAATGGAACACAGATGGAAAAGCAGCAAAGATTTTCTGTATGAAAAGGTAGCAACTGACAGGGAAGTAGTAAAATCGACGACAAGCTCGTTTAATAGATAAAGTGACTTGCTTAAGATGTCCAGTATCTTATATTTGAAGTTTTGTTTATTGACCAAATCATGCATAATGAAGGACTAACATAGGCGTTTCTCCGTGAATCAATTTTGACAGAGAAGGGGCGGGCCAATACCCTTGTTATTTTATTGGTTGAGAGGTAAATACACGTGATATTAGTTTTTTTTAACTTTCTTGAATTTGGATTTAATATTGATACTGTCGTAAGTTCAGTCTTGGTTTGAATCCGTGCTACTAATCGAAGCCCTCAGCATATATATATATATATATATATATATATATAGGAGTAACCGAAGGACCATGGAAACAAAGAAATTATGTACACAAAATGTCTTTCACAAATAGTAAATATGCGAACAGCACAATGCTTTCTAAGTATATCTGGGAAATCAAAAACAAAACACACACCACACCAAAAATATCTTGGAAAATAAGGAAAAAATCATCAGCCTACAACAACCTATCAAAAACTTGCAAACTTTGCTTGGAGGAAAAAATAGCTATCATTACCTTCCAAGATCAAAATAAATTATTAAATAAAAGATCCGAGCTAATCTCAAAATGTAGACATGAAAACAAATTCTTACTACGTAACTTAAAATAGAAAAATAAATAAATATATAAACAAACAACAATAAAATAAGCAAAATAAATTACTCCAAACAAATCACAAAACCACACTTGTTAGAATATGCGAAACAAAATCAAAACAAAAGAACGGACGAAAGTTATAACTGTTATACAAATAAAAATAATAATAAAGAAAAAAAATAAAAAAAAACATTAATGAAAGATAATATACTACGTTACTTAAAAACCGAAAGCCAAAAATATATAGTGTAACAAATAAATAACAACAAGTATAATAAATCGATCTAAATACATCCAAATATATAAATAAACTAACAACCGATTACGATAAAGTAGCCGTTTAATAAAAAAAAAAACAAATAAACAAAAAAAAAAAACAAATAAAGATAACCAACCTAAATAGATAAATTAAAAACTGTTCCCACCTAAATAATAGTCAGAAAAAAACCACAACATCACACCTCAAAATTCAACAAACAGATTTAATCAATGACAAATAAACAAATATATAAGATAAAAAATAAAAATGAAAACAAATAAAAACAAGCAAAACAATTTGACCCAAATAAATAAGTGAACAATCAACTTCCGGTAAATGACGGCCATTATAGACTACCAACAATAAGCTATATAAACAAATTTTTACTACGTTAACCAAAAACACCGATCAAAATAAAAGAATAAATAAATAAATATATAAGATAAAAAATAAAAATAAAAATAAAGAAACAAACAAAAAACAAGTAAAATAATTTGACATAAATAAATAAACAAATAAGCGACTTCCGGTAAAAGTAACCGCCAAAAAAGACTACCCATAATGCACCACTGACCCTTATATAAATAGCCGAGAAAAATAACAGCACTAGTCGCCTGACGATTGCCCTAGCATGAAACAGACTGTCGCCTCTAAGTGCTGACTTCCATGTCCACTTTTATATTTACACACGCTCTATCTCTGATATTGAGCACTTTACCCCATAAATATAGCACACTTTAAGACTATATTTCGGCATATATATATATATATATATATATATATATATGAAGAAATATAGTTTTAAGGCGTGCTATATTTACGGGATAAAGTGCTCAATATCAGAGATAGAGCGTATGTAAATATAAATATAAAAGTGAACATTGAAGTCAACACTCAGAGGCGACAGGCTGTTTCATGCTAGACGCAATCGTCAAGCCTGATGATTGCGTCCAGCATGAAACAGCCTGTCGCCTCTGAGTGTTGACTTCAATGTTCACTTTTATATTTAAATATATATATGCATATATATATATATATATATATATATATATATATATATATTGTGTATGTATTTAGGCTGCATTTTTTCATTCATACATGTTTCATTAAATAATATAGACAAGTGTTGTCTATTTATTTTATGTAAATTCTTTTCATATCGTCTGATAAGCTTAATAACATTATCATTAAACGAAGAAAGAAAATCACAATATTGATACATATTTTTTTAATCCTATGTAAGCTTTTGTTGTATGTATGTTTTATAAAATGTTTTCATTTTTCAAAACACGGTCAAGATATTATGTTCATGTTCAAAGTTAATATTATTAAGTGTTTGTGTGTTTGTTTTTATTAATAAGGCTTCCATTATTTTTAGCCTTTTTTGCATGTAGATGATGCTATTATATTAGTGTTACCGACAAGTATGTTCCGAATAGTGTCCGGTAGGTCTCCATGAATATTTAAATGAGATCTAATCGAGCTATGGTCAGGAAGGTGTAGAGTTAGTCTGCCTATCAAACATGTTGTAGTGTAGCCTATATAATTACGAATTTTGATTGATCAGGAATACAATTCCTTAATGGGCATTTAATAATATTAACTTTGAACATGGACATAATATCTTGACCGTGTTTTGAAAAATGGAAACATTTTATAAAACATACAAACAAACTAATTCTTATTTTAACAGTTAAAATATAATCGTTGAAAATGGCTAAATGTATAGCCGAAAGCGCTCGAATAAAAAGAACATTCGGACAGTTTTTATATTATTTATCATGTGAAAAGAAAAAAACTTATTAGATCGCATGAGAAATTGTATAAAAAACTAAATAAAAGCTCCCTGCCTGTCGTTTTCAATGAAATGCGCATGAAAGAAGGATTGCTGCCTAAATACACAATTTAAAATATATATATATATATATATATATATATATATATATATATATATATATATATATATATATTTATATATATATATATGTGTGTATGTATATATAGAGAGAGAGAGTGAGAGAGAGACAGACAGAGAGCGATAGATAGTTATGAACAAACTGAAATTGTTTCGAAACAAAAAAGACTGACGGCATTTTGTGATGGGGTGTTCCCACTGTGATTTCTTTGTACTGTTAATGGTTTTGCATGCATTCAAATGATTCAAGTTTAGAATTATTTAGTTAATCGTAATTAACTGACAAACGATTGTTGTTTTTTTTTTATCTTTTTGTAACGGAGTGTGAAATTCCGTTTTTTTTTTTGTTGTTGTTGTTGTTGTTTTGTTTTTTTAATTTAAGAGCCGTATGTATGTCATTATGCCTTCATTGGTTGAAGAATTAAGCTGTTAATTGGTGAAATTCGTGAGTTTTTTTTTTTGTGGAAAAATTAATTAATTATTTGTGGCTAGGGGTAGATTCGGCTTGCATGTTTTCGTATTTCCGAATGTCTTGGTCTGTGTCCTGGAGGGTAATTGCCATACATACTTATGTAGATAGGGAAACCGGACAATGTTTGGGTAGAATTGGAAGTGTACGCGATGACGTATTCAGTATAGAGTGAATATACCCTAAAATACTCACGGGGCCGACGAAAGGGTGTGACGATCAAAAAGGAATTGGTCAAGTGGCTTGTGGGATTGAAGGTCGAGGCAGGCGACTGAGGGAAGGAGATGCTGAGCGGGTGCGGTTGTTTTCCCTATGGGGACAGCCAGGGGCAGAAGAATTAAGTTTTGGTAAATCTTGTAATACGCAAATAATAAAGTAATTAATTGGGTGTGGTTGAAGAAATCAGGTGATAATGGATCGTGTTTCACTGTGAGTAGGAAATAAGTGTGGATCGTGGTATATTTAAAGTGTATCATTTGTGGGCCAAAGACTTGGCTCAGTTATGAAATTGATCGGCGCTGCGACGTGGGGGCTTTTTGTTTTGATTTTTGGACCAGTATTTTTTTCTGTGAATTTGTATATACATTTCGTGTAGCCCCCAAATGAAGAGACAAAAGGATTGCGGGGATGGTGCCTGCTGACCTGAGTTGAAGGTGCATTGGAAAGGCCCACGTTCACTATTGGAGTGATTTGTATCCAGGCTGTCATCTGAGGCGTTGACCGTGTCTCAGGGAATCTAGTGTCCAAGAATGGACAAAGGATTGTCCAGTATTCTTCTTTTTCTTTTTTTTCTTGTTAAAAAAATGTTTGTGAAGCCGTGAAAAAAAATGGTCCGAGTTTTATTGTTCATGCTTGTTCTATTTCAGGAATGGTATATGTATATGTCAGAAGGGGTCACGTGACCGAGGTCCAATAAAGAAAAATGTAAATCAGCTCGCCTTGCAGACACGAAAGAGTAAAGAGGATTTTAGAGTAATATCGTTGAAATAAAATTCATAAATAAATCTTTTAATAAAAAATAGATCGATAAATATATATATATATATATATATATATATATATATATATATAGAGAGAGAGAGAGAGAGAGAGAGAGAGAGAGAGAGAGAGAAAGAGATATGGTAAGGTAAGGTATGCTAAATAATAGATTAGAAGACTATTATTTTCTAGGGGAAGTATAACTCTGCTCGGACTTCCTGGGGTCGACCTTTGAGGTCAGATGGAAGGCAAAATAAGGAAGTAGATTTTGATTGGCTGACCCAGCATAGGAATGATAGAGATATAGAAAGTTTTTTTCAGTGAGTCGAGTCTTAACCGTCAAGCAACGTAGACGTGTTGACTTTCGTATCTGAAACGGCACCCCAGTTGAGAATTACCAACCCCCACTGGATAGACAGAATATGTAGACACGAACGCTGATAAAATAGTTAAGTTAAGATTCCCTGTGTTGAAGTTCATTTCATCTTGAAGCAAAACAACTAGAGATCGCCAGACAGGAAAAGTCGAGGGCATTATAATTATTTCGCACCGATGACCAAGACCCAACAGATAGATAGATAGATAGATAGATAGATAGATAGATAAATAGATAGATAGATAGATAGATAGATAGATAGTGGACAAGCGGAGATAGATAGATAGATAGATAGATAGATAGATAGATAGATAGATAGATAGATAGATAGATAGATAGATAGATAGATAGATAGATAGATACGAACAGACTGAGATATATAGATAGATAGATAGATAGATAGATAGATAGATACGAACAGACTGAGATAGATAGATAGATAGATAGATAGATAGATAGATAGATAGATAGATAGATAGATACGAACAGACTGAGATAGATAGATAGATAGATAGATAGATAGATACGAACAGACTGAGATAGATAGATAGATAGATAGATAGATAGATAGATAGATAGATAGATACGAACAGACTGAGATAGATAGATAGATACGAACAGACTGAGATAGATAGATAGATAGATAGATAGATAGATAGATAGATAGATACGAACAGACTGAGATAGATAGATAGATAGATAGATAGATAGATAGATAGATAGATAGATAGATAGATAGATAGATACGAACTGACTGAGATAGATAGATAGATAGATAGATAGATAGATAGATATGAACAGACTGAGATAGATAGATAGATAGATAGATAGATAGATAGAT
Source organism: Acanthosepion esculentum (assembly GCA_964036315.1). NCBI lineage: Eukaryota > Metazoa > Mollusca > Cephalopoda > Sepiida > Sepiidae > Acanthosepion > Acanthosepion esculentum. The sequence continues at coordinate 21,791,495 of OZ038507.1, forward strand.
AGATAGATAGATAGATATGAACAGACTGAGATAGATAGATAGATAGATAGATAGATAGATAGATAGATAGATAGATAGATAGATACGAACAGACTGAGATAGATAGATAGATAGATAGATAGATAGATAGATAGATAGATAGATAGATAGATAGATAGATAGATAGATATTGCACAGGCTGAAATATATAGATAAAATCGAGTTATAATGCATAGTTAGATAGAGACAGTTGCACATGAACGCGCTTTCAAACAGATAAATAGACAGTGAATCCCAATGAAAATCGGTCCGAAAGAAAGAAATGAAGAACGAGGTGGCTTTTCTGAACCTCCTTCTCGCTTCAGTCTCACAAGCAAATAATTTGATAAGTTCGAAAACGCTTCTCATAATGAGTCCATTCAAGTGTTTTTCTCCTTTGCACGATAGGATCAGTTGCTTGATCCATTCGGTATTAGTGATGGCTCGTCTGGCAATTGAGAGTTGAGTCGGAGGATCAACGCCGCCAGCCTAATTACAATAGCCATCTTATGTCCTTCAATTAAGGAAGAGATACGCAACTCAAGTGAGGCGAGTTTAGTAATCTATTTAGATAAAAAAAAGGCCACAGTGGAAAGGTGATCGACATTTTTTGAATCGTAATCTAAGCATGCATCCAACTAACTTAGTCTATATCTATCTATCTATCTATCTATCTATCTATCTATCTATCTATCTATCTATCTATCTCAGCCTGTTCCCGTCCTGGGTAAGACGATAAACTGCATCCCCGTCCGGGGTAAGACATATTTTCTCTGTCTGTTCATATCTATCTATCTATCTATCTATCTATCTATATATATATATATATATATATATATATATATATATATCAGTCCATTAATGTCTATATCTATCTATCTATCTATCTATCTCAGCTTACTAATATCTATCTATCTATTTATGTATATATAAATAAAAAGAAAGAACAGTAAGATATATAATCCGGTGTTCTTATTGATATTTTTTCATTTTTACAAAACAGTGCTCAATGTAAATTTACAGAGCATAAATATTATAAATTAACTGATTTGAAATATTGTTTCTTCGCTACACAGTAATAACCATGTTTCAAAAACCGAAGCTAAAATTAATTCATAAATAAATCTTTTAATAAAAAATAGATCGATAAATAGAGAGAGAGAGAGAGAGAGAGAGAGAGTATAGATACTAATAATATATATATATATATATATATATATCAGTCCATTAACAGGACCCAAAGAGTGTGAGTTCCGTAACGTGTATGTACGCTTACATAGATGATACATACCATCCCGCGATACGTTATTTCGCGTTCTTCGCCACTCCAAGAGTTATAGGTGGGCTAAGCCAATGAGTCAGACAACGTCCCATCATGTTTCATCATTGCCTAAAATAGTACGGACGGGCTACATGAACGTACACTGTCCTGCCAGGATAGCTCATCGAAATCCAATTTCAGGAATGGTAAAAAAACTGGCTGAAAAAAGCTGTGGGCATACAGTATACTGTAATACGTTATACTACGCGATGCGAATATGTCAGGGATAAGGCCTGCATGTTGTAGGGAAATACATTCTAGAACCTGATCTAATCGCTTTTCTTAATTCCTTGGCCATCGGGTTTTGGCTCAAAATATGGTATCTGTTCTCACCTCAAATGCCAATGGGGATATTAGCCGTTTCCTTATGTGGAAACATTTAGCATTCATTGATCGGTCAGCAAGTGCCACTCAAGATATGTTTAGCTTCATCCCCTGACCTTTGGGCTGGGATCAAACTTTAGTATCTGCAAAATACAACTCTCAAAAGCTGGACGACACTTCGCAGATATCTCTCCCGAGTAAGACCCCATCATAGATGAGAACATGACTAAAGGCTGTGTGTACGCTATCCAGTGCAGCTTCGGAAAGAAATATAAAGGAGAGACAGGCCTCCCCCTTCAGGTAAGGCTTCAAGAACACCAGAAAGTTGTAACACGAAGGGAAGTGGAAAAATCAGGCGTGGATGATCACATATGGAGAGAGAGAAGGGAGATCATCGCCCTCTGTGGGATAAGGTTGAGATCATAGACAAGACACACCATTGGAAAATTCGTAAACTTAAGGAATCAGCATATATGCTAGGCCACAAAAATCTCCTGAGCCGACCAAGCATAGAAATGAATACAATATGGGAACCAGTAATAAGGAGTGCCAGAGAAAAGCAATAATAACAACGAAAATTGCAATATGAGCTCTGGTAAAAAGCGTTTGCTGAAGACATTAGATTTATATTACCCACAAATCCATACACAGATGTCCTCATGGACACATAGCACAGTGGATAAAAGCGTTAGTTAGATCCAGTGACAGGACCCAAAGAGTGTGAGTTCAATAACTCGTTAAGGCAGTGGAGAACTTGGAGAGGGGACTTAACAGGAGATAACTGATAACTGACATCCATTACACGAGGAACTAGAACAGTCTACCCCAGTGAGCGAAATAAAGGGTTCAGTTCGACATTCCAATCACCCGAAGAAGGCCAGAGCGTACAACGGCCGAAACGTTGTTATAAATATGGCGACAAAGATGAGACGGGAATTTTTGGCGTTCAATCGAAGCAGTTTAAGTTTCAAGTCAGCCCACTCGAACTGAAGTTGCACGTTGGCGGTGAATTTAATCATCAATGCTATCATCCAAATGGAAACGATCAGCAAAGAAGAAATTAAAAGCCGACGATTTCCATATGGTATATTTATTATTTTACTTATATATATATATATATATATATATATATATATATATATATATATATATATATATATAATTAAGTTAGGAATGATTTGGTAATCCGTATAGGTAGTCCCAAGGAGGATCAATCCTGAGAGCTCAATGTAAATTCAGAGCTAATAATTTAAAGAAAAGCAGACCACTTTAAGGCTCCATGTAATAATTTATTTCATCATAGCCCTTTTAAAGGACGCTGGATCATCAGACTTCACTTCCAAAAGGTGAAACGATAAATGAAATGAAAATTTACACTTTTGACGGGTAGTATTAAGTTTATGTAATTTAACAGAGAGGGCAGTGTGGAGTGGTGCGATAGACATGATCGAGTTTAGAGAGGGTTTATTTTAATATTTCTATCTATCATACTTAGATTAGGGGAGGAGGGACCAGACATTGACCTATTTAATCGGTTAACTTAACGGAAGTGATATAAAGAAAAGGAAGGAGTAGAAGAGAGAAAAAAAGAAAAAGAAAAAAAGAAAGAAAGAAGAGGGAAGTAAAGAGAAAGAAGCTGTAATTAGGTTTTACGAAGCGAAAGGAGGGGTGATAATTTTTAACAATTTATGTAAAAAAAGAGATTTTAATGTTCGATAGTAATTTATATATATATATATATATATATATATATATATATATATATATATATATATATATATATCACAGAAATAAAAGTGTGAAGCTTGATATTGCCAGACATATTAAAAACGGGCGAAACAACCGGTTTCGCTCCCGGTCTTCAGGCTTCCAACGGGAGATTTAAATTAAAAATCACAGAAAATGTACAATGAAAAATGTACAATGAAACATGTGCAATGAAAAAAGAAATGTGGAGAAGAAAACAAATTTACAAAACGTAAGATAAACATTATCAGAACCCTCCTTCATAGGGCATTAAAGATCTGTTCAGAGTCCTTCTTGGATGATGAGACCAATTTTGTTAAGAAAACCCTATGCGGTTTAGGTTATCCTCCTGGCACTGTTCTTTAGGTCATCCGTAACAGGATTGAGGAGTTCAGAATGTGTCAAACTCTGTGTTGTTAAAAAGTGCCCGGTTTATCTCAGATTGCCTTGGATTGGAACCAAATGGGAAAGTATTGTTAGACAAATTTCATCCAATGTTCGTCGCTGTTTTTTTTCTCTGCTGAGGTCCGGATAGTCTTTCAAACCCGGCCCATGGTTCGTTCAGTGTGTAAAGACATTATCCCTCCTCAGCAAATTAATTCTGTAATTTACAAATACGTTTGTAGTTGCGGTGCTGACTACATAGGGAGGACGACACCACGCCTGGACATGAAAATTAAACAGCACGTTCCTACCAAAATCAGGAACCCCACCTTGCCGTTGAATGGACTCGTCCCAAACACCTACGGTTCCGCCATATAT
>OZ038507.1:21798165-21845665 GCA_964036315.1 Acanthosepion esculentum
ATGTAGTTTATCGCCATACCCAGGACGCGGATGTAGTTTATCGCCATACCCAGGAGGCGGATGTAGTTTATCGTCTTACCCGGGACGCGGATGTAGTTTATCGCCATACCCAGGACGCGGATGTAGTTTATCGTCATACCCGGGACGCGGATGTAGTTTATCGTCTTACCCGGGAGGCGGATGTAGTTTATCGCCATACCCAGGACGCGGATGTAGTTTATCGTCATACCCGGGACGCGGATGTAGCTTATCGTCTTACCCGGGAGGCGGATGTAGTTTATCGCCATACCCAGGACGCGGATGTAGTTTATTGTCTTACCCAGGACGTTGTTGTAGTTTATCGTCATACCCAGGACGTGGATGTAGTCTATCATCATACCCAGGTCGCAGATATAGTTTATGGTCTTACCCATGACGTGGATGTAGTTTATCGTCATACCTAAGACGATAATGTAGTTTATCTTCATCCCCAGGACGCGGATGTTGTTTATCGTCTTACCCAAGACGCAGATGTAGTTTATCGTCATACCCAAGACGCAGATGTAGTTTATAGTCATACCCAGGACGTGGATGTCATTTATCGTCTTACCCAGGTCGCAGATGTAGTTTATAGTCATACCCAGGACGTGGATGTAATTTATCGTCTTACCCAGGACGCGGACGTAGTTTATAGTCATACCCAGGACGGGTTTCTTTTGCTACTACAACCAAATCCCCACGCTCCCAATAGAAGTAACACCCCCTAATTTTCAGTAGTGATGACATACACTCAGAATTACTTTAGCTTTTTGTGTATTATACTATGTTTGAACACTGGGGAACAAGACCGTGTGACGTACATTTGTGAGAGAATTCGCTAAAATGTGTCGTCTGCAATGTTTATTTTTACATGGCACAAAAAGTTCAAAGAAGTGAGCTTGTCTGTTCAGGACAAAAACGTCTGGATGACTAGCGCAATCAGAAGAGATGGTCGTGTCACAGATGCTGTGCATATTACAAACTTGTTACATTGTTCATGAAATCTACATGCCTTTGAATTTCTCATACAAATTTGGTGAATGAATCTTATTTTAATTCACAATAAACGTATTTATTTTCATTTGCCAAGACTATGTATTTACCCAGATATTAACATTGTACCATTGTATCAAATTTTCAGAGTGCGTCTGGAAACAGCTCAAATGTATGACTAATGATTTTTTTTCTTTTTTTCAGGTATCAAAAGGCCATTCACTGGAAGAAAAAAAAGGCTGTTTGTATATTAGATTATGTTTGAGCCCCAATCGTGAAAGATAGTGCAGCGTGAATTTGTGAGAGAATTCTCTAAAAATGCTCCAAGTGCAATGCAGGTTTGGACACGTCACAAAAAGTCCGAAAAAGAAGGCTGTCTGTGTCGGGCAAATGGATCTGGATGGCCAGCAGCATCAGAAGAGATGGTCAAGTGAGTTTGGAAAACTTTTTTGCGAAACGCCAAGAAGTCTATATGAAGAGGAAGTCTGGAAACACAGATTCCTCCGACAGAGTTGGGCATGTCACAAGAAAACACTTGCGAATGAGACACTCAAAAAGCTGCAGGTCGTTCAGGCCTTCAAGACAAATGACCAGCAAAAGCACAAGCAGTTCTGCGGCGCGTAGAAAAGGTAATCGACTGCTGAGTCAAGTGAATTCCACAATGAATCTCCAAACATATATATATATATATATATATATATATATATATATATATAGAGAGAGAGAGAGAGAGAGAGATAATGAACTGGAATAAATAGATAAATATATAGATAGATGGATAGATATATAGATAGATATGAACAGAGATAGATAGATAGATAGATAGATAGATAGATAGATAGATAGATAGATAGATAGATAGGTAATGTACAGACTGAGATAGATAGATAGATAGATAGATAGATAGATAGATAGATAGATAGATAGAAAAAAGACAACATTGACATATATAGGTAGATAAACCAATGTGAACAGAGTGAGATAGAGAGATATACAGTAAAAGAAACTGACAGATATTAACCAACTGATACATATATATATATATATATATATATATATATATATATATATATATATATGTAAGCAAATGTGTGGATGTAGATCCGACGGTATGATGAAGATGTGGAAAAGACAAAAAAAATCCGAATTTGTGAGTTTACTGTTTTTTTATAACAAAAACAAAAACAAAATAAAAAAAGTAAACTCACAGATTTGGATTTTGCTTTGTCTTTTCCACATCTTCATCATATATATATATATATATATATATATATATATATATATATATAGAGAGAGAGAGAGAGAGAGAGAGAGATAGATAGATAGATAGATAGATAGATAGATAGATAGATAGATAGTAAAAGAAACTGATAGATATTAACAGACCGGGATAGATAGATAGATAGATAGATAGATAGATAGATAGATAGATAGATAGATAGATAGATAGAAAAAGAACGAGAGGGAGAGAGAGAGGAATAGAAAAGATATGTTCTGATAAGTCAAGAGAAACATCCATTGAAAAAAATATGCTGGTTGCGTGCAAGAGAAACATGAAGAAGACAAGTTTGTAAAAGGTTTTGTTTTCATTCATGATGGCCACATTTCATATGAATGGTAAAGTTCACAAGTATAATTTTTGTATTTGGGGGTGAAGAAAACCTATTTAAAGGGCAATTTAATATAAATAATATATTTGATGTCAGGTGTATGCAGGGTGGTTCAGAAAAATTGATATCATTTCGTAATCTCATAATTTGACCGATTCTCATTCAAATTATCTCAAATTTTAACAGCAGGCGTAAAAATAACAACCTTCTGTTTAATGTTTTTTTTTCTTTTAACGTATAGAAATGCCATTCACTGGAGAAGAAAAGGCGTTTTGTGTGTTAGAGAATGCTCGACCACTGTTGAACAAGACTGTGCAGCGAGAATTTGTGAGAAAATTTGCCGTAAATGCACCAACTGCAAAGCAGATTTGAACATAGCACAAAAATGAAAGTGGAACTCTGTCTGTGGAGGGCAAAAGAATCTGGATGACCAACCATATCGGAGGACTTGGTCCAGCGAGATTTTTTTTTTTTTTTTTTTTTTGCGAATCGTCTGGAAGTCCATAAGAAGAAAGTCTGGAAACCCAGATTCCGACGACAATAATTTAGCGTGCAGCGAGGAAACGCTTGCGTGTGACACACCGTACAAGCCGCAACTCAGACCTTAAAGACATATGAGAAAGCAAAAGCGCTGGCAAATATAGGGTCGATATGCAAGAGAGACGTGAAGACGAGCTTGAAGAACGTTTTGTTTTCTTTCGCGAGAGCCACATTTCATACGAATGGTAAAGTCAACAAGCATAATGCTTGCATTTGGCGTGAAGAAATCCTATTTAAAGTGCAATGTATTTATCTAACATAAATAATATAATATAAATAGTATATTTGAGATCAGGTGTATACAGGGTGATTCAGAAAAATAGATAACATTTTGTAATCTATTAACTTGACCAATTCTCATTCAAATGATCGCAAATTTTAACAGCGCGTTTCGAAACAACACAAAATTCTATGATTAATCTTTTTTTTTTTCAGGTGTAAAATTATTCACTGGAAAAGAAAAGGTGGTTTGTGTGTTAGATTACGCTCGAACATAGTCGAGAAAGACAGTGCAGCTTGCATTTGTGAGAGAATTCGCGAAAAATGCACCAACAGCAATGCAGAATTGGACATGGCACCAAAAGTCCAACGAGGAAGGTTTTATCAGTGTAGGGCATAAGGTTCCTGACGACCAGCTGTATCAGAAGAGATGGTCGTGTCACAGGTGGTGTGCGTATTGAACATTTTTGAAACCGTTCATGAAATCCACGTGCTTCCGAATTAACCTGGAAGATTCTTCTGCTATAATCTGGAGTCAGATTGTTGTCACGCCTTTTCTTTTACTACTACAACCCAAACGCCACACTCACAACAGTAGTACCTCACTCCGAATTTGCAGCGTTGGTGACATTACCAATTACTTCAGCGTTTTTTGTCTTAGAGAATGTAATGGAACAAGACAGCGCAACGTGCATTTCCGAGAGAATTCGCGAAAAATGCACCAACAGCAATGCAGAATTGGACATGGCACCAAGAATCCAACGAGGAAGGTTTTATCATTGCAGGGCATAAGGTTCCTGACGACCAGCTGTATCAGAAGAGATGGTCGTGTCACAGGTGGTGTGCGTATTGAACATTTTTGAAACCGTTCATGAAATCCACGTGCTTCCGAATTAACCTGGAAGATTCTTCTGCTATAATTTGGAGTCAGATTGTTGTCACGCCTTTTCTTTTACTACTACAACCCAAACGCCACACTCACAACAGTAGTACCTCACTCCTAATTTGCAGCGTTGGTGACATTACCAATTACTTCAGCGTTTTTCGTCTTAGAGAATGTAATGGAACAAGACAGCGCAACGTGCATTTCCGAGAGAATTCGCGAAAAATGCACCAACAGCAATGCAGAATTGGACATGGCACCAAGAATCCAACGAGGAAGGTTTTATCATTGCAGGGCATAAGGTTCCTGACGACCAGCTGTATCAGAAGAGATGGTCGTGTCACAGGTGGTGTGCGTATTGAACATTTTTGAAACCGTTCATGAAATCCACGTGCTTCCGAATTAACCTGGAAGATTCTTCTGCTTTAATTTGGAGTCAGATTGTTGTCACGCCTTTTCTTTTACTACTACAACCCAAACGCCACACTCACAACAGTAGTACCTCACTCCGAATTTGCGGCGTTGGTGACATTACCAATTACTTCAGCGTTTTTCGTCTTAGAGAATGTAATGGAACAAGACAGCGCAACGTGCATTTCCGAGAGAATTTGCTAAAAATGCACCAACTGCAAATTCAGATTTGGACATGGCGAAGAAAATTTAAAGATGGAGGCTTGTCTGCGCATGTCAAAAGAGAGAGGCGGATTTGGGGAAATTTTTGAAACCGTTCATGATGTCCACATACACTTGAATTTCTCATTCAAATTTTGATGAATAAATTGTAAGTTGCTCAACAATCAGCCTGCTTCGATTTATTTTCAAAGACTTTGTAATTATTCATATATATATATATATATATATATATATATATATATATATATATATATATATATATATATATATATTATAATAAAAAGAAAGAACAGTAAGATATATAATCCGGTGTTATTATTGGTGTTTCCATTTTTACAAAACAGTGCTCAATGTAAATTTACAGAGCATAAATATTATAAGGTAACTGATTTAAAATATGGTTTCTTCGCTACACAGGAATTACCATGTTTCAAAAACCGAAGCTAAAAACTTCAAATTTAATTATATAATTAAATTAAAAGCTTTAGTTCTGTTTCATCTTCAAACGAATTATGGAATGAACTTATTTTTAAATTTACTGAGTTTTAAACGCACATACAATTCATAAGTTTTTGTTTTTGTTTCCAAGGATTTTTTTTTTGTTACCAAGGATTTTTTTTGTTTCCAAGGATTTTGTTTTGTTTACAAGGATACTGAGGAATCCAATCATTTCTCTCTCTCTCTCTCTCTCTCTCTCTCTCTCTCTCTCTCTCTCTCTATATATATATATATATATATATATATATATATATATATATATATATATATATATATATATATATCTTCCTTACAATTTCTATCATGTGTATATCATTGCTTGATCCGGCTTCTAATGCTTTAGTTTGAGCGGCTTGGTGATAGTAGTCGTGGCTCCTGGGGGCACAGTCCTATGGTTACAGAGAATTTCAGTTGAGTTCCACGGAATATGTGAGCGAGCGGCGCTATATTGAGTCTGATTTGCTACCTCTTCGTCACCGAGGCCCGTTGGAACAGTTGGTATGGTGTTTGCTTGAAAACCTAACTGTCAGGGTTTCAATTCTCGGTAGTGAATGCGCACTGCTGATGAGTCCCAAATATAGGACGAAACGGCCGCCCAGTGCTTTCTGCATTCTGTTGAGGTTTCTTTCAGACTCAGTGAATTACTTATCTCATATCCTCTTAATTTCTATCTATTTATTTCTCTCTCTCTCTCTCTCTATATATATATATATATATTTAAACATGCTGTATATAATCTAATGTACACTCGTCTGGGTGTGTAGAAAGTTTGGTTTCTGAACGCGAGACCGGCTTCGGATTCTCACCGTGGTCGATTTGTCAGGAAGGTGACTTCTTGATAAATTTTGCTGTTCGGTTAAATTGGGTAGACGTAATTGTTCGTGGTTGGTTGTGCGTGCACAAAGTCGCAAGTCATCGTGACCGAGCGTTTGCGCGTACAGGCATTGTTAAAACTGTTTATCACGACATTACGATCTCTCTCTGAAATTGCCTGGAAAGGCAATCATTTGCCACGACTATGAACTTACACAGATATCTACATCACAAATTATATCATTTCTTAAAACACCCTGTAATATGCGCGACTTGCACTCCACCGCCCTTACAACATCCTAATTTAATAATTCTACTTTGAGTGGCTCTTGAGCCTTGGATTGTTTGAGAAAAAAACAATATAAATGTAAGTTAATTTGCTCTTTCCCCGGGGAATTTCGAAATCACGCCCGCTTTTCTTCGTTTCTGTCGTCAGATCCTCAAACACGTCTCGGCCCCACTCCATCTGCGCCGTGCCGTGCCGACGGGCGAGGGGGTGAAGATAAGGAAGCATTTGATTGGACAGTGCTGTTGTGTCGCTTTTCAGCTGTAAACTATCTGTGCGGGATATTAGCTTTTCGTCTGAATGCATGGAATAAAGATGAAGGATTTTGCGACTGGACACAGGCTGGGGACGAGGGCGACCTTCGCTTTCATCGCCACTGTCTAGAGTCCCGATGCCCGGACCAATGAAACAAGTGATGTCCTCTTAAAATGTTAATAGAGGGCCGAAGTGAGTCGCCCTCCCCGAAACCGACGACAACCGGGCTGCCATTAGATGAAACGCTAATGCGACCAACCACGCATATTATTTTTTTCAATGGATGTTTCTCTTGACCGATTTCTTATCATAACATCTCTTTTCTATGCCTCTTTCTCTCTCTCTCTTTCTCTCTCTCCCACATTCTCTCTCTCCCTCTTTCTCTCTCTCGTTCTTTATCTATCTATCTATCTATCTATCTATTTATCTATCTTTATACATATATATATATATATATATATATATATATATATATATATATATATATATATATATCGGTTTGTTAATACCTGTCAGTTCTTTTACTGTATATCTCTCTATCTCACTCTGTTCACATTGGTTTATCTACCTATATACATCATATTGTCTTTTCTCTATCTCAGTCACTTCATATCTATCTATCTATCTATCTATCTATCTCTGTCTGTTCATATCTATCTATCTATCTATCTATCTATCTCTGTTCATATCTATTTATCTATCTATCTATCTATCTATCTATCAATCTATCTCTGTCTGTTCATATCTATCTATCTATCTATCTATATATATATATATATATATATATATATATATATATATATATATATATATGTTCATATTCATCTATCTCTGTATGTTCATATCTATCTATCTATTTATCTATGATATAAGTATATATATATATATATATATATATATTTATACATATATATATACTTATATATATTTATATATATATACTTATATATATATACTTATATATATATATACCAACCAACAAACAACATATATCTATATATATATATATATATTATTTAATAAAACATGCATTAATATATATATATATATATATATATATATATACGAACCAACAAACAACATATATCTATATATATATATATATTATTTAATAAAACATGCATTAATATATATATATATATATACCAACCAACAAACAACATATATCTATATATATATGTATATTATTTAATAAAACATGCATTAATATATATATATATATATATATATATATATATATATATATATATATATATATATATATATATAATCATTTCGCTCCGAGAAAAGCCATAAATAATAAACAAACGCAGATAAATGTAGATTTGAATCGGCAAACATAGTGAATGACGTTCTGATGTTCATGTAGCAACAAAAAGAAAGAATTTGGGGCACGGGAACCTGCCGAAAGCCTCTTACCTCTAGCGCTAAGGTTAGCCAAATGTACCGGAAGAATGTAGGCCTACAAGGTAGGTTACGATCACCGAAAATCCATGAATTTTAAGCTCTCCAGAAATAATTTACCTGTGCATAGTGCAACCGGCCACCATAAATGCGTAATTTTTAAACCCCTTCCCCCCAAAAAAAATTACCTGTATAGTGCCACCCCCAATTTTTTTATGTAAAAAGCTGATCATAAAATCTCGCCCTATACTCTGGTTTATACGGTCCCGATATGTGTACGCGCGAGCACGTGTGTCTATACAAGTTTTTAAGTCTTTGTATGAATGAAAAATTACTGGCGAAATACAATGAGTCACTCAGTCAATATATATATATATATATATATATATATATATATATATATATATATATATATATATAGTTAAATCATACATTTTAGATGCATCAAGGGTGGTCTTCAGTGATGCACTGTTCTTTTCGGATGATAAATTATATAAAAATTGTCCGAATGTACTTTTTATCCGAGCGCTTTCGGCTATATATTTAGCCATGTTCAAGGATTAAATATTTTAACTGTAAAATAAGAAATAGTTTGTTGTATGTATGTTTTATAAAATGTTTTCATTTTTCAAAACACGGTCAAGATATTATGTCCATGTTCAAAGTTAATATTAAGTGTTGGTTGTTTGTTTTTATTAATAAGACTTCCATTATTTTTAGCCTTTTTTGCATGTAGAAAAAAAAATTATTAGATCGCATGAGAAATTGTATAAAAAAATTAAATAAAACCACCTTGTCTGTCGTATTCTATGAAATGTGAATGAAAGAAGGATTGCTGCCTAAATACACAAATATATATATACATATACACTTATATATATATATATATATATATATATATATATATATATATATATATATATATATATGTAATTAGATATAAGAATAAGCAGCTCCCAAATGAGCCTGCCTATGATTGCACCGATGAATAAAGTGTACACAGTGCCATAATATTAGGACCTTAAATAAGTTCTCGCTGTTTTCCACCAGATAGCGTTCCGAGAACTGTGTTCCTGAAGTTTCAGATGGTAACACATCTTATAAGGAAGAACTATAAGCAAGTTTGAAATTCAGTGTATGTCATTTCGCCAAAGTCTAAAAAACTTTGTTTTTCCTAGTGTTAAAAATATCGGATTTCGTGCCAAAGAAAGTGTATTTGTGGGGAATTTTACTGCACCACTTTATTCAAAAGATATGTGCAGCAGAAGCACTTAGAATTCTTGTTGAGACTTACGGCGGCCATGCTCTGTCGGAAACATCATGCAGAGATTGGTTTTGACGCTTCAAAAATAATGATTCTGATGTTGAAGATAAAGAACGCTCTGGCGCACCGAAAAAGTTTGAAGACAAAGAAATGGAGGTATTACTCCATGAAGACTCATGTCAGGCACAAGCTGAACTTAGAATCGTTGGCAGTTGATCGAACAGCAGTTACAAAACGTTTGAAAGCATTAGGACTGATTCAAAAGCAAGGACATTGGGTACCGTACGAGTTGAAGCCAAGAGACGTCGAACGGCGTCTTGTCACGTGTGAACAGCTGTTTCAACGGCAGAAAAGGAAAGTTTTTTTGCATCGTATCGTGACCGGCGATGAACAGTGGATACACTGCGATATCCCTAAGCCCGGGCATGCGTCAAAATCGGCGGCAAAGCCGAATATCTACGGTTCAAAGCTCTGCATTTGGTGGGATCAGCTGGGTGTGGTTTATTGTGAGCTGCACAAACCATCGTGGGAGATCGCTATCGACTACAATTGATGAGTTTGAGCCGAGCATTCAAGAAAAACCGACCGCTATACGAACAGAGACACGACAAAGTGATTTTGCAACATGACAACGCTAGGCGACATGTTGCAAAACGGGGGGAAAACCGACTTGGAAACACTTAAATGGGAAGTCATACCCAATCCACTGTATTCACCAGACATTTCCCCGTCCGATTATCACTTGTTCCAATCGATGGCACATAGCCTGGCTGAACAGCACTTTCGTTCTCATAAAGATGTCAAAAAATGAGTCGACTTGTGGTTAGCCTCAAAAGATGTGTCTTTTTTCGATGTGGAATTCAAATGCTGCCAGAAAGATGGGAAAAGTAGTGGCTAGCAATGGACAATAGTTTCAGTGACATGTTTCTTACTAATTTTTGTAAATAAAGCATTACTTTTCATGTAAAAATAGTGAGAACTTATTGAGGTCCTAATATAATCATGACTTTTTCCAGGTTTTCATATATTCATTACCTTTTCTATTTTTATATAATCATTGTTTTTTTCATGTATTTGTTGATTTTCTGTGTTTTTATATTAAATTATTTTTCTGTCTTTATATTCATTGCCTTTTCTATATTTATATTTGATGATTTTTCGATATTTTTATTTATTCATTCCTTTTTCGATATTTTTATTTATTCATTCATTTTTCGATATTTTTATTTATCAATTCATTTTTCTATGTAAATCAAATAAATTTGATACTTCTTTTAACACATCTTAAATAAAACATTACCTTTCATGAAAAATCACCGAGAACTTATTAAGGTCCAAATATATCTAATATATATATATATATATATATATATATATATATATATATATATATATATATATATATATATGCAAGTTTCATTAAAAACGACAGACAAGGTACTACGGTTAAGTATTTTATTTAATTTTTCTTGTGTACGAACAAGAGCTTTCTTTACAGGACAAAGGGTGTGTAAGAACTGTCCAAATGTTTTATGTTTCCGACCGCTTTCGGCTATATCTTTAGCCATTATCAAGGATGATTTGATTTTTCTGTTTAATTGAGTGTGTGCATTATGTATATGTCTTAGTGTGTAGTAGGGGTGTTTTCATTAGCAAATACGGTTAGCACGTTGTGGCTTTGTTCGTAGTTAATATTGTTGAGGGTAGGCTTTTTCTTTTTTATTATTAAAGCCTCCATTATTTTTAACCTTTTTTTACAGGTGGAAGCAATTAACATATTTGTGTTTTCTACTAGTATATTTCTAATGGAGTCTGGTAAATTTTTGTGTGTGTTTAAATGGGTTCTAATGGAGCTGTGATCGGATAGGTGTAATGTAAGACGTCTGGATAAGCATGTGGTTGTGTAACCGATGTAATTATTTATGAGTCCGGTTTCGTTAGGAACGCAGTTCCTTAAGGGGCATATATATATATATACATATATATGTATGTATATATATATATATATATATATATATATATATATATATATATATATATATATATAGAGAGAGAGAGAGAGAGAGATAGATAGATAGATAGATAGATAGATATAATGTGTGCATATATAATATATATATATAATATTATATATAAAATATAATATAATAATATATATAATATAATAATAATATACATATATACATATAATGCATATATATATAATGTATGTATATAATGTATTTATATATATATATATATATATATATATATATATATATATATATATATATATAATATTACAATGAATCATTCTTACAAAAAGTAGATTAGTAATGTTAATGATATAAAATGGCGAAATCCCTTCGCAAACAAAATTTTAAAAGGTGCATTAACTTACAAATCACTCGATGAATGTTATGATCTTTGCTTTTAAAAATTATAAGCTGTATAAGGTCTTTCTTTAATACGCAAGTACTTTCGACTGTACATTCAGTCATCTTCAGGCATGGAAATTATTTTGTTTTTGGTAAAATTCAGGTAGCATCCGAGACGAAAAAATTAAATGCTAATCTAAATATGTTTTCTTTGGAATGTGTTATTAACGGATACATACTTTTGGAATGTGCAGTCGCAACGCTCAGGTTGATTTTTTTTTTTAATTTATGAGAGGCCGTTTTTTTTTTTTTACTAATATGGCAATTTGAGGATATTTATTTTCTTGTTGAAGGAGTTTATCAGTCAATGTGGCATAAACTAAATTGTTCAATAAATAGAGTAATGTCTCTGTTGTTATCCCGAAAATTTGCACGTCGGATCAGTTCTTTTAAGTCAAATATGTCGTGCAGTTCAATTTATATTACAATGAATCATTCATACAAAAAGTAGATTAGTAAAGTTAATGATATAAGATGGCCAAATGCCTTCGCTAACAAAATTCTAAAGGTGCTTTAACTTACAAATCACTCGATGAATGTTATGATCCGTATTTTTTTTATATATACGTTTTCCTTGCGGGCAGCACAAAATTTCTATCATAAAAATACTCCAGACAAACACTGCTTAACCATGGGAAGAAAGACATATATAATTGTTTGCACTGGACCATTGTTGTCATGTTGAATGATTTCTTTTAGCCGCTATAATCACCAGTCTTCTTTAAACAACTGTTACATTTGGTTAACATTCAAAGAATAGCGAACGGAATATTAACTCAGCGGATATATTTTTTTATTTTAATTTTATGACCACCGCATTCAATTTTCATACCGCAAAGAAAGATAAAAAGAACTTGAATCCTCAGTTCTTCCATATCATAACTTAAATAGAGTAATATAATTATGCATATATATATATATATATATATATATATATATATATATATATATATATAAGTAATACCAATTCTAGAACAAAATTAAACATGTCAAATATTATTTACGAATTTAAATGCCCATTAAAGAAATTGTATTTTTGATCAATCAAAATTTGTAAATAATTATATAGGCCACACTACAACATGTTTCACACGCAGATTCACTCTACATCTTTCTGACAATAGCTCAGTTAGATCTCATTTAAATATTCATGGAGACCTACCGTACACTATTCGTAACATATTTGTTGACAACACTAATATAATAACATCATCTACATGCAAAAAAAAGGCTAAAAATAATGGAAGCCTTATTAATAAAAAGAAAAAACCGAAAACTTAATAATATTAACTTTGAACATGGACACAATATTTTGACTGTGTTTAGAAAAATGAAAACACTTTATAAACATACATAGAACAAACTATTTCTTATTTAACTGTTAAAATATTTAAACCTTGAAAATGGCTAAATGTATAGCCGAAAGCGCTCGAACAAAAAGAACATTCGGACAGTTTTTATATAATGTATCATCCAAAAAGAAAAAAAATATATTAGATCACATGAGAAATTGTATAAAAAAAACGAAATAAAAGCAGATTGTCTGTCGTATTTAATGAAATGTGTATGAAAGAAGGATTTCTGACTAAATACACACACACACACACACACACACACACACACACACACACATATATATATATATATATATATATATATATATATATATATATATATATATATATATATATATACATATATATATATATATATATATATATATATATATGTAATACCGATTACAATTTGGTATTATACATATGGTGGACTCTTGCGTCCTATTCGATGTATGAGGGTCAAGCAGCCCAGTTCCTCGGAACCAACAGCCCAGACACCAGCACATATGATTTGATTATAGGGGTGAAGGCTTTGTGCAGAATCAACCACACTTTTTGAAGAACCGAATACAGAGACCTATGGCCAGAAGTATCCCAAATGACCCCCCGCAGATTTTCAATTCACAGTTGTCCTTCTAGACCAGTTGCCATCCAAGGCTATAGAACCCTGTATGTCCTGCTATTTACCCATAACTGGAGGGAGAAGAAGAGGATTAATATCCTTCCAAAGTAAGTGAATGTAATGGATTCGACTGGAATTCGAACTCGACTCTCCGATTATATATATATATATATATATATATATATATATATATATATATATATATATATATATATATATATATATATATATATAACTATGAAATTGAATTTTTTTTGTGAAAGTATTTATTTATATTTTTATATATATATATTTGATATTTCAGATCTGCCCCGGGACAGATCTGAAATATCAAATATATATATATATATAAATACTTTCACAAAAGAAAAAATTCAATTTCTTTTTTAATTTGCAACTTTTCAGTTGTTTTCTCCATATTACATACATATCAAGAAAGTATACGTGGCTTCTCATCATATATATATATATATATATATATATATATATGAAACATTTTATAAAACATACATATAACAAACGATTTCTAATTATAACAGTTAAAATATAATGCTTGAAAATGGCTAAATGTATAGCCGAAAGCGCTAGGAGAAAAAGAACATTCGGACAGTTTTTATATAATTTATCATCCGAAAAGAAAAACATTATTAGATCGCATGAGAAATTGTATAAAAAACTAAATAAAAGCACCTTGTCAGTCGTTTTTAATGAAACGTGCATATATATATATATATATATATATATATATATATATATATATATATATATATATATATATATATATATATATATATATGTGATATAAAATTGTAATTGGAAGAAGTATTCCAAAGAGGACTTTTTGTCCATATTATTGATACAGGGCAAAATATAACAATTAGGAAACAAACCTTAAAAATCAGTAATAAATTTATTTCGATGAATATAGATATGGTTATCTCATTAGACCAACTACATTTTCTGAAAATTTTATTAATACTATTATTATTAGTAGTAGTAGCAGTAGTATTAGTATTAGTAGTAGTAGAATAGTACTAGTATTAGTATGATGTGATAATGATTGTATTTTATGAAGATGAATCTGTAGTCTACAGAGACACCACTTAACTGCCTGAGTTTAAAACTTTGACACATTTTAACTAAAATTTTATCTTCCCATCCATTTATGTTCCCTCACACATTACATTAATTTTTTTCTTTTTCCAGCTCAACCTAGTTTTGCTATTGATTCACCTTGTATTTTTTTCTTTATTGGCTTTTTAACTTTGTATATCTGTCTGTACATATTAAATTCGATTTCGGAAAATGGAGCAAGCTGACGAGATGAATATACCTAAATTCATCGAAGTAAATTTATTACCGAATATGGATTTTTAAGGTTTTGTTAATCATTATAATACAAACACACAAACACACACACAGACGCACACACACATGTATATAAAATGGTCCAAAATGAATCAATGTATAATAGTAAGAACACCTTGTCTGAGGAATTCAGATGGAAGGAAGGCCAGAGGGTACAGCATCTGAAACATTGGGATAAAGACAAAAAAGACAAGGAAACTGGTCCCAAAGAATCAATGTATAATTATAAGAACACCTTGTCTTAGAAATTCAGATAGAAAGAAGGCCAGAGAGTACAGCATCTGAAACATTGGGATAAGGACAAAAAAGACAAGGAAACTGGTCCCAAAGAATCAATGTATAATAGTAAGAACACCTTGTCTTAGAAATTCAGATAGAAAGAAGGCCAGAGGGTACAGCATCTGAAACATTGGCATAAAGACAAAAAAGACAAGGAAACTGGTCCCAAAGAATCAATGTATAATAGTAAGAACACCTTGTCTTAGACATTCTGATAGAAAGAAGGCCATAGGGTACAACATCTGAAACATTGGGATAAAGACAAAAAAGACAAGGAAAATGGTCCCAAAGAATCAATGTATAATAGTAAGAACACCTTGTCTTAGAAATTCAGATAGAAAGAAGGCCAGAGGGTACAGCATCTGAAACATTGGGATAAAGATAAAAAAGACTAGGAAACTGGTCCCAAAGAATCAATGTATAATAGTAAGAACACCTTGTCTTAGACATTCTGATAGAAAGAAGGCCATAGGGTACAACATCTGAAACATTGGGATAAAGACAAAAAAGACAAGGAAACTGGTCCCAAAGAATCAATGTATAATAGTAAGAACACCTTGTCTTAGAAATTCAGATAGAAAGAAGGCCAGAGGGTACAGCATCTGAAACATTGGGATAAAGACAAAAAACACAAGGAAACTGGTCCCAAAGAATCAATGTATAATAGTAAGTAAACCTTGTCTTAGAAATTCAGATAGAAAGAAGGCCAGAGGGTACAGCATCTGAAACATTGGGATAAAGATAAAAAAGACTAGGAAACTGGTCCCAAAGAATCAATGTATAATAGTAAGAACACCTTGTCTTAGACATTCTGATAGAAAGAAGGCCATAGGGTACAACATCTGAAACATTGGGATAAAGACAAAAAAGACAAGGAAACTGGTCCCAAAGAATCAATGTATAATAGTAAGAACACCTTGTCTTAGAAATTCAGATAGAAAGAAGGCCAGAGGGTACAGCATCTGAAACATTGGGATAAAGACAAAAAACACAAGGAAACTGGTCCCAAAGAATCAATGTATAATAGTAAGTAAACCTTGTCTTAGAAATTCAGATAGAAAGAAGGCCAGAGGGTACAGCATCTGAAACATTGGCATAAAGACAAAAAAGACAAGGAAACTGGCCCCAAAGAATCAATGTATAATAGTAAGAACACCTTGTCTTATAAATTCAGATAGAAAGAAGGCCAGAGGGTACAGCGTCTGAAACATTAGGATAAAGACAAAAAACACAAGGAAACTGGTCCCAAAGAATCAATGTATAATAGTAAGAACACCTTGTCTTAGACATTCTGATAGAAAGAAGGCCATAGGGTACAACATCTGAAACATTGGGATAAAGACAAAAAAGAGAAGGAAACTGGTCCCAAAGAATCAATGTATAATAGTAAGAACACCTTTTCTTAGAAATTCAGATAGAATGAAGGCCAGAGGGTACAGCATCTGAAACATTGGGATAAAGATAAAAAAGACAAGGAAACTGGTCCCAAAGAATCAATGTATAATAGTAAGAACACCTTGTCTTTGAAATTCAGATAGAAAGAAGGCCAGAGGGTACAGCATCTGAAACATTGGGATAAAGACAAAAAACACAAGGAAACTGGTCCCAAAGAATCAATGTATAATAGTAAGAACACCTTGTCTTAGAAATTCAGATAGAATGAAGGCCAGTGGGTACAGCATCTGAAACATTGGGATAAAGATAAAAAAGACAAGGAAACTGGTCCCAAAGAATCAATGTATAATAGTAAGAACACCTTGTCTTAGACATTCTGATAGAAAGAAGGCCATAGGGTACAACATCTGAAACATTGGGATAAAGACAAAAAAGACAAGGAAACTGGTCCCAAAGAATCAATGTATAATAGTAAGAACACCTTGTCTTAGAAATTCAGATAGAAAGTAGGCCAGAGGGTACAGCATCTGAAACATTGGGATAAAGACAAAAAACACAAGGAAACTGGTCCCAAACAATTAATGTATAATAGTAAGAACATCTTGTCTTAGAAATTCAGATAGAAAGTAGGCCAGAGGGTACAGCATCTGAAACATTGGGATAAAGATAAAAAAGACAAGGAAACTGGTCCCAAAGAATCAATGTATAATAGTAAGAACACCTTGTCTTAGACATTCTGATAGAAAGAAGGCCATAGGGTACAACATCTGAAACATTGAGATAAAGACAAAAAAGACAAGGAAACTGGTCCCAAAGAATCAATGTATAATAGTAAGAACACCTTGTCTTAGACATTCTGATAGAAAGAAGGCCATAGGGTATAACATCTGAAACATTGGGATAAAGATAAAAAAGACAAGGAAACTGGCCCCAAAGAATCAATGTATAATAGTAAGAACACCTTGTCTTAGAAATTCAGATAGAAAGAAGGCCAGAGGGTACAGCATCTGAAACATTGGGATAAAGACAAAAAACACAAGGAAACTGGTCCCAAAGAATCAATGTATAATAGTAAGAACACCTTGTCTTAGAAATTCAGATAGAAAGAAGGCCAGAGGGTACAGCATCTGAAACATTAGGATAAAGACAAAAAACACAAGGAAACTGGTCCCAAAGAATCAATGTATAATAGTAAGAACACCTTGTCTTAGACATTCTGATAGAAAGAAGGCCATAGGGTACAACATCTGAAACATTGGGATAAAGACAAAAAAGACAAGGAAACTGGTCCCAAAGAATCAATGTATAATAGTAAGAACACCTTGTCTTAGAAATTCAGATAGAAAGAAGGCCAGAGGGTACAGCATCTGAAACATTGGGATAAAGACAAAAAACACAAGGAAACTGGTCCCAAAGAATCAATGTATAATAGTAAGTAAACCTTGTCTTAGAAATTCAGATAGAAAGAAGGCCAGAGGGTACAGCATCTGAAACATTGGCATAAAGACAAAAAAGACAAGGAAACTGGCCCCAAAGAATCAATGTATAATAGTAAGAACACCTTGTCTTATAAATTCAGATAGAAAGAAGGCCAGAGGGTACAGCGTCTGAAACATTAGGATAAAGACAAAAAACACAAGGAAACTGGTCCCAAAGAATCAATGTATAATAGTAAGAACACCTTGTCTTAGACATTCCGATAGAAAGAAGGCCATAGGGTACAACATCTGAAACATTGGGATAAAGACAAAAAAGAGAAGGAAACTGGTCCCAAAGAATCAATGTATAATAGTAAGAACACCTTTTCTTAGAAATTCAGATAGAATGAAGGCCAGAGGGTACAGCATCTGAAACATTGGGATAAAGATAAAAAAGACAAGGAAACTGGTCCCAAAGAATCAATGTATAATAGTAAGAACACCTTGTCTTTGAAATTCAGATAGAAAGAAGGCCAGAGGGTACAGCATCTGAAACATTGGGATAAAGACAAAAAACACAAGGAAACTGGTCCCAAAGAATCAATGTATAATAGTAAGAACACCTTGTCTTAGAAATTCAGATAGAATGAAGGCCAGTGGGTACAGCATCTGAAACATTGGGATAAAGATAAAAAAGACAAGGAAACTGGTCCCAAAGAATCAATGTATAATAGTAAGAACACCTTGTCTTAGACATTCTGATAGAAAGAAGGCCATAGGGTACAACATCTGAAACATTGGGATAAAGACAAAAAAGACAAGGAAACTGGTCCCAAAGAATCAATGTATAATAGTAAGAACACCTTGTCTTAGAAATTCAGATAGAAAGTAGGCCAGAGGGTACAGCATCTGAAACATTGGGATAAAGACAAAAAACACAAGGAAACTGGTCCCAAACAATTAATGTATAATAGTAAGAACATCTTGTCTTAGAAATTCAGATAGAAAGTAGGCCAGAGGGTACAGCATCTGAAACATTGGGATAAAGATAAAAAAGACAAGGAAACTGGTCCCAAAGAATCAATGTATAATAGTAAGAACACCTTGTCTTAGACATTCTGATAGAAAGAAGGCCATAGGGTACAACATCTGAAACATTGAGATAAAGACAAAAAAGACAAGGAAACTGGTCCCAAAGAATCAATGTATAATAGTAAGAACACCTTGTCTTAGACATTCTGATAGAAAGAAGGCCATAGGGTATAACATCTGAAACATTGGGATAAAGATAAAAAAGACAAGGAAACTGGCCCCAAAGAATCAATGTATAATAGTAAGAACACCTTGTCTTAGAAATTCAGATAGAAAGAAGGCCAGAGGGTACAGCATCTGAAACATTGGGATAAAGACAAAAAACACAAGGAAACTGGTCCCAAAGAATCAATGTATAATAGTAAGAACACCTTGTCTTAGAAATTCAGATAGAAAGAAGGCCAGAGGGTACAGCATCTGAAACATTAGGATAAAGACAAAAAACACAAGGAAACTGGTCCCAAAGAATCAATGTATAATAGTAAGAACACCTTGTCTTAGACATTCTGATAGAAAGAAGGCCATAGGGTACAACATCTGAAACATTGGGATAAAGACAAAAAAGACAAGGAAACTGGTCCCAAAGAATCAATGTATAATAGTAAGAACACCTTGTCTAAGAAATTCAGATACAATGAAGGCCAGAGGGTACAGCATCTGAAACATTGGGATAAAGATAAAAAAGACAAGGAAACTGGTCCCAAAGAATCAATGTATAATAGTAAGAACACCTTGTCTTAGAAATTCAGATAGAATGAAGGCCAGAGGGTACAGCATCTGAAACATTAGGATAAAGATAAAAAAGACAAGGAAACTGGTCCCAAAGAATCAATGCGTAATAGTAAGATCACCTTGTCTTAGAAATCCAGATAGAAAGAAGGCCAGAGGGTACAGCATCTGAAACATTAGGATAAAGACAAAAAAGACAAGGAAACTGGTCCCAAAGAATCAATGTATAATAGTAAGAACACATTGTCTCAGAAATTCAGATAGAAAGAAGGCCAGAGGGTACAGCATCTGAAACATTAGGATAAAGACAAAAAACACAAGGAAACTGGTCCCAAAGAATCAATGTATAATAGTAAGAACACCTTGTCTTAGACATTCTGATAGAAAGAAGGCCATAGGGTACAACATCTGAAACATTGGGATAAAGACAAAAAAGACAAGGAAACTGGTCCCAAAGAATCAATGTATAATAGTAAGAACACCTTGTCTTAGAAATGCAGATAGAATGAAGGCCAGAGGGTACAGCATCTGAAACATTGGGATAAAGATAAAAAAGACAAGGAAACTGGTCCCAAAGAATCAATGTATAATAGTAAGAACACCTTGTCTTAGACATTCTGATAGAAAGAAGGCCATAGGGTACAACATCTGAAACATTGGGATAAAGACAAAAAACACAAGGAAACTTGTCCCAAAGAATCAATGTATAATAGTAAGAACACCTTGTCTTAGAAATCCAGATAGAAAGAAGGCCAGAGGGTACAACATCTGAAACATTAGGATAAAGACAAAAAAGACAAGGAAACTGGTCCCAAAGAATCAATGTATAATAGTAAGAACACCTTGTCTTAGACATTCTGATAGAAAGAAGGCCATAGGGTACAACATCTGAAACATTGAGATAAAGACAAAAAAGACAAGGAAACTGGTCCCAAAGAATCAATGTATAATAGTAAGAACACCTTGTCTTAGACATTCTGATAGAAAGAAGGCCATAGGGTATAACATCTGAAACATTGGGATAAAGATAAAAAAGACAAGGAAACTGGCCCCAAAGAATCAATGTATAATAGTAAGAACACCTTGTCTTAGAAATTCAGATAGAAAGAAGGCCAGAGGGTACAGCATCTGAAACATTGGGATAAAGACAAAAAACACAAGGAAACTGGTCCCAAAGAATCAATGTATAATAGTAAGAACACCTTGTCTTAGAAATTCAGATAGAAAGAAGGCCAGAGGGTACAGCATCTGAAACATTAGGATAAAGACAAAAAACACAAGGAAACTGGTCCCAAAGAATCAATGTATAATAGTAAGAACACCTTGTCTTAGACATTCTGATAGAAAGAAGGCCATAGGGTACAACATCTGAAACATTGGGATAAAGACAAAAAAGACAAGGAAACTGGTCCCAAAGAATCAATGTATAATAGTAAGAACACCTTGTCTTAGAAATTCAGATAGAAAGAAGGCCAGAGGGTACAGCATCTGAAACATTGGGATAAAGACAAAAAACACAAGGAAACTGGTCCCAAAGAATCAATGTATAATAGTAAGTAAACCTTGTCTTAGAAATTCAGATAGAAAGAAGGCCAGAGGGTACAGCATCTGAAACATTGGCATAAAGACAAAAAAGACAAGGAAACTGGCCCCAAAGAATCAATGTATAATAGTAAGAACACCTTGTCTTATAAATTCAGATAGAAAGAAGGCCAGAGGGTACAGCGTCTGAAACATTAGGATAAAGACAAAAAACACAAGGAAACTGGTCCCAAAGAATCAATGTATAATAGTAAGAACACCTTGTCTTAGACATTCCGATAGAAAGAAGGCCATAGGGTACAACATCTGAAACATTGGGATAAAGACAAAAAAGAGAAGGAAACTGGTCCCAAAGAATCAATGTATAATAGTAAGAACACCTTTTCTTAGAAATTCAGATAGAATGAAGGCCAGAGGGTACAGCATCTGAAACATTGGGATAAAGATAAAAAAGACAAGGAAACTGGTCCCAAAGAATCAATGTATAATAGTAAGAACACCTTGTCTTTGAAATTCAGATAGAAAGAAGGCCAGAGGGTACAGCATCTGAAACATTGGGATAAAGACAAAAAACACAAGGAAACTGGTCCCAAAGAATCAATGTATAATAGTAAGAACACCTTGTCTTAGAAATTCAGATAGAATGAAGGCCAGTGGGTACAGCATCTGAAACATTGGGATAAAGATAAAAAAGACAAGGAAACTGGTCCCAAAGAATCAATGTATAATAGTAAGAACACCTTGTCTTAGACATTCTGATAGAAAGAAGGCCATAGGGTACAACATCTGAAACATTGGGATAAAGACAAAAAAGACAAGGAAACTGGTCCCAAAGAATCAATGTATAATAGTAAGAACACCTTGTCTTAGAAATTCAGATAGAAAGTAGGCCAGAGGGTACAGCATCTGAAACATTGGGATAAAGACAAAAAACACAAGGAAACTGGTCCCAAACAATTAATGTATAATAGTAAGAACATCTTGTCTTAGAAATTCAGATAGAAAGTAGGCCAGAGGGTACAGCATCTGAAACATTGGGATAAAGATAAAAAAGACAAGGAAACTGGTCCCAAAGAATCAATGTATAATAGTAAGAACACCTTGTCTTAGACATTCTGATAGAAAGAAGGCCATAGGGTACAACATCTGAAACATTGAGATAAAGACAAAAAAGACAAGGAAACTGGTCCCAAAGAATCAATGTATAATAGTAAGAACACCTTGTCTTAGACATTCTGATAGAAAGAAGGCCATAGGGTATAACATCTGAAACATTGGGATAAAGATAAAAAAGACAAGGAAACTGGCCCCAAAGAATCAATGTATAATAGTAAGAACACCTTGTCTTAGAAATTCAGATAGAAAGAAGGCCAGAGGGTACAGCATCTGAAACATTGGGATAAAGACAAAAAACACAAGGAAACTGGTCCCAAAGAATCAATGTATAATAGTAAGAACACCTTGTCTTAGAAATTCAGATAGAAAGAAGGCCAGAGGGTACAGCATCTGAAACATTAGGATAAAGACAAAAAACACAAGGAAACTGGTCCCAAAGAATCAATGTATAATAGTAAGAACACCTTGTCTTAGACATTCTGATAGAAAGAAGGCCATAGGGTACAACATCTGAAACATTGGGATAAAGACAAAAAAGACAAGGAAACTGGTCCCAAAGAATCAATGTATAATAGTAAGAACACCTTGTCTAAGAAATTCAGATACAATGAAGGCCAGAGGGTACAGCATCTGAAACATTGGGATAAAGATAAAAAAGACAAGGAAACTGGTCCCAAAGAATCAATGTATAATAGTAAGAACACCTTGTCTTAGAAATTCAGATAGAATGAAGGCCAGAGGGTACAGCATCTGAAACATTAGGATAAAGATAAAAAAGACAAGGAAACTGGTCCCAAAGAATCAATGCGTAATAGTAAGATCACCTTGTCTTAGAAATCCAGATAGAAAGAAGGCCAGAGGGTACAGCATCTGAAACATTAGGATAAAGACAAAAAAGACAAGGAAACTGGTCCCAAAGAATCAATGTATAATAGTAAGAACACATTGTCTCAGAAATTCAGATAGAAAGAAGGCCAGAGGGTACAGCATCTGAAACATTAGGATAAAGACAAAAAACACAAGGAAACTGGTCCCAAAGAATCAATGTATAATAGTAAGAACACCTTGTCTTAGACATTCTGATAGAAAGAAGGCCATAGGGTACAACATCTGAAACATTGGGATAAAGACAAAAAAGACAAGGAAACTGGTCCCAAAGAATCAATGTATAATAGTAAGAACACCTTGTCTTAGAAATGCAGATAGAATGAAGGCCAGAGGGTACAGCATCTGAAACATTGGGATAAAGATAAAAAAGACAAGGAAACTGGTCCCAAAGAATCAATGTATAATAGTAAGAACACCTTGTCTTAGACATTCTGATAGAAAGAAGGCCATAGGGTACAACATCTGAAACATTGGGATAAAGACAAAAAACACAAGGAAACTTGTCCCAAAGAATCAATGTATAATAGTAAGAACACCTTGTCTTAGAAATCCAGATAGAAAGAAGGCCAGAGGGTACAACATCTGAAACATTAGGATAAAGACAAAAAAGACAAGGAAACTGGTCCCAAAGAATCAATGTATAATAGTAAGAACACATTGTCTCAGAAATTCAGATAGAAAGAAGGCCAGAGGGTACAGTATCTGAAACATTAGGATAAAGACAAAAAACACAAGGAAACTGGTCCCAAAGAATCAATGTATAATAGTAAGAACACCTTGTCTTAGAAATCCAGATAGAATGAAGGCCAGAGGGTACAGCATCTGAAACATTGGGATAAAGACAAAAAACACAAGGAAACTGGTCCCAAAGAATCAATGTATAATAGTAAGAACACCTTGTCTTAGACATTCTGATAGAAAGAAGGCCATAGGGTACAACATCTGAAACATTGGGATAAAGACAAAAAAGACAAGGAAACTGGTCCCAAAGAATCAATGTATAATAGTAAGATCACCTTGTCTTAGAAATTCAGATAGAAAGAAGGCCAGAGGGTACAGCATCTTAAACATTGGGATAAAGACAAAAAACACTAGGAAACTGGTCCCAAAGAATCAATGTATAATAGTAAGAACACATTGTCTCAGAAATTCACATAGTAAGAAGGCCAGAGGGTACAGCATCTGAAACATTGGGATAAAGACAAAAAAGACAAGGAAACTGCACTAAAAGAATCAATGTATATAACAGTATGAACACATTGTCACAAGGATTAAAACTAAACACCTCGTCTAGGAAATTCAAACACAAATTACACTTTAATATTTTCGTGTTTTAATGCTAAATTTGATCTTAACATATCTTCTAGTAATTTATTTGATATATCTTTGAAATTACTTTATTACATAAGCATATAATTATATTGGAGAAAACATTTCATTTTATAATTCTATATTGCCACAAGTGGAACATTGAATGAAGAGGAAATTACTTTTTCTCTCGATACTTGCCTTTCCTTTTCCTGAATGCACCTTCCATAACAAACCAGGGGAATTTTCCTCTAAATGAATGTATTTATTATTAGGAAATCATGATTTGGATGAATTAAAACCCAAGGGATTTTAATCATCGTTTTTTTTTTTCTTGTTTGTTTTTTTTTCTTTTGTATAAATGAAATCAAGCCTTTTGTTTTTGTTTTTTTAGACACAATTGGCGTTTATAATCGTTTAGCTCGTGTGTCTGTATTTTCTTCCTCCTCCTTTTTTAACTCAATTATTTTCTCTTTGTATATTCTCATTTTCTCCCTTCCAATTTCACGTCGCTCTCACCTTCTTTCTGGTTTTTCTATCATTTGTATTTTTTATCGTCTGTTTTATTTTACTTTCGTCATTTGAAATGTTATAATTCATTCTCATTTGTTTTGCATTGGTTTAACGTTTGCTTTCTTAATTCGCTTTCTACGCCGTTTTCTTTTCTTTTTTTTTAGTTTGTTTTTGTTTACTTCCCTTGTCCTTTTCCCCGCTCCACTATTTACTTCTTCGCTTCCATTAAGAAAAAAATTATCGCCCTCTCTCCATCTCTCACTTACATTTTCCCGCCAGCTCAGTAAAACTGTCGGCCATTTTCTTTGTTTACATCTTGTCTATCCGCTCATCACCTTCCCAAAGGCATTTCACCGTTCACATTTTATTAAGCTATTCCCTCATCTGGCAGCAACATCCATTGCGAAAATTTCCTGATTAAAACATCATTTGAATGTTAGATAAATAGGAATGGCAGTAGAAAAATACAAAATATACTTAAATAAAAATAATGAAATCGTGGTAAATAACTCTGATACTACTACTACTACTACAACTATGAATACTAATGTAATGGTGGTACAGACTAAATTCTTTACACCAGGAGACATTTATAATGGCTTTACAGGGCCAAGAGTCTATTCACCAGAAAGCGTATATAATGGCTGTACAGGATCTTAGCCTATTCATCAGGAATTACCAAGGCAAATATAATAAAAATAGTGCAGACCCAATATGTGGATTATGTGAACATATTTGAGACTATTGACCATTTAGTGTCTGTCTGTCCAATCTATAGACATCGACGGAATGCAAAGATCGACATGATAAGATTGAACAGTATATTCATTTGAAAATATGTCAGTATTACAGTGCGCGCACGCTGAAAAATGTCGTAGACATCACTGTTGATAGAATCGTCCATATTTTCTACTCACACCCGAGATAAAATACACTCTTCCGTCAGAATCAGTTTTAACCAAACAGCACCTCACATTGCAAATCTCGACTTTTTATTGGTTGAGACAACACCAAAATGTGTAACAATTTCGCGCCAAATTACCTGGAACCTATTTTGGATTCCAAAAACAAATAAAAAGGACCATTTCGACCCAATTCACCAGTCAGTCACTTCGCTTCAGAGAGATGCCACACGAATCCACGCGTGTCACTATTTTGACTTCAGAAACTTTTCTCGCGTCAACTGCTGACTCAAACACCCACATTATTCTCTCAAAATTCACTTAAAACTTTCTAAGAAAATTGTTCTTACACACTACTAAAATAGAAATTGTACTTAGCAAAAGATAAATACAGAACAATCCAAGGTAAACAACTCTAGAAAATTAAGACATTTATACTCTACTTTAATCACGCACACAAACTACACAAATTTCTGTATAAGTAATATTTTCCATTTTACTCTATTTGACCAGTTCTTTAACACATGAACAATTTTGAACTGTAAATCAATAAGACACCCAATTTATACAGGGTCAATTCTTGCATTATCAAACCACAAGTTTTCTAATTGTATATTAATTGTACATAAATGTCTGTTGTTTTTATTGAAACCTTAATTACCGTTGTTTCTTATTCAATTGCCTTGTGACTGATTCGTTTTGAATGCCTATATTCTATATTGTTGTGGATTAATATGGTGAACATGCCCGTAAAGTAACCATCTTAATATTAAAACATTCTTATAACAAATTCAAACTCATAGCAGTCCCAACACGGTCAACCAGGGCACTTCGACGTGGTGTAATGGTTAGCAAGCTTGTCTCGCTAGGTCGATTATTTAGTGAGTTCGATCCTCACTGGGTGCCCCATACTTGTGCCAGACCTAAACATTTGGGCACCTCGAGGTGGTGCAATGGTTAAGCAAGCTTGTCTCACTAGAACAATTACGACTGATTAATGAGTTCGATCCTCACTGGGTGACCCACTCTTGTGCCGCATCTAAGCTATGCATAGAAAATCATCATTTGGGCACTTAGACGTGGTGTAATGGTTAACAAGCTTGTCTCGCTCGGTCTATTTTTTACTGCGTTTGATCCTCACTGAGTGCCCGATATTTTCGGCTTTTGTACCGCATCTAAACGACGCAAGCTATGTTCAAAACACTATTGTTGAAACTTGACTAATGCATGGAATAATAATGCAAACACCAAATGTAGTTAGAATAAAATGTATTGAAACAAGAAAGTGTACACAATATTTACATATAGTCTTTTGTATATTCCTGGGAAGACCGTTCCTGGGGAATGTGTTGACTAAGTCGCAGTCGGGCAGAGTCTCTAGTTGGATCTCTTGATTTGCCTCCCTGTCTTCCGGTACCAACCATATTTATATCGTCGGTACTCCGCTATGCAAATTAGGTGGATCCTACCACAACACCCCCTCCCAAGCCTTGGAATCCCTTTTGGATTTCAAACTGGCTTCGTATATGGGATGGTGATTATGGTTATTTCTTTGTAGATCCCCTTTGCATACTTCATATGTATATGTCAATCTGCTTAATTTTAATATCTTTTCCGTTTTGGATTCACGTCCAATGGGTCCGTGAACTTTCGTTTCCTACCGGATCTTCTCGGTTCAGGAGCACTCTGCGGAGGTTCTACTTGAAAAATATCATACATTACATCAACTATAAAAGTGGAAAAGTAGGTTTTAATAACAGCAATACATTTTTGAACAAAAGATTATTACCAGCAATACATTATTACCAGCAGTACATTTTTTTTCAAACCCAAAAAAATATTACCGGCAATACATTTTTGAAAAGAAATATTACCAACAATACATTTTTGAAAAAAAATATTACCAGCAATAAAAAATCTTGTTTGCATTAAATAACCAATTGAGGTGTTGATATACCGTAAAACAAAATAAAACAAAACTAATCTAAGCTACGCTTAGAAATCATTTCTGTTCTCGCTCACTTCCATTGTTTATAACAGCGCTTGGAAGGGAAGTGTGTAGAGTGTGCTCGTCTCACCAGAACACAGAAGTTCTATCAATGACCATGGCTTGTGCAGCGGTTTTGAAGCAAGAACAATATGCCCTAGGTGTGGCAACCACCATATTCCCCAGATCTCGTGCCACGCGATTTCGAAAATTATGAGCACAAACCAAACACAGTTACCCAAAAGAACGATGTAACTATCCTCTGGGACATGCCAAAATTTCATGACGTCAAGGAAAGAGAATACCACGAGGCAGCTGCTCGGTATCCCCAAAAAAGGAGTTTAAGAATACTCCCACCAATAGACACTGGATAAAGGGCATGGCTTCAGAATGGGACTACCTCAAAGGAGATTATATACCAAATTGATGTTTATTGCAGTTTTGATATTTTTGTAGCACCAATGCCGATAATTGTTTTGATCAGACCTCATAAAAGCTAACAGAAACGACATAGGTATTAAAAACGACAGACATCAAATGTGCCTTCTCTGAGATATGACAGTATCACCAGAAAAATATATCTATTAAAAATAACAATAAATATTACAATCTAGAAATTGAAAAGATGTGGCACCTTAAAATAACTGTTATACCTATAATAATTAGAGCACTGGGTATTATTAAAGAAAAGTTACAGACGAGAACACTGACAAAATCCCTGACAGTAAAATGGATTTTACAAGAGATTCAAAACTTACAGTGTGAGCTGTACATCTGTTCATTATCAATTTAATAAAATGTGAAAAATGTAATGTGTTAAATAATACTTAATGTTGTGGGGCTCTCCCCTTTTACACAAGATGGACTCGTCTAAAGTATACTTATTCTGACAGAGTTGAACATACGTTGAGACAAGGTTAAGATACGTCGAGTCCAGAGAGAGAGAGAGAGAGAGAGAGAGAGATAATTACGGCTTCACTTACAGAGACTTGTACATATACTTTCTGCTAACCCGGACTACTAATCTTCATTTCAAGTTTGTATTCTTACGTTCAATACACTTATTTTCCTATTTCAATTACTGGCGTTATCTATTTATTTGTGCAGGATTCCATCCCCGGAATCCACAATAACTTGGCGACGTGGACTTTGGACCCACCCAGAAAGAAAAAAAAATTCTCTCGTCACCACAATAACTTGGCGACGAGTACTTCGGACCCACACGGAAAGAAAAAAAAAATTTTCTCTCGTCACCACAACTTGGCGAAGAGGATTTCGGACCTACACGAGAAAAAAAAGATTCTCTTTCGTCACCACAACAACTTGGCGACGAGGATTTGCACTTCTCGGAGACTCAGGAAAAAGATTTACCGTTGCCAGCGTCTACAACGACTGGGCGACAAAGATTTGCGATTATTTTGCGTGACCACCGTGATTAAAAGGTACTTCCTCAAAATACGGAAAATCGAGTTTTTTGTAAGACTCTTATCATGGAAAAATTTTAGAAGTATTTTGGTAGAACTTGTAAAATACCAAAATGAACAGCAACTACAACTCCAAGAAAGACAGCTCGAAATTCAGAAGGAAAATCAAGAAAGACAAATGCAACTCCAGGAATTAATATTAAAAGTAACGGGTAACACATAACAAAAGAATATCGAAAAAGAGGCGACTTTTTCTCAAGATGCAGTTTAGATAGAACACAATAGAAACATTTAAATACTCTCTAGAAGATGATAAAAATTCCGGGGACTATAACAGACGTCATGAAGACATTTTCAACATTGATTGCCAAAATTGGACGGAAGCTAAGAAGCTCCGTTTATTACTCAGGAAATTGGGAAGAGAGGAGTACACAAAATTTGTGGACTATGTTCTACCGAAAAAGACAAACGATTTGACGTTCGGCGAAGCAGTTACATGCCTTACGGATCTCTTCAGTCCAAAGACTTCATTTTCTCACAAAAGGTGGAAATGTCTCAACCTCGTAAAAAGCGAAAATGAGGACTACTCCACGTTCGCCGCAATCGGGAACAAACATTGCGATGACTTTAAGTTGGCAGAATTGACTCCAGACAATTTTAAGTGTCTTATTTTCGTACAGGGATTAGTCTCAGCCAAGGACAGTGAAATGCACAAAAGAATGCTCTCGAATCTTCAAAACGAGCCAGGATTAACGCTACAAAAATTGTCAGAAGACTGCCAAAATGCTTGAGCATAAAAAAAGACTCTAAGGATATCGAGGAATCGGGAGTAGCACACATACGTAAGTTGAACAAAAGTTTACGATTTTCACACCCCCACCGGAAGAAAAACAAAACTTTCACGATAAAGGAAAATTTACAAGGTATAAGCCGATTAATGACAGAGATTAAAGCAAATATAAGCCCCCCCCCCATCTGCATGTGGTGGATTACACTGGAATAAAGACTGTCGATTCAAATACAAGAACTGTTTAGCTTGTGGAAAAATGGGACATAAGGCATCTCAATGCAGAAACAAAAGATACACTACTAGGGTAAGAACTACTAGAATGGACTACGAAGACAAAAAAACACAAGAAAATACGTGGAACTCGAGATCTTAAATAAAAAGGTAAAATTACAGTAAGACTCAGGTTCGGATCTAACTATAATTAATCTACAAACATGGAGGAAGCTAAATAGACCGACCATGATGCATACACAGAAAATCCAGTAGAAGAAGAAAGTACAAAGATTTTATGTATCAATACTGACAAAGGACTTTACAAATTTAACAGATTGCCATTTGGGATAAAAGTAGCACCGTCAATCTTCCAACAGACTATGGACACCATGCTCATGGGACAGAACTTTGCTATGGCTTACTTAGACGACATTTTGATCAAATGCGATAATGTAGAAGAACACGCAACACATATTAAAGAAGTCTTTAAAAGAATTCAGGATTTTCGTTTTAAAGTGAAGAAGAAAAAATGCGATTTTTTTCTAAAAGAAATCAAATATCTAGGCCATATAATCAATGAAAGTGGCAGAGAACCAGATCCAGATAGGCCATCTGCAATAAAAAAAGATGCCTGAGCCGAAAAATGTCGCAGAGTCGCAAAGCTTTCTTGGTCTAGCGAAATATTACGGTGAATTCATTGAAAACATGCACAAATTGAGGGCTCCCCACAATGAATTATTGAAAAAAGAGAACAAATGGAACTGGACTGAAGATTGTCAGAAAGCCTTTAAGGAGATCATAAAAAAATTAACGTCTGATCTAGCACTGACGCATTTTGATCCCAAACTGGAAATTATCATTGCTAGTGACGCAAGTACACACGGAGTGGGAGCTTGTATATTATACAAGATGCAGGATGGCACAAGGAAGCCTATAGCTCACTCATCTAGATCGTTGTTACCAGCAGAGAGGAATTATTCGCAAATTGAGAAGGAAGCGTTAGGCATAATATTCGCCACAACTCGCTTCCACAGATACATATATAGAAGAGAGTTTACTCTTCAAACTGATCATAAACCTCTTCTCACTATATTCGGATCGAAAAAAGGACTACCAATTTACACAGCCAATAGACTTCTGAGATGGGGAAATATATTATTGAATTATAATTTCAAATTAGAGTTCCTACTGTCAAAGAAAATTGGTCATGCGGATGGATTATCTAGAGTGGTACATGCGAAATGCGAACCCCTGGAAGACTTTGTAATAGGGGCTTTGCAAGCAGAAGAGGAAATTAGTAAAGTGCTAAACAATAAAGTAAGGGAATTACCAGTGACCTTGTTAGAAATCAGAAGAGTAGCTGAAATGGATGAATTCATACAAAGTACAGAGAGAAAAATAGAAGAAAAAGAAAGAAATCTAGCGGACAGTTTTTCAATTTGTGATCACGTATTACTTTATAATGAAAGAGTGGTCATACCCAAATCTATACAAAGGCGAATTCTGAAGGACTTTCATCTAGGACACCCAGGGAAAAATCGGATGAAAGCGTTAATGAGAAGTTTCGTGTACTGGCCTAATATGGATAACGACATTACTCAAATGGTAGAAAAATGTAGAGGCTGTGCTGCGGCAGCAAAGGCACCACCTATTATACAAAAAACATCGCCTAAGGTGGACAGACCTTGGTCTAGAATCCATGCGGACTATGCAGGACCCATAGATGGATATTACTACTTGATAACGGTAGATAGCTTTAGCAAGTGGCCAGAAGATTTCAGATACAAAACCCTACGACGGAAAACACTATTAATTGTCTACACGAGTTAATCGAAAGATTTGGCGTTGTAGATTGCCTTGTAACGGATAATGGTACCCAATTTACCTCGAGCGACTTTCAAGAATTCTGTGCGACTTATCAAGTCAAACATATTAAAATAGCACCATACCATCCACGATCTAACGGGCAAGCCGAAAGGTTCGTGGACACGCTTAAGAGAGTCTTGAATAAAGCAGAGGACGTGCCAACAGAAAGAGCCATACAACAGTTCCTACAAGTCTACAGAATCACCCCGAACGGAAACACACCATCTGTCCTTTCGCCAGCTGAAGTGATGTTTGCCAGCAAAATACGGTCTGTTTTTGATAAACTATTACCCAGCATAAATAAAAACCGGCATACACCGATAGTGTCTATGAGATGCTTCAAACCAGGCGAACGGGTCTATTTCAAAATGTTTAAGAATAACATGGCATACTGGGAACCAGGTACGATAATAAGCATACTGGGGAATGTTCTGTACACGATTCAAGGCGAAAAATTCACTCACAGGAGACATATCAATCAGATATAAAAAATAAAAATAAAAGACGGGTAGAGGTGCCAAGAAAATGAAGACTCAATGGCGGTGATTTTTGAAGCATTTGAAATTCAAAGACCACAAGTAGCCACGGAGATTAGAAGAACAAGCAGGAAAAGAAAATTCACAGAACCGCTAATAATAGACCATAAGCGGAAAAATATTAAACTCCCCCACAAAAAAGAAGCTAGGGAGGGGGTTATGTGGGGCTCTCCCCTTTTACACAAGATGGACTCGTCTAAAGTATACTTATTCTAACAGAGTTGAAGATACGCTGAGACAAGGTTGAGATACGTCGAGTCCAGAGAGAGAGAGAGAGAGAGAAAGAGATAATTACGGCTTCACTTAAGAGACTTGTACATATACTTTCTACTAACCCGTATTCCTGGACTACTAATCTTCATTTCATGTTTGTATTTCTTACGTACAATTCCGTTATTTCCTATTTCAATTACTGGCGTTGATTTATTTGTGCAGGATTCCATCCCCGGAATCCACAACACTTCACATTAGATTATGTTAAGACATTTTTATGTTTATACATTCTTTTTATAGATACAAATATTTGAGTAAATGCTCTGCTTATAATAAACAGTATTAAACAACATTTACCGGCCTGAATGTCCG
Source organism: Acanthosepion esculentum (assembly GCA_964036315.1). NCBI lineage: Eukaryota > Metazoa > Mollusca > Cephalopoda > Sepiida > Sepiidae > Acanthosepion > Acanthosepion esculentum. Next base: position 21,831,909 of record OZ038507.1, read on the forward strand.
AGAAATTTTCATGGAAAATAATCGTCCTCCGCCAGGATTCGAACCTGTATCCTATACAGAACCGTCATTTAGCCTGACGTGCCTTTAACCGATTTGGCCACAGAGGTTCGTTCGATTAGCAAGGTCGAATTCACTGCTTTTAAACTTCAATCTTCCATGAATCTCTTACGTACATTCATATCTGCTCAAAGTGTATCCAAATGTAAACGAATGACGTCACACATTATGAAATGGACACAGTCTGAAAATATTACTTTAAGACATTTTTTATGTTTATAAGTTCTTTTTATAGATACAAATATTTAAGTAAATGCTCTGTTTTATAATAAACAGTATTAATAACATTTACCGGTCTAAATGTCCGAGAAATTTTCAATATTCGTCCTCCGACAGGAATTAAACATGTATCCTATACGGAACCGTTATATAGCCTGACGTGCCTTTAACCGATTTGGTCACAGAGGAGCGTTCGGTTAGCAAGATCGATTTTACTCTCTCTAAACTACAATCTTCCATCGACCTTGATAACCGAACCGGTTAAAGGCACGTCAGGCTATATGACGGTTCCGTATAGGATGCAGGTTCGATTCCTGTCGGAGGATGAATATTATCTATGAAAATTTCTCGGACATTCAGGCCGGTAAATGTTGTTAATACTGTTTATTATAAAACAGAGATTTTACTTAAATATTTGTATCTATAAATCAAAGAATGTATAAACATTAAAAAAAATCTCTTAAAATAATTTTGGGACTTTGTCCATTTCATAACGTATACGTCATTTTTTTACATTTGGATACGCTTTGAGCAGATATGAATGTACGTGAGAGATTCATGGACGATTGTAGTTTAAAGATAGTAAAATCGACCTTGCTAACCGAACGCTCCTCTGTGGCCAAAACGGTTAAATGCACGTCAGGCTATATGACGGTTCCGTATAGGATACAGGTTCGATTCCTGTCGGAGAACTAATATTTTCTATGAAAATTTCTCGGACATTCAGACTGGTAAATCTTCTTTAATACTGTTTATTATAAAACAGAGCATTTACTTAAATATTTGTATCGATAATAAAAGAATGTATAAACACAAAAATGTCTTAAAATAATTTTCGGGCTTTTATTTCATTAGATTATGTGTAAACAAAATGAATGTATTTACACACATGCCTTGCCATACTGCTACGGATTCTGGTAAGTTAAGTATTGCTAGGAGAAATAGTAAAAAGGCAGGGAGGAGTAATGGATAGCGGGTCGGATTGAAGAATCGGATCCATTGGAAAAGGTATGAATCCTCCTCTTCTCCCCCTGTGGATGGGTAAATAGCAGAACTGGGTGGCAACAGGTCTAGAGGGGAATTCTGAATTTGAAACCGGCCTGAAAATGGTTGGGTTCTGTCTGGCTATCTTGACATTCTACTGATGGATTCGCTATCTTAGGTCACGGGTCGTGAACCGGTAAAGAATGCGTAGCAGAAGAGATAGGTTAGGAGACAACAAAAAGGCAAACTGGACTACATAGGACAGGAAATCATAGAGAGTCATGATCGCTCACACTCTGAAGGGGTGTGACAAAGGGAATAGATGGAAAAAGAAGGGGATATAACAACAATAATAGTAATGAGAAGAAGAAAAAGAAGAAAAAGAAGGAGAAAAAGAAGGAGATATAAGAGAAAGGAAAAGAGAATAGATATAAAAAGAATGGATATAACAACAATAATAGTAATGAGAAGAAGAAAAAGAAGAAGAAAAAGAAGGAGAAAAAGAAGGAGATATAAGAGAAAGGAAAAGAGAATAGATATAAAAAGAATGGATATAACAACAATAATAGTAATGAGAAGAAGAAAAAGAAGAAGAAAAAGAAGGAGAAAAAGAAGGAGATATGAGAAAGGAAAAGAGAATAGATATAAAAAGAATGGATATAACAACAATAATAGTAATGAGAAGTAGAAAAAGAAGAAGAAAAAGAAGGAGAAAAAGAAGGAGATATAAGAGAAAGGAAAAGAGAATAGATATAAAAAGAATGGATATAACAACAATAATAGTAATGAGAAGAAGAAAAAGAAGAAGAAAAAGAAGGAGAAAAAGAAGGAGATATAAGAGAAAGGAAAAGAGAATAGATATAAAAAGAATGGATATAACAACAATAATAGTAATGAGAAGAAGAAAAAGAAGAAGAAAAAGAAGGAGAAAAAGAAGGAGATATAAGAGAAAGGAAAAGAGAATAGATATAAAAAGAATGGATATAACAACAATAATAGTAATGAGAAGAAGAAAAAGAAGGAGATATAAGAGAAAGGAAAAGAGAATAGATATAAAAAGAATGGATATAACAACAATAATAGTAATGAGAAGAAGAAAAAGAAGGAGATATAAGAGAAAGGAAAAGAGAATAGATATAAAAAGAATGGATATAACAACAATAATAGTAATGAGAAGAAGAAAAAGAAGGAGATATAAGAGAAAGGAAAAGAGAATAGATATAAAAAGAATGGATATAACAACAATAATAGTAATGAGAAGAAGAAAAAGAAGAAGAAAAAGAAGGAGAAAAAGAAGGAGATATAAGAGAAAGGAAAAGAGAATAGATATAAAAAGAATGGATATAACAACAATAATAGTAATGAGAAGAAGAAAAAGAAGGAGATATAAGAGAAAGGAAAAGAGAATAGATATAAAAAGAATGGATATAACAACAATAATAGTAATGAGTAGAAGAAAAAGAAGAAGAAAAAGAAGGAGAAAAAGAAGGAGATATAAGAGAAAGGAAAAGAGAATAGATATAAAAAGAATGGATATAACAACAATAATAGTAATGAGAAGAAGAAAAAGAAGGAGATATAAGAGAAAGGAAAAGAGAATAGATATAAAAAGAATGGATATAACAACAATAATAGTAATGAGAAGAAGAAAAAGAAGGAGATATAAGAGAAAGGAAAAGAGAATAGATATAAAAAGAATGGATATAACAACAATAATAGTAATGAGAAGAAGAAAAAGAAGGAGATATAAGAGAAAGGAAAAGAGAATAGATATAAAAAGAATGGATATAACAACAATAATAGTAATGAGAAGAAGAAAAAGAAGGAGATATAAGAGAAAGGAAAAGAGAATAGATATAAAAAGAATGGATATAACAACAATAATAGTAATGAGAAGAAGAAAAAGAAGGAGATATAAGAGAAAGGAAAAGAGAATAGATATAAAAAGAATGGATATAACAACAATAATAGTAATGAGAAGAAGAAAAAGAAGGAGATATAAGAGAAAGGAAAAGAGAATAGATATAAAAAGAATGGATATAACAACAATAATAGTAATGAGAAGAAGAAAAAGAAGGAGATATAAGAGAAAGGAAAAGAGAATAGATATAAAAAGAATGGATATAACAACAATAATAGTAATGAGAAGAAGAAAAAGAAGAAGAAAAAGAAGATATGAGAGAAGGGGAGAAGGAAACGATTTTCAAATGGAATAAACAGAAAAACAACAACAATACTACTACTTCTACAAATTCCCTCATCAGACTGAGGTAATGAGGTGTATAATAAGTTTCATATCTCGTATGTATCGCAGCATCCCTTTGTTGGCTTGGTGCTCTCTCTCTCTCTCTCTCTCTCTCTCTCTCTCTCTATATATATATATATATATATATATATATATATATATATATATATATATATATATATATATATATATATCAAGAAAATGACACGAGAAAGGATGAAGGGAAGCAGTTTGCCAAAAGAAAGAGATATAAGATGAGGGAATAATTTTCATCCAATACGCCGTCACCAGCCGGCGCCATTGAATATTGTGGCATATCATATTAAATGTAGCCATTTCGACCAGGGAGGATAAAAGAAGAAAATTGGGCGAGCACAATGGTCGACTGAAAAGCGAACCAGTTGGATATGCACAGACCAGAATCTGTCCTACATGAAAAACGGAGCACATACAGTCTTCTGGGATTCAAACAGATCGGGTAGTCCAGGCCAAAAGACCCGGATCTGGAGACTTGAAGAAAAGCGAATGCGACATTGTGGATTTCGTTGTTCCAGCAGATCACTGTTGATCTTAAATAAAGTGAAAAAAAAATGGATAACTAAGGATGCTGTGGAGCATTAATATGGCAATCCTACCAGTCGTTATCGGAGTACTGGGAGCGGTCCCGAAGAGTCAGTGAAAGACTGGGAAAATATAGAAGTCACGAACGGAAGTTGAAAATAAATCGGATAGTGAAAAGAGAACTGGCGTGTGGAGGGTGCTTGTTGCCACTTAATTAAATGGATGTGGTTCTCGTCACGGAACGCGAAATTGGATTGTCGAGTTCGAATCCAAGCCGGGGTCATTGCGCTCGGCTTCGCACAAATACGCTCGTTTGAAAAAAAATAAGTGAATCCATCTTGTCTTTTACTACCCGCAGTTATGGGATTAATAGCATGGTAGACTACGCTATCCAGCCTTAGTTTTTGGGAACCAGCCTAGAAGAAGGAAAACCTCTTCATTCAAAATCGGTTCAGCGCGGCTCCAGCCAAGCCAAACCAACCCGTAAAAACTTACAGAAGCTACAGCAGATTATGGCCTCATACTCGAAAGTCTACATGTTTAACATTCATTGCCGTCAATTTTTTTTTTTTTTTTTTTTTTTTGTAAGCCGCCAGTTACAACTTGCGTGAACGCGCAGTGGGTGAAATGCTGCTACTACTACTAGTACTACTACTACTACTACTACTAATAATAATAATAATAATAATAATAATAATAATAATAATAATAATAATAATAATAATAATCCAGACCCTGTTAAGGAGATAGGAACTGTAACAATTTTATGGGACTACACAATACACAGAGAAAAATCAAAGCTAATCGCCCAGACATTGTTATTAGGAACCCCACAACTATAAAAATTGCCTCATTATTGATATGACATTCCCTGAAGACTGCAATGTATCTTTGAATATCTTCAAAAACCTATCAAAATACAGGGTGTTCCAAAAGTGTTGCGAACATTTTGACATTGGATATCGCGAAAACTATTAAGGGTTTGGTTTGGTTTGGTTTACGGCATATCAACCTCAATGGGACATTTAATGCCGACAACTTTTTTTTTCCTGGTAATATTTTTGTTTTTTTCAAAAATCCATTTCTGGTAATATTTTTTTCCTCAGAATTGTATGGCTGGTAATATTTTTTTAAAAAAAAAACGTATTGCTGGTAATATTTTTTTTTCTTCAAAAATCTATTTCTGGTAATATTTTTTTCCTCAGATTTGTATATCTGGTAATATATTTTTTTCAAAAACGTATTGCTGGTAATAAACTGACTGATAGATAGATAGATGTAGATATTTACAGACTCGATGAATTACTTAATTATGATACATATATATATATATATATATATATATATATATATATATATATATATATATATATATATGTGTGTGTGTGTGTGTGTGTACAGGGTGTTCCAAAAGTCTTGGGAACATTTTGACATTGAATATATCGAATACTATTCAGGATATAAAAACGCGCCTGACATATTCTGAAAGAATTTAATCTCAAGTTTCACATGGAATGCTCAAATATGTTCAATGTGAGCAGCGTTGGTCACACGGCAGACGTCAAGCCGATAGCCCAATTCATGCCAAACGCGTTCCTCCATTGCGTTGTCGATGGCTGCAACAGCTTCCGTTATTCAGGCCTTCAGTTCATCCACGTCTTTTAGAAGGGTAGGTACATAGACAAGTCCTTTCGCAAACCCCTACAAAAAGAAATCGCAGGGTGTGAGATATGGAAACCTGGAAAATGCATGTTGAAAATGTGTCCATGATTTAGTTTTTTTGCAAATTCAAGGACACAAAACGCCTTTTCTAGTTGAGCGAACGCCATTATTGGATCTGAAAAAATATTTTTAAAAATCATTAGTATTACAAAAAACTTAAAGAATTGAGCTTTAAAATAGTACCAATTTCATCATACTACCATTCATAGTTCAGTAGATATGAGAACTTGAAATGTGCCCAAGACTTTTGGAGCACCCTGTATTATCCGCCATGTCGTTTTTACCAAAACATTCTTTATTCACTTTCTCCGGGTATTTTAATATAAAGTTCTTCAGAATATCACTTTAGAAACTTACTTGACCGAAAAGCTTCCGATCGACATCATGTACTAAAAATCTTAACATGAATATTTTCCAGGCTTACGTCCACATTACGTTGAAAGTTAAGCAACGTCGAGCTGGGTCAATAACTAGATGGGTGACCGCTTGTAAGGTGTCTCTCTCTCATAATTTCTATTTAACTAAAGTTGTTTTTTCTTTTCAAAAACAAATATAACTTGAATTTAGGTGGGTGGGTCATCGTTATTTTTCACACATCCCTTCAGTTGTTACACAGAAAAAAATCTTCTTTCATTAAACAAAAATTACTTACAAAATAATACATATCTCTATCTATAAATGGCAGTATGTGTGTGTGTGTAACGAATGCACGGCCGCAATTTTGGACGGATTTGCACCAAAATTGACATGCACATGCTCCAAGTTAGCGAAGAGACCAAGACTGGCGTTGCATTTCCCAACTCCCATCGATAGTGGAAATAATCGATTTTTTCATGCTTCTACGGCAGTTTTCATGTAGTTTGCGGCCATTTTCTACTGGCCAGAGTGAGAGCCTATAGATGGCTGCCACGAATAGGCAGGAAGATTCTATTGGCCAACGTTAGAGCCAACAGCTGACTGACCTGAATGTTAGCTAGCATGCTAGCATGCAAAAAACATCGATAGCTGCATTCGTCACAAGTGGGAAAAATTTAAATCTGCATGGCACTTTACTCCAATTGGCCCATTCGCTTGCTTAAACTCAACGTTGATTCTGATTCCGCAGAACTGGGTTGGGTGTGAAAAAGTATTTGTTGTTGACATTCTTTTTTCATTCGGTTTTTCCAGTTACGAGTCCTTTTTTTAAAGCTGATCGTTTTGTGTTCATTTTGTTTAGTTCTTTTTTCGTAACAGATTTAATGTTTAGTATAGAGCTTAGAAAAAAATTCGCAGTGTGAGATAGGCAAGAAGTAAGGCATGTAGCAGTATCAGCACGGCAAAGGGCACTCCTTTAAAGGCAAGGAAGGGCAAAAATATTTTAAGTCAAATGACAGCGATTGCTGTATGAGTCGTACGATTTTTGAATCAAGCACGGGCAACGCCGGGCCATGCTCCTAGTTACTTATAATATATCCGTTCTTGCCGTCAATTTTGACGGCACGGGTACACTAGTAAAGAAGTGTTCCAATAACTTGGACCGATTTTAAATGCGAATTAAGTTTAAGCGTTTAATTATTTAAGTCTTTGGCAATTTCGACCATGTTAAAATTTCTTCCTAATTTCGAAAATGTATAGCTGGATTTTTTCTTTTCAAATACGTATTGCTGGCAATAATTTTTACAAAGTATTTCTGGTATTAAAACCTATTTTTACACTTGCATAGTGTTTTGACTCCAGTTTTACTACCCATAGTTGGGACCCTGTCAGATGCTACCACCCCGGGTCACGGTGGACCTGGGTACACCAGCAATTGAGAGGTAGTTCCACGCTCCTCAAAACCTCCTGATCAGAGAGGCCTTGCTGTTGGACGTAGTTTATCGTCTTACCCAGGACGGCAGAAGTTTCAGTATCCTGAAGTAATTTCCATATCAAAATGGTATCTAATTTTCTATTTTTTATAATATTTATAGAAATTAAATTTGCTTTTCTTGCTATTTAAATTAAATTTTTCCGCATCCACTTTCAATTTCGCAAAAAGTGTTTGAAATGCTTTTCTTAAAAAAATATGCTGATGTAGTCGTTCAAGTTTTCGTCCAAATAGCATCACACTGGTTCCGTACATAAATTAATGCTTTCTTTGCCTAAAATCAATGGGTCGACCTATACAGAAGATCAACTCGTCCAGCACTCAATAAGGTAATCTATAGAATTTTATTTTAACAGGCAAGACTGACGTGAGGGGGAGTTATTTAGTCTGAAACGATTACCGCAATGTCACCTTTCTCCTTATCAGTTCGTTACTTTCTTTCATTTTCTATTTTTTTTCCGTCTTCTCCCTCTCTCTCCCTCTCTCTCTCTCTCTCTCTTCACGTCTTCTTTCTCCTCTTCATCAATTACCCTTTCTTCCTTCCTTTCTTTCCTTTTTGACTTTGTTTCTTTCTTTCTCATCCCCCCCCCCTCTACGCCGCCATTATTCTCCTCTCGACTTGATAACATTATTCAAAATGGCGTCTCCTTATTGACGCAGAAAGATTTCTCTGCCCGAAAAGAGAACCGAATTGACAAACTAGGAATTAAATAAGAAACTATTTTTGTATGGGTGCACATCAAGTAGACATGTAGTCGCTGAACATGTTACAATCCAAGTTTTATGTAACCTGGAGACAAGACTGAAAAAAATAGATAGATAGATAGATAGATAGATAGATAGATAGATAGATAGATAGATATGAACAGACTGAGATAGATAGATAGATAGATAGATAGATAGATAGATAGATAGATAGATAGATAGATAGATAGATAGATAGATATGAACAGACTGAGATAGATAGATAGATAGATAGATAGATAGATAGATATGAACAGAATGAGATAGATAGATATGAACAGACTTAGATAGATAGATAGATAGATAGATAGATAGATAGATAGATAATGAACAGACTACGATAGATAGATAGATAGATAGATAGATAGATAGATAGATAGATAGATAATGAACAGACTGCGATAGATAGATAGATAGATAGATAGATAGATAGATAGATAGATAGATAGATAGATAGATATGAACAGAATGAGATAGATAGATATGAACAGACTTAGATAGATAGATAGATAGATAGATAGATAGATAGATAGATAGATAATGAACAGACTGCGATAGATAGATAGATAGATAGATAGATAGATAGATAGATAGATAGATATATAGATAGATAGATAGATAGAGATAGATAGATAGATAGATAGATAGATAATGAACAGACTGCGATAGATAGATAGATAGATAGATAGATAGATAGATAGATAGATAATGAACAGACTGCGATAGATAGATAGATAGATAGATAGATAGATAGATAGATAGATAGATAGATAGATAGATAATGAACAGACTGAGATAGATAGATAGATAGATAGATAGATAGATAGATAGATAGATAGATAGATAGATAGATAGATAGATAATGAACAGACTGCGATAGATAGATTGATAGATAGATAGATAGATAGATAGATAGATAGATAGATAGATAGATAGATAATGAACAGACTGCGATAGATAGATAGATAGATAGATAGATAGATAGATAGATAGATAGATAATGAACAGACTGCGATAGATAGATAGATAGATAGATAGATAGATAGATAGATAGATAGATAGATAGATAATTAGATAGATTATTCCAACTCAGATAAATCTCTTGAAATTCCTCGAAGCTGACCGAGAATATTCTGCCAGTCTGTGGTCAACGATTATCGACTATTTCTGGCTTGTGGTCACTATTGACCGTAATGAAGACTTTTAAAGACAGATTTTATAAATGAACCCACAGAGTAGACAGCCCATCGACCACTTTCATTGACAGGAATTTTAGAAGGCTCCAGGGATGATTATCCTCAATTCAGTCGTCTCTTGCGAAAACTAATCCCAAGAGTGAAGACAACATGACGATATATTAATGACCCCTAAATCCTTTTTTCTTTTTTTTTTGTATCTAATTTTGTTTTTTTAGCAGACAGTTATTGTTCGATATATGCTTAAAGTTAGTGTGAAGTGAAAATAAGGTGGTAGCTTTCGTCATATTTGCGTTCTATATGCTTGGAATTTTCTCGTACGTGTACGGCGCATTTATCCATACAGCCACAGAAGGCAGTGATAAGATCGTATCCAAATTTATAATCAGATGACTTCTTGATTTCTAGACCTTCACACAATGTGACTTCTCATCTAGCCGGGGTTTCAATTTTACTCCAGGAGGAGGTGTATAATTTCTACTCAAACTACTCTTCTAAAATTAAATCTGGGATTATTATAGGTTTCTATCTAAGAGCATTAAGAATCCGCAGCCCCCAATATTTACTTAAAAAAGAAACATACATAGAAAACACATTCAAAAACCTACAATACCCATATCTTTTCATCCACAACGCAGGAAGAAAGGCATACAAAATATACAACCGAAACAAAACTAATAACATAATCCGCAATAATAAATTACATGAAAACAGATGCATAATACTACCGACCAACTCTGTCACGTCCACTATCCAGAACAACCTATCCCATCTAAATAATCTTAAAATAGTCACAAACACTTCCAAAACCATTATGGATATACACAGATCCTCAAACACTAATAGCAATAATATTTCTGAAGCAGGCATTTATAAAATAAATTGCCAAAACTGTTCCTCCCAATATATTGGTGAAACAAATAGAAATTTAAAAAAACGCATTTATGAGCACAAAAGAGACCTCACAAAAAACAACTTAACTAATGCATTAGTCATACATAGCAATAAATTCAACCACAATTTTGATTTTAAAAATGCTACACTCATAAAAAAAGAAAATAACTCACTCAGAAGGAAAATCCTCGAGAGTGCCGCCATTGAATATTACCCAATTATTAATCTACGCCCAGGCCTTTTCCCTATTTCAACTTTCTTAACAGAATTACTACTCTCCCAAACAAACGTACAGAACAGTATCAAGAAATCAAAACAAAATAGTTGAATCCGTCAACACAGCAATAAAAACAATATCTCCACACGTGACAGTACTTGACGTAATTTTCAGTTAACGGTATGAAAATAGCGTTCTCTAAATTCTTCCAGTTGCTAAGGACATTTTGTTTTTGTTATTATTAGTTACTTTGTTTAATAAATTCATTTCGTTTTCACCTTGAAAAAATCCACATTGGACGAAACGCGTCGGTTACCATTACAGTTTTCCTATTGTCTTTTACATTTATAAATAATTTAATAAGTTAGACGACATTCGTCATTTTTTCTACTATAACAGAATAGACACTGAACTCAAAATTACTACCAGACATTAAAAAAAAAAAGAAAAAAACTTCCGTGCACCAGAGACTTGGGTGAGTCCCAACTATCGAATGTAAAAATATCTGACGTCAAAACATGCGCCCGCTATTTGCAAACGAGAAGGTTAGACATATAGCTATATAAATAGCAGTCATAGATTGCTTTGGGAAGTCTCTCACACATCGGAGAATGTAGGGTCCACGTTCGTAGGACACTTCATCATTCGTCCCATGCCCGGCTGGGGTCATAGCGCCGGTATGCAGCTGAGCATTTGACTAGTCAAAACATTGTTGAATTATTAAAGATGGAACGATCTATTATGACATATCTCTAATAGTATTTACATTTTCAATTTTTCTGGTTGAATTCTTCACCTCTCTTGCATATGATCCATTATTGTACATAATTAGCTTACAATAAATTTTGTATTTTATATGAACACTATCTTATGAAAATTAAGATGTAGTAGAGTGGCGGTGCCTCTTATCATAGATTGGCGTGGGGCGGCGCATATTACAGTCCCCTCGCGAATGAAGAGGAGACTTGATGGAGAGAAATGTGGTTCTGCAGGAGGATGATCAGGATAAAATAGACCGAATATATACGCAATAACGAAGTTTTACAGAAGATGGAAAACAAGGAGTAAACTTATATTTAGCACCAGGAAATTTCACATTTATAGCTCAAATAATGAGGAAAGAGGGATTGGAAAATCTGATACTCACAGGACAGAGCGAAATCGAGAGGAAAGGAGGAAACAATGCATCAAGAAAGTTGTGGGGAGCTATGATCGCCAACATCGTGAAGGGACCCAGTAATAGAAGAAGAAGGACAATATTGTGTAAATGGCTGGTGGAATGAGGTTTAAGATACATAACAAAAATGCAAAATTTACTAAAAGCTACAAAGGACAGGAAATTGTGGAGAGCCATGATCGCCTACAGGCTGAAGGGACCCAGTACATAGAAGAAGAATAAGGACTAATTAGTGAAAATGGCTGATGGAATGAGGGTTGAGAGAGATAACAAAAAGACAAAATTTACTAAGAGCAACAAAGGACAGGAAATTGTGGAGAGCCATGACCGCCTACATCATGAAGGGACCCAGTACATAGAAGAAGGCGGAACTTGTGTAAATGACTAGTGGAATGAGATTTAAGAGAGATAACAAAAAGACAAAATTTACTAAGAGCAACAAAGGACAGGAAATTGTGGAGAGCCATGATCGCCTACATCCTGAAGAGACCCAGTACACAGAAGAAGAAGGCGGAACTTGTGTAAATGACTAGTGGAATAAGGTTTAAGAGAGATGACAAAAGGACAAAATTTCCTAAGAGCAACAAAGGACAGGAAATTGTGGAGAGCCATGATCGCCTACATCATGAAGGGACCCAGTGCATAGAAGAAGAAGGGCGAACTTGTGTAAATGGCTGGTGGAATGAGGTTCAAGAAACATAACAAAAAGACAGCATTTACTAAGAGCTACAAAAGACAGGAAATTGTGGAGAGCCATTGTCGCCTACATCATGAAGGGGCCCAGTACATAGAAGAAGGTAATAGATTAAGAAGAGAAAATTTCCTAACACAGTCTGTTGTAAATATATTTCCGAAGTACGATAAATCTGACAGGGTCAGCTGATGGTCACGTGTCCCGGAATAAATAAAAAAGGCAAAACCCAGAATGTAGCGTGATTATTTCATTGGTCTGTTTATTGAGCAATGCGAACCGGTCATAATGACCAAATGCCGAAACTATCTGACATTGTATTTAAAGACTCCAACAACACATTACTAACGGGTATAGTGGATCTAAAAGTTGATTAAGCATCTGCTTATGTCAGCTAGTGACCATGAGTTCAGTCCCTTGATCATGTATTGAAGCAATATACAGTGGAAGGTATAAATTCCTCTCTCTCTCTCTCTATCTCGATTGGTATACACATTCTGATATTTACCGGGCACAGGGATCCGTTCTTGCGCTGGTAGTATCACAGCTGGGACCAGCTAGGACTAACTTAGACCAGCTCTGACCCGCTTGGACAAGCTATGACCAGCTAAGACCAGCGGGCCGAGTGAAGCCACTCGGGTCCCCACGTTAAAAACTGACCTTGTGTCGCAACCTGACTCAGTGGCGGGGTCAATTAAATACATACAGTGGAACCACAATTTAACGGACTAATAGGGGATATCGTCCGTTAATTTGAAGAACTTTTTTCGTGGCCATCAACAACCAGTACAGTACACAATAATTGTAAATTTTTGTAAATACAGTATATATGTATATGTATTTTATTTTAAGTTACTATATACCTTTAAATAAAGTTTGCAAAGTTTTAAAGTTTACCTAAACATACGTTTAAACATTACTGTGATGGTTGGGTTTGGTTTGTTTTACGGTATATCAACCTCAATGGGTTATTTAATGCCGACAACATTTTTAGGATAGATTCGTATGAATAGAATATGTATTCTTTGGTTTAGATTGGTTTGTTTATTTTGTTTTACGGCATATCAACATCAATGGGTTATTTAATGCCGACAACATTTTAGGATAGATTCGTATGAATAGAATATGTATTCTTTGCTTTAGATTGGTTTGGTTTATTTTGTTTTACGGCATATCAACCTCAATGGGTTATTTAATGATGACA
>OZ038507.1:21850665-21945665 GCA_964036315.1 Acanthosepion esculentum
ATATATATATATATATGTATTTATATATGTCTATATATATATATGTATACATATATATATATATGTATATATATATGTATATATATATATATAAAATAAAAAATAAATAATAAAATAAAGAAATAAATAGAAATATAAAAATAGAAAATAAATTAAAATTAAAATAAATAAAAACAATAAAATAAAAAATAAATAAAAATAATAAAATAAAAAAATAAAAATGTACAATATATATATATATATATATATATATATATATATACACACACACATACAGGCAACTACCCTTTATATACATATATATATATATATATATATAGGGTAGTTGCCTGTATGTGTGTGTGTGTGTGTGTGTGTGTGTGTGTGTGTGTGTGTGTGTGTGTGTGTGTGTGTGTGTGTGTGTGTGTGTCCAGCTAGAACTAAAAAAATACAATTGTTCATGGCACGTTAAATATGTATACAGATTCCTTATCACCCAAGGCAACTTTTTGTAGAAAAAAATTAGCATCGTATGATTTGCATTTACGAAGATATTTGGAATGAAAATGCATTAGAATGCATTCGAAATTCTCAGAATTAAAAAGTAAAAACGAACGTTAATTATTCTTATTCCAGTTTAGGATTACCGTTCGTTTTTACTTTTTTAATCTGCTTAACACTATACATGTATGCATTTTTAAAATTTCTATTCTATTCTCTTGAATTTATTTTCACATCCATAGTAAATGAAAGTGTAACTTTAAAAAATGAATATTAAAACAACAAATTTAATTTAAAAGAAAAGGAATATTAAATACAATTATTTGACAAAAAGTTTACGTTTTATTTAGTAAAATATTTGTGTGTGTGTATATATGTGTGTGTTTGTGCGTGCGTACACGCGTGTGTTTTAGGTTATTCTCAAAAAATGTCGAAATTTTGCCGATGAAACAACTACTCGTTCAATCGTCCTGGTAATGACGATAAACTACATCCCGCAGCAAGTCCTCTGATTGTGATGTTTTGAGAAGCGTAGAACCACCTCTTAATTTCTGCTGTTCCCATGACCACCCAGAGCCGGATTGATAGCACCTGTTAGTGTCAAACTGGGGTCAAAACATTATGAAAGTATAAAAATACTATAAAAATGATAGTGAAAATAGTAGCAATTCATTTTCTCAGTAAAAAAAATACCAGCAATACATTCTTGAAGAAAAAAAATTAACAGTAATAAATTTTTGAAAGAAAAGAAAACTTTTGTAAATAAAATGATTAATTGTTACAGTAATTTACCCACGCACGCATGGACTCTACCAGCTATAAATAGGAGCAGGTACTGCCTTTTTGGAGAGGGAAGTTTCCAGCCGTCAGCTCTGACAGTCAGACCGAACATTCTTGCTTTAACACTCTCGTTTGTATATGTTTGTATTACTGATTCTAATAATATATTTTTTAAACTCAATTCCTCACTTGTGGCTTTATGTCTGGCCCTAACAACGCCTCAACACCCTAGGACCCTAATGTATATTGTGATATAAAATTGTTTTCTTGTTTATTACATCTACCTGAAGAGGGATGGGTTCCGTCAGGTTATCTTGCCCGAGACACACCACTACTGTTATGGCTACAGTACATGTATGCGGTGCTCCTAGGACCCTAATGCATATTGTGATATAAAATTTGTTTTCTTGTCTATTCCATTATATTGCATCAGCCTGAAGAGTGATGGGCTCCGTCAGGTCATCTTGCCCTAGATACACCACTGCTGTTATAGCTGCAGTACATGTTGTGCTCGTATGTTATGGCAATTTACCAACGCACGCATGGACTATCCCAGCTATAAATAGGAGCAGGTACTGCCTTTTTGGAGAGGGAAGTTTCCAGCAGTCAGCTCTGACAGTCGGACTGAACATTCTTGCTGTAACACACTCGTTTGCATATGTTTGTATTACTGATTCTGTTACTATATTTGGTTAACTCAATTCATCTCTTTGTGTCTTTATTTCTGGCCCTAACAAGGCCACAACAGACAGAAAGAAAGAAAGAAATTGTTATGGTAATTTACCCACGCACGCATGGCCTCTCCCACCTATAAATAGGAGCCGGTACTGCCTTTTGGCGAGGGAAGTGTCCAGCAGTCAGCTCTGACAGTCGGGCCTAACATTCTTGATGTAACACTCTCGTTTGTATAGGTTTGTATTACTGTTTCTGTTAATATATTTGTTTAACTTAATTCCTCTCTTTGTGTTTTTATTTCTGGCCCTAAAAAGGCCACAACATATAGATAATGAACAGCCTGAGATAGATAGATAGATAGATAGATAGATAGATAGATAGTGCTATGGTAATTTACTCATGCATACATGGACTCTCCCAGCTATAAATAGGAGCAGGTACTGCCTTTTGGAGAGGGAAGTTTCCAGCAATCAGCTCTGACAGTCAGACCGAACATTCTCGTTTGTATAGGTTTGTATTACTGTTTTTGTTCATATATTTGTTTAAATTAATTCCTCTCTTGTGTCTTTATTTCTGGTCCGAACAAGGCCACGACAGTAATGCTCCGAGGAAAATTAAATTTCGGCATTTAATGACCCATAAGGAGTTGATATGCCGCTAAACAAACAAACAAACAAACAAGCACTCGTTTAAATTTAAGAAAAAAATAAAATTATTTATCAAGAACTTAATTATCATGGCGAGCAATAAGAAATGGCCAGTATGGAATTAATTCTTTTATTCTGTGTTTGAAAGAATTTATGACTAAAGATGAAAAAGATCTTATCGATCTTAATTGATCTCTTGCTTACGTTTAATGGTTATGTTATGAAGACATTCCAGCGATCTGATTAAATGACAATCTCGAAGATGTGCGTTTATTCTGATCAATTTGAATTAATTTCTTCACTATTCTTAATGTATCTCCTGGGATCTCACTAATTTAAAATTTGAAGTTGTTTAATGGGTCGAGTTGGAGAATTCGCTGCAGATCGTAATAAATGCCTGTGAATCCTCGAAGGAGCTAAGTCTCTGTTTGCCGAGAAAATGAGGTCACTGCATTGCATCCGAAAGCTCTCGTGATTACTGTCGGCTACGTAACGGTGTATTTAGTAAGTGTAAGTTCTCTATTCCTCCCCCCCCCCTCGATCAGTTTGAGGTGTTAACATCTTCTGCTGATAAAACTGAATGTTTCACCCATAAATTCTCCTTAAACTCTTCCCTTGGCTCATCTAGATCATTCCTACTGTTATGGGATTTTACCTGTAACGATAATGAACCTCTTCCTGACACTATAAAGACTGCGCCTCTCAAGAGAGACATAGAGAACGGAAATGGAACGAGTCGAGACAATAGTAGTTCACTCTAAACCAGACTGACAGTCATACTAACACCTTCAACGTATTGTATTATTATTCTGTTGTAATATATCTTTGTTATTCCTACTCTTGTGTTCGTGTTGTTCTTCCTTGGTCCTAACCTTGGACCATCACATTGGTGCGAGGATATTGGACCATAACACATATAACCCGGTGCTCCTGCTATTTATCTAGCACTCCTTGATAAAATCCAAAGAGGAATCAGCAATATTATTGGCTCTGATATGTCGTCACGGCTTCAGCCACTTTAACATCATCATAGGGTTGCTTCCCTCTGCCTTTTCTATAAATACTTTGTCCGGATGAGCTCTTCGCTCTTTATTTGGTTTATTGTAAATAGTTTTGTTTTCATGTTTTAAATACTCATTGGGACTAGGTTTTTAAATTTTTGTTTTATTCCGCCCCACCCCACAGACAACGAATTGTCCATATGGGGACTAGTTAAGAT
This sequence comes from Acanthosepion esculentum, assembly GCA_964036315.1. Lineage (NCBI taxonomy): Eukaryota > Metazoa > Mollusca > Cephalopoda > Sepiida > Sepiidae > Acanthosepion > Acanthosepion esculentum. The sequence goes on from OZ038507.1 coordinate 21,854,467, forward strand.
TTTCATAAAGACAGTGAGGTATTATGGTGGATGTAGTAAGAAAGGTAAGTAAGAATGCGTTGTTTTGGCGTTAGGAATATTGTGGTATGTTTGGGTCAGTGTTTGTGGCTAGCCAAGTTTAATATTAAGACAGAAGAAGACCCATTCCCCATTTTTAGCCTTGTGCAACATTTTCTGTATTTGAAGCGGAAATAAATATCACTCTTCGGCATGGAACACATTGGGGTTTAGATTTAAAATTATTGTTTCATTCCCCTCCCTCAGAGTCAATAAATTGTACATATGGGGACTAGTTAGAATTTTCATAGAGACAATGTGGTATTATGGTGAATGTAGTAAGAAAGGTAAGAATGTGTTGCTGTGGTGTAAGGAATATTGTTGTATGTTTGGGTCAGTGTTTGTGGCTAGCTAAGTTTAGTGTTAAGACAGAACAAAACCGTCCTTTTCCCCATTTCCCATTTTTGGCCTTGTGCCACATTTTCTGTAAATAAGAAGAAATAAATATCGCTATTCACTCTGATTCCTAGACTCTAAGCGCAATACTAGACTGGCGACGTGGTCTCACCAATTAAGTTGGCTAGATGTACCCGTAAGTTCCATGCTTACAGTTTCTTGTCTTGCACTTCTCGTTCGGGAACTCCTTTCCAGCTCCATGGTTTAATCAGCGAAAATTTAAATGCAATGTCAATCGCTATCTGCCGTCCTCCTAATTACTCTTCCTCTGTTCTCGCTCCCTAGCAATTGTTCCCGTTTCTAACTCTTCCACACCAACTAAGCCCCTGTGCCTCAGTGGCCTTTGCTTCCTTGCTTGGGGTGAAGTTTATTAGTTAAATAAATAAATAAATAAATAAAAATTTACAATGAGGACCTCATCCATCTTTCCATCGAGTGTCCTTTGACTACCCCACTTCGTGTCTGCGTTCTCGTTCGTGTCGTTGAGCCCCAAAAATGTACAAAAGGCCCGCTAAAATTTCACAAGGAAACGAAAGGCGAAAAACATCACGACGAGAAACGCAAACTTGAACCCTGTTTTTAGTACTTACTTTACTCTTTTCACTTGCTCGGTTTGAGTGGAAAAGTAGGTGCCACTTGGGACAATGCCTGCTATGTCGGTCTCTTATTCTAGCAACTCTCCTCTCATCTCGACATCAAGACGCCTGGCGGGCAACACGAACAGGTGGCATTGGAGCTACTCGATGCAGAGTCTGTCCTCTCAATAAGGGCGGACCGGAACTGACTTCTTCAATCTCAACTGTAACCAATATAGACCGGCAACCGGAAATTATTAATGACTGGCTTGTTGCCGCTTAACCTCAAAAGCTCTCATTTATTTATACTTTAGTTCCCCTTTAGTCAAGTGGGAGCCTCTTAGAAAACTCTACTTCAAAACCCCCTTCCACCGGCCATAAAACACGAATCACTTGAGATTGAGATAAAATTTCACAACACCCACTCTATTTATAGGGGTACTTCGAGGAGGTATAATGGTTAGCAATCTTGTCTCCCAAGATCAATTATGTCTGAATAGTGAGTTCAGTCCTCACTGGATGACCTATACCTTCGGCCTTGTGTCGCATCTAAGCTACGCTTAGAAAACCACCACCCTAGAAAACCAACGCCCTCTATATATGAGAGTCTCCCAATCATACTGTCATAATTATTCCAAATACGATTTCAGAATTGAACATAAAATAAATGACAACGGGGAAATACCGGAAGATCAAGTTTCATAAAAATGTCACAGTAACTAGTACAAATAAATGCCAATTTTATCAAATCAGCTTAGTTAGCCACATAACTAATCATTAGAATTCCATTGAAGAGAGTTCGTAGCAGAATTAGATCAGAAATAAGGCAAGAACAAAATGTCTTCGTTCAAGACACTGGAACAAGAAAGGCTATCTTTATGATCAGTGTGCAGTCAGAAATACAAACGCAAAAAGAATAATCCCTATGTTTCATAGATCACACACAGGCATTTGATAAAATGTACAAACCGAAGATCTATTCGAAATATTACAAAAGCTTGATTTACAGGACAAACATATTCGACCAATCTCTACTCGATACAAGTAGCCTGAATCCAAATAGAGAACGTGGTTAGGGAACACTAACGGATAAGTTTTCTCGCCAGATTTAGTTAACTGAGTTTTAAAGATTTTAAATCATCAATATCCGGTTCTTTGTCGCCTGACCTCAAAAGTTTAGGGGACACTAAGAGATACGTTTTCTCACCAGATTTATTTCACTGAAAAAGTTTTCAAGATTTTTTTTTTTTACTTTTGTATTTTTCCTTGTTTGAATAGGAAATGTATTTTTGGTCCCTTTATCGATATAAAGAAGAATTGACTGATTTAAAATGTTTGCCTTTGAACCTTTAATGTTGTAAGAAAACAAAAATTATCGAAATTTGACAAATTCTGTCTCTCTTCTGCAACAATGAAACTCCGCATTTGGAATAGAAAGGAACTCGAAGTTTTGTCTCGTATTCTTCTGACCATTCCATGACTGATTATCCTGTCTTCAAGCGTTTCGACAATGTCTTCAATATTACACGCTTTCATGACAAGACAGCTGCCCATGAAGCCTTCAGGAATTTTATTGACCAGAGAAATTCTGACATTTGGTGCCAGGCTACAAACTGTATTGTTATACATTCGCAGAAATGTATTGTAGTCAGCGGTGCATGTTTCGATTAAAACCATTTTTCAAGACATTTTTTTTTTCTTTTTTATTTCAGTTTTCCGTTATTCGCAGTTTCAGTGCGACATTAATTCCTCGATAATCTAATTTATCATTAAATAACAAAATTAACTGATTTAACCTTTTTTCCGCCGCGTCATCTTTTTTAGAAGAACAAAAAAAATAGACCGAAATGTTAGAAATCCCGTCTGTCTGCTACCACAATGAAACTCTGTCTATCGAACAAACTGGAAATCGAGGTTTTGTGTGAACCATTGTATTCACTAGACCTTCTCTTTGACTGGCGATCATGTCCTAAAGCAGTTCGACAGCTTCCCAATCAATAAATGTTTTTAATAACCAGAAAGCTACTAAAGAAATTCAGAAAATTCTGTGTTTTGGAACAGGAGCATAAATTTCTGTGTTTAAACATTAGCAGAATGGGTGTGTCGAAGTCAACAGCTTTGACTGAAATGTGCTCCATCTTTGCTTTTCTTTCTTTTTTTTTCTAGATCTAATAAAGTATTAGGAAACAGGGAGAGTAATGAACTGTTATTTTAGAAGAGGAAATTTACCACAATGTTACAAATCTTGTCTCTACTCTCGATGACCAGAGATTGGTAGCAGATCTCTCCTTCGATCTTAGATGTAACATTTCGATGGAAGGAAAGAAAATAAACTGACTGGTTACATTCAAGGCATTGAATTACATTTTATTATCACCGATCGGGCGCTGAACTATCACTAATCACTATGAATGGATGTTCCCTAAGGGAGGTCCCATGACTTGAGCACCTATTGGGATTTGAAACCAGGGGAACTCATACATACGGTCCATCGCTAAAGATGCTGGAAAAAGGGTCGGTCCCTGCACCGCAAGTACCTGACTCATTCTGCAATATGCTTATTTTACGAGAGCCAGATGAGGCCTAAAATGGAGTACTGCTGCCATATATGGACAGGAGCTGCCTAGTTCTAATTTACACTGTAGAATCAGCTTTAGAACTAATAAGCGGTAAAGGCAATTATCCTCGTTGGGGCATGACAGCTCATGAGGACTGTAGTAGGTTTAGGATCGGTTCGGTGGTGATGAAACTTTACTAGCTTTGTTTCCCGGGTAATCTCATCATCATGACAGAAGCTAACCTCCATGAGAGCGAATCGTTGCGCCTTCCCGGGATTACATTCTTAGCTAACAGGAAGTTAAAAGTTTAAATGGAATCTATTATTAAGTCTGCTGCTAGGAAAATTAGTTCACCGTGTCATGCTAAACAATTTTGATTTCCTGAATCTATTTTACATATTTGTAAGTCAGTCATTTGTCCATGTTTTAAATATTGCTGCCACATATGGTCCGGTAAACCTGGAGAATATTTGAAGATTTCTGATAAAATCCAAAGAGGAATCAGCAATATTATTGGTCTTGATCTGGCTGCTCGGATTCAGTCACTTTCCCACTACCATAAGGTTGCCTCTCTGTGTCATATTTATAAATACTTTCATGGTAATTGTTCAGATCTGTTCTTTTTCTATGGTAACTATACGTTTTGAATATAAGGTGTCCCTGCTATTTACCTTGAGTTCCTTGATAAAACCCAAAGAAGAATCAGCAATATTATTGGTCTTGATCTAGCTGCTCGGCTACAGTCACATTCCCACTGCCATAAGTTTGCCTCTTTGTGTGATTTTTATAAATCCTTTCATGTAATTGTTCAGATAGGTTCTTTGCTATGTTAACTATAACTTTTGAATATAAGGTGTGCCTGCTATTTATCTTGAGCTCCTTGATAAAATCAAAAGAAGAATCAGAAATATTATTGGTCTTGATCTGGCTGCTAGGCTACAGTCACGTTCCCACCGCCATTAGGTTGCCTGTCTGTGTCATTTCTATGAATACTTACATGTTAATTTTTCATTTGACGATAGAATTTTGAATTTAAGCGCAGTACTAGATTATCGACCTGGCCTCCTATATTCACGGTTGGATTGGCTAGATAGAACCGTGAATTCTACGTTAACAGAATATTTTCGTTTCCTTGGTCAGACGATAAATAACGTCCGACATCAACGTCAGGAGGTTTTGTGGTGCATGGAACCACCTTTTATTTGCTGACCTTCCCAGGTTCACCCTGACCCGGAGTTGTAGCAACTTATGGGCAATTCGTTACCATCCTTAAATGGGGTTAAACACTATGAAAGTGTAAAAGTATGTTTTAATACCAGAAATAACTTTTTGTAAATATTTATAACCAGCAATGCATTTATGAAAAAAAAATATTACCAGCAATACAAAATTTGTCGCCATTGAGGTTGATATGTCGTAAAACAAAACAAATCAAACAGTTTGATTTCTCACACTTCTCACTTGTGAGACTCTTTTAAGTAACGCAATAGAAGGCACGGTGGAGTAATGGATAGCGGCTGGGATCGAGGAATCGGTGAGTCGAGTTCAAATTTCAGAGGAGTCACGTTGGAGTAATGGATAGCGGCTGGGATTGAGGAATCGGTGAGTCGAGTTCAAATTCCAGAGGAGTCACGTTGGAGTAATGGATAGCGGCTCGGATTGAGGAATCGGAGAGCCGAGTTCAAATTCCAGAGGAGTCACGATGGAGTAATGTATATCGGCTGGGATTGAGGAATCGGTGAGTCGAGTTCAAATTCCAGAGGAGCCACGATGGAGTAACGGATAGCGGCTGGGATTGAGGATTCGGAGAGTTCGAATTCCAGTCGAATCCATGACATTCATTCAGTTGGGAAATGTAGGGATCATCAATTTCCCCCACCAATAAATAGCAGGATAGACTGAGTTCTATAGGCTTGGGTGGCAAATGATCTAGAAAGACAACCCTGAAATCAAAACCTGATCCTCCAGGTTGGGGGTGGCGCAGTAGGTTAATAACCTACTCACTTAAAAACTGGCTTGTTAAAAAACACCTCAACCTGCAAATTATACATTGGAGATACCAAGGCTATAGAACATAGTCTGTCCTGCTATTTACCCGTAGTCGGAGTGGGGAGAGAAAAAGAGGATTCATACCTTTCTTAAGGGTATTAGCATGTAAGTGAATGTAATGGATTTGACTGGAATTCGAACTTGGCTCTACGATTCCTCAATCTGAGCCACTATCCATTACTCAACTGTGCCTCTCACGGAATGTTACAGATAAGAAATAGGAAGAATTCTTTTTTTTTTTGCATCCATTTTATTCAAGGTGACCCAAGCTTTAGCTATGCAGATTTTGGAATGATCAGTCAGTTATGTGCCATATGTGATACACGCTTAGACAATCATGTATCTTTCGATACATGACTGACGAGGCAGATTATTTTTTCCTGCAGTAGGTTGCCATTTCTTTCTGCGGTAGACCAGTTGCCATCCAAGGCTATAGAACCCGGTCTGTCCTGTTATTTACCCATAGCTATGGGGAGAAGAAAAGGATTCATACCTTTCCCAAGGGTATTAGCACGTAAGTGAATGTAATGGATTCGACTGGAATTCGAACTCGGCTCTCCGGTTCCGAGTTTTAATTCCAGTCGAATCCATTACATTCACTTACGTGCTAATAAGTGAATATTAGCACGAATGCAAATTATAAATGGAAGATGCCAAAATCAAACAAGTATAAAACTTTAAATATCTTGGAAGTGTTCTAACAATGGACGGAAAATATGACACTGAAATCCGAAGATCTGAGATAGCCAAAGATGCATTTCAAAAGCTAAGACATAGAAAACCTTCGTTAGTGTCGTAGCATACCTACGGACAATAATGGGTATGTCACCATTCACATAAATACAGTCGTAAATACTGTATGTTGGCTTGCAGTTGGAGATTCGTACTTGTTCTGTGAGGGGCCGAACAATTCAGAGCAACCTGCATCTGATCCGCACGATCATAGAGGGTGTAAAAGACGACGACGAGGCCGCGCTGATCAATTTGGATCAGTTCAAGGCATTTGATAGGGTCGACCATCGCTACCTTGCTGCTGCCCTGCAGGCTGCCGGATTCGCACCAGACTTCTGCCGCTAGATAAGCCTCCTGTATCGCTCCTCCAGTGCTGTGGTACATGTAAACGGTAAGCTGTCAGGCGCATTTGCTCTGTCTAGGTCGGTTCGACAAGGTTGTCCACTGTCGCCCCTACTTTATGCTTTGGCGTTGGAGCCTCTCCTTCGCCGGCTGAGGGATGTGGCGCGCAGTCCAGCCCTACGCGGAATCGCCGTTCCTGGATGGGCTTGAGCCAGGGTTTCTGCGTACGCCGATGACGTATCTGTTTTTGTGTCGTCCCGCAGCGAAATTGAGGCGGTACTGAAGGCGCTTGATCGGTACGGAAAGGTGACAGGGGCCAAGAGTAACCGCGACAAGTCGTCCGGCTTGCGGTTAGGTGCCTGGAAAGGGGTCGATCTTCCGGGGACCTTCGGTTGGACGGACGGTCCTGTCCGCATGCTTGGAGTGTAGTTTGGACCCGACCTCCAACTGGAGAAAAATTGGTCTGAAGTACGAGCAAAGGTCGACGGAGTCGGTCAGACTTGGCGTCGACGGAGGTTGTCCGTGAAAGACAGGGCGGAGGCGTGTGCCACTTACGTTTTCGCTATTGTCCTTTATCGATTGTCCTTACTTCCTCTCTATGACGACCATAGGAAGCCACTCGAGCGCTCGCTATGCTCCATTTTATGGAGGGGACGCGGGAATCGGTTCGACAGACGAGTCTGTGCACAATGTCCGTGTTATGGGGGTAGGCTAGGGATGCCACACTTGGCGAGCCACAAAATCGCCACGAGGTTGGCTTTCCTACACCGCGCGTTGACAGGAGATTCTATTATGGCGGGGATTGTTAGGGACGCGTTCCCTCGCTTTACTATCAATTCCCGCATCTCGCGGGTTGAGCGCCTTCGTAAACCCCAGGATCAATCGGATTTCCTTCGCGAGTGTCGGTCGGCCTTGTTGGCCCTTCCTTGGTCCAGTGACCTTTCACGGCCTAGGAAGGTCTTCTATCGTCTTCTAGTGGAGCGGGTCGCGAAGAATCCTCTACGTGAGCGGCTCGACTTGTCGGAGGAAGAGTTTCGCTCTTTCTGGTTTTGGGGGCCAACGACGGATTATCTCAGTAACCCTGAGTTTTCGCTTACTTGGCGATTGATTCGGAATCGGCTGCCTCTCAATGACAAAGTCTTCATATGGGGCTTGGCGGATTTGCCAGACTGTGAACGGTGTGGCCTTGGTCTGGAAGAAACGGCGTTGCACGCCTTCTACAATTGTCCCCGTGTCCGCTCCTTATGGGACCATGTCGGCGAGGTGACGGCTCGTCTTGCTCCCGAAAAGCTCGTGCTCATTGATCGCGCATACGCGTGTGACAATGTGTTGCCCCCGTATTCTGAGGTAAAACGAATGGTGTTTCTTACGCTACTGGCCATGGCCCGAATGGTGATTTGGACGACGCGAACGGAGAAAGTTTTGCGAGGCAACCGTCTTTCTCATCAGGATCTGATCCGATTATTTGAGCATCAGCTCAAGATGAAGATCAGAACTGATAGAAAACGATTGCATTCGACAGTCTTCAGTGAAAGGTGGGTGAAAGAAGCGAGCTTGGTTCGTTGAACCGGACTAGCGTTGATTTTCCCTTTTACGTCAACCTACGTCACATCGGGGTGGTTTCCTGCGGAGCCCTCCTCTTGGTTAGGTTTGACAAGCTTTGGTGTACCTAGTTAATGTGAGTAAGTGTTGTTCCTGGCCTGCTTCCGGCTACTTCTTTGGTTATGATTCAAATCGAGATTCCGAACCTCCACAGTTTGTTTTGGCCCCCTTTTCATCTCGACTGGGCCAGCTTTATATTTTTCCATGCACGTATTATATTTTATCCTTTTCTCACCCCCGTAGTGAGAGAGCTTCTTGATTTTGTCCAATGGGCAGAATACAGCGCCCTCTCTTTTTTGAGGGTTGGACGGGCCCTACTAACGTCAGTTATGTTTATTTTACTTTGTGTTGAGTTTTAGTTTATTATTGGGTTCATCTCCCTCCCCTCTCATTCTTCATTATTAGAATTTTATATATATATATTTATTATCATTAAATTTTTAAGGCATGGGGTCGCGTTTTGTAGGTTCTCCTTGAGAAGATACGTTATTATTGTGGATGGAGGATTGATTGGCGACGGACGAGTTCTTATGGTGAATGTGGAAACTGTAATGTGTGAATGAATCGTGAATCGGATTAGCTAGGTATAAGATAGTTAGTGAGGACCAAGCCTCAACCCTTCCCCATTTTGGCCTTGTGCCCTAATTGTATTTTATATACAATAAATATACTGTAGTTGGAGATTCGTCTCCAGCTGTGCTGGTCAAACTCTCTGCCTCCGAGCAGAGAGGATCCACAGACGACGCTATGGCTAGGGCATAGTATCGTCTCGGGAACCAGCTACCCGACCCCTTCTTATACGGGGTCTACGAGGAATTTTTGTCCGAGCCTACTGGTTCGGATACCCCACATTAAATTCTGACCGCGTGGGCTGGTTGGTAGATATCATGCAGTTGTGGAATTCACTTGACTCATTTCTTGCAGTTAACTGCTTCTACGTGCCTCTGGCGAATCTTATATGTGTTGTTCTTGTCCTAAGTATTATCGTTCATTACCAACCATCGTGTGATTATTCTATTTAAAAACATTCTCTAGGTTACAACAGAAAAAAGAAAAGAGCACTGAACTGTTATGTGATATCTCTCCTCCTAAATGCCAGTGAATGTTTATTAAGAGCTACAAATGACAGGAAGCTGTGGAGAGCCATAATCGCCTACTTCATGGGGAACACAGCACATAAAGATGAAGAAGTAATGATTATGTTTGACGAATGCGTAATTTGGTTACATTTTCAACCAGAAATTACTTAATTCAGCTTCGTGAGTTAGCAGCCAAAAAAATAAAAAATAAATAAATAAAAGGTTTTACTCAAATAAGTGTTGTTTTTTTAAGCATTTCACCCCAAGCAAGGCGGGAGTGCCACTAGCACGCAAGGGGTTACAGAGAGTTGGAGCAAGAGTAAAAAGGGGGTTTTGAGGAAAGGATATAGAGTAGAACGGGGATCAGGATCAAGGCATCAGAAGATGTCGATTGACATCACATTTGAATATTTCAAGATTATATCTATCAGGGAAGCATGTAGCAGGAAAGGAGTTTCACTGACGGGAAGTGCGAGATAAGAAGCCGGTATAGTAAGAAGAGGCGGTTACATTTATCTGTTTCGGCAGTGAAAGGGTGGGACCTATTTGCCAACCTAGTAGCACGCTTAGATTCATGCGGTTGGATGTAGCCCGTCAGAGCAGTTGCCATGAAAATATTTGTAGAAAAGACAGAGGGAAGGCACAGCACGTTTGTGACAAAGTAACTGTAGACGAGATGCCAGATCAGGACCTATCACATTGCATATCCGGCTTTGGATTTTGTCTAGGACCTCGAGATGAACAGCGGGGATACCAGATTGACTCTAACAACGAAAAAATATATATTTCTTTATTTTCATTGATCAGAAGTGTGTAAATGTTAAGAAATTCACCACCCACAAAGAACTAACAGCGAAACAGATTCTTACAGATTCGGGAATTAGCGGCCCCCGCAAAAAAAACGGCCAGATGAAAACAAGCAAAAACTGACGCATCTTTTTTTTGTTTTTTGTTTTTTCATAAAATATAAACTGGATAAAACCTTGAACAATGAGTTTGAAAACGTTACTTGAAAATGTCAAATTTCTTTCAGAAAATGAATTTTTTCTTCATTCTTTTTCGGTAATTTAGATATTCAGTTATTCGGAATTTCGAAAATGACGTGATCAGTTATCCGGAATTTTGAAAATGGCGTGATCAGTTATCCGGAATTTTGGAAATGGCGTGATCGATTATCCGGAATTTTGAAAATGGCGTGATCAGTTATGCGGACATTTGAAAATGGCGTGATCGATTATCCGGAATTTTGAAAAAGAGGTGGTTAATTATGCGAAATTTTGAATAATCCGAACATATATTTGAACCCTTACCCCAATATGTCCAGATAATCGAGAAAGTTTTGTATATGAAGTTATATACGGCTACTTTCTAGGAATATATATATATATATATATATATATATATATATATATATATATATATATATATATATATAATTTAATTTAAAGAAAACCAGACAAGTTTATGGTTCCATGGTTATAATTTATTTCTCCAGAGACTTTCTTTTTCCCTGGATCATCAGACCTCACTTCCAAGGATGAAAAAAATGAATTTAAACTTTTGAAGGAGAGTATTAAGCTGATGTAAGGTCATATAGAGAGTGGTGAGAGACAGAGTGACAGACATGGTCGAAATAAGAGAGGGAAGGGAGAGATACGAATGCTTTTAAATTTATTTTTATTACAATACTTATAGTCAGGAAGGAGGTAAGGATCAGACATTGACCGATTTAACAGGTCACATCATCTTAAAAATTCTCTGATAACCAATCCTGGGTTACAATGTTTTTGTGAGAAGGGGCAGAGTCTTGTTGAAAGACATGGTCTTCCATTGCATGCTTTATTTATCCAGGGCTTAACAACCGTTTTAAGAACATTAATGTATCCAGCAGCATTGACCCTTAAACTTTTGAAGGAGAGTATTAAGCTGATGTTAGGTCATATAGAGAGTGGTGAGAGATAGAGTGACAGACATGGTCGAAATAAGAGAGGGAAGGGAGAGATAATTAACTGCTTCTACGTGCCTCTGGCAAATCTTATATGTGTTGTTCTTGTCCTAAGTATTATCGTTCATTACCAACCTTCGTGTGATTATTCTATTTAGTAACATTCTCTAGGTTAAATTGTGGGAAAATTTAAGGTGGCTTGAAATGACTTTCACTGCTCACAACTCTTAAAACCATCACAGTAGCCGGATATTTGGTGTGCATCACCCTGGGTACTTCGGAAGGAGATGCACATAGCCACCTGTCATTCCGTCTGTGTGTTTTCTGATCTTGGCCAAAGTTTTTTTTTTCGTCAGAGAAAAACCAAAGCATGCCATGTTCACTTTGTTCAGCAACAATTTTAAAGGCATGAGACGGATTTCCTGTGTCTTCGCCGATATGAATTGGCCTTTCCTCATTACACATGACTTATATCGAACGTCTTGATCTACCACGGTTCTGATAGTCCACTCTGATACCTGAAGTTCTTTGGCGCTGGACCTCATTGATCTTCCGGGGTTCTCATCAATTATGTTTTGAACATTCCGTATCAATGTTGGTGTTCTCACGGCATCAGAGCGCTGTGAATGCTTTTCTCTTTTTGCAACAGTGGAAACATTACATCCCTCTAGCTCCAACCGAAACTTATGAACAAATGATCTGGCAACATGTAAAACGTTAGTGATTTTTAAATCACTATGTTTTACAGCGAAAGCATCAGTGACTTCATGTTTTTTTTCATTTCTTGGGTTGACATCTTCCTCTGACTGGTTTATCTGAAATAAAAAAAAAATATATTATAAATGATTTGAGTGTGTAGTGAACTTAAAACAATATGTCCTCAAATAGCACTCGCACCCTGTATATTAACGTTATATCCCTAAATATTATTCTTTATCATTTATGAATTGCTGTGCATCCTTAGGAAAGATAGTGGAGTGGTTTCACGTTGCCTGCATCCCTGATTTGGTGTTCACGGTCTTTCTTCCATTACGCTGATTGTCATCCAAAACTAGGTATCCCTACCTACCATAGCCAAAAGCTGCAGGAAGAAGAGATGTGTTTAAGCCAGAGAAATGTGGATTTTACACACAAACACACACACATATATATATATATATATATATATATATATATGTATGTATATATATATTTAAGACATTTTTATGTTCCTACATTCTTTTTATAGATACAAGTATTTAAGTAAATGCTCTGTTTTATAATAAACGGTATTAATAAATATTTACTGGCCTGAATGTCTGAGAAATTTTCATTAAACTATTCGTCCTCCGACAGGAATCGAACGTGTATCCTGTACGGAACCGCCACATAGCCTGACGTGCCTTTAACCACAGAGCCACAGATGATCTTTCAATAAGAAAGGTCGATTTTACTGCTTTTAAAATACAATCTTCCAATCTATTAAAATTTCTCAAACATTCAGGCCGGTAAATGTTGTTTAATACTGTTTATTATAAACAAAGCATTTACTTAAATATTTGTATCTATAAAAAGAATATATAAACATAAAAAATGTCGTAAAATAATTGTCGGACTTTGTCCATTTCATAATATATATATATATATATATATATATATATATATATATATATATATATATATATATATATATATATATATATATATATATATATATATGGAATTTGAACCCAGCTAGCGAATTTCCTTCTTCGCGCCGATAGCGGTTAGACTGTCCTTGCATAGACACGAGCTTTATATACATATTTACAGGGAAGGAAATTAAGAATACGAAAATGAGATCTCTTGCGATAATTAAGGCACATTTTCACTTTTCGATTGCATGGAACTCTAATTCCGGCCTGTTGCTTCCATCTCTGATATTCATGATAATAAACAGCGCACAAAACATTAAATATACGATTCGAAAAGACATGGGTGGGAGCATCATTGGACAAGGACATGTTACGTCATGCAACAAAGCTGACCAATGAGATTTACAGGGCTATCCGTAAACAGGATTTGTAACGAGACAAATAAGCACGTCACCTGATAATGACAGCTTTGTCATTATAGATATAGATAAAGATATAGATGTAGATATAGATATATAGATATGTAGATAATATTAGTGGTAAATATACACATATATATGCAATCATATATCTAAAATATGTAAATATATATACATACATTCGTCCCACACTCTCATACATACACTCTAACTAAATTTTATTTTTTATTCCCGGAGTTGTTTTTTTTTTCTGTTTTCTTTTTGAATTTGTAGGTCTGATGAATTTGATCGTATTTACGAATCCAATGGAATAAATTATGACCATGGAATATTAGTGTGTAAGCTTTTTAATATATATATATATATATATATATATATATATATATATATATATATATATATATATATATATATATATATATAGTAGAGAGAGATCTCAAACGTGCTCGTGTCGCAAATAGCGTACTGGTCCCTTGGCTGATTAATATGCGTAAAAAGTGAACAGGTAATTGCAGTTGGGAGAGATGGATAGTCTTACGCTGGCTCAAACAGGTAGTTCTCAACAGCCACGGACTTGAATACAGTTGGCGCACACAAGCTGGTCAGTTCAGCATGAGGAATCGAAATGATATATTTTATCATACGGCTCATTAACACAACGAAAGCCTGGCCTACTCAAATTTGACTAGCGTCATTTAGAGACTCTCACACGATCTCCAGATATAAAGAGGCTACCAATATATTGTTTAAGTAAGAGAAATGTGGATTTTACACACACACACACACATATATACGTGGCGCCAAGGATAAAAGCTCTACATAACATCAGCGATGGAAATGATTGCAGAAAAAGCAGAGGGAATGTTAGATCCATATGGAAAATACATGGATTTCCCAAGTAGATGATATGAACCCGACCAGAGCGCTTATATTAATGTGTTCGGGGCACCTAGGATAAAAGCCCTACAGAACAAAAGCGATGGAAATGATTGCAGAAAAGTCAGAGGGAATGTTTGATCCAATTGAAGAATACATGGATTTCCCATGTAGATGTTATGAACCCGACCGGAGCGCTTAAGTTTATGCGGTCGGGGCACCAAGGATAAAATCTCTACATAACATCAGCGATTAAAATGGTTGCAGAAAACACAGAGGGAATGATTGATCCATATGAATAATACATGGATTTCCCAAGTAGATGCTATGAACCCGACCGTAGCGCTTCAATTAATGTGGTCGGGGCACCTAGGATAAAAGCACTACAGAACAATAGCGATGGAAATGATAGCAGAAAATTCAGAGGGAATGTTTGATCCAATTGAAGAATACATGGATTTCCCATGTAGATGTTATGAACCCGACCGGAGCGCTTTAGTTTATGTGGTCGGGGCGCCAAGGATAAAAGCTCTACATAACATCAGCGATGGAAATGATTGCAGAAAAAGCAGAGGGAATGTTAGATCCATATGGAAAATACATGGATTTCCCAAGTAGATGATATGAACCCGACCAGAGCGCTTATATTAATGTGTTCGGGGCACCTAGGATAAAAGCCCTACAGAACAAAAGCGATGGAAATGATTGCAGAAAAGTCAGAGGGAATGTTTGATCCAATTGAAGAATACATGGATTTCCCATGTAGATGTTATGAACCCGACCGGAGCGCTTAAGTTTATGCGGTCGGGGCACCAAGGATAAAATCTCTACATAACATCAGCGATTAAAATGGTTGCAGAAAACACAGAGGGAATGATTGATCCATATGAATAATACATGGATTTCCCAAGTAGATGCTATGAACCCGACCGTAGCGCTTCAATTAATGTGGTCGGGGCACCTAGGATAAAAGCACTACAGAACAATAGCGATGGAAATGATAGCAGAAAATTCAGAGGGAATGTTTGATCCAATTGAAGAATACATGGATTTCCCATGTAGATGTTATGAACCCGACCGGAGCGCTTTAGTTTATGTGGTCGGGGCACCAATGATAAAATCTCTACATAACATCAGCGATTAAAATGATTGCAGAAAACACAGAGGGAATGTTTGATCCATATGAATAATACATGGATTTCCCAAGTAGATGATATGAACCCGACCGGAGTGCTTCAATTAATGTGGTCGGGGCACCTAGGATAAAAGCACTACAGAACAATAGCGATGGAAATGATTGCAGAAAAGTCAGAGGGAATGTTTGATCCAATTGAAGAATACATGGATTTCCCATGTAGATGTTATGAACCCGACCGGAGCGCTTAAGTTTATGTGGTCGGGGCACCAAGGATAAAATCTCTACATAACATCAGTGATTAAAATGATTGCAGAAAACACAGAGGGAATGTTTGATCCATATGAATAATACATGGATTTCCCAAGTAGATGATATGAACCCGACCGGAGTGCTTCAATTAATGTGGTCGGGGCACCTAGGATAAAAGCACTACAGAACAATAGCGATGGAAATGATGGCAGAAAAGTCAGAGGGAATGTTTGATCCAATTGAAGAATACATGGATTTCCCATGTAGATGTTATGAACCCGACCGGAGCGCTTAAGTTTATGTGGTCGGGGCACCAAGGATAAAATCTCTACATAACATCAGCGATTAAAATGATTGCAGAAAACACAGAGGGAATGTTTGATCCATATGAATAATACATGGATTTCCCAAGTAGATGATATGAACCCGACAGGAGCGCTTCAATTAATGTGGTCGGGGCACCTAGGATAAAAGCACTACAGAACAATAGCGATGGAAATGATTGCAGAAAAGTCAGAGGGAATGTTTGATCCAATTGAAGAATACATGGATTTATCATGTAGATGTTATGAACCCGACCGGAGCGCTTAAGTTTATGTGGTCGGGGCACCAAGGTTAAAATCTCTACATAACATCAGCGATTAAAATGATTGCAGAAAACACAGAGGGAATGTTTGATCTATATGGAAAGTACATGGATTTCCCAAGTAGATGCTATGAACCCGACCGGAGTGCTTCAATTAATGTGGTCGGGGCACCTAGGATAAAAGCACTACAGATTAATAGCGATGGAAATGATGGCAGAAAAGTCAGAGGGAATGTTTGATCCAATTGAAGAATACATGGATTTCCCATGTAGATGTTATGAACCCGACCGGAGCGCTTAAGTTTATGTGGTCGAGGCACCAAGGATAAAATCTCTACATAACATCAGCGATGGAAATGATTGCAGAAAACACAGAGTGAATGTTTGATCCATATGAATAATACATGTATTTCCCAAGTAGATGCTATGAACCCGACCGGAGCGCTTCAATTAATGTGGTCGGGGCACCTAGGATAAAAGCACTACAGAACAATAGCGATGGAAATGATTGCAGAAACGTCAGAGGGAATGTTTGATCCAATTGAAGAATACATGGATTTCCCATGTAGATGTTATGAACCCGACCGGAGCGCTTAAGTTTATGTGGTCGGGGCACCAAGGATAAAATCTCTACATAACATCAGCGATGGAAATTATTGCAGAAAACACAGAGGGAATGTTTGATCCATATGAATAATACATGGATTTCCCAAGTAGATGCTATGAACCCGACCGGAACGCTTCAATTAATGTGGTCGGGGCACCTAGGATAAAAACACTACAGAACAATAGCGATGGAAATGATTGCAGAAAAGTCTGAGGGAATGTTTGATCCAATTGAAGAATACATGGATTTCCCATGTAGATGTTATGAACCCCACCGGGGCGCTTATGTTTATGTGGTCGGGAAACCAATGATATAATCTCTACATAATATTAGCGATGGAAATGATTGCAGAAAACACAGAGGGAATGTTTGATCCATATGAATAATACATGGATTTCCCAAGTAGATGATATGAACCCGAGAGGAGCGCTTCAATTAATGTGGTCGGGGCAACTAGGATAAAAGCACTTCAGAACAATAGCGATGGAAATGATTGCAGAAAAGTCAGAGGGAATGTTTGATCCAATTGAAGAATACATGGATTTCCCATGTAGATGTTATGAACCCGAGCCGAGCGCTTAAGTTTATGTGGTCGGGGCACCAAGGATAAAATCTCTACATAACATCAGCGATGCAAATGTTTGCAGAAAACACAGAGGGAATGTTTGATCCATATGAATAATACATGGATTTCCCAAGTAGATGATTTGAACCCGAGAGGAGCGCTTCAATTAATGTGGTCGGGGCACCTAGGATAAAAGCACTTCAGAACAATAGCGATGGAAATGATTGCAGAAAAGTCAGAGGGAATGTTTGATCCAATTGAAGAACACATGGATTTCCCATGTAGATGTTATGAACCCGAGCCGAGCGCTTAAGTTTATGTGGTCGGGGCAGCAAGGATAAAATCTCTACATAACATCAGCGATGGAAATGATTGCAGAAAACACAGAGGGAATGTTTGATGCATATGAATAATACATGGATTTCCCAAGTAGATGATGTGAACCCGAGAGGAACGCTTCAATTAATGTGGTCGGGGGACCTAGGATAAAAGCACTACAGAACAATAGCGATAGAAATGATTGCAGAAAAGTCAGAGGGAATGTTTGATCCCATTGAAGAATACATGGTTTTCCCATGTAGATGTTATGAACACGAGCCGAGCGCTTAAGTTTATATGGTCGGGGCACCAAGGATAAAATCTCTACATAACATCAGCGATGGAAATGATTGCAGAAAACACAGAGGGTATGTTTGATCCATATGAATAATACATGGATTTCCCAAGTAGATGATATGAACCCGACCAGAGCGCTTATATTAATGTGGTCGGGGCACCTAGGATAAAAGCACTACAGAACAATAGCGATGGAAATGATTGCAGAAAAGTCAGAGGCAATGTTTGATCCAATTGAATAATACCTGGATTTCCCATGTAGATGTTATGAACACGACCGGAGCGCTTAAGTTTATGTGGTCGGGGCACCAATGATAAAATCTCTACATAACATTAGCGATGGAAATGATTGCAGAAAACACAGAGGGAATGTTTGATCCATATGAATAATACATGGATTTCCCAAGTAGATGATATGAACCCGAGAGGAGCGCTTCAATTAATGTGGTTTGGGCACCTAGGATAAAAGCACTACAGAACAATAGCGATGGAAATGATTGCAGAAAAGTCAGAGGGAATGTTTGATCCAATTGAAGAATACATGGATTTCCCATGTAGATTTTATGAACCCGACCGGGGCGCTTAAGTTTATGTGGTAGGGGCACCAATGATAAAATCTCTACATAACATCAGAGATTAAAATGATTGCAGAAAACACAGAGGGAATGTTTGATCCATATGAATAATACATGGATTTCCCAAATAGATCTTATGAACCCGACCGGGGCGCTTAAATTAATGTGGTCGGGGCACCTAGGATAAAAGCACTTCAGAACAATAGCGATGGAAATGATTGCAGAAAAGTCAGAGGGAATGTTTGATCCAATTGAAGAACACATGGATTTCCCATGTAGATGTTATGAACCCGAGCCGAGCGCTTAAGTTTATGTGGTCGGGGCAGCAAGGATAAAATCTCTACATAACATCAGCGATGGAAATGATTGCAGAAAACACAGAGGGAATGTTTGATGCATATGAATAATACATGGATTTCCCAAGTAGATGATGTGAACCCGAGAGGAACGCTTCAATTAATGTGGTCGGGGCACCTAGGATAAAAGCACTACAGAACAATAGCGATAGAAATGATTGCAGAAAAGTCAGAGGGAATGTTTGATCCCATTGAAGAATACATGGTTTTCCCATGTAGATGTTATGAACACGAGCCGAGCGCTTAAGTTTATATGGTCGGGGCACCAAGGATAAAATCTCTACATAACATCAGCGATGGAAATGATTGCAGAAAACACAGAGGGTATGTTTGATCCATATGAATAATACATGGATTTCCCAAGTAGATGATATGAACCCGACCAGAGCGCTTATATTAATGTGGTCGGGGCACCTAGGATAAAAGCACTACAGAACAATAGCGATGGAAATGATTGCAGAAAAGTCAGAGGCAATGTTTGATCCAATTGAATAATACCTGGATTTCCCATGTAGATGTTATGAACACGACCGGAGCGCTTAAGTTTATGTGGTCGGGGCACCAATGATAAAATCTCTACATAACATTAGCGATGGAAATGATTGCAGAAAACACAGAGGGAATGTTTGATCCATATGAATAATACATGGATTTCCCAAGTAGATGATATGAACACGAGACGAGCGCTTCAATTAATGTGGTTTGGGCACCTAGGATAAAAGCACTACAGAACAATAGCGATGGAAATGATTGCAGAAAAGTCAGAGGGAATGTTTGATCCAATTGAAGAATACATGGATTTCCCATGTAGATTTTATGAACCCGACCGGGGCGCTTAAGTTTATGTGGTAGGGGCACCAATGATAAAATCTCTACATAACATCAGAGATTAAAATGATTGCAGAAAACACAGAGGGAATGTTTGATCCATATGAATAATACATGGATTTCCCAAATAGATCTTATGAACCCGACCAGGGCGCTTAAATTAATGTGGTCGGGGCACCTAGGATAAAAGCACTACAGAACAATAGCGATGGAAATGATTGCAGAAAAGTCTGAGAGAATGTTTGATCCAATTGAAGAATACATGGATTTCCCATGTAGATGTTATGAACCCGAGCCGAGCGCTTAAGTTTATGTGGTCGGGACACCAATGATATAATCTCTACATAACATTAGCGATGGAAATGATTGCAGAAAACACAGAGGGAATGTTTGATCCATATGAATAATACATGGATTTCCCAAGTAGATGATATGAACCCGAGAGGAGCGCTTCAATTAATGTGGTCGGGGCAACTAGGATAAAAGCACTACAGAACAATAGCTATGGAAATGATTGCAGAAAAGTCAGAGGGAATGTTTGATCCAATTGAAGAATACATGGATTTCCCATGTGGATGTTATGAACCCGAGCCGAGCGCTTAAGTTTATGTGGTCGGGGCACCAAGGATAAAATCTCTACATAACATCAGCGATTAAAATGATTGCAGAAAACACAGAGGGTATGTTTGATCCATATGAATAATACATGGATTTCCCAAGAAGATGATATGAACCCGAGAGGAACGCTTCAATTAATGTGGACCGGGCACCTAGGATAAAAGCACTACAGAACAATAGCGATGGAAATGATTGCAGAAAAGTCAGAGGGAATGTTTGCTCCAATTGAAGAATACATGGATTTCCCATGTAGATTTTATGAACCCGACCGGGGCGCTTAAGTTTATGTGGTCGGGGCACCAATGATAAAATCTCTACATAACATTAGCGATGGAAATGATTGCAGAAAACACAGAGGGAATGTTTGATTCATATGAATAATACATGAATTTCCCAAGTAGATGATATGAACCCGAGAGGAGCGCTTCAATTAATGTGGTTTGGGCACCTAGGATAAAAGCACTACAGAACAATAGCTATGGAAATGATTGCAGAAAAGTCAGAGGGAATGTTTGATCCAATTGAAGAATACATGGATTTCCCATGTAGATGTTATGAACCCGAGCCGAGCACTTAAGTTTATGTGGTCGGGGCACCAAGGATAAAATCTCTACATAACATCAGCGATTAAAATGAATGCAGAAAACACAGAGGGTATGTTTGATCCATATGAATAATACATGGATTTCCCAAGAAGATGATATGAACCCGAGAGGAGCGCTTCAATTAATGTGGTCCGGGCACCTAGGATAAAAGCACTATTGAAAAATAGCGATGGAAATGATTGCAGAAAAGTCAGAGGGAATGTTTGATCCAATTGAAGAATACATGGATTTCCCATGTAGATTTTATGAACCCGACCGGGGCGCTTAAGTTTATGTGGTAGGGGCACCAATGATAAAATCTCTACATAACATCAGAGATTAAAATGATTGCAGAAAACACAGAGGGAATGTTTGATCCATATGAATAATACATGGATTTCCCAAATAGATCTTATGAACCCGACCAGGGCGCTTAAATTAATGTGGTCGGGGCACCTAGGATAAAAGCACTACAGAACAATAGCGATGGAAATGATTGCAGAAAAGTCTGAGAGAATGTTTGATCCAATTGAAGAATACATGGATTTCCCATGTAGATGTTATGAACCCGAGCCGAGCGCTTAAGTTTATGTGGTCGGGACACCAATGATATAATCTCTACATAACATTAGCGATTGAAATGATTGCAGAAAAGTCTGAGGGAATGTTTGATCCAATTGAAGAATACATGGATTTCCCATGTAGATGTTATGAACCCGAGCCGAGCGCTTAAGTTTATGTGGTCGGGGCAGCAAGGATAAAATCTCTACATAACATCAGCGATGGAAATGATTGCAGAAAACACAGAGGGAATGTTTGATCCATATGAATAATACATGGATTTCCCAAGTAGATGATATGAACCCGAGAGGAGCGCTTCAATTAATGTGGTCGGGGCACCTAGGATAAAAGCACTACAGAACAATAGCGATGGAAATGATTGCAGAAAAGTCAGAGGGAATGTTTGATCCAATTGAAGAATACATGGATTTCCCATGTAGATGTTATGAACACGACCGGAGCGCTTAAGTTTATGTGGTCGGGGCACCAATGATAAAATCTCTACATAACATTAGCGATGGAAATGATTGCAGAAAACACAGAGGGAATGTTTGATTCATATGAATAATACATGAATTTCCCAAGTAGATGATATGAACCCGAGAGGAGCGCTTCAATTAATGTGGTTTGGGCACCTAGGATAAAAGCACTACAGAACAATAGCTATGGAAATGATTGCAGAAAAGTCAGAGGGAATGTTTGATCCAATTGAAGAATACATGGATTTCCCATGTAGATGTTATGAACCCGAGCCGAGCACTTAAGTTTATGTGGTCGGGGCACCAAGGATAAAATCTCTACATAACATCAGCGATTAAAATGAATGCAGAAAACACAGAGGGTATGTTTGATCCATATGAATAATACATGGATTTCCCAAGAAGATGATATGAACCCGAGAGGAGCGCTTCAATTAATGTGGTCCGGGCACCTAGGATAAAAGCACTATTGAAAAATAGCGATGGAAATGATTGCAGAAAAGTCAGAGGGAATGTTTGCTCCAAGTGAAGAATACATGGATTTCCCATGTAGATGTTATGAACCCGACCGGAGCGCTTAAGTTTATGTGGTCGGGGCACCAAGGATAAAATCTCTACATTACATCAGCGATTAAAATGATTGCAGAAAACACAGAGGGAATGTTTGATCCATATGAATAATACATGGATTTCCCAAGTAGATGATATGAACCCGAGACGAGCGCTTCAATTAATGTGGTCGGGGCACCTAGGATAAAAGCACTACAGAAAAATAGCGATGGAAATGATTGCAGAAAAGTCAGAGGGAATGTTTGATCCCATTGAAGAATACATGGATTTCCCATGTAGATTTTATGAACCCGACCGGGGCGCTTAAGTTTATGTGGTAGGGGCACCAATGATAAAATCTCTACATAACATTAGCGATGGAAATTATTGCAGAAAGCACAGAGGGAATGTTTGATCCATATGAATAATACATGGATTTCCCAAATAGATCTTATGAACCCGACCGGGGCGCTTAAATTAATGTGGTCGGGTCACCTAGGATAAAAGCACTACAGAACAATAGCGATGGAAATGATTGCAGAAAAGTCTGAGGGAATGTTTGATCCAATTGAAGAATACATGGATTTCCCATGTAGATGTTATGAACACGACCGGAGCGCTTAAGTTTATGTTGTCGGGGCACCAATGATAAAATCTCTACATAACATTAGCGATGGAAATGATTGCAGAAAAGTCAGAGGGAATGTTTGATCCAATTGAAGAACACATGGATTTCCCATGTAGATGTTATGAACCCTAGCCGAGCGCTTAAGTGTATGTGGTCGGGGCAGCAAGGATAAAATCTCTACATAACATCAGCGATGGAAATGATTGAAGAAAACACAGAGGGAATGTTTGATCCATATGAATAATACATGGATTTCCCAAGTAGATGATATGAACCCGAAAGGAGCGCTTCAATTAATGTGGTCGGGGCACCTAGGATAAAAGCACTACAGAACAATAGCGATGGAAATGATTGCAGAAAAGTCAGAGGGAATGTTTGATCCCATTGAAGAATACATGGTTTTCCCATGTAGATGTTATGAACCCGAGCCGAGCGCTTAAGTTTATGTGGTCGGGGCACCAAGGATAAAATCTCTACATAACATTAGCGATGGAAATGATTGCAGAAAACACAGAGGGAATGTTTGATTCATATGAATAATACATGGATTTCCCAAGTAGATGATATGAACCCGAGAGGAGCGCTTCAATTAATGTGGTCGGGGCACCTAGGATAAAAGCACTACAGAACAATAGCGATGGAAATGATTGCAGAAAAGTCAGAGGCAATGTTTGATCCAATTGAATAATACATGGATTTCCCATGTAGATGTTATGAACACGACCGGAGCGCTTAAGTTTATGTGGTCGGGGAACCAATGATAAAATCTCTACATAACATTAGCGATGGAAATGATTGCAGAAAACAGAGAGGGAATGTTTGATCCATATGAATAATACATGGATTTCCCAAGTAGATGATATGAACCCGAGAGGAGCGCTTCAATTAATGTGGTCCGGGCACCTAGGATAAAAGCACTATTGAAAAATAGCGATGGAAATGATTGCAGAAAAGTAAGAGGGAATGTTTGCTCCAATTGAAGAATACATGGATTTCCCATGTAGATGTTATGAACCCGACCGGAGCGCTTAAGTTTATGTGGTCGGGGCACCAAGGATAAAATCTCTACATTACATCAGCGATTAAAATGATTGCAGAAAACACAGAGGGAATGTTTGATCCATATGAATAATACATGGATTTCCCAAGTAGATGATATGAACCCGAGACGAGCGCTTCAATTAATGTGGTCGGGGCACCTAGGATAAAAGCACTACAGAATATAGCGATGGAAATGATTGCAGAAAAGTCAGAGGGAATGTTTGATCCAATTGAAGAATACATGGATTTCCCATGTAGATGTTATGAACACGACCGGAGCGCTTAAGTTTATGTGGTCGGGGCACCAATGATAAAATCTCTACATAACATTAGCGATGGAAATGATTGCAGAAAAGTCAGAGGGAATGTTTGATCCAATTGAAGAACACATGGATTTCCCATGTAGATGTTATGAACCCTAGCCGAGCGCTTAAGTGTATGTGGTCGGGGCAGCAAGGATAAAATCTCTACATAACATCAGCTATGGAAATGATTGCAGAAAACACAGAGGGAATGTTTGATCCATATGAATAATACATGGATTTCCCAAGTAGATGATATGAACCCGAAAGGAGCGCTTCAATTAATGTGGTCGGGGCACCTAGGATAAAAGCACTACAGAACAATAGCGATGGAAATGATTGCAGAAAAGTCAGAGGGAATGTTTGATCCCATTGAATAATACATGGATTTCCCATGTAGATGTTATGAACACGACCGGAGCGCTTAAGTTTATGTGGTTGGGGAACCAATGATAAAATTTCTACATAACATTAGCGATGGAAATGATTGCAGAAAACAGAGAGGGAATGTTTGATCCATATGAATAATACATGGATTTCCCAAGTAGATGATATGAACCCGAGAGGAGCGCTTCAATTAATGTGGTCCGGGCACCTAGGATAAAAGCACTATTGAAAAATAGCGATGGAAATGATTGCAGAAAAGTAAGAGGGAATGTTTGCTCCAATTGAAGAATACATGGATTTCCCATGTAGATGTTATGAACCCGACCGGAGCGCTTAAGTTTATGTGGTCGGGGCACCAAGGATAAAATCTCTACATTACATCAGCGATTAAAATGATTGCAGAAAACACAGAGGGAATGTTTGATCCATATGAATAATACATGGATTTCCCAAGTAGATGATATGAACCCGAGACGAGCGCTTCAATTAATGTGGTCGGGGCACCTAGGATAAAAGCACTACAGAATATAGCGATGGAAATGATTGCAGAAAAGTCAGAGGGAATGTTTGATCCAATTGAAGAATACATGGATTTCCCATGTAGATTTTATGAACCCGACCGGGGCGCTTAAGTTTATGTGGTAGGGGCACCAATGATAAAAACTCTACATAACATCAGCGATTAAAATGATTGCAGAAAACACAGAGGGAATGTTTGATCCATATGAATAATACATGGATTTCCCAAATAGATCTTATGAACCCGACCGGGGCGCTTAAATTAATGTGGTCGGGGCACCTAGGATAAAAGCACTACAGAACAATAGCGATGGAAATGATTGCAGAAAAGTCTGAGGGAATGTTTGATCCAATTGAAGAATACATGGATTTCCCATATAGATGTTATGAACCCGAGCCGAGCGCTTAAGTTTATGTGGTCGGGATACCAAAGATATAATCTCTACATAACATTAGCGATGGAAATGATTGCAGAAAACACAGAGGGAATGTTTGATCCATATGAATAATACATGGATTTCCCAAGTAGATGATATGAACCCGAGAGGAGCGCTACAATTAATCTTGTCGGGGCACCTAGTATAAAAGCACTACAGAACAATAGTGATGGAAATGATTGCAGAAACGTCAGAGGGAATGTTTGATCCAATTGAAGAATACATGGATTTCCCATATAGATGTTATGAACCCGAGCCGAGCGCTTAAGTTTATGTGGTCGGGACACCAATGATATAATCTCTACATAACATTAGCGATGGAAATGATTGCAGAAAACACAGAGGGAATGTTTGATCCATATGAATAATACATGGATTTCCCAAGAAGATGATATGAACCCGAGAGGAGCGCTTCAATTAATGTGGTCCGGGCACTTAGGATAAAAGCACTATTGAAAAATAGCGATGGAAATGATTGCAGAAAAGTCAGAGGGAATGTTTGCTCCAATTGAAGAATACATGGATTTCCCATGTAGATGTTATGAACCCGACCGAAGCGCTTAAGTTTATGTGGTCGGGGCACCAAGGATAAAATCTCTACATTACATCAGCGATTAAAATGATTGCAGAAAACACAGAGGGAATGTTTGATCCATATGAATAATACATGGATTTCCCAAGTAGATGATATGAACCCGAGACGAGCGCTTCAATTAATGTGGTCGGGGCACCTAGGATAAAAGCACTACAGAAAAATAGCGATGGAAATGATTGCAGAAAAGTCAGAGGGAATGTTTGATCCAATTGAAGAATACATGGATTTCCCATGTAGATTTTATGAACCCGACCGGGGCGCTTAAGTTTATGTGGTAGGGGCACCAATGATAAAATCTCTATATAACATCAGCGATTAAAATGATTGCAGAAAACACAGAGGGAATGTTTGATCCATATGAATAATACATGGATTTCCCAAATAGATCTTATGAACCCGACCGGGGCGCTTAAATTAATGTGGTCGGGTCACCTAGGATAAAAGCACTACAGAACAATAGCGATGGAAATGATTGCAGAAAAGTCTGAAGGAATGTTTGATCCAATTGAAGAATACATGGATTTCCCATGTAGATGTTATGAACACGACCGGAGCGCTTAAGTTTATGTGGTCGGGGCACCAATGATAAAATCTCTACATAACATTAGCGATGGAAATGATTGCAGAAAAGTCAGAGGGAATGTTTGATCCAATTGAAGAACACATGGATTTCCCATGTAGATGTTATGAACCCTGCCGAGCGCTTAAGTTTATGTGGTCGGGGCAGCAAGGATAAAATCTCTACATAACATTAGCGATGGAAATGATAGCAGAAAACACAGAGGGAATGTTTGATCCATATGAATAATACATGGATTTCCCAAGTAGATGATATGAACCCGAGAGGAGCGCTTCAATTAATGTGGTCGGGGCACCTAGGATAAAAGCACTACAGAACAATAGCGATGGAAATGATTGCAGAAAAGTCAGAGGGAATGTTTGATCCCATTGAAGAATACATGGTTTTCCCATGTATATGTTATGAACCGGAGCCGAGCGCTTAAGTTTATGTGGTCGGGGCACCAAGGATAAAATCTCTACATAACATTAGCGATGGAAATGATTGCAGAAAACACAGAGGGAATGTTTGATTCATATGAATAATACATGGATTTCCCAAGTAGATGATATGAACCCGAGAGGAGCGCTTCATTTAATGTGGTCGGCGCACCTAGGATAAAAGCACTACAGAACAATAGCGATGGAAATGATTGCTGAAAAGTCAGAGGCAATGTTTGATCCAATTGAATAATACATGGATTTCCCATGTAGATGTTATGAACACGACCGGAGCGCTTAAGTTTATGTGGTCGGGGCACCAATGATAAAATCTCTACATAACATTAGCGATGGAAATGATTGCAGAAAACACAGAGGGAATGTTTGATCCATATGAATAATACATGGATTTCCCAAGTAGATGATATGAACCCGAGAGGAGCGCTTCAATTAATGTGGTTTGGGCACCTAGGATAAAAGCACTACAGAACAATAGCTATGGAAATGATTGCAGAAAAGTCAGAGGGAATGTTTGATCCAATTGAAGAATACATGGATTTCCCATGTAGATGTTATGAACCCGAGCCGAGCGCTTAAGTTTATGTGGTCGGGGCACCAAGGATAAAATCTCTACATAACATCAGCGATTAAAATGATTGCAGAAAACACAGAGGGTATGTTTGATCCATATGAATAATACATGGATTTCCCAAGAAGATGATATGAACCCGAGAGGAGCGCTTCAATTAATGTGGTCCGGGCACCTAGGATAAAAGCACTACAGAACAATAGCGATGGAAATGATTGCAGAAAAGTCAGAGGGAATGTTTGCTCCAATTGAAGAATACATGGATTTCCCATGTAGATGTTATGAACCCGACCGGAGCGCTTAAGTTTATGTGGTCGGGGCACCAAGGATAAAATCTCTACATTACATCAGCGATGGAAATGATTGCAGAAAACACAGAGGGAATGTTTGATCCATATGAATAATACATGGATTTCCCAAGTAGATGATATGAACCCGAGAGGAGCGCTTCAATTAATGTGGTCGGGGCACCTAGGATAAAAGCACTTCAGAACAATAGCGATGGAAATGATTGCAGAAAAGTCAGAGGGAATGTTTGATCCAATTGAAGAACACATGGATTTCCCATGTAGATGTTATGAACCCTAGCCGAGCGCTTAAGTTTATGTGGTCGGGGCACCAAGGATAAAATCTCTACATAACATCAGCGATTAAAATGATTGCAGAAATCTCAGAGGGAATGTTTGATCCATATGAATAATACATGGATTTCCCAAGTAGATGATATGAACCCGAGAGGAGCGCTTCAATTAATGAGGTCGGGGCACCTAGAATAAAAGCACTACAGAACAATAGCGATGGAAATATTGCAGAAAATCAGAGGGAATGTTTGCCCCATATGAAGAATAGATGGATTTCCTAAGATGTTATGAACCCGACCGAAGCGCTTAAATTAATTTGGACGGGGCAAAAAGGATAAAAGCTCTAAAGAACAGTATTCATTGAAAAGATTGCAGAAAAGACATAGGGAATGTTCGACCCATATGAAAATAGATGGATTTCCCAAGTAGATTTTACGAACCGTACTGGTAATCGAACTCTCCTCGCCTATTTGTCGCCATTGACCTATCCTTTGTATACAGATTGACTGACATTATTAACTTAGTTTACTTTCGCTTGCCACAAGGTCACGTTCGTTCTACAGTCATTGCCAAAACGAATCCAATAATTCTTGGTCCATCGCGAAAAGCAAAGACCTGTTATCTCCCAGATCAACGAGACAATCACGAACGCGAAATAAACTCCTATTTTGCAACCGCAGACAGCAGTCTCAGCCTCATCCATTATGCATGACTTCGAGAATGGTTCAGGGTATGTCAACCGGCGAAATCTGTCAGCTGGAAGATTTCTCCTGCCGGTATCGCTGGGAAGGATACAGGGAGTCGTCTTCAAGCCGTAAGCCGCTGAATTCTTAACATGCCACAGTTTGATAAGCGCGTCTTCCTTTTGTCTGCCGTTGCCTGCGTGCTTGTATTTGCAGAGAGGTTACGAGACGGACGTCATTAGAATGGATACATTCCCAACCTGCCACGTGGTCGAGATAGTTGCGTGCTTGCAACCAGTGACGGCGGGGTGGGCTGGGTACTTTCGAGCGCAGATAAGATTCATGCAATATTCGTATCCACAATTTCACACAATTTGAAGCTGTGCTGTACCAAGCTTTACAAATACTTAGTGGCTGAGTGAGTTGCGTTTCTTCAAACAGCCTCCGGAATTTATTCCACCGTGCCTCCACCAGGTGGAGTAATGGATAGCGGCTCGGATTGAAGAATCTGAGAGCCGAGTTCGAATTCCAGTCGAATCAATTACATTCACTTACGTGCTAATACCGTTGGGAAAGGAATGAATCCTCTTCTCCCCCCCCCACCACCACCAACCGGGTTCTATAGCCTTGAATGGTCCACCGCAGAAAGAAATGGCAACCAACTGTCGGGAAAAAAATCTTCCTCATCAGTCATTTATTGGATAGCAGCTCGGATTGTGGAATCGGTGAGACGAGTTCGAATTCCACTCGTATCCATTACATTCATTTACGTGTTAATACCCTTGGGAAAGGTATGAATCTTCTTCTCCCCCGAGCTGTGGGTAAAAAGCAGGACAGACTGGTTTCTATAACCTTGGATGGCCACTGGTCTAGGAAAATGACAACTCTGTGTGTATATATGTTATTAGAGTAGGAGTACCTCGAGGCGGTGTAATGGTTAGCAAGATTGTCTTGTTAGAACAATTACGACTGGGTAGTAAGTTCGATCCTCACTGGGTGCCCCCTACTTTCGGCCTTGTGCCACATCTAAGCTACGCTTGGAAAATCACTATATGTTATTGGTGCTATCTTTATTAGACTAATTAATTTGAATATGTGATGATTATTGCTACCAAAAATAACGGGTTCCATCGTTCAATTTGCTGTAACTCTTTGAGGTTCGTTCACACAACACATCACCCGATGTATAAACTTGTTCAACCCTTTAAGGATGAAATTCTTGAACAGGTACGAGTTCGAATTCCAGTCGAATCCATTACATTCGCTTACATGCTAATACCCTTGAAAAAGGTATGAATCTTCTTCTTCTCCCCCCAGCTATGGGTAAATAGCAGGGCAGACCGGGTTCTATAGCCTTGGATGGCAACTGGTCTACGGCAGTGAGTGTTGGACAATCTCCCCCAAAGATGAAGACGAGACTTGAAACAACAAAAAAACATGGTTCTACTGAAGGATGCTGAGAATACCATGGACCAAACATGGAAGCAACATCGAAGTCTTAGAGAAACCGGAAACATAAAGGACATTTACGCTTAGGTTGAGAAAGCGACTGTTGAAATTTCAAGGCAACATAGTGAGAAAAGAAGGCTTCGAAATTTTGAGACTCACAAGACATAGTAAAGACAAAAGGGACAGAGAAAAAACAGCGCATAACCCCTGCCTAACGAGCTTGTGTAAATGGTTAGCAGGGGGAGGGTTAGGAGACATGGTAAAGAGACAAAATTTACTAAGAGCTACAAAGAAAAAGAAACCATGGAGAGCCATAATCTCCAACGTCCTGAAAGGACACGGCACATTAAAAAAAGCAGTTGCACCAATCTTTAGAGATACTTAGTGGCTGAGATAGTTGCATATTAGTAGAAAAAGGTGCGAGCAATAACAGTGCTGAATGAGAACAAAATAGACATGGGCAGCGAAACAAGAAAAATCTACACTAGTATATTAAATTAAATGAGAACTGAAGAAGGTCCGAGGTGGAAACGTTTGAAACGTCAGTATATCTAACAACAACATTAAATCAAAATGTAAATATTGTTAAATCCTCATCTCATAAATTAAGACAGAAATAAAAATGTATCATTTTATTCACGTGGGGGGATACCAGTAGTAGACGGCACTCTCCCCCATCCGATCATTGGGATCGTCATCCTCTCTTTCTCTCCCTTCTGGTGGCGGTGGCGGGGATGGCTGTGAAGGCCCAGCCTGCTCCTGAAGAGTTGTCAAAGAGAGTTTAACAAGGCCATTTGAACCGTGAATTCGATTTTGGTTGGCAACAATGAGAGACGAAGAAGTCCATATCCTTGGCCAGAAGCGCCTCTCTCGCGGCTGAAAGGGGATTGCGACAGGCGACATGTGGCAAACCTGGATGCATCGGACTGTCGAATGCTTTGTCTATCAAGGTCCGACTTGGTTACTCCAGCCCGACTGGCGCTGCCCTATGCTGCCGGTTTGGTCGTTGAGATCGCGTTCCAAAGTAAAATATCAACAAAACTACAACATAAAACGCACTACCAACGCCTCTAGTAGTTATGTCCACACAAACAAGTATATGCACTAAAGCTGAGTATCGTCTACCATGTATTCAATTGTGAAAGCAGAATAACATATATCATATTTTATTAGTTCATGACACGCCACAAAATTAAATCTCGGCATTAAGTGACCCATAAGGAGTTGATATGCCGTTAAACAAGCAAGTGTCGCTGTTGTCAGCACCCGCTCGCATCTGATCATCGGGATTGTCATCCTCTCTCCCTATTCCTTTTCCTCTCCCCTGGTGGTGGTGGCAGAGATGGCTGTGAATCAAAAAGAGTTTGACTTTGGTGGACAACTCTGCGCGAAGGAGAAGCCCTCACACTTGTCCAGAAGCGCCTCTCTCACTGTTCAAAGGGGATTGACGCAGGCGAGATCTTGTTGCATCGGACTGTCCGGTTCTTGGTCTGTTGAGGCCCCCCTTGGTTACGCCAGCCAGACTTTTGTTGCCGTCTTCTTCCGCCGGTTATTTGTCGTTGGTATCGTGAAGTTATTTGCCTATTTCGCCGTTGGGTTCTTCGCGGAGTTGGTTGCATTCAGCCCGGTGCCTCTTCGTCGACCTTACCGCTATGAGTGGCACTACAGGAGTTGAAACTCCAGACGGCTTCGCTCTTGGGATCATTAGGACACGCAAGCCCTCTACTATGACAGGGAATAACCATATATTTTTACACTGGATGTCGGAGTGAAGAATACATTATAAAATGTATCAGTCTGACATTATTAATTTAATGGCAATGATCGAAACAAATGAATAAAGAAAAGGGTAAAACTATAAAAAAATTTATTATTTTTGTTGCTAAAAATATTTGAAAGATAAAAACTACAGGAAGAAATTCATTATTGAAACAAGAGTTGAAAAAAAAGAAAAATATTATAAATTGAAATGCTTTTCCTAAAAATTCTAAAATAAAATCACGTCCCCAAAAAACGTAAAAAAATAATTTTAATATAATTTTGCCAATAATTTTATTCTTTTCTTATTTATTGATTGGAATTACATAACCTTTAATACATATATATATATATATATATATATATATATATATATATATATATATATATATATATATATATATATATATATATATATATATATATATATGGTATAAAATGACAATTGGAAAAATCTTAGAATTTACCGACGTGTTTCGTCTTCCGACTTTTTCAAGGCAAAAATGAAATCGAAATATCTCTGTTGTTATAGTTACATTAAAAATACAAATTTAAAAAGATAGACGCTTCTGTCCAAGACTTTTTTTCCTGGTTAATGTAAATTACCTTTATAGTAAGAGATTTTTTTTTAACTGTATTGTCGACATGGAAAAAAATATCTATCCAGATAGCAGGAACATATGCGGCCGCCCAACCTCCGGGTGAGAAGAAGATCGAACTTTCAAAGAAAACAACGAACCCTATTATATGTATAATGTAAAAGGAAGAAAGGGATTGTCAGTGGTCATGAATGAATGCAAGCATTACTGATAGAATGTGGCTATTATATGTACAATATAAATGCATTGCTAATGATTTTACTATAAGAATGCATTGGAAACAATATATCTATTGCTTGTGTGATTCGTTTCTTTATTCGCTGTCTTAATGTTGATGTTCCTTGTTTTATATTTCATCATCTCTTTCAGCAATCTCTTTATTCATTTATATTTTGTCATTTTTTCCACACACTGTTCTGTATTTGCTTTAAGTCTTACCTTCAATTTCTATTTTTTTTTTCTTTTTTCTCTATTCATTTACGTCTTTATTGGTTTGCTTTACGTCTCCTCTTTCTTCTTTACTTTTCTCCACATCTACTTTTCTTGTTTTTTTTTCTGTCTTTCTCTTTCTTCATCTCTCTTTCTCCCGCCCACTCTTTCATTTGTCACTTAACATTTTTTCCCCCGTCTATTCAATTTTAACATCTCCATACTACAAATGGCGGCTTTTTTTTAGACAAGGAAAATAAAGACGTGTGAACAGAAGACATTTTTCACGCCCGAACCTTACGTCCGTCCATTTAACACAGAAAAAAAAAGATGTATACAACTACTACTAATAATACTACTACTAATAATAATAATAATATAACAAACAAAAAATAAACTGCTGAGGGTCGTGTCAGCGGGGTGTTAATCATAAATACGACACAGCTCTGATCAGTGATTTTGATACGAGACGGAAACAGGTGCCATGTAATTCATCTGGTCAGCGCTTTCTAACAGAAGGAAAAAGAATTGAGATCGTGAAGGAAAAAAAGCATTGTGCTGTGTCGTCTGCTTCCGCCATCATCAACGACGATTTATTGTTTGATTTCTTCTTCTATTTTTGCTTTGCTGGCTTATCCATGATATATAACCTTTTTTTTTCGTTTTGTTTTTACGTCCATACATACGAAGGTGTAAACGAGTTTGTTTCAGAATGTTGGGCTAAGTGGTTTGTGGGGGTGAGGTTCTTAAAACGGTGGTTCATTAACGCCTGATAGGCCGACCATCAAATTGATAACTACGAATTAACAAAATTGTGGATACATTTATTTCACTTCCTTTAGTTTGACATGATTCAACAATAATCATCGTCCATTGACAACTCAACTATCTGGACGACGAATAATATTGCATCATGCCAAACAATATATATATATGTATATATATATATATATATATATATATATATATATATATATATATATATATATATATATATATATATATATATATATATATATATATATTATTTGGCATGATGCAATAAAAATATATGTAATTTAAATTCATTTTTTCACCCTTGGAAATGTGATCTGATGAGCCAGGGAAAAAGAAATTCCCTGGGGAAATAAATTATAACCAGTTAACCCTTAAAGTTGTCTGTTTTCATTGAATATATATATATATATATATATATATATATATATATATATATATATATATATATATATATATATATATATATATATATATATATATATGAAACTTTCTCAGTGTTAACATGAAGAAAAAACAATATTTATAAATATAAATGACAAGAGGAGATCTGTAATAGTTACCGACATTGGACGAAACGCATCGGCTACTAGGCTACTATTACAGTTTTCCTATTGTCATTTATATATATATATATATATATATATATATATATATATATATATATATATATATATATATATATATATACATATACATATGTGTGTGTGTGTTTGATTGAATACGACATACAAGGTGCTTTCATTTAGTTTTTTATACAATTTCTCTTGCGATCGAATAATTCTTTTTTCTTTTCGGGTGATAAATTATATAAAAACTATGAACATGGACACAATATCTTGGCAGTGTTTTGAAAATAAAAACATAATATGTATGTATGTATACATGCAACAATCTATTTATTGTTTACAGTTAATATGTTTCAACCTTGAAAATGGCTAAATGTATAGCCGAAAGCGCTGGGATAAAAAGAACAATTGGACAGTTTTTATATAATTTATCAACCGAAATTTTTTTTAAATTATTAGATCACATGAGAAATTGTATAAAAAAGAAACTAAATCAAAACACCTTGTCTGTCTTATTCAATGAAATGTGCATGAAAGATGCATTGCTGCTTAAATGCATTCATACATACATATTATATAACGCGAATCATTCATACGAAAAGCAGGTAATGAAGTTAATGATATGGCAAGAATCACTCACGCAAACAATTTTTAATAATAAAATACATTAACCTCGAATCCGTTAATGAATGGTATGATCCTTTTTTATAAATTCCGGTTTTATCATACCATTTATCATACCATTCATTAACGGATTCGAGGTTAATGTATTTTATTATTAAAAATTGTTTGCGTGAGTGATTCTTGCCATATCATTAACTTCATTATCTGCTTTTCGTATGAATGATTTGCGTAATATAAATTGAAACCGCACCACATACTTGATATATATATATATATATATATATATATATATATATATATGTATGTTATATGTATGTTATATGTATTATGAAATGGACAAAATCAGATGTTAAGATATTTTTACGTTTATACGTTTTTTTTATAGATACAAATATTTATGTAAATGCTCGGTTTATAATAAACAGCCTGAATGTCCGTGAAATTTTCATAGACAAAATGCTTCCTCCGACAGGAGTCGAACGTGTATTCTATACGGAACCACCATATACCCTAACGTGCTTTACCGATTGAGCCAACTGAAACGCTCCTCTGTGGCGCTCGCTCGCTCGCTCTCTCTCTCTCTATATATATATATATAGATATATATATATATATATATATCTATATCTATATCTATATCTATATCTATATCTATATATATATATATATAGTATACAGTATATATATATATATATATATATATATATATATATATATATATATATATATATATATAATTAATTAAGTTTGGTAATCCGTATATGTAGTCCCAAGGAGGATGAATCCTGAGAGCTCAATGTAAATTCAGAGCTAATAATTTAAAGAAAAACAGACCACTTTAAGGCTCCATGTAATAATTTATTTCACTATACCCCTTATATATATATATATATATATATATATATATATATATATATATATATATATATACATATATATATATATATATATATATATATATATATATATATATATACATATATATATATATATATATATATATATATATATATATATATATATATATACATACATATATATATATATATATATTAATGTAATAATTTATCTCACCATATATATATATATATTAATGTAATAATTTATTTCACCATAGTCCTTATATATATATATATATATATATATATATATTAAAAAGAAGAGAGAAACCGCAAACGTTTTTGGTTGTAATGTGGATTTTGTAAAACAATATTATGCTTTATTTTCCATAATTTTGCTACACGTGCTTCTGCTCTCGCGACCGTCATCAGGCAAAGGGTGAAGATTTCCACATATTATTATTTTTTTCCTTTATGTTTTTTTGTTAAATATTCTCAATATGAGACATTCTCTTTTTCTGTGTTAGTGAACCAAATGTCTTTCTTGAACTGGCAGTGAAAAGTTCTGCGTGAAGTGTTATAATGCAATTAATTTTGGTTCGAGAAATGATGGAGTAGTTGTCGGCATTCTTATTTTTTAATGATCACTGTGTGCTCTTAGACCTTTTTTCCATTTTCGGGTGCTTTTGTCAGCATGCGTCTATATATGTGTATATCCCATCTCCAGAAATATACACTGTCTCACTGCGAGGAATCAGTGAACACATCTGTACACACATATACACACACACATACACACACACAAACACACACACACACACACACTCGTACCGTCCCATTAAAAGGAATCAGTACATACCAGCACAGACACACAAACACATACGTACATAGACATAATTCCCAAGATACATGGAATCAGTATACACACACACACACACATACATACACACATATATACGTACACACATTTCCTAAGTTGTGTCTGGTTTGCGTACTGTTAAGGTGCTCAAACACTAAACGACCGTACAATTACACATGGTCGTTGCAACGATGACAATGATGAATGACGAATGTCATCAGTTCTTTGACTGTTCAATCGTCGGTGGGTGGAGAGAAGGGCACAAGCAACAGACAACGTCCTCCGGGATGATCTATTGACGGTAGCTATCAGGAGTTCCGGTATAATTATGCCCGTCGTTATTTTGAAGTTGTTTGAGCAGCTCATACGTTGCTTACGTCCGCCTTCAACAGTACCTTGACTGATGGTCTTGCATCACTGTTATGCCATATGACATGACCAAAACATGACATCTTCCGACACTTAATAGTGGCCAGAAGAGATTCTTGTCAGACCTCGAGTGGCTTTGTGCCCCCAGTAGTATCGTGCGACGTTGAACCTGCACTGTGTTTATCTTACCTCCCTCTCGTACTATACTTTTATAATTAAAAAGCCAAAAGAATTGGAACAATGAAAGATGCCACCTAAAAGCTAAGCAAAATATTAAGATACAGAAAAACATCATTGGAAACAAAAATCATCAACCGTTTCTTAGGGCAGAAGTTACAAACAACCTCCTTCAGAACGCTCTGTTGGTGGTGGCTCTCAGAAGTTACGGCATTACGTCCAAAATTTGATGTTGTCTAACCAACTCCTGATTTTCCATCCCAGCTTTCGTCCGCCATCTTAGTTGGGCTGTGGACAGAAGTAACAAACAACCTCCTTCATTATAAATCTGTTGGCGGTGGTTCTCAGATGTTCCGGCATTGTCATGTTCGCCCACTCTTTCATGTTGTCTGACCAGCTCTTGTGTTTCCATTCCCGCTTCCGTCCGCCATCTTAGTTGGGCTAAGGTCAGAAGTAACAAACAACCTCCTCCATAATGATCTGTTGGCGGTGGCTCTCATGAGTTCCGGCATTGTTATCTTCGTTCACTGATTTGTCTGACCAGCTCTTGCGTTTCCATCCTCTCTTGCGTCCGCCATCCATTGATATGCAGGATTGTCTTGCAGGGTCTCGTATGCCGTGTGATGTGGCCAAACCAGGGCATCTTCTAGCGCTTAATAATGGCGAGAAGAGATTCCTGTCAGCCACCATGTTTTTTTTTACCTTGCTCCGTACATAGTCATTGGCTGGAATGAATGTAAAATAACTTTTAAAAGACTTTCTATTTTTAGGGGTTAATGCAGAGCCGATGAACGGTCATCGGTAACCGATATGTTGTTATGGCGTATAGGTCGTTCCCCTCGTAATCGAGTGAACAACCGCCATATATTAATATTAGTAACTCGTTTTTCAAGGACGACATTTCTGACAGCCACGCCATTAGCGCTAATCGCCAATATAGCAAATCCAGACCCCCAGAAGTGATCATATTTCTTTTCTATTCAGCAGCACGGGTCATAACAATTGCTCATTATGCCCTTTTACTTGTACGAAACTTCGAGTCGCCATTTTATTATTTGTCGTGAATGTTTTTGTCGTCCATTTTACTTTCTCGTTCATTTGTAAAAAAAAGAAAAAAACATGATTTTCTTCTTCTTCTTCTTCTTCTTCTCTAACATGATGAATTCTCTTGACCTTTTTCCCTTAGGGCATCTCTCAGTTCTAAATTCTTACTCTGTTTAGCTTTTCTTTTCGTTTAGAGCTTTGTTAATATCTACATATTCAATCTTTAATATTTTTTTTCATCGCTTCATCCCAAGCAAGGCGATAAAGCCACTAAGACACCAGGAGTTTATTGCGTGTGAAAGAATATGTGAAGACGTTGGCGAGGAGAAAGAAGATGCCGATTGATGTTGCATTTAATATTTTTGAAGGTACTAGGTGGCAGAGAAGCAAGAAACGAGAAGAGGGTTCCACAGGCGAGAAGTGCGAGAAAATACGCTATTAGAACAGAACTTATAGTTATATCTAGCTAAATCAACAGTAAAACAGTGGGACCTATGTGCCAATCTAGCAGCACGCTTAAATCCGTAAAGTCAAC
This sequence comes from Acanthosepion esculentum, assembly GCA_964036315.1. Classification (NCBI taxonomy): domain Eukaryota; kingdom Metazoa; phylum Mollusca; class Cephalopoda; order Sepiida; family Sepiidae; genus Acanthosepion; species Acanthosepion esculentum. Next base: position 21,893,806 of record OZ038507.1, read on the forward strand.
GTAACATATAGGAACGCTGAATAGAAGAGCTTCGATGAAAATATTTATAGAAAAGACAGAGGGAGGTCACGTCAAAGAGGTGAGAAAGTGACTGAAGTCGAGATGCCAGGTCAGGACCAATAACATTGCGAATTCTTCTTTGGATATATAGTCTGGAGTACCAGACTATATATGGCAGCAATATTCAATACATAGACAAGTGGTTCATTTATAAAAGTGCAAAATGAATCCTGACTACATTGTTTAAATTACTCGGACTATTGTCTTTATCTTCGTTGCCATATATATCATAAAATTTCGGGCAAAACGTTGTGATAAATATGTCAAAAAAGATGTGCACAATATCTGAATAATATAAATAGTGTATATAATACCTCATCTCAGAAATATAGACAGATACTGAAGGATCGGATAAATATGGCAACAAAGATGAGGACAATAGTCGGAATAATGTAAATAGTGTACATAATACCTCATCTCAGAAATATAGACAGATACTGAAGGATCGGATAAATATGGCAACAAAGATGAGGACAATAGTCCGAATAATGTAAATAGTGTACATAATACCTCATCTCAGAAATATAGACTGATACTGAAGGATCGGATAAATATAGCAACAAAGATGAGGACAATAGTCGGAATAATGTAAATAGTGTACATAATACCTCATCTCAGAAATATAGACAGATACTGAAGGATCGGATAAATATGGCAACAAAGATGAGGACAATAGTCCGAATAATGTAAATAGTGTACATAATACCTCATCTCAGAAATATAGACAGATACTGAAGGATCGGATAAATATGGCAACAAAGATGAGGACAATAGTCGGAATAATGTAAATAGTGTACATAATACCTCATCTCAGAAATATAGACAGATACTGAAGGATCGGATAAATATGGCAACAAAGATGAGGACAATAGTCCGAATAATGTAAATAGTGTACATAATACCTCATCTCAGAAATATAGACAGATACTGAAGGATCGGATAAATATGGCAACAAAGATGAGGACAATAGTCGGAATAATGTAAATAGTGTACATAATACCTCATCTCAGAAATATAGACAGATACTGAAGGATCGGATAAATATGGCAACAAAGATGAGGACAATAGTCCGAATAATGTAAATAGTGTACATAATACCTCATCTCAGAAATATAGACAGATACTGAAGGATCGGATAAATATGGCAACAAAGATGAGGACAATAGTCGGAATAATGTAAATAGTGTACATAATACCTCATCTCAGAAATATAGACAGATACTGAAGGATCGGATAAATATGGCAACAAAGATGAGGACAATAGTCGGAATAATGTAAATAATGTACATAATACCTCATCTCAGAAATATAGACAGATACTGAAGCATCGTATAAATATGGCAACAAAGATGAGGACAATTGTCCGAATAATGTAAATAGTGTACATAATACCTCATCTCTGAAATATAGACAGATACTGAAGGATCAGATAAATATGGCAACAAAGATGAGGACAATATTTCTATAGTATCTCAAAAACATATGGGCAGCAATCTTCCTTTTAAAAATCTTCCGTTAAATACGACGGACATGGAAAATTTTATCAACTTTTATTTAGTTTTTTTTTCCAGCTACGTAGCATACGTTGGCGCTAGTTTTTTTGTTAAAGATAGTGACAGCAACACCTTCGTTCATGGATTGCTTACCGGGTGTTTCGTGCACAGTAAAGATGTTATTCAAAATGTCAAAAACTCCTTCATTTATATGTTGTTTTTTTTTTTTTTTTTTTTTTTTTTTATTTCTTTTTTTTTCTTTATTTTTTTTTTTTTTTGTAAGTAGTGGTCATATTTTGTATGCATACATAAAGTATAAAACATTTTTTTACGTGTAATCTTAATTTCACGACTTAAAAACCTGCGTGAGCATTACACGACTAGCGTTATTACCTGTATCTGTACGGTATTATTATGGTCGCGTGGCCGAGTGGTTAAAACACTCGCAGTCTGACCATGTTGGACGTGATGAGTGACATAGCGTTAGTAGAATACTAACTTTGAGTTACTATTTTATTATTTTATGTTAATTTCTGTGTTAATATGTCAAATATGTCCACGAAACACAAGTTTTAGTGGGGGATATATTTGTGGCAGCCTGCTGGGGGTACGGTAAGCGTTGCACGGTAATTGTTAGGAGTAGTGTTCCACTTGTTTACATCTCAGTGGTAAGAGTTTGCATTTTATACCCGCCATATAAGTCGACCTCTAGTTTTGGAAAGATTTTTTTAGGCTTGAAATCTCGACTTGTACGACGCAATTGACGGTATTTCTGAAGATATAGCAAAGGGCGCCAGTAACAGTGACAAGGATTGTATATTCAATGCAGATAATCATGCCAAGAGATTCAGCCTTGTACTGGACAGCAAAATTGATATACAGCATTAGACAATTTAACTTTATACCTTAAGATTGTATGTTGAATCCACTAATTGGTTAAAAGATTTGGCTGTGTCGTTGTTATGCAATAAAAGCCACTGGAGGCCTTGAAGAAGCAGTTTTCAGTAATTTAAGCCTTTGCCTAATTTCAGAGTGTAGGAAATTCGCCCCGGCTTTTACTTGTAAACCATTAGAGTCTTCAAGCTTTTTAAGGTGTTTATTCAGTTGCTGGACTTGATGAGTGCCGTAGCCTTAGTATAATACTAACTTTGTGTTAGTATTTTATTTTTTTATTATTTTATATTAATTTCTGTGTTAATATGTCAAATATGTCCACCAAATACAAGTTTTAGTGGGGGATATATTTGTGGCAGCCTGCTGGCGGTACGGTAAGCGGTGCACAGTAATTGTTAGGAATGGTTAAAACATTTGGCTGTGTTGTTTTTATCTAAACAATTTTGAGTTGAGCCTATACGTAGCATATAGGTCAACATACAGTGGCCGCAAACTTAAGCCTGTCGATAAATGAAGTTAGACTACCGTATACGATAACCTGTACCAAAAACTACATAAGGCCACACCCCTTACCTGCATACTGAGACACAATATCTTTCTATCTGTGTTGTATAGCAAACAAACTACAACACACAGGTAGGTACTGTATATTGTATTTAAAATTCAACAGATCTGCTGATAAACTAATTAAAGTCAACATCAAGTCCTATAAAATAGATTACACCTCACACCAGGTAGTTTTCTTGATAGTACTGATACGTATATTATGTTATTGTAAAACACAGTATCAATCACCTGCCATTTACATCAGTAGTGAATTAAAAAAACTGTGGGTTTGTTACACTATCGACACTCAGGTCAGACTCTCATTCTCTTAATGAGCGCCTATTACAATGGAGAAACCAACAAGGCATTTACTTGTAAACCATTGGAGTCTTCATGCTTTTTAAGGCGTTTACTCAGCTGCTAGACGTGATGCAATAAAAGCCACTTGAAGAAGCAGTTTTCAGTAATTTAAGCCTTTGCCTAATTTCAGATTGTAGCCAATTCTCTCCTGCTTTTACTCACGACTATGACGGCCGAAATATGAATGTCATTCTCACTACTGGACCCGCAAAATGCAATTATAAAGAATATTGTATTATGAGCGCCTATTACAATAAAGAGACCAACAAGGCTGTTACTTGTAAACCATTGGGGTCTTCATGCTTTTTAAGGCGTTTATTCAGCTTTTGGACGTGATGACTGCCGTAGCGTTAGTAGAATAGGCTTGAAAACTCGACTTGTACGCTGCAATTTGCGGCAACCCTGTCAATCCGTTGTCTTTTGCCTTAAACATGGTTGTATGTAACCTATTTCTCATCGTTTGTTATGATATATTTGAGAAAAGGTTAGTTAGCGTGATATATTCACCGTGACAATTGGTTCCTTAAAAGCTAAATTATTTATGACTAATAGTTATTTTGAGTACATTTATTAGCTTTAGTGTTAATAGACATAGCAATTTTCTCGTGCGGTTAATGTTAGGTCTGTTCAACAGTTACAGACATTCAGCCGTCGACATTTCCGTAACCCCTTTCAAAAAGTATGACTTGGACCTTGAAAAAACAGAGACGAAGAAGAAGAAGAAGAAGAAGACTGAGAAACGAAAAGGAAGAAATAGAGAGAAGAAAGAGACAAACACAAGTTAAAAGGAGGAGAAGCAGAAAGAGAAGAAGAAGAAGAAGAAGAAGAAGAAGAAGAAGAAGAAGAAGAAGAAGAAGAAGAAGAAGAAGAAGAGGGAGACTGAGAAAGGAAAAGGAAGAAATAGAGAGAAGAAAGAGACAAACTCAAGTTAAAAGGTGGAGAAGCAGAAAGAGTAGGAGGAGGAGGAGGAGAAGAAGAAGAAGAAGAAGAAGAAGAAGAAGAAGAAGAAGAAGAAGAAGAGGAAAAAAGAAGACTGAGAAAGGAAAAGGACGAAATAGAGAGAAGAAAGAGACAAACACAAGTTAAAAGGAGGAGAAGCAGAAAGAGGAGGAGGAGGAGGAATAGAAGAAGAAGAAGAAGAAGAAGAAGAAGAAGAAGAAGAAGAAGAAGAAGAAGAAGAAGAAGAAGAAGAAGACTGAGAAAGGAAAAGGAAGAAATAGAGAGAAGAAAGAGACAAACACAAGTTAAACGGAGGAGAAGCAGAAAGAGGAGGAGGAGGAGGAGGAGAAGAAGAAGAAGAAGAAGAAGAAGAAGAAGAAGAAGAAGAAGAAGAAGAAGAGAAGAAGAAGAAGAAGAAGAAGAAGAAGAAGAAGAAGAAGAAGAAGAAGACTGAGAAAGGAAAAGGAAGAAATAGAGAGAAGAAAGAGACAAACACAAGTCAAACGGAGGAGAAGCAGAAGAAAGACGATGACGGACAAAGTCTAAGGAAACGATCATTAGACAAAAGACGAACAGAAAGAATTAAGGGGGAAAAGGAGAAATAAAAAGAAATACAAAAGAAGAAGAAGAAGAAGAAGAAGAAGAAGAACGCTGTATCAAGCTTGTTTGGCACTGAGTCAATTCGGCTGCAAATTCCATTTTAGACATCTTAGACGAAATGGAATACATCTGTCCAATATGCCTGCACTAATCCGTGGCCATTTTTCCTCACACCGTCTTTGCTAATCTTTTAAAGAGCAAAAAAAAAAAGAAACTCTCTTACCACAAATCTTTTGAGTTGAGGAGTGACGTTTCGCTTAAAATTACTAGAAATAAATATGGTTGCCGGCGTGGCAAACCAGATTCTCGATTGATAAATCTTTTAAAACGGAATAAATAACGTCTTAAACCCGGGAGCTTAATTAATGTAACGGATACCGGCATGGAATTGACGAGCCGGGTTCAAATTGAGGCCTTGCCCGTTACGTTCTTCTTTTCACAAAATCACCGTGTGTGAAAAGCCTGAATCTGTTTCTTCTCCCCCAGGCTATGGTTTAAATAACACGGCCGACTGGGAAGTCTAAGAAAAGGAAAACCCAGAATTCCAAACTGCGGAGAGGATAAGTAGATCAATAAGTTGAGAAACAGATAGAACTGTGCAGATTATCTATTTATCTATCTATCTATCTATCTATCTATCTATCTATCTATCTATCTAGATAGATAGATAGATAGATAGATAGATAGATAGATAGATAGATAGATATAAATAGTCTAGAGATAGATAGATAGATAGATAGATAGATAGATAGATAGATAGATAGATATTAATAGTCTAGAGATAGATAGATAGATAGATAGATATAAATAATCTAGAGATAGATAGATAGATAGATAGATAGATAGATAGATAGATAGATAGATATTAATAGTCTAGAGATAGATAGATAGATACATAGATAGATAGATAGATAGATAGATAGATAGATAGATATTAATAGTCTAGAGATAGATAGATAGATAGATAGATAGATAGATAGATATTAATAGGCTGAGATAGATAGATAGATAGATAGATAGATAGATAGATAGATAGATAGATAGATAGATAGATATAAACAGACTGAGATAGATAGATAGATAGATAGATAGATAGATAGATAGATAGATAGATAGATAGATATTAATAGTCTAGAGATAGATAGATAGATAGATAGATAGATAGATAGATAGATAGATAGATAGATATTAATAGGCTGAAATAGATAGATAGATATAAACAGACTGAGATAGATAGATAGATAGATAGATAGATAGATAGATAGATAGATAGATAGATAGATAGATAGATATTAATAGTCTAGAGATAGATAGATAGATAGATAGATAGATAGATAGATAGATAGATAGATAGATAGATAGATATTAATAGGCTTAGATAGATAGATAGATAGATAGATAGATAGATAGATAGATAGATAGATAGATAGATATGAAAATTTACGAATTGTTTATCAGTTTTCAGCCCACCAAAAACAAAAAAAAATGCTCTCGTTGTTCATCCGTGTCAAGCTGAGAAATGTTCAGCACGTGCCCACTTAATTGAGGACCTCAAGTTAGTGGTCCTGAATCGTGAGATAATTCATTTATGCCAATGTATATCTGACCGCGCGCCCGCAACCAACCAGCGAGCGTCTACATCCGTGTCCTGCCTCGTTCCGTCGCCAATTTCCGGCACACGTTCGCCCCCACACGCAATGCACAAGAAGCGACTTCATTTACGCCCTTTCTTAATTTACCGTGCAGGCATTCCACTTGGTCTCGAGACTCGGTGAATCAAATCACGCGTCAACGTCGTACTTGAAATAACGAGCTCCCATTCTCCGTGGCGTCGGTGGGCACGCGCGCAACGCATGCTCTGTCGTCTATATAATTTCTGCATCTCTTTCCCACCCACCCCAATTTGCTGCCGTCTTATGGTTTAACATTGGAACCAGCTTCAAACAAGAGATGTAAGACGGGTAATAATTTAAAACCCCCGGAATGAATTTAGGGAATCCTAGTTAGTATACACGGTCGCTGTTGTAATTTCCCTGTGTTGTCCTTCTGCAGACGGTGGCGCCATTACTGGAAACATTCTTGGAACTTTATTGAAATAGGATCCTCCCAAATTTATCGAAATGAGATTCTTGCAACTTTATTGAAAATGAGACTTTATTAAAAATCAAATTCTTGGAAAATTATGGAAATAAGATTCTCGCAACTCTATTGACATGAGATACTTGGAAATTTATTGAAATGAGTTTCTTGCAACTTTAATGACCGGTGGAGTAATGGATAGCGGCTCGGATTAAGAAATTGGAGAGCCGAGTTCGAATTCCAGTCGAATCCATTTCCTTAAGTACTAATACCCTTGGGAAAGGTATGAATCCTCCATTTCTCCCCCCAGCTATGGGTAAATAGGAGGACAGACCGGGTTCTATAGCCTTGGATGGCAACTGGTCTACCGCAGAAAGAAATGGCAACCTACTGCGGGAAAAATCTGCCACACCAGTCATGTATCGAAAGCTACATGATCGCCTATGCGTGTATCACGCGTGGCACATAACTGACTGAAATGAGATGCTGGAACTTTATTGAAATGAGATTCTCACAATTCATTAAATGAGATTCCTGGAATTTTATTGAAATGAGAACCATGCGTCTTTATTGAATACATTTCTTGGAAATCTATTGTAATGATATTCTTGCAACTTTATTTAAATGACTTTCTCGGAACGTTATTGAAATGAGATTCCTGGAACTTTATTGAAATGAGATTCATGCATATTTATTGAAATTAAGTTCTTGCAAATTTATTGAAATAAGATTCTTGCAATTTTATGGAATTGAGATTCTTGCTACTTTATAGAAATAAGTATTCTTAGAACATTATTGAAACAATAGTTTGCAACTTTATTGAAATGAGATTCTTTAACCTTTATTGAAATAAGATTCTTGGAACTGTGTTAAATAAAATTCTTAGAAATCTATTGAAATGAGATACTTGCAACTTTATTGAATTGAGATTATTGGAACTTTATTGAAATGTGATTCTTTGAACACTATTTACATTATTCGGACTATTGTCCTCATCTTTGTTGCCATATTTATCCGATTCTTAAGTATCTGTCTACATTTCTGAGATGAAGTATTTTGTACACTATTTACATTATTCGGACTATTGTCTTCATCTTTGTTGCCATATTTATCCGATCCTTCAGTATCTGTCTATATTTCTGAGATGAGGTATTATGTACACTATTTACATTATTCGGACTATTGTCCTCATCTTTGTCGCCATATTTATCCGATCCTTCAGTATCTGTCTATATTTCTGAGATGAGGTATTATGTACACTATTTACATTATTCGGACTATTGTCCTCATCTTTGTCGCCATATTTATCCGATCCTTCAGTATCTGTCTATATTTCTGAGATGAGGCATTATGTACACTATTTACATTATTCGGACTATTGTCCTCATCTTTGTCGCCATATTTATCCGATCCTTCAGTATCAGTCTATATTTCTGAGATGAGGTATTGTGTACACTATTTACATTATTCGGACTATTGTCCTCATCTTTGTTGCCATATTTATCCGATCCTTCAGTATCTGTCTATATTTCTGAGATGAGGTATTATGTACACTATTTACATTATTCGGACTTTTGTCCTCATCTTTGTCGCCATATTTATCCGATCCTTCAGTATCTGTCTATATTTCTGAGATGAGGTATTATGTACACTATTTACATTATTCGGACTATTGTCCTCATCTTTGTCGCCATATTTATCCGATCCTTCAGTATCTGTCTATATTTCTGAGATGAGGTATTATGTACACTATTTACATTATTCGGACTATTGTCCTCATCTTTGTTGCCATATTTATCCGATCCTTCAGTATCTGTCTATATTTCTGAGATGAGGTATTATGTACACTATTTATATTATTCGGACTATTGTCCTCATCTTTGTTGCCATATTTATCCGATCCTTCAGTATCTGTCTATATTTCTGAGATGAGGTATTATGTACACTATTTACATTATTCGGATTATTGTCCTCATCTTTGTCGCCATATTTATCCGATCCTTCAGTATCTGTCTATATTTCTGAGATGAGGTATTATGTACACTATTTACATTATTCGGACTATTGTCCTCATCTTTGTTGCCATATTTATCCGATCCTTCAGTATCTGTCTATATTTCTGAGATGAGGTATTATGTACACTATTTACATTATTCGGACTATTGTCCTCATCTTTGTCGCCATATTTATCCGATCCTTCAGTATCTGTCTATATTTCTGAAATGAGGTATTATGTACACTATTTACATTATTCGGACTATTGTCCTCATCTTTGTCGCCATATTTATCCGATCCTTCAGTATCTGTCTATATTTCTGAGATGAGGTATTATGTACACTATTTACATTATTCGGACTATTGTCCTCATCTTTGTCGCCATATTTATCCGATCCTTCAGTATCTGTCTATATTTCTGAGATGAGGTATTATGTACACTATTTACATTATTCGGACTATTGTCCTCATCTTTGTCGCCATATTTATCCGATCCTTCAGTATCTGTCTATATTTCTGAGATGAGGTATTATGTACACTATTTACATTATTCGGACTATTGTCTTCATCTTTGTCGCCATATTTATCCGATCCTTCAGTATCTGTCTATATTTCTGAGATGAGGTATTATGTACACTATTTACATTATTCGGACTATTGTCCTCATCTTTGTTGCCATGTTTATCCGATCCTTCAGTATCTGTCTATATTTCTGAGATGAGGTATTATGTACACTATTTACATTATTCGGACTATTGTCCTCATCTTTGTTGCCATATTTATCCGATCCTTCAGTATCTGTCTATATTTCTGAGATGAGGTATTATGTACACTATTTACATTATTCGGACTATTGTCCTCATCTTTGTCGCCATATTTATCCGATCCTTCAGTATCTGTCTATATTTCTGAGATGAGGTATTATGTACACTATTTACATTATTCGGACTATTGTCCTCATCTTTGTCGCCATATTTATCCGATCCTTCAGTATCTGTCTATATTTCTGAGATGAGGTATTATGTACACTATTTACATTATTCGGACTATTGTCCTCATCTTTGTTGCCATATTTATCCGATCCTTCAGTATCTGTCTATATTTCTGAGATGAGGTATTATGTACACTATTTACATTATTCGGACTATTGTCCTCATCTTTGTTGCCATATTTATCCGATCCTTCAGTATCTGTCTATATTTCTGAGATGAGGTATTATGTACACTATTTACATTATTCGGACTATTGTCCTCATCTTTGTTGCCATATTTATCCGATCCTTCAGTATCTGTCTATATTTCTGAGATGAGGTATTATGTACACTATTTACATTATTCGGACTATTGTCCTCATCTTTGTCGCCATATTTATCTGATCCTTCAGTATCTGTCTATATTTCTGAGATGAGGTATTATGTACACTATTTACATTATTCGGACTATTGTCCTCATCTTTGTTGCCATATTTATCCGATCCTTCATTATCTGTCTATTTTTCTGAGATGAGGTATTATGTACACTATTTACATTATTCGGACTATTGTCCTCATCTTTGTCGCCATATTTATCCGATCCTTCAGTATCTGTCTATATTTCTGAGATGAGGTATTATGTACACTATTTACATTATTCGGACTATTGTCCTCATCTTTGTCACCATATTTATCCGATCCTTCAGTATCTGTCTATATTTCTGAGATGAGGTATTATGTACACTATTTACATTATTCGGACTATTGTCCTCATCTTTGTTGCCATATTTATCCGATCCTTCAGTATCTGTCTATATTTCTGAGATGAGGTATTATGTACACTATTTACATTATTCGGACTGTTGTCCTCATCTTTGTTGCCATATTTATCCGATCCTTCAGTATCTGTCTATATTTCTGAGATGAGGTATTATGTACACTATTTACATTATTCGGACTATTGTCCTCATCTTTGTCGCCATATTTATCCGATCCTTCAGTATCTGTCTATATTTCTGAGATGAGGTATTATGTACACTATTTACATTATTCGGACTACTGTCCTCATCTTTGTCGCCATATTTATCCGATCCTTCAGTATCTGTCTATATTTCTGAGATGAGGTATTATGTACACTATTTACATTATTCGGACTATTGTCCTCATCTTTGTTGCCATATTTATCCGATCCTTCAGTATCTGTCTATATTTCTGAGATGAGGTATTATGTACACTATTTACATTATTCGGACTATTGTCCTCATCTTTGTCGCCATATTTATCCGATCCTTCAGTATCTGTCTATATTTCTGAGATGAAGGATTATGTACACTATTTACATTATTCGGACTATTGTCCTCATCTTTGTTGCCATATTTATCCGATCCTTCAGAATCTGTCTGTATTTCTGAGATGAGGTATTATGTACACTATTTACATTATTCGGACTATTGTCCTCATCTTTGTTGCCATATTTATCCGATCCTTCAGTATCTGTCTATATTTCTGAGATGAGGCATTATGTACACTATTTACATTATTCGGACTATTGTCCTCATCTTTGTCGCCATATTTATCCGATCCTTCAGTATCTGTCTATATTTCTGAGATGAGGTATTATGTACACTATTTACATTATTCGGACTATTGTCCTCATCTTTGTTGCCATATTTATCCCATCCTTCAGTATCTGTCTATATTTCTGAGATGAGGCATTATGTACACTATTTACATTATTCGGACTATTGTCCTCATCTTTGTCGCCATATTTATCCGATCCTTCATTATCTGTCTATATTTCTGAGATGAGGTATTATGTACACTATTTACATTATTCGGACTATTGTCCTCATCTTTGTTGCCATATTTATCCGATCCTTCAGTATCTGTCTATATTTCTGAGATGAGGTATTATGTACACTATTTACATTATTCGGACTATTGTCCTCATCTTTGTTGCCATATTTATCCGATCCTTCAGTATCTGTCTATATTTCTGAGATGAGGTATTATGTACACTATTTACATTATTCGGACTATTGTCCTCATCTTTGTTGCCATATTTATCCGATCCTTCAGTATCTGTCTATATTTCTGAGATGAGGTATTATGTACACTATTTACATTATTCGGACTATTGTCCTCATCTTTGTCGCCATATTTATCCGATCCTTCAGTATCTGTCTATATTTCTGAGATGAGGTATTATGTACACTATTTACATTATTCGGACTATTATCCTCATCTTTGTTGCCATATTTATCCGATCCTTCAGTATCTGTCTATATTTCTGAGATGAGGTATTATGTACACTATTTACATTATTCGGACTATTGTCCTCATCTTTGTTGCCATATTTATCCGATCCTTCAGTATCTGTCTATATTTCTGAGATGAGGTATTATGTACACTATTTAAATTATTCGGACTATTGTCCTCATCTTTGTCGCCATATTTATCCGATCCTTCAGTATCTGTCTATATTTCTGAGATGAGGTATTATGTACACTATTTACATTATTCCGACTATTGTCCTCATCTTTGTTGCCATATTTATCCGATCCTTCAGTATCTGTCTATATTTCTGAGATGAGGTATTATGTACACTATTTACATTATTCCGACTATTGTCCTCATCTTTGTCGCCATATTTATCCGATCCTTCATTATCTGTCTATATTTCTGAGATGAGGTATTATGTACACTATTTACATTATTCGGACTATTGTCCTCATCTTTGTTGCCATATTTATCCGATCCTTCAGTATCTGTCTATATATCTGAGATGAGGTATTATGTACACTATTTACATTATTCGGACTATTGTCCTCATCTTTGTTGCCATATTTATCCGATCCTTCAGTATCTGTCTATATTTCTGAGATGAGGTATTATGTACACTATTTACATTATTCGGACTATTGTCCTCATCTTTGTTGCCATATTTATCCGATCCTTCAGTATCTGTCTATATTTCTGAGATGAGGTATTATGTACACTATTTAAATTATTCGGACTATTGTCCTCATCTTTGTTGCCATATTTATCCGATCCTTCAGTATCTGTCTATATTTCTGAGATGAGGTATTATGTACACTATTTACATTATTCGGACTATTGTCCTCATCTTTGTTGCCATATTTATCCGATCCTTCAGTATCTGTCTATATTTCTGAGATGAGGTATTATGTACACTATTTACATTATTCGGACTATTGTCCTCATCTTTGTTGCCATATTTATCCGATCCTTCAGTATCAGTCTATATTTCTGAGATGAGGTATTATCTACACTATTTACATTATTCGGACTATTTTCCTCATCTTTGTTGCCATATTTATCCGATCCTTCAGTATCTGTCTATATTTCTGAGATGAGGTATTATGTACACTATTTACATTATTCGGACTATTGTCCTCATCTTTGTTGCCATATTTATCCGATCCTTCAGAATCTGTCTGTATTTCTGAGATGAGGTATTATGTACACTATTTACATTATTCGGACTATTTTCCTCATCTTTGTTGCCATTATTTATCCGATCCTTCAGTATGTGTCTATATTTCTGAGATGAGGGATTATGTACACTATTTACATTATTCGGACTATTGTCCTCATCTTTGTTGCCATATTTATCCGATCCTTCAGAATCTGTCAGTATTTCTGAGATGAGGTATTATGTACACTATTTACATTATTCGGACTATTGTCCTCATCTTTGTTGCCATATTTATACGATCCTTCAGTATCTGTCTATATTTCTGAGATGAGGTATTATGTACACTATTTACATTATTCGGACTATTGTCCTCATCTTTGTTGCCATATTTATCCGATCCTTCAGTATGTGTCTATATTTCTGAGATGAGGTATTATGTACACTATTTACATTATTCGGACTATTGTCCTCATCTTTGTTGCCATATTTATCCGATCCTTCAGTATCTGTCTATATTTCTGAGATGAGGTATTATGTACACTATTTACATTATTCGGACTATTGTCCTCATCTTTGTTGCTATATTTATCCGATCCTTCAGTATCTGTCTATATTTCTGAGATGAGGTATTATGTACACTATTTACATTATTCGGACTATTGTCCTCATTTTGTTGCCATATTTATCCGATCCTTCAGTATCTGTCTATATTTCTGAGATGAGGTATTATGTACACTATTTACATTATTCGGACTATTGTCCTCATCTTTGTTGCCATATTTATCCGATCCTTCAGTATCAGTCTATATTTCTGAGATGAGGTATTATCTACACTATTTACATTATTCGGACTATTTTCCTCATCTTTGTTGCCATATTTATCCGATCCTTCAGTATCTGTCTATATTTCTGAGATGAGGTATTATGTACACTATTTACATTATTCGGACTATTGTCCTCATCTTTGTTGCCATATTTATCCGATCCTTCAGAATCTGTCTGTATTTCTGAGATGAGGTATTATGTACACTATTTACATTATTCGGACTATTTTCCTCATCTTTGTTGCCATATTTATCCGATCCTTCAGTATGTGTCTATATTTCTGAGATGAGGGATTATGTACACTATTTACATTATTCGGACTATTGTCCTCATCTTTGTTGCCATATTTATCCGATCCTTCAGTATCTGTCTATATTTCTGAGATGAGGTATTATGTACACTATTTAAATTATTCGGACTATTGTCCTCATCTTTGTTGCCATATTTATCCGATCCTTCAGTATCTGTCTATATTTCTGAGATGAGGTATTATGTACACTATTTACATTATTCGGACTATTGTCCTCATCTTTGTTGCCATATTTATCCGATCCTTCAGTATCTGTCTATATTTCTGAGATGAGGTATTATGTACACTATTTACATTATTCGGACTATTGTCCTCATCTTTGTTGCCATATTTATCCGATCCTTCAGTATCAGTCTATATTTCTGAGATGAGGTATTATCTACACTATTTACATTATTCGGACTATTTTCCTCATCTTTGTTGCCATATTTATCCGATCCTTCAGTATCTGTCTATATTTCTGAGATGAGGTATTATGTACACTATTTACATTATTCGGACTATTGTCCTCATCTTTGTTGCCATATTTATCCGATCCTTCAGAATCTGTCTGTATTTCTGAGATGAGGTATTATGTACACTATTTACATTATTCGGACTATTTTCCTCATCTTTGTTGCCATATTTATCCGATCCTTCAGTATGTGTCTATATTTCTGAGATGAGGGATTATGTACACTATTTACATTATTCGGACTATTGTCCTCATCTTTGTCGCCATATTTATCCGATCCTTCAGAATCTGTCTGTATTTCTGAGATGAGGTATTATGTACACTATTTACATTATTCGGACTATTGTCCTCATCTTTGTTGCCATATTTATACGATCCTTCAGTATCTGTCTATATTTCTGAGATGAGGTATTATGTACACTATTTACATTATTCGGACTATTGTCCTCATCTTTGTTGCCATATTTATCCGATCCTTCAGTATGTGTCTATATTTCTGAGATGAGGTATTATGTACACTATTTACATTATTCGGACTATTGTCCTCATCTTTGTTGCCATATTTATCCGATCCTTCAGTATCAGTCTATATTTCTGAGATGAGGTATTATCTACACTATTTACATTATTCGGACTATATTCCTCATCTTTGTTGCCATATTTATCCGATCCTTCAGTATGTGTCTATATTTCTGAGATGAGGGATTATGTACACTATTTACATTATTCGGACTATTGTCCTCATCTTTGTTGCCATATTTATCCGATCCTTCAGAATCTGTCTGTATTTCTGAGATGAGGTATTATGTACACTATTTACATTATTCGGACTATTTTCGTCATCTTTGTTGCCATATTTATCCGATCCTTCAGTATGTGTCTATATTTCTGAGATGAGGGATTATGTACACTATTTACATTATTCGGACTATTGTCCTCATCTTTGTTGCCATATTTATCCGATCCTTCAGTATCTGTCTATATTTCTGAGATGAGGGATTATGTACTCTATTTACATTATTCGGACTATTGTCCTCATCTTTGTCGCCATATTTATCACAACGTTTCGGCTGTTGTACGCTCCGGCCTTCTTCAGTTGTTTACAATGTCGAACTGAACCCTTTATTTCGCTCACGGAGGTAGACTGTTCTAGTTCCACGTGCCATATCTAATGGATGTCAGTTATCAGTTATCTCCTGTTAATCCCCCTCTACAATTTCTCCACCGCCTTAACCAAGTATTGAACTCACACTCTTTTGGGTCCTGTCACTTGATGTAAGTAACGCCTTTCAAGGATACATGGCATAGTGGATAAAGGCGTTAATTAGATCCATGGATGCCGAACAAACATAAATGTGCCTGCGCAAGCGTCAACATTAGGGATGGCTAACCACCCTAGTAGATTGGTATCCTCGAATACGAGTGGCCAACTATTATATTATTATTAGTAGTAGTAGTAGTAGTATAAAAAATAGTTATATTAAGAGTTGTAGTAGGACTACTAATAGCTGTAATAGTAGTAATATTTGTATTAGTATATGTAATGGTATAATTAGTATTAGTTGCACTTGTATTTTAATAGCATTAATATTAGTAATTGTAGTAGCAGCAACTGTCGTAATAGTAGTAGTGGCAATAGTAGCAGTATTACTATTTTTAGTGGTAGGAGTAATAATTATAGTAGTAGTAGTAATAATAGTTCTAACAGCAGTAGTAGTAGTATTAGTACTAGTAGTATTTTTAACATTAGTGGTAAAAGTAGTAATAATTCTTACAGGAGTACTAGTAATATTAATAGTTTTAACTGTAGTAATAATAGTAACGGTTCTATAGGGAGTAGTAGTAATAATAGTTCTAACAGGAGTACTCATAGAAGTTCTAACAATAATAGTACTAGCAATCGTTCTAAAAGGAGTAATACTAGTAATAGTTTTAACAGTAGAAGTATTAGTATTATTTCAAGCAGGAACAGTAGTAGTAATAGTTTGTAACACTTAATAATAGAAATAGTTGTCACAGTAGTAGTAGTAGTAGTAGTAGTAATAGTTTTAACAGATTTAGTAAAAGTAGTAATAATAGTTCAAACCGGTGTAGTAGTAGCAGTAATAATTATATCGGGACTTCTAGTCATAGTAGTAGCAATAGTTCTAACTGGATTATTAGTAGTAATAGCTGTAACGACTGTACTAGTCTTGAATGTACTCATAGAATCGTCATCAAAATATCTGGCGCGTATTTTTTCCCTGTGGATTTGTTTTCCGATTCCCCATTTTATATCCACCTTGTTCACTTCATTAACATCCGCTTCATCGTCGCCATTGTTACACCTCGGTGAGCGTCCATGCGCGAAGAGCATTTCCATTCTATTTCTTTACACACTGACTTTGTACGCGAGGAATTTTGTGTGGGAAATCTTAATTTTGATGATGAAATCGAACAAGCAATTGGATTAGCAGGAAGTACAGAATGGGTAAAAAAAGCAAATGCTTTTGAGAACAGAAAACCAGAAGTGTGATGATTCATTTATAAGAATGATTTCCACAAAATGAATCTTTCTGCTGTCTAACTTAATAATTGGCAAATGGGATCCACTGACTAACTAAATGGTAAAAGGGATACAATCATATTAAGAGCATTATTTTAGATTCAAATGATGATAATCTATAATATTCTTCTTTTTATCCCTTACTTTATTCATTCCTGCATCCATAGATTCCACTTTCATTATATCTTCCAATGTCTAATCTATTAAATGGTAGACAGGATATTATAATATTCGGGGCATTATTTTAGATTTAAATGATGATAATCTATAATATTCTTCTTTTTATCCCTTACTTTATTCATTCCTGCATCCATAGATTCCACTTTCATTATATCTTCCAATGTCTAATCTATTAAATGGTAGACAGGATATTATAATATTCGGGGCATTATTTTAGATTTAAATGATGATAATCTATAATATTCTTCTTTTTATCCCTTACTTTATTCATTCCTGCATCCATAGATTCCACTTTCATTATATCTTCCAATGTCTAATCTATTAAATGGTAGACAGGATATTATAATATCCGGGGCATTATTTTAGATTCAAATGATGATAATCTATAATATTCTTCTTTTTATCCCTTACTTTATTCATTCCTGCATCCATAGATTCCACTTTCATTATATCTTCCAATGTCTAATCTATTAAATGGTAGACAGGATATTATAATATTCGGGGCATTATTTTAGATTTAAATGATGATAATCTATAATATTCTACTTTTTATCCCTTACTTTATTCATTCCTGCATCCATAGATTCCACTTTCATTATATCTTGCAATGTCTAATCTATTAAATGGTAGACAGGATATTATAATATTCGGGGAATTATTTTAGATTAAAATGATGATAATCTATATTATTCTTTTTATTCCATTCTTTATTCATTCCTGCATCCATAGATTCCACTTTCATTATATCTTCCAATGTATTAATTAAATGGTAGACAGGATATTATAATATCCGGGGCATTATTTTAGATTCAAATGATGATAATCTATAATATTCTTCTTTTTATTCCTTCCTTTATTCATTCCTGCATCCATAGATTCCACTTTCATTATATCTTCCAATGTCTAATCTATTAAATGGTAGACAGGATATTATAATATTCGGGGAATTATTTTAGATTTAAATGATGATAATCTATATTATTCTTTTTATTCCATTCTTTATTCATTCCTGCATCCATAGATTCCACTTTCATTATATCTTGCAACGTCTAATCTATTAAATGGTAGACAGGATATTATAATATCCGGGGCATTATTTTAGATTTAAATGATGATAATCTATAATATTTTTCTTTTTATTCCATTCTTTATTCATTCATGCATCCATAGATTCCACTTTCATTATATCTTCCAATGTATTAATTAAATGGTAGACAGGATATTATAATATCCGGGGCATTATTTTAGATTCAAATGATGATAATCTATAATATTCTTCTTTTTATTCCTTCCTTTATTCATTCCTGCATCCATAGATTCCACTTTCATTATATCTTCCAATGTCTAATCTATTAAATGGTAGACAGGATATTATAATATTCGGGGAATTATTTTAGATTTAAATGATGATAATCTATATTATTCTTTTTATTCCATTCTTTATTCATTCCTGCATCCATAGATTCCACTTTCATTATATCTTGCAACGTCTAATCTATTAAATGGTAGACAGGATATTATAATATCCGGGGCATTATTTTAGATTTAAATGATGATAATCTATAATATTTTTCTTTTTATTCCATTCTTTATTCATTCATGCATCCATAGATTCCACTTTCATTATATCTTCCAATGTATTAATTAAATGGTAGACAGGATATTATAATATCCGGGGCATTATTTTAGATTTAAATGATGATAATCTATAATATTCTACTTTTTATCCCTTACTTTATTCATTCCTGCATCCATAGATTCCACTTTCATTATATCTTCCAATGTCTAATCTATTAAATGGTAGACAGGATATTATAATATCCGGGGCATTATTTTAGATTTAAATGATGATAATCTATAATATTCTACTTTTTATCCCTTACTTTATTCATTCCTGCATCCATAGATTCCACTTTCATTATATCTTCCAATGTCTAATCTATTAAATGGTAGACAGGATATTATAATATCCGGGGCATTATTTTAGATTTAAATGATGATAATCTATAATATTCTACTTTTTATCCCTTACTTTATTCATTCCTGCATCCATAGATTCCACTTTCATTATATCTTCCAATGTCTAATCTATTAAATGGTAGACAGGATATTATAATATCCGGGGCATTATTTTAGATTTAAATGATGATAATCTATAATATTCAACTTTTTATCCCTTACTTTATTCATTCCTGCTTCCATAGATTCCACTTTCATTATATCTTCCAATGTCTAATCTATTAAATGGTAGACAGGATATTATAATATCCGGGGCATTATTTTAGATTTAAATGATGATAATCTATAATATTCTTCTTTTTATCCCTTACTTTATTCATTCCTGCATCCATAGATTCCACTTTCATTATATCTTCCAATGTCTAATCTATTAAATGGTAGACAGGATATTATAATATCCGGGGCATTATTTTAGATTTAAATGATTATAATCTATAACATTCTTCTTTTTATTCCTTCCTTTATTCATTCCCGCATCCATAGATTCCACCTTCATTATATCTTCCAATGTCTAATCTATTAAATGGTAGACAGGATATTATAATATTCAGTGCCTTATTTTAGATTTAAATGTACCTAGTAAAACTCTATAATATTTCAAGTTTATGCGTAAATTTCATATGTTTATATGTGCCATTAAATAGTAAAGCATAAATCTTACACTTGTCATGTGTTCATATTTCACGAGTAATGACCGTATTATTTAGGCAATCAAAATTCAGGGTCTTCATTCATACTCATTGGCAAGCATCTCTACCTACATAGTTGCTTCTTCCGCTGTTAATATTTTTACTCACTAAAATTGGCTTAGTGTAGTTTTAAGACAAAGTATAAGTAAAGGAATTGTGGGTAAAATGATTATTTTGTGCCTTCTCCGAATATCAGCTTTTTAAATTATGTAATATTCAATTTTTTTCAAGATATTTGTCCTTTGACATTTGAGTCTTTCACGGCATTCGTTTGACAGGTTCCATGAGTTTCCAGATGCTAATGACTACCACGACGGCGAAATAGATAATGGCTCGCATTGAGAAATCGGCGAGCTGGGTTCGAATTTCAGTTGAATCCTTTACTTTCACTTAGGTGCTATTGCCCTGGGGAAAGGTATGAATCCTCTTCTTCTCCCCACCCAGCTATGGGTAAATAACAGGACTGAATGGATTTTATAGCCTTGGATGGCAGCTAGTCTACTGCAGAAAGAAATGGCAACGTACTGCGGGAAAAAAATCTGCCTCGTCTGTCATCTTTTGAAAGATACATGATCGCCTAATTGTATTTCACACACGGCACATGACTGACTGATATTCACTTACGTGCTAATATTCTTGGGAAACATATGAATCCTCTTCTTCTCCCCTCCGCCTATGGGTAAAAAGCAGGATAGACCGGGTTCTATAGCCTTGGATGGCAACTGGTCTACTGTAGAAAGAAATGGCAACCTACTACGGGAGAAATCTGCCTCGTCAGTCATCTATCGAAAGATACATGATCACCCAAGGATGGCACATAACTGACTGATATTCACTTACGTGCTACTACCCTTCGGAAAGGTATGAATCCTCTTCTTCCCCCCCCCAACTTTGGGTAAATAGCAGGACAGACCGGGTTCTATACCCTTGGATAACAACTGATCTACTGCAGAAAGAAATAGCAACCTACTGCGGTAAAAAAATGTGCCTCGTCAGTCATGTATCGAAAGATACATGATCGTGTATCACGCATGGCACATAACTGAATGACTGCCAAGACTATCATATTCGACCTCCATAATAATATAACATTTTCCCTCGGTGTGAACTTATTATTTTTAGAAACAGATGATGTCGCTCCTACAAGGGTGAACTGAAAACCTCATAGGTTGACTACGAAGGAGAGATGCTGCAGCTGTGAAATCTAGAATGTATGAATTTCATCTCTTCTTATTAATAACTGCATTGTTTCTTTCCAGGTAAACTGACAGCTGACTGCTCGAAGAAGACTTCTCATTTGGATGGTCTAAAAGGTCATTGACAACAGAGATGGCGTCATCCTAACTGTGATAGTGGTTCCCAGCCAAATGTTTTTTTCTGTGTTGGGGAACAGATGATAGTCAAATCAGGATAATAGGGAGGATGATTCAAAGCCATAGTCATACACAGCAGCCATTGAAAGCAAGGACTTGTCTGCTGGAGTATTGTCCTGATGAAACAAGATACCTTTCGTCAGGTTTCCTGAGAGATTGGGCTTGATGTCCTTTCGTAACTGCCTCAGCAAATTGGAATCGTACTCTCCATTGATGGTGTGGCCCTTTTGAATATAATCAATAAATACGATATCTTTTGCATGCTAAAAATCTAAGTTCATCACCTTCCCTGCAGATAAAACGACCATATGAAGAGGGGTGTTCTTTGTCTCTGGCGTAAAGTGATTATGAGTCCTGGTTAAGAAACGAACTGGATTTGCCTCAAACAATGTCAGATTTTACTGTAATCTGATCAGTTAGGTGAGCTTTTGACAGAAAACTTGATACCCCAGATAGTAATCTTCGTCATGTCATGTTCATTGTGCAGAATATTCTCAACTCTCTTACGGGATATGCTAACACCATTGGCTATAAGATTTATAGTCATCCATCAGCTTATGGTAAAAACGATCAATGTTTTCCTCAGTGGTAAAAGTCATTTCAAGACTCTTCCTTCCCCTCCTAAATTCAGCTGCCCAATTTTGTATTGTTGATAAAGCTGGTGCGTCATCCCCTAATGTAGAGACCGTGCCAGAATGAATATTCTTGGGGGACAAATCCTTTTTCTGCGGGTACTTGTTAACACGATACCATACTTTTGAAGTCTTCTTTGAAGAGTCAGATGCTGCGTACGCACGCAGTAGGATCTTTTGCTTTGTTGAATGGTAAGGATTCGAAGAGTGAACGAAAAAGAAGAAAGAAAGAAAGAAAGAAAGAAAGAAAGAAAGAAAGAAAGAAAGAAAGAAAAAGAAACAAACAAGAAAGAAAGAAAGAAAGAACGGAAGAAAGAACGAAAGAAAGAAAGAAATAAGAGAGAAGGGAAATGAACGGAAAAGAAAGTAAGAAAGAAAGAAAGTAAAAGAAAGAAAGAAAGGAATAGAAAGAAAGATAAAGAAAGAAAGGAATAGAAAGAAAGAAAGAAAAAAAGCAAGAACAGAAGAACGAAAGAAAGAAAAAGAACGAAAGAAAGAAAGATAGAAGGTTCCTCCAGAGAGCCGATTCTGTGACATAAACACAGAGAGAGACTTCAAAACTGGTTTGCCGCCGAAGGAAACGTAATATGACCGTAAGTTCTTTGTCAGTTAGAAATGATCCGAACTTCGAACGTTTCAAATATAACAGCGTTAAAAAAAAAAGATGAGATCTTTCACTTTGTCGAGTGGAAATGTTCTGAAATTTATTTTTTTCAAAGACACAGAGAGAGACTTCAAAACTGGTTTGCCGCCTAAGGAAAAGTAACTCACTCCAACACCGTTAATTTTAAATCATAGCCAATTAAAATGCTTTCTCAACAGTAGTTGGAGCCATAAATATTCCTCAACCGATTGTATTATTATTATACTCACGCATGCGCACTTTTCGCATTGCAAATGGCTGCCTACACGCAAAATACACAAAAGGGAAGTGTTTGTCCAGACTGAATAAGTGGTGAATATATTATTCTAATAGTCAAACTGTTTATGTATGTGTGTGCGCCCGTGTGTTTATAGGCACATTAAATAGCACAAGCGCAAGTCACTCACGCGCAACACAATCATAGACATATATGGACGCGCATACAGAGAATCATTTCTTCATTTATAATATAGATTCGGATTTTATCAGAGGTATGGCAGTCGGGGAACCAGAGTCGGGCGCTTTTCCACCAGCGTCGCCAGGGTTATTTGCAGTTCTAACGGGCGAGTTACTAGTTCCTGTTCTAGAAAGATCGCCATTACGTTTCTACGTGGATCCGCTAGTCTTAGTGAATTGCTAAGTTGCCAAATACTTCGACACTTGAGGAATTGTACCAGCAGTTAGTAAATCGACCCGTGAGTTTAAAACAGCGCTCTTGGCTTTATCTTCACTAAAGATCCAATTTTCTCGCCATGTTCACCTTTTTTTTCTTTCGGGTGTGTTGCTGGGTCCACCAACGCCAAAAATCGAATGCAGCATGTGGAGATTGCTATGTCGATGATATACAATCTCGCGATGACATATCTGGCATTATACAGGAGAACACATGCGGATAGAAACAAAGAAAGGAATGCTGAATTGTTATGCAATATCGTTCCTCCTATATAACGGAGAATGCTGGACAATCCCCTCGAAGATTAAAAAGAGAATTGAAGCAACAGACCCTACAAGATTCCCATTTAGTACCCCTCTACTATGAGTTTCCACCGGAGCTTGTCTTGAGTGAAAACGTTTACTAAACAAAAAATTATCATTTAATCGTCCCATTTGACCCACCTCAATCTCCAGTCAGAAAAAAATAAAAAAATAAAAAGGAAAAGGACCCGTATTTACTATAAAGTGGCGCGAGGTCATTTTTGTAACAAACGAAGTTAGACTTCATGCAAAGACACGCAAGTGCACATAAACACACACACAAACATGCCCCGTGGGAAGGGTCAAGAAATTAGCCACTGCATCTCATACCGAACGAATAAACTCTCGACAAAAGCACCACTTCCTGAGTGATTATTTGTAGATCAAAGTAAACTGGACATGTGTCTACTTTCCGATTCTAGTTTAAACTGAATCTATATCTAACATTTTTAATATTCGAATAAATCATACAAACATGTTTATCATTTTTACCCAAGTTTAAACCGGACCTATATCAACCTTTTTTACTATAGTTTAAACCGCACATATGTCAAACTACTTTTTAAAGTCCAGTGTAAACAGAGCCAACGTATATCCTTTTTACTCTAGTGCAAACTGGACCTATGCCTATCTTTTTTACTCGAGTGTAAACCAGACCTATATCAACCTTTTTGACACTAGTGTAAACGGGCCTTATGTCTACCTTTTTTACTCTAATGTAAACCAGATATGTCTATTTTTTTCGCCTCTCGTGTCAAATGGACCCATGTCTACCTTTACACTCAAGTGCAAACCAGACCTGTGTCTACCTGTTTGGCTCAAATGGCAACTAGATCTATAAACTCTAGTGTAAACCGGACCTATGTCTACCTTTTTGTCTCTGTTGTATACTGGACCTATGTCTACCTTTTGTTTCTGTGGTATATCGGACCTATGTCTACTTTTTTTACTCTGTTGTAAACCGAACCTATGTCTGTCTTTTTGTCTCTGTTGTATACCGGACCTACCTCTATCTTTTTTCATCTAGTGTCAACCGAACGTATGTCTATCTTTTTGACAGAAATTTCGAATATTTCGTATTCTGGAAGGATTGTCCAGGATTCATATGTGGTTTAGTCGATTTTCTGATTCGTCGGAGCGAGGCTACTAAACTGGGTGGAGTTCGTTGAGCAAAAGCCACTTTGAAATCTTAAATTCCGCCCTGCTTCACACAACTTTTTAGAGTTCGACCGAAACAGATTTCGAGCTGTAGGTCTTTCCGAGATTTTTCTTTTGAGCCAAAAACGACCTTTAGAGCGCAGACGACATACAGTAGCGACCAATATTATAAAACGCATGTTTAAAAATAAAAATAAAACTTCATTTTTTACAGATTCTATCGTGATAAAAAATTCCAGTAAATACCTTGAAATTTGTTCATCAGACCTTGTTTCTACGTTACGTTACACAGCAAATCAATGTTATTGGCCTTCCTCAGCTGTTCTGCTTCTTTTACAAGCATGTCCGTCTACTCAGGACCGTTTGTGCATTTTCAACAGCCGCAGAGCCGACCCGTAGTCTCTACCGCAACTATACTGAACGGAGTTTAGTTACAATTCAAGCATTTACCCCAACAGGGCTACATACGGTTTTGAATTCAGAGTTATCTTTCTCCTAGACTGGTTGCCAACAGCGGCTAGAGAATCCTATCTGTCCTGCTATTTAACCCATATAGGGGGGAGAGATTATGTGAAAGTAAATGTAACGGCTTCGAACGAAATTCGCAGATTTTACCTACCGCGCCTCTAACACTCACAACGCATGTTAAAATGGCTACACTAAGAACAAATGGTGATATTTTTGTTTTTTAAATAAAATCTGTTTATTGCTTAGGTTAATAATAGACGGGGTTGGGGACGACCTTTGTTTTTATTTACTCACTAGCAGAATTACCCACACCTTGCTGGGTGTCACACATTTTATTTTTTTGTAAGAAAATGATGATTGATTTTAAATCATTGTTATAATCTTTGGAGAAAAATGATGCATTTCAATATTACTCAATGATCTTGCTCATGTGACCTCCACCTTCTGGTTTTCTCCTTCTATATTCTGGATAAGAGTCATTCCTTAGTTCAAATTTAAATCTAATTTAAATCAAAGGGAAAACAATTTTCAGATTTCATTATTCATATGACAGTTGAATTGTCGCAACAAATATGTATTGTAAGGCATTACCCAATGATTGGTGATTTCTTGCTCAACTTGACGTCCATATTGTCACATTTTGATCTTGCTGATGTGACCTCTATCTTCTGACTTTCTCCTTCTATATTTTGGATAGGAGTCATACCTTTGATCAAATTTAAATTTAATTTAAATCAACGGAAAACAATTTTCAGAGGCGGGGGGGCAAAAGCAGCTTAATCCGACCACTTTAAAATGTAGTTGATGGAAAACTTGACTGAATGAATTAATGAGCAGGTTTCAACATTGATATGACAGTTAAATTGTCGCAACAAATATGTATTTTAAGGTACTACCTACTGATTGGTGGTTTCTTGCTTAACTTGACGTCCATATTGTCTCAATTTGATTTCACCGATGTGACCTCCATCTTCTGGCTTTCTCCTTCTATATTTTGGATAGGAGTCATTTCCTAGTTCTAATTTAAATTTAATTTAAATCAAAGAGAAACAATTTTCTGTCTGCGGGCGGGTGAGGTACGACCTTTGATCAAAATGAAATATACTTATTCGAATAACGTAGGGGCCATTCCCTTGTTCAAATTTAAATTTAACTTATATTAAAGGGAGAATTTTTCAGTTGGAAGAGGTGTGCCGTGACAGTGTTGTTTGGTAGTATTATGCGTCTGTTTTCCTGTAATTTATTATTGTTATTATTTTGTTTTGGTTGTATATTTTGTATGCCTTTCATCTTGCATTGTGGATGAAATAATACGGGTATTGTAGGTTTTTGAATGTGCTTTCTATGTATCCGCAATAGTAAATTACATGAAAACAAATGAATAATACTACCGACCAACTCTGTCACGTCCAAGAACAACCTATCCCATCTAAATAATCTTAAAATAATCACAAACACTTCTAAAACCATTATGGATATACAGAGATCCTCAAACACTAATAGCAATAATATTTCTGAAGCAGGCATTTATAAAAAAAAGCGTTTCACCCCAAGCAAGGCGGGATGCCACTAGCACGCAAGGGGTTACAGAGGATTTGGAGCGAGAGCAGATAGGAGTGTTAGAGGAAAGGATGAGGAGAAGGATAGGGGATAGATCAGGGCATCTGGAGACGTCGATTGACATAACATTTGAATAGTTGGAGATTATAGCTATCAGGGAAGCCGGAAAAGGGGAGGGAGTTCCACAGGCAAGAGGTGCGAGACATGAAGCTATTGGAGTAGAAGAGACAGCTATATTTAACACTAGCACGAAAGGGGTTACAGAGAGTTGGAGCGAGAGCAAATAGGAGTGAAAGAGGAAAGAATGAAGAGAAGGATAGGGGATAGATCAGGGCATCTGGAGACGTCGATTGACATTACATTTGAATAGTTGGAGATTATAGCTATCAGGGAAACAGGAATAAGGAAGGAAGTTCCACAGACGAGAGGTGCGAGATATGAAGCTATTGGAGTAGAAGAGATGGCTACATTAACAGTTTCGACAGTGAAAGGGTGAGAGCGAGATGCCAGCCTAGTTGAACGCTTAAATTCATGAAGTCTGGGAAGCAGCGAAAGCAGCTCATCGGAGCAGTTACCGTGAAAGTATTTGTAAAAAAAGACAGAGGGAGGCAACGGCACGTCTGTGAGAGAGCGGCTGCAGACGAGATGCCAGATCAGGGCCAATTACATTGCATATCAGTCTCTGGATTTTATCAAGAACCTTGAGACAAACAGAAGGGGCCCCAGACCATATATGGCAGCAATACTCCATGCAAGGGCGAATGATTGCTTTGAAAAAAATGTTCCACCCAATATTTTGGAGAAACAAGTAGAAATTTATTAAAAAAAACGCATTTATTACACTTTTATCTATTCTTTTTTTTGTTTGTTTTTGTTTTTCATCTAACAATTCTTATTCATTGAGTAGCCTTTCTTTGTAATATTTTACATTACTTACCAAATACTGTAAAAAAAATCATATTTTCCTTGTGGTGATTCATAATTAGAATTCTGGTTTGAATATATTTTCCATTCACTGTATCTAATACAAAAGATATCAAATTAATATGGATTTAACATATTAAACAGTAACATTCACATATTAAAATATCAGTTTCTAAGCAACAACCTACAGAAATTAGGTATTTCTACACACTTTCTCAAACGAATTTTAAAACTAAATACTCAAAAATTGGCAAAATCTATGAATTGAATATTTGTTGTTACTACTTATCATGCCAAACCCCAGCATTCACACCGGTAAATCGGGTCTCGCTAAGCGTGTCGATATCAATATCATGCCGAGCAAGCTCAGCTGCTATGAGTTCCATCCGTCGTCGAGGACGGCGACTAGACGGATAGTTGGTGTCCTGAATGGTTCGAATGTTCCATGTTTAGTCTTATGGTGGAAATACTGCTACGGCGATACCTTTTTGTATTGACAGTTTTCAAATTTCGACCGCAAGACGAGGTACCCTCATGCAATGTTGATTTTCTAAACAAAGTGAGAAATCAACCTACCCTATTGTACTATCATATCACCTCGCATTGACTGACAAACAACACATAGCCTCTTCTCTTTCATTTGGTCCACGTACCTCTAGGCCAAAGGTTATGTTGTCGGGAAGTTTTCACCTCCCGACTTAGTAGCTAGACCGTCCCAGTCTAACACCTGCTCGTGGAGAGCTTCCTACGTTCAGCTGGGCGGATCCCGAGCGGCATACCCCGAAAGAAATATAGCATCCCGTAGCCTTGGTTGCTGTCTCCTCTAGAGAAGGACACCTCTACCTTAAACCCGCCTTGGCGTTAGGCAGTCTCCAACTTTTAACTGGAGTTCTGGCTTGGTGTCGCATCTCTTTTGTACCGCTGATGGTCTCGGATCCACGTTGACACTGGAATTTGGTCTTCCAGAATCAAGTTCCTGAGGACTAAGGTCTGCGCAACCTCTTGCTCTCCCCAATCTCCTCACGCACAGGATTCTGATCCTCTCTTCTTCTTAGCAAATCGCAGCGTCCCACGGCGACGGGAGCAGACATTGTATGTTGCTGGGAGCTTCTAGTCTCTCTGCTTCACGTGTGGCGCAGACGTCGAAGAGAGGTGCTAGGCGTCTGACGCAATACTCTCTATGACTTGACACCCCGTTTTATGGATAACGTACTTCCCACACCAATCTAGAGGAGGGACCTAGCTTAGATGGCCCAAAAACTGCGCGCCTAATTCTTCCTTGATACGGCACTCATCAGGGTACCTCATCTTGCGGTCGAAATTTGAAAACTGTCAATACAAAAGGGTATCACCGTAGCAGTATTTCCGCACTAAGACTAAACACATGGAACATTCGAACCCTTCAGGACATCAACTGTTCGCCTAGTCACCGTCCTCGACGACAGATGGCACCCATAGCAGCTGAGCTTGCTCGGCATGATAGCGATATCGCCGCACTTAGCGAGTCCCGAATTACTCGCAAGATTCACTGAGGTTTGGCGAGGGCTACACCGTGTTCTGAAAAGGACTGGATGTGGACGCTGCACGCATCCATGGAGTTGGATTTGACATTAAAAACCTCAGGCATCTCCCCGAGTCAAACCCTGGGGTCAACGAACGACTCTTCACTCTCAGCATATCTCTTTCTTCTAAACAGTGTGCTATCGATGTTGGGTATTATGTACATTTACCAATATAAGTGATAGAAATATTGAGGAGGATTTGAGATAATCATAATTCATCGAGTCTAGAAGAAACCTCAGCAGGATGCAGAAAGCACTAGACGGCCGTTTCGTCTTATATTGGGACTCATCAGCAGTGCGCATCCTCTACCGAGAATTGAAACCCGGACAATTACGCTATCAGGCAAACGTCATACCAACTGTCCCAACTGGCCTCGGTGACGAAGAGGTAGCGAATTAGACTCGATATAGCGCCGCCCGATCACATATTCCGTAGTGGAACTCATTCGAGTTTCTCTTTTACCTATAGGACTGTGCCTCTACGAGCCACAACTACTATCACCAAGCCGCTCCATCCAGAGCATTAGAAGCCGGTTCAAGCAAGGATTTACAAGTGATAGTAATTAGGAAGATTTAAGATAATTATAATGAAGTAATTCATCGAGCCTAGAAGGAGCCTCCACAGAATGCAGAAAGCACTAGACGGCAGTTTCGTCATATAATTAAAACTCGAACAGTCACGACAGGAGGCAAACGCCATGCCAACTGGACCAACGGGCCTCGGTGACGAAGAGGTAGCGAATTAGACTCAATATAGCGCCGCCCGATCACATATTCCGTAGTGGAACTCATCCGAGTTTCTCTTCTACCTATAGGACTGTGCCTCCACGAGCCACGACTACTATCACCAAGCCGCTCCATCCAGAGCATTAGAAGCCGGTTCAAGCAAGGATTTACAAGTGATAGTAATTAGGAAGATTTAAGATAATTATAATGAAGTAATTCATCGAGCCTAGAAGGAGCCTCCACAGAATGCAGAAAGCACTAGACGGCAGTCTCGTCATATAATTAAAACTCGAACAGTCACGACAGGAGGCAAACGCCATGCCAACTGGACCAACGGGCCTCGGTGACGAAGAAGTAACGAATTAGACTCGATATAGCGCCGCTTGATCACATAGAAGCCGGTTCAAGCCAGGATATAGAGATAGTTCTGCTGATGAGTCCCAAATATAGGACGAAACGGTCGTCCAGTGCTTTCTTCATTCTGTGGAGGTTTATTCTAGACTCAATGAATTAATTATGATTATTTCAAATTCTCCTAAT
This sequence comes from Acanthosepion esculentum, assembly GCA_964036315.1. Taxonomy (NCBI): domain Eukaryota; kingdom Metazoa; phylum Mollusca; class Cephalopoda; order Sepiida; family Sepiidae; genus Acanthosepion; species Acanthosepion esculentum. The sequence goes on from OZ038507.1 coordinate 21,924,764, forward strand.
TATTTATATCTGTATATCCTTGCTTGAAACGGCTTCTAATGCTCTGGAATATAGGTAAGTCCTATAGGTAAGGGAAACTCGGGTAAGTTCCAGCACAGAATATGTGACCCAGCGTCGCTATATCGAGTCTGATTCGCTACCTCTCCGTTACTGATGCCTGTTGGAACAGTTGGTATGGTGTTTGTCTCCTATCGTATCTGTCCGGGTTTCAATTCTCGGTAGTGGATGTGTACTGCTGATGAGTCCCAATATAAGACGAAACGGCCGTCCAGTGCCTTCTCCATTCTTTTGAGGTTTCTTCTAGATTCAATGAATTACTTAATTATGATTAACCAATATATATGATCGCTTTCTTGTTATGACCAGATCCTCCTCTTTTGTCCATATTCGATTTTTTTTTCTTTTAGGAGCTACTTTTAAGTTAAGTTGGGTTATCTTTAGTTAGCAATGAGAAGAGAGTCAATTCAAAATTTAGAATAGCTAAGCTTCCAAATGGAGCCCAATTCGTTACTTGTACTTCAGTGCATACTGGTGGCTGGAAAGTTGAATAAAAAGAATCAATGTAAAGAAGAAAGGAAATATGAGATTTTATGAAGAAAAAAATTCATATAGCAATAAACAAAAGACAAAACTAACCGATCCAATAAAATTTTCATCAAAAATTCATATTCCAAATACGAAAACAATAGCGACAAACAGACGTCTAAAACCATTTCCGATCTTTCCCCTTTGCTTTTTTTAAATTTAATATTTTTTTCATTTCTTTAGAATTTCACAATTTTTTAACTCGTGTTTTTCTTTTTTTTTTTTCAAACAGCTGCTTCGTTTGCATATTCTTCTTGTTAATTTATTTGTTCCTTATTTCGTTTTAACCAGAGCACGCAGTCGCGCCTATACCGTCGCCATCTTTTTAAACACAGTTGGAGGTACATGTCTGCTTATTCCAAAATGGCGTCATCGTAAAGTCACGATTTTTCCCGCCCTGGTTTTTGTGTATTTAAAACAATCTTAATAGCAATTGCCGTTTGAAAATAGCAAACTAGAGTAGAAATAACGAGTAGTGAATAATTATTGTCGGAGCAGCTAATTCAGTGTGAAAGAAATCTCAAAATAATGGAAAAAAATAGAAAAAATTATTATGCGTTAATTAAAGTATTAAATATTTATTAAATCAAATGACTTAATTTTTCATCGAATTAAGTGACTTTTTAAATGACAATTTTTTATTCATTTATTAAATGATCCATTAAATAATTATGATTACTTTTGTAGTGCTCGTCTAATTTAACTAAGTGAACAGTGGAGACTATAGTCTCCCCCAGACAAGAAAGAATTGCTTTCTATATTAAGTTTATATGACTATTTACTTTTAGTATGTTTGTTGTATAGTGTTGATTTACGACACGTGGTCAATTTCCTGTCGTTTGACTTTTAATTCTATGCTTTATTTATCGTGTAACTAACATATGCAAATAGGTAAAATCCTATTTGCCAATCCCACTACACCTCCCTGAACCGAAGAGATTTAATACTTTTCGCTGTTATCGAACTTCTACACCCTCTTTCCTCCTCTCCCCCCTTGAGATTTATGTCCTGAGTGATATTGGTCTCATCATCTTTCATGTCTGAGTCACTCCCGCTATCATCCACAGGCTCGGTTTTTTTATTACATTTTCCTGATATGAAGAACTCATCCTTTCTTTCTTTGTCAAGATATTCCGCCATCATAAAATCTTCTTCTTCAATTCTAGGTCTTATTTGGCTAGAATGAGCCATTAGTTTTTTTAGTTTATTTTTTGTTTTTTATATAATGTATGTGTTATGTGTCCTTTGTCTGAATAAATTCACTCTCTCAGGATTTGCTTCTTTGTTGTTATTTTATACCACATCTTTTCATTTATCGAGTAAGGCATTGTTGATGAAGACTCTATTTGTTTTTCATTAATGATAAAAGGGGTGTTTAATAAATGGCGATTGGAATTTTTTAAATATGCAATAAATGATTCTTAATAAAAGGTCTCGGGTAGAAACTCATTTAAAGAGTCAAAAGTGCGAAATTCATAGACGGTGTAGTATGAAACTTTTCTTCGCCAGAAGCCTGATACTACACTTTGATCCTTGTCCGAAGCTCATCGAGTGAAGAGAAGCGTAACTCGAATAGCACATGCTGATTTGTCAATGAATGCCGAATGTTTCCTTATAAGGAAATGGCTAATATAACCATTAACCTTATAGATGTGAGAACAGATACCACATTCCGATCTCGGCCAGGGAGTAAAGAGAAGCGTAACTCGATTGCCTACTCTGTCAATGAATGCTGAAATGTACCGGAGTTGAGGATTATCCCGTGTTTTACTGTTTAGGATATGGTTTGTCCATTTTTTTTTCTTCCTTCCAAAGCCATAATGATTTAACTATCATAATTTTTTTATCTGACTGATCAGTGACCCTGACTTTGAATTATGAGGGTACTGGGTTGGCAGTTTTCTTCAGGGTAATGAGTCGGCAGTTTTCTTCAGGGTAATGGGTCGGCAGTTTTCTTCAGGGTACTGGGTTGGCAGTTTTCTTCAGGGTACTGGGTTGGCAGTTTTTTCAGGGTACTGGGTTCGCAGTTTTCTTCAGGGAAATGGGTTGGCAGTTTTCTTCAGAGTACTTAGTTGGCAGTTTTCTTCAGGGTACTGGGTTCTGCAGTTTTCTTCGGGGTACTGGGTTGGCAGTTTTCTTCAGGGTACTGGGTTGGCAGTTTTCTTCAGGGTAATGGGTCGGCACTTTTATTCAGAGTACTTAGTTGACAGTTTTCTTCAGGGTATTGAGTTGGCAGTTTTCTTCAGGGTACTAGTTTTGCAGTTTTCTTCATGGTACTGGGTTGGCAGTTTTCTTCAGGGTAATAGGTCGGAAGTTTTCTTCAGGGTAATGGGTTGGCAGTTTTCTTCAGGGTATTGGGTTTCGTAGTTTTATTCAGGGTACTGGTTTGGCAGTTTTCTTCATGGTAATGGGTTGGCAGTTTTCTTCAGGGTACTCGGTTGGCAGTTTTTTCAGGGTACTGGGTTGGCAGTTTTCTTCAGAGTAATTGGTCGGCAGTTTTCTTCAGAGTACTTAGTTGTCAGTTTTCTTCAGGGTAATGGGTTGGCAGTTTTCTTCAGGGTACTGTCTTCTGCAGTTTTCTTCCGGGTACTGGGTTGGCAGTTTTCTTCAGGGTACTCGGTTGGTAGTTTTTTTCAGGGTACTTGGTCAGCAGTTTTGTTCAGTCTACTTAGTTGGCAGTTTTCTTCAGGATTTTGGGTTGGCAGTTTTCTTCAGGGTAATGGGTCGGCAGTTTTCTTCAGGGTACTGGGTTAGCAGTTTTCTTCAGGGTACTGGCTTCTGCAGTTTTCTTCCGGTTACTGGATTGGCAGTTTTCTTCTGGGTACTTGGTTGGTAGTTTTCTTCATGGTACAGGTTCGGCAGCTTTCTTCAGTCAACTTAGTTGGCAGTTTTCTTCAGGGTTTCTGGGTTCAGCAGTTTTCTTCAGAGTACTCGGTTGGCAGTTTTCTTCAGCGTATTGGGTTCTGCAATTTTCTGCATCCTGACTGGTAGTAACGATCTTTAACTACTCTGGTCAACAATCACATAATATCAGGGTATTTCTAGTGCAATATCACACATGGATAGGTATTCCTGCATGTACTTCAGATGGCCACCTTATGCTTAGTCTTGGGCACCTTCTGGCTGGTCTGCATTGTCATACATGATGGACAGAAATAATTATTTCGACCGTTTCCTCTTTAAAAATGAAAATAATCTTATGACAGTTACAATTTGAAAAATGGTTATTATTTTAATAACTGTTCATACATGATGTTAGGTAGTTTGTTTAACATTAAAACTGCATTATTGTGATGTACGCGACTTGGAGTAATGTCCATCGTAGACAATGACCCTAGAACAACTAATCAACAGTATAGACAATAGTGTCTGTGCGTGATAAAAATCTGATGTAATCACGGATGACGGGACATTTTTCAAGGCCAAACAAATTTCATCATGCACATAAATAGATTTATATTACTGCACACCACTGCGCAATGATCTTCTTGATTATGAATTCTTAAGTAAGGCTCTAAGTATTTATAAATCAGGCCTCCAGCCATGTTTATTGAACACTAGTTTCCTTTTTAGAATGTGGTTTGCTTGTTCCTTTCTTCCAAGGCCTTAATGATTTAACTGTCTTTGATCAGTGGCTGTGATTCTTCATTATTAGGGTACCGTGCTGGCAGTTTTCTGGTTACTGCACCCGACTGGTGGTAAGGAACCCGGGCTCTTTGGCAGCGCTTACGGAGACTGCTCTGAGCTGCAATTGCATAATCTCGAAGTATTTGTAGTTTGCAAATCGCCCTCGAGAGAGGTAATACACTGATACATACCTGGCACAGGGATCTGTCCCTGCGCTGGTAGTATCATGGCTATGACTAAACTGGACCAGCTATGACCAGCTTGGACAAGCTATGACCAGCTAAGACCAGCTATGATTCGCTTAGACCAGCTTAGACAAGCTATGACCAGCTATGACTCGCTTAGACCAGCTTGGACAAGCTATGACCAGCTAAGACCAGCTATGACTCGCTAAGACCATCTTGGACAAGCTATGACCAGCTAAGACCAGCTATGACTCGCTTAGACCAGCTTGGAGAAGCTATGACCAGCTAAGACGATCTATGACTCGCTTAGACCAGCTTGGACAAGCTATGACCAGCTAAGACGATCTATGACTCGCTTAGACCAGCTTGGACAAGCTATGACCAGCTAAAACCAGATATGATTCGCTTAGACCAGCTTAGACAAGCTATGACCAGATAAGACCAGCGGCCCGAATAAAGACACTCAGGTCTCCTCGTTAAAAACCGACCTTGTGTCACAACCTCATTTAGTGGGGGAAGTATTTGTAGTTCCATGTCGCACATGGATAGGTGTACCTGCATGTAAATCCGGTGGGCTACCCTGATGCCACATTCGGCTCAGTTTGAACTGCCATAAAATATAGAAAATGATAATTATTTTGGCATATTTCTTTTATTCAAAACATATGTCCTTATGACGAATACAATAGCTCTCGCCTCCTTAATAATCCTTCTCTCACTTTTTCTTATTCTTTCACACTCATTAACCCCTTGTGTCTTAGTGGCTTTACTTCCTTACATGGAGTGATACGAATTTAAGAAAAGGAAACGATATGACGCGTTCGTCGGAGGAGTGGTTTATTTTAAAAAAAATTGAAAATTGCTTTTTTCACTGCAATTTATTCATTATACCATATCCAAGTATTTTACAAAAACTTAGAGCTGATTACACAATATTTCAAGCTCAATTTAGGTTTATAGTTCATAACCATGCAATGAGATGAGGTAACATAAACCGTAGATTTGTCTGTGGAATATCATTACATTATTGTTACATAAGTGAAATCATTAAGGTTTTTTGTCAAAAGCATTTTATTTTTGGTCGCATATTAATTTGAAATATTCATTTTTACAGGTTTTATTTTTTTAAATCGAATAAGATCATTCTAAATGTCAGAATTTTGCAATTGCCCATCAAAATGACTGGAAGAAAGCGATCTAAAAACAAGAATGGAAAAGAGGGGTAACAAAACGTAAACGAAATAACTCCAGTCTCTATTTCAGAGATTAAGTATTATGTAAATTATTTACATTATTCGGACTATTGTCCTCATCTTTGTGGCCATATATATCCGATCCTTCAGTAACTGTCTATATTTCTGAGATGAGGTATTATGTACGTTATTTACGTTATTCGGACTATTGTCCTCATCTTTGTTGCTATATTTATCCGATCCTTCAGTATTTGTCTATATTTCTGAGATGAGGTATTATGTACACTATTTACATTATTCGGACTATTGTCCTCATCTTTGTTGCCATATTTATCCGATCCTTCAGTATCTGTCTATATTTCTGAGATGAGGTATTATGTACACTATTTACATTATTCGGACCATTGTCCAATTCTTTTTGCCATATTTATCCGATCCTTCAGTATCTGTCTATATTTCTGAGATGAGGTATTATGTACACTATTTACATTATTCGGACTATTGTCCTCATCTTTGTTGCCATATTTATCCAATCCTCCAGTATCTGTCTATATTTCTGAGATGAGGTATTATGTACACTATTTACATTATTCGGACTATTGTCCTCATCTTTGTTGCCATATTTATCCAATCCTCCAGTATCTGTCTATATTTCTGAGATGAGGTATTATGTACACTATTTACATTATTCGGACTATTGTCCTCATCTTTGTTGCCATATTTATCCAATCCTCCAGTATCTGTCTATATTTCTGAGATGAGGTATTATGTACACTATTTACATTATTCGGACTATTGTCCTCATCTTTGTTGCCATATTTATCCAATCCTCCAGTATCTGTCTATATTTCTGAGATGAGGTATTATGTACACTATTTACATTATTCTGACTATTGTCTTCTTCTTTGTTGCCATATTTATTGTGATAAATATGGCAACAAAGACGAGGACAATAGTCCGAATAATGTAAATAGTGAAATAGCTCCAGTTTGTTCAACTTTGGAAACTTAGCATTGCAGCCAAAGTATTCTAAAATGCTGCCAATAACAAAGGAGAAAATGAAAAATACTTAACAACAAATCGAATATAGCATCACAATTTATATTCTTTTTATTTATTTATTATGTAACTAAATACATAATTGTGAGCAATGTTTCCGTAAAGCTTTCCTGTAATAAATTCTTAATAAATATTATTAGTGTTATTATTTTACCTAAGTGTAAGGTAGTCCTACATTTACAATTCCTTACGGCTTACCTTGAAAAAGAAATGTTGATCCAAACTGCCTAAAATGCGTAATGCCGAAAAATTATCAAATGTTGCATAGGCCCCTCCTCCGCCAAATGCGTCATATAACCATTACCATTAGAGATGAGGAGAACAGATACTACACTATTTCCCAACCTGATGGTCAGGGAGTGAAGAAAAGTGTAACTCGATTAAAAAGATTTTATCATTTTCAACCTGAAGTAGTACTGGCTGCCCGGTCAAAGAACGCCGAATGTTTGCTTATAAAGAAACAATTAATATTACTATTACCAATGACATTAGTTGTATTCTTTTTTAAGTTTTATTTTATCAGTAACCTCCGTCCAACTGTAGAGGGAATAAAACTGGGTCCAATCGATATTTACGACGCGATTTAGTCGGCCACTATGAAATATTGGTGGGAAATGGTTATTCTTCCATATTTTTCGGAAAGCATCGCTTTAAGATGAAGAGTTTTAAAGCTATTTGTGATCACTGTTCTTGACCGTTAATTTGATAAGAGGTTATGTGAGGCCAACTCACGTAAAATATTGAAGTGAAGCGACGTTCATCACAATTTAATTAGTTCGTTTGCGAGCCAACAGAGCAAATATTAATGGTGTAAAATCAACACATTAGTTTAAATAATTTGCAACGGTCTCTTTTCCTCCATTACTTTTCATTATTTTTTTAAAGTCTTTTTTTTTTATTTTCTTGACCCTGCCGGTGAAGCGTAGAATATGCTAGCTTCATACACTGTAGAAGGGTAGGAGAAATTCCCCAAAACAGGTAGACACGTCTCGACACGAGTGTAAACGAAACCTATTCGGATGTTTCAACTTCAGTGTAAAACGAACTAACATATATATTTTTTTGATTTTTAGCGTTAACCAAGACCCTGTTAAGTGGAGCTATGCCTACTTTTTGAACGCTGGTGTAATAAGACAGGTTGGGTTTTTTTTTAGTTTCTTTTAAAAAATCAACAGAGCACTCGGTGGAAAATCTAGGGTTTGAAGCGATAAGCGGTACCAACAAAAAATAGATTCATAGAATTCACCTATTTTTAAACATGTACAGAAATCTCTAATATCTTCAGGTTTTTGCGTACAAACTGATTTCAGAATTATTTATAATGATGATTTATTTTTATAATTATTTTCAAATATAACAAATATTTAATACCATTTTGATTGCTACCAATATCCAGTCAGCGCCCTGATATTGGGACGCTTGTTTTGCAAAAAAATGCGATAGCTACAACGGATAGATTTAAAAGTTTTAAATAGTTATAACAGAGATGGTTCATGCCTGTGTTTTTTTTTAACTCATCATCACAGCGAAATGCAGATTCTATCACAGTGACAATAAGTTTGACTTTGTAATTCGCCCTTGAGGGACTCTGGAATTTGTAACGTCTGACGAGCAGCATCTGTCATAACATCCCCATGGGACATTGAAATTTCGAAAGAAAAGAAAAAAGAAGAATAATGGAGTAGAATCCTACGCTTGAGGAGATTGGGGTGAGCAAGAGGTTGCGCAGCCGGTAATCCCCAGCAACTTGACTCTGGAAGACCAAATTCCAGTGGCAAGGTGGATCCCAAACCATCAGCAATTCAAAAGAGATGCGACACCAAGCGAGAACTCCAATGAAAAGTTGGAGTCTGTGCGTGATTGTTTTAACTCACCATCACAGCGAAATGCAGATTTTATCACAGTTACAATAAGTAAAAACTTTGTAATTCACCCTTGAGGGACACTGGAATTCGTAATGTCGGTCCCCGTCACTTGTCATACTGTCGCCGAGGGACACTGAAATGTAGAAAGTAGAAGAATGGATCAGAATTCTGCGCGTGGGGAGATTGCGACGTGCAAGTGGTTTCACAGATCGTCTTCCTCGGCAACTTGACCCTGGAAGACCACGTTTCAGTAACAAGGTGGATCCAAGACAACCAGCGGTCCAAAAGAGACAACCAAGCGAGAACTCCAGTTATAAGTCGGAGACTGCCTAACGACAAGGCGGGTTTAAGGTAGAATTGTCCTTTCTCAAGAGAAGACGGCAACCGAGGATGCGGGACCCTTTCCCTGAGCCGCTATATTTTTTCGACGTATGCTCCTCGAGATCCACCCAGGTCTATATAGCAGGCTCTCCTCGTGCAGGTTTTAGACTGGAATGGTCTAGCTACTAAGTCAGAGGTTGTAATCTTCCTGACAACTTGACCTTTGGCCTAGATCTACGTGAACCAATGAAAGAGGAGAGGCTATGTGTTGTACATCAGTCAATGCGAGGTGATATGATAGTACAATAGGGTAGATTGATTTCTCACTTTGTTTAGAAAATCAACATTGCATGAGCGTACCTCGTCTTGCGGTCGAAATTTGAAAACTGTCAATACAAAAAGGTATCGCCGTCGCAGTATTTCCACACTAAGACTAAACATGGAACATTCGAACCATTCAGGACACCAACTGTTCGTCTAGTCGCCGTCCTCGACGACGGGTGGAACTCATAGCAGCTGAGCTTGCTCGGCATGATATCGATATCGCCACGCTTAGCGAGACCCAATTTACCGGTGGGAATGCTGGGGTTTGGTATTATAAGTAGTAACAACAAAAATTAAATTCATAGATTTTACCAATTTTTGAGTATTTAGCTTTAAAATTCTTCTGAAAAAATGTAGGGCAATACCTAATTTCCGCAGGTTTTTGCTTACAAACTGATTTCAAAATTTTACTATTTCAGGAATAAATCTTTTACATTACATACATTAAACGGAAAATATATTAAAAGCAGAATTTTCTTATGAAACACAAGCAAAATGTGCAATTCTCTACTATATTTGATAAGTACAAACTTTGTAAAAGATTACAAAAATGGCGACTCAATGAATAAGATTTGCTAGATCATTTGTTAAATCATAATGAAAACAAAAAATACATAAAAATGTATATAACACCATAATACTGCTGGGCACAAATTATAAGACCAATGAAAATAAAACTACTGCACTGTATAACATATGACGTCATAATATAGATAAATTGTTCAGTATAATTTCCCTTAGAAGTAAATGAATTTCATAAGTCTGTGCTGTAAGACTTTCACTAATCACAGGAATTAAATTCCAACGCTACGATTTTGAACCTAAACATAAAATTTAAACTGATTTCCGCAAACAAATCGTAAAGATCTGGAAAGGAATATTTTGTGTCTTTATTTATTACGTCAAACCCCAACTTTCAAAGTGAGTGCAATACCACGGTTCCAAAATCGACCTTCCCCACTAGTGTAAACAGGTCCAATGTCCACCATTTTTATTATTCTAGCGTTAATCGAGACTCAGTCAAACGGAGCAATGCCTGCTTTTTTTATTCTCGTCTATGTCTACCTTTTTGATTCTCGTGTAAACCGAAACTATGTCTAATTTAGTAACTCCAGTGTAAACCGGATACATGTCTATCTATTTGATTCTAGCATAAACAATTCTTGGTACTACCTATATATTATTTTCTTGTGAATGTTTTTCCTGTAAGGTTTTATCACTAAATGACCCAGCAAGGGTTGATATGTAGTTAAATTAACCAAACTAGTCTAAGCATTTTTTCATATGTTTATTTTGAATTAGCAGATAGAGATTACAGGGTAGAGACAATGGAGATTATCTTTTATTTCCGATCTTGCTTATATATGAAAAATATTTAGAAAAAACATATTTGGTAGTTCCAATTTCAATTGTTATCCCTCATATATATATATATATATATATATATATATATATATATATATATGTGTGTGTGTGTGTGTGTGTGTGTGTGTGTGTGTGTGTATACGCACATATACGTTTACATATATATATACATAGATATATATCAATAAATAAAAGGCACAGTGGAGTAATGGATAGTGACTTGGATTGAGGAATCGGAGATCCGAGTTCAAAATCCATTCGAATCCATTATACTCACTTTCACTTGGCAAAGGTATGAATCCTCTTACAGCTAAATAGCAAGACAGACTTGAATGGCAACTGGTCTAGGTGAAGGACAACTCTGAATTCAAAACCTGCGGAGGGTCGTTGGGGGTCCTGTGTCCCTAGGTCTCTGTATTCGGCTCTTCGAAAAGGTGTGGTTGGTTCTGCACTAAACCCTCACCACTATAATCAAATCATTTGCACAGGATGCCTGGCTGTCGGTTCCTAAGAACTGAGTTGCCTGACCCTCATACATCGTAAAAGAGTCCCCGATAGGCGCAGAAAAACAGCCTGCGTCGATCAACGACGGGAGAGTCCACGATATATATATATATAAATATATATATATATATAGAACCTGTATAAAAGTGGGATTGCTGTCCAAATACACACACACAGATATATATATATATATATATATATATATATATATATATATATATATATATATATATACATATATCCCACTTTTATACAGGTCTTATTAAAGACGACTTATAAGGTACTGCGAGTAAGCTTTTTATTCAATATATGTGTGAGTGGGTGTAAATATTGCCAGACGTGTGTATCTGTAAAAGAGACAAAATGAATAAAAAAAAACATGAGGAAAAACTATAGTTAGCCGACGCGTTTCGTCATCTGACTGACATTATCAAGCCAAATTTAATGGTTTTATTTTGCAACAAATGTCTGTAAATGTTAAAATGTTCAAACTTAGTAGCCGTTTTATGTTGTTTTTTTTTTGTTTTGTTCCTTTTCGAATTGTATTCGTGACAATGCCTATCGTGTTTTCCAATTTCCTACATGTTACGATGATCAAACATAATAGCCGTACATATGTTATGTACGCTGACCCAAACTTGCCCGTGAGCTATAGTTTTCGCTTTCGTTATGGCAATTGCCTATTAGATAAACCAATCCCATTACATCTCGCTGAATCTCTTGGGTTTCATACCCTGCATGGATCTACAGCTTCTCCTACATTCCTTCCCTGTCTCATTGGTTTCAAAAGTATTTCTCGTTATAGCAGACCTTGATCTTGTCTATTGGTTCCTCTTCCCTGCTTTCATAGTCATCTAAATCGTCATTCGAACTAGTTTCGCTTTGTTCTTCCTCGTAAATTTAGCTAGTTCTTAATTGGTCTGCATGGGCAACACATCCGTTTCCACCCAATGTAAAAATTCATCTTCAACTTTTTTTATGTTTTTTTGCTTTGTTCCTTTTCAACTTGTAGTCGTGGCAATGCCTATCGTTTTTTCCTTCACGTATTCTATATCATAAACAAAAGCCATTAACTTTATAGCCCATCTTAATATTCTGGATGAAGTCATTTTCGGCAATTCCTTCCTAGGATGGAATATGAATTTTAAAGGCTTATGATCAGTTCTCAACAAAAAAATGTTTTCCTAATAAAAATTGTCTTGCTCTGGTCATACTCCACTCAATCTCATCCCGCAATGGCCAAAAATAGATCCATGATTTCCCTCTGTCCTTCGGGTGTTTGGTCATCTCGTAACTTCTTTATTCTGGCATGTGACTCAAAGCATTTTATCCAAATCATTACGTTTTCAATTTTTTCTGTGTCGAACAGAGCTCTATCAGGCGACGCCATTTTGTTATAATAATCAAACATTAGATATTCCACGTTCCCACAAAGTTGCCCGTGAGCTATAGTTATAGCTCTCTTTATGCTAATTACTTATTAGCTAAAACAATCCCATTACACTAAACAAAAGCAAATACAAGTTTCTAAAGTCATTTGATTTGTCTGTAACAGCTCTAAAATTTTTACTCTATGATAGGTGTTGTACAGTCCTTCTATCAATCGAAGTTGAATTAATTCTTCCTCTGTGCTTATTCCTTGTTGTCCTAATTCATGAAATTCACAATACCTGCTGGTGTCTCTTAACCTTCTCAGATATTTCCTTATAGGCTCCCCAAATTCTTGTTTCAATGCCAATAATTTGCTTCGTTTGGCTATGAACAATCTTTTCTTTGGTTGAATATTTCTAAGTATTGTATCGTGTTTCCCTTCACGTATTCTGTATCATAATCAAAAGCCATTAACTTCATAGCCCATCTTAATATTCTGGATAATGTAATTTTAGGTAATTCCTTCCTAGTATGGAATATAAATTCTAAATGCTTATGATCAACAAAATTCTTTTTTCCTCAATCGCATCCCATTACACTAAACAAAAGCAAAATTGTTAGTAAATAGCTACATTATGCTTTTCTTTATAGATATAGTTTTTGCAAAATAAAATCATTTTATTTGCTTTGATATATTCCTTCAAATGACAAAACGCGTCAGCCAAATATAGTTTTTCCTCTTCTATTTTTTTTATTCATATATACAGAGTGGTTTAAAAATCATTTCACAAAATTTGGGGGCAGTTTCCTCACACTAATCAAGGTCTCAGATGAGATTGAAAAGTACTTGGGCAAATGAAAATTGTTTGAAATATATTTTCAGGTATTTTTCTTAATCAATTTTCTACAGCCACCAAGAAATTAATTTATACACACACACACATATACACACACACACATGATATATATATATATATATGTATATATATACATAGATACATATATATATATATATATATATATATATATATAAGTGAACATAGAAGTCAACACTCAGAGGCGACAGGCTGTTTCATGCTGTTTCAGGCATGTTTCAGGCCGCTTGACGATTGCGCCTAGCATGAAACAGCCTGTCGCCTCTGAGTGTTGACTTCTATGTTCACTTTTATATTTATATTTACCTACGTTCTATCTCTGATATTGGGCACTTTATCCCAGAACCATAGCACACCTTAAAACTATATATATATATATATATATATATATATATATATATATATATATATATATATATATATATATATATCTACTTGCAGCATGGATCGGCGTTGCCCGTGCTTGATTCAAAAATCGTACGACTCATACAGCAATCGCTATCACTTGACTTAAAATATTTTTGCCCTTCCTTGCTTTTAAAGGAGTGCCCTTTGCCGTGCTGATGTTTCTACATGTCTTACTTCTTGCCTATCTCACACTGCGAATTTTTTCTAAGATCTATACTAGACATTAAATCTGTTACGAAAAAAGAACTAAACAAGATGAACACAAAACGATCAGCTTTAAAAAAGGACTCGTAACTGGAAAAACCGAATGAAAAAAGAATATTAACAACAAATACTTTTCACACCCAACCCAGTTCTGCGCAATCAAAATCAACGTTGAGTTTAAGCAAGCGAATGAGCCAATTGGAGTAATGTGCCATGCAGATTTAAATTTTTCCACTTTTGACAAATACAGATTGTTTGCATGCTAGCATGCTAGTTAACATTCGTGTCAATCAGTTGTTGTCTCTCACGCTGGCCAATAGAATCTTCCTGCCTATTCGTGGCAGCCAGCTATAGGCTCTCTCTCTCTGGCCAGTAGAAAATGACCGCAAACTACATGAAAACTACCGTAGAAGCATGAAATAATCGCCCTTGGCCTTCGCACTAACTTGGAGCATGTGCATGTAAATTTTGGTGCAAATCCGTCGAAAATTGCGGCCATGCATTCGTTACACACACACACATCCTGCCTTTTATAGATAGAGATACAGACAGACACACCCACACACACACGCACGCACACACACACACACACACACATATATATATATATATATATATATATATATATATATATATATATATGAACTTTATTTCAATCCTTCATGATCTTCCGATCCTTAGCTATGATTAATTAATTATGAACATGTCATTTTCGTTTATGATCGATTTCATTACGACTCTTCTACTTGGAGAGAAATTATACATTCGTATTGCTCAAAGTCGAGTCCAAAGTGTTATAAAAACATCGGAGAATTCTAGTAGGATATATTTTACACCGATTCAGAGCTTAATCTAACAAATGGGCCACACTGATGAGCAGTGACAATTTATACATATATATATATATATACATATATATATATATATATATATATATATATATATATATATATATTGGACTCTGTCGTCATTTTCGTGAAGGTGCAGACACTCAGTTCTTACAGGCGAACTTCCAGACTAGCCGCACATATGATTTGATTACTTTGTGTAATAAGTTTTTTGTCCTTGGATAATAACTATTATTTCCTCTTTGCTTGTGTCGACAAAGTATAGAAAATGCTAATATTACTTTCAGACGTTGCTTTTCTATCCAGGATAATGATATTTCTAGAATTTACCTATTCCCATTGGGAAAACTGACAATCTCTTTTACACAAATAAGAAAAAAAAACAATATATGATTCATAAGTAGCTTTTATTTATTCTAGGATTACACCCGAGAGAACGGGAACCATCCCCCTAAATATAGTCTTCCATCATGTTTTCTTTATACGATCTTTGGTAACAGCGTTCAATGTCCAGTAAACCCTGCTGGTAAAGCTCGCTTTGTTCCTCTAAGTATGCCCCCATGTTGTCCTCGAATTAATCAAGATTAGCGTCAAGTGTATGGACTTTGAGGGACATCCGGCAGCCTATTTTGCCGTAGTTCCTCACCGTTTCATAGTTTTCGGCCTCGTGATTCCCCTGGAAGCCTCGAACCATTGCGACAAAACATTCAGCACCTCATTCTACTGCAGAAAGTACTGGATCCGCCCAGAAGTACTGCTCTCATATCTGAGGTTAGAGCTTCCCATTCATTACTCACCCGCCAGTCTCGACAGAGTTCAAAAAGTGTCTACGCGGCCACTGTAGATGAATGAAATATTTTCCACGCTAATTTTTTTTCCAACAAGCTACCGCTGTTAAATAATAGTTTCAAACTATTATTTTTTAGTAGCAGTGTATTTTGGCTTAAATATTCCGCGGCTGACCTTTAAGGTCAGATGGTAGACGAAACAGAGAAAGTCGTTTTTGATTGGTTAAAACTAGCGTGGGAATGTTAGAGAGATAGAAAGTAATTTAAGGGAGTTAATTTTCACACGTCATACACAGTAGATGTGGTTAATTTGTGTCTCGGGGAACATGCACCCCCGGGGGGGTAATAGAGAGCCCCCACTGGCTAGTTAAAAATTTACACGTCAACGTGTTTAATAAGATAGATAAGTTTAAAATCCCTTTTGTTGAATCCCTTTCATCTCCGAACTCCAAAAACATTTCGACAACCGACCGGAAGAAGACGGGCGAAAAGAAAAAACAATGTTTTTAATTGATTCCCTCAACTAAGAGTCTGTTACAATTTTTGTGTACCGTTATTTACTAGTGAGCCAACCAAAATGAGCTGACTCATTTTATAGTTTACCAAGAGAAGGTTAACCAATCAGAAGACTTGAAATATTCAAACCGATGTGTATAAAGGCGCCATTTTGTTTTGTTTTTTTCTTGTCGGAATATCCACTGCTAACCTGTCAGATGAAAGACTTGAAGAACTACGCTTTCCTACTCTCTCCGAATATTCACTGCCAACCTCTGATATGGAAGACCTTAAGAATTATTGAACAGCTGCTACTGGATATTGGTGTTGTTTCATTGAACAAACTACTTACGTTGGTTTCTACATTCAGACTAGGGTGAACATGTTTAACAGAGACCCCTCCCCAAGAACGAGGGGGAGTCACAACACCGCTATTTCCATGGAAAACGTTCTGATGAGCTGTATTCCTTAGTTACACCAGTTCTGACCATTACAGCTAAGGCCCGCCATATTTCGTACACTGGGGCGAATCATCCCCACTCCATTCGTATTCCATTGGTAGGAAGGATGTTCCACACCGTCAGCTTCTTCCCCAAGGACACTTCTTTGTGGAACCGACTCCTGACGCCATGTTTTCCCAGTCATTACACTCTTTACCTCTTCAAGTCTAAAGTTAACCGTTATCTTTCTCAAATAACCTCACAAACTGTACTTTTTATCTCTTGTTAATCGCATACAACAACCTCATTTTGGGGCACCTTGAGGTGGCGTAATGGTTAGCAAGCTTGTCTTGCTAGAACAATTACGACTGAGTAGTGAGTCCGATCCTCGCTGGGTGTCCCATACTTTCGGTCTTGTGCCACATCTGAGCTAAGCTTAGAGAATCACCATTTGGCACCTCGACGCGGCGAAATGGTTAGAAAGCTTGTCTCGCTAGATCGATTACGACTGAATGGTGAATTCAATCCTCACTGGGTGCCCCATATTTTCGGCCTCGTACCACATCTAAGCTACAATTTGAAAACAACCATTTGGTACTTCAATGAGGTGAAATGGTTAGCAAGCTTGTCTTGCTAAAAGAATTACGACTGAGTAGTGAGTTCTATCTTCACTGGGTGTCCCATACTTTCGGCCTTGTGCCACATCTAAGCTATGCTTCGAAACTTAATACAACAACCTCATTCATAACAGTACCCTTAAGTGGCTCCTTAGCCGAGAGGAGAAAATATCTATAACCAGCTTTCCAAATACAGACACGAAAACAAATTCATGGTACGCTACCCACTACCACATCATGTTAAACAAAAGACTACATAAAATTCTATAAAAAAAGGCTACATAAGTAAACATTAATAAATATTAAACATTAATAAAATAAATGTTTTTAATTTCTGTGGATAGCGCACAAATTATCAGTATTTATCTATAGAAAAGATTCTAATTTCTGATTAAAGTTTTGCTGATGATTGGATGTCTCTACCGGAAGTGAATATCTATACCGGAAGTAAATAGGGAGATTTAGAGATGTCGGATAGTCTGAATTGCGTCCATGTTGTCGTTTAAATTCAACTAATTAAGATCGCCGCTCGATAATTTTGCTCCTGGTCTTCATGAATAAGCAGAGAACAACAAATGAAGCCGAACTGTTGGACTGATAACTCCTGTTTCCAAAGAAACGATCGTGCCGATGCCACGCCATCTTTTTTCCTACTGGTGTTAGCGGTCGACGTACGAGTGTTGCTAAAACCCTAGAATTCCGCCGTCACATTTCAAAATTTGGCTCAGTTCCTTATTTTCTCTCTTAACACACTTATCTCCGATTTGAGTGATCTTCATAAATTCAGATTTGGGCGGGGAGTACTTTAACGTAGTGTAATGGTTAGCAAGATTGTCTAAATTAATTACGACAGAATAGTGAGTTCGATCCTCGCTAGGTGCCCAATACTTTCGGCATTGTGAAACATCTAAGCTACGCTTAGGACATCGTTTGGGCACTTGTAATGGTTAACTACCTTGTCTCGATGGATCAGTTACGACTGAATAGTGAGTCCCATCCTCACTAGGTGCTCCATTCTTTCGGCCTTGTACCACCCTTACCCTATGCTTAGAAAATCATTTGGCTACCTCGACGTGCTGTAATGGTTAACAAGTTTGTCTCGCTAGATCAGTTACGATTGAATAGTGAATTCGATCCTCAGTTAGTGCCCCATAATTTCGGCCTTGTGCCACACCTACCCTACGCTTAGAAAATCATTTGGGTACCTCAACGTGGTGTAATTGTTAACAAGTTTGACTGACTAGATCAGTTACCACTGAATAGTGAGTTCGGTCCTCACTGGGCGCTCCATGCTTTCGGCCTTGTGCCATACCTACCCTACGCTTAGAAAATCATTTGGGTACCTCGACGTGGAGTAGTGGTCGGTAGTCTTGTCTCACTAGATCAATTACGACTGAATAGTGAGTTCGATCCTCACTGGGCGCTCCATGCTGTCGGCCTTGTGCCACATCTACACTACGCTTAGAATATCATTTGAGCACCTCGACATGGAGCAATGATTACCAAGCATGTCTCGGTAGATCAGTTTCAACTGAATAGTGATTTCGATCTTCACAGACTGTCACATTCATTTTGTGCCACATCTACTCTTAGAAAATCGCCATGAATGCAGAATGATGGAATTTTATGTAGTCATTTTTATGGAATTTTATGTAGTGATTTTTATGGAATTTTAAGTATTCTTTTTATGGAATTTTATGTAGTCATTTTTATGGAATTTTATGTAGACATTTTTATGGAATTTCATGTAATCATTTTTATGGAATTTTATGCAGCCATCGTTATGGAATTTTATGTAGTCATTTTTATGGAATTATATGTAGTCATTTTTATGGAATTTTATGTAGTCATTTTTATGAGAATTTTATATATTCTTTTTTTATGGAATGTTTTGTAGTCTTTTTTTAACATGATTTGGTTGTGGGTAGCGTACCATGAATTTGTTTTAGTGTCTGTATTTGAAAGCTGATTATAGATATTTTCTCCTCTCGGCTAAGGTTGCATTGTTTTGAGGTGCTGCTGTAAGCTGGTCCCGTTTTTCTTATTATGAATGGTATTTTTTTTTGTGCTTTCGTTTTGTTTGTTTTGTTGTTGCATTTTTAGTTCTTATATATATATTTCGAGAATGTTCTGCAGTTATCAAATTTTTATTTTTATTTGTCTAGCTTCTTCTTTTGGTGATCATGTTTTTTTTTTTTATTCATGACTATTTGGCTGAGAAATTCCCTCAGTAGACGCTTGACTATCTTACGCGGTAATTTTCTGTGAATATTAAAGATTTTGTCTAGTTCAATGATCTTCTAGTTTAAGTTGTACATGTCCGGAAATAAACTCCCGCCGACATCACTCTCTAAGCTAACAAGTTAAGGCACGCGTCAAAACAATATATAGCACTTTTAATACATACATACATACATACATACATATATATATATATATATATATATATATATATATATATATATATATGTGTGTGTGTGTGTGTGTGTGTGTGTGTGTGTGTGTGTGTGTGTCTGTGTGTGTGTGTGTATATAAGCGCATCATTTACATTCTGTCTCGTTTTGCTTCTATCTAGTGATGTGGAAATGTGTTTATTAGGGTCAGGTTATCCATTTTCATTTCTATATATCTATCTATCTATCTATCTATCTACCTATGTCTCTTCATATCTATCTATCTATCTATCTCTAGACTATTAATATCTATCTATCTACCTATCTATCTATCTCTCTCTCTCTCTACATATATATATATATATATATATATATATATATATATATATATATATATTTGAATTGGACATAGTCCGACAATTCATTTTAAAGACATTTAAATGTCTTTAAATAAATTGTCGGACTATGTCCAATTCTAAAATATATGACGTCATTTGTTTACATTTGATACGCTAGAGCAGATATGAATAGAAGAGATTCATGGAGGATTTAAGTTTAAAGATAGTAAAATCGACCTTGCTAACCAGACGCTTCACTGTGGCACATCACGCGAAATGATGGTTCCGTATAGGATACAGGTTCGATTCCTGTCGCAGAGCGAAAATTTTCTATGAAATGTTATTTAATACTGTTTATTATAAAACAGAGCATTTGCTTAAATACTTGTATCTATAAAAAAAAAGAACGTTAAACATAATATATATAAATGTCTTTAAAATAATATATATATATATATATATGTCTCTTCATATCTATCTATCTATCGTAAACTACTGAGTTGAATATATATATATTTTTACGCAATCCACTATTTAGGAAACAGAATTATGGTTTCTGAGACCTTCCTCGGTTGTCTATCCTATGCGGTAATCTTCAGCGAATATTCAAGGGAGGATTATTTATTTTGTTCACCCGGACATATTGTTAACGTTCATTTACTTTCTATCACGTCCGATGTAATTCTTTGGGATTTGAGACTGTGAAATAATTGTCACATTTTGTCTTTCTGGTATCATTCCGTTTTTCGCTGCTTCAGGAGACATTACTCAGCCTTATAATCGTGTGAAAGCAAGAATTAAACTAACTACATATCTGAGAACGTCTGCAATTTTTCCACTGGGGCATCTATTTATCTATCTATCTATCTATCTATCTATCTATCTATCTATCTATCTAACTAACTAACTAACCAACTAGCTAGCTAGCCAGCTATCTCAGTCTGTTAATTATCTACGTAACTATCTAGTTAGCTTGATGTGTTCAATATCTATCTATCTATCTATCTATCTATCTATAATATATTTATATATATGTATATTTATATTCATATATATATATATATAACATCATCATCGCGTCTTTTGAAATTAAAAAG
>OZ038507.1:21950665-21980665 GCA_964036315.1 Acanthosepion esculentum
AGGACATTAGAAGATGTCAATTGGCATTACATTTGAATATTTGATTATAGCTATCGGGGAAGCAAGTAAGAGGAAGGGAGTTCCCCTGTCGGCAAGTGGGAGAGAAGAAGCTGTTGGAGTAGAAGAGGCAATTACATTTAACTATTTCGACAGTAAAAGGGTGGGGCCGAGGTGCTAACCTAGTAGCACGCTTAAATTCAAGCAGTTGGGGTACGAGTGAAAGTAGCTTGTCAGAGCAGTTGCCGTGAAAATATTTGTAGAAAAGACGGATGGAATCACGTCTGTGAGAAAGTGACTGTAGACGAGATGCCAGGTCAGGACCTATCCATATCCGTCTTTGGATTTTGTCGAGGGCCTGAGATGAACGGCGGGGGCACCAGACCATATATAGTGTTATGGTCCAATATCCTCGCACCACTGTTATGGTCCAAGGTTAGGACCAAGGAAGAAAAAGACGAACACAAGAGTAGGAATAGCAAAGATGTATTAAACAGAATAATAATACAAGAAGTTGAAGGTGTTAGTATGACTGTCAGTCTGGTTTAGAGTGAACTACTATTGAATCGACTCGCTCTGTCTCGAATCGTTCCACTTCATTCTATCGTCTCTCTTGAGAGGCGCAGTCTTTATAGTGTCAGGAAGAGTTCATTGTATTGTTACAGGTAAGATCCCATAACATATAGCAACAGTATTCAATGCAAGGACGAATGGTAGATTTGGAGGATGGACTCAAACGAGAAAAACCTTCTGGCGCGACACAGAGAACTAACTTTCCTTGCGGTAGATGCAGCTATTGATTCAATGTAGTTGTTCCACCTCGGGTCAGTGGAAAACGTGAGACGAAGAAGGCGCAGAGAGACGCTCTCGTTGAGTTGAACATCGCCCATCCTGATGGGAGGCAGGGAGGGTTCTCTATGGTGAGCAAATGAGAGCAGTTTCGTTTTGGAGGCATTAAAATTTACAAGCCATTTGCTGCCTCAGTCAACCACAGATTGGAGGTCCTTTTCGAGACCAACGGCCAGGTTAACTTTGTCAACAATGCCGGATTTACTATTTAACGGGAGTAGATAGAAGTGTCGTCTGCGTAGATGCCGACTTGAGAACTGATGACGTCATATGAAAGGAACTGGAGGAGAATCCGTTTAGGACGACCTTCATTTCCCTGTTTGACAGGAATTATTGTATTAAGTCAAATAATTCGTCATGTAATGCCATATCCCTGAAGCTTACGAAAAAGGCCGGCATACCAAACCCAATCAAACGCCTTAGAGATATCTAGAACCCACAACTCTTGTGTACCAACAAAATAATCAGCACGAAACAATAATCTTCGACTCTTTTCCCGTTCGGCACTTTGTCCATTCGACACTTTGTCCATTCGACACTTTGTCTGTTGGACATTTCTGGCCTTTTGTCATTTAGTCAATTTAGTCAATTAGACTCTCTTTCCGTTCGGCACTTTGTCCATACGACACTTTGTCTGTTCGACATTTGTCCCTTCGTAATTTTGTCTTACAGACACTGTCTACGCTCGGTTAGAAGGACTCCACGTTGACGAAGTTTTTAACTGTACTTATCTCAGAAGCATTCAATCTAATTCTGGTGACATAATCAAAGTTAAAAATCGAATTTGAAAAGCAAATGGGGTCTTTAAAAGACTCCATACTGTCTGCGTTTTCAAACAAGATTAATCTCCGAGTAAAGCTTACATTATATAACTTTATTGCCCTCAACTGCCTTATGCATACGAAACTTGGAAATCCAACAAAAAAAGATTCAACTCTGAGATATGTTCCATTTAAGATGCCTTCCCCAAAACCTTGAAGGTGTCTTGGAGAGATATAAACTGGAGTGCTAAGACGGGTAAATATTAGAAGATAGGTGGCAGATAGGTGGATCCAGTTCACCTGCCTTGTCTTGCGACTAACCGACAGTCGTCCAGCTAATGTTTCTCCTGGATACCTCAAGGCTGAAAAAGATCAAGTGGTCGCCCTAAAATGATATGGCGTTAAGAAGAACTGAGAAAAAAGAAACCCCAACGACTTGCCCAAACTTGATCGAAGTAAAGAAAAACTGTGCCCTTTTGCTGGGCGAAAAATGTCGCTTTGGTGAGGTAGCAGAAAAAGACACCTGCTTCAAGCGATTCGTAATACTGTAATAAAGAAAACGATCAAATTGTTTTGATTTAAAGATAAAAATATGAGTTATTTGTTCCCCCGGCTATGGGTTAAATAATAGAGCATATTTTACACTCTAGCTCTTGCTGGAAGAAGGACAAAAATGAATTCAAAATCAGGTGAATGCGGGGATCCTCCCTGTAAAAACATATAAGCTACCGAAATCACAAAAGCAACACCTAGTGTGGTGAATCTGTGACCCTATCATGATGTGGCTGTGGCTGTGGCTGTGGCTCTATGCTCTGGAATAGTTATTCCCAAACTATTTCGGTCGCATTTTCGGAATGAAAATTTGCTTGCGCCTCAACAAATTCTGGTGCTTGTGTTATATATTAAGAAATCCTTGATAAAAGCCAAAGAAGAATTTGCAATATCATTGGTCCTGACCTGGCATCTCAGCTTCAGTCACCCTTCCCACCATCGTAACATAGCTTCTCTGTGCCTTTTCTATAATTATTTTCATGGTAATTCTTCTAAGAATTTATGAATTTGTACGCAGTACTAGATTGGCGTTTAGGTCTCGCGGTTTTACAGTTGAAATGGCTCCATGTAACGATAAGTTCTAAGCTAACAGTTTCTTTTCTCGAACTTCGTGCTTGTGGAACTCTCTTCCGGCTCCTTGCTTTCCGATCAACTTTCATGCAATGTTAATCGTTATTTTCCGTCTTCTTAATTTCTGTTCTCGCTCCTTAATAATGTTTTTATTTTTATTATATTCACACTTAGTAATGACCTGCGTCTGAGAGACTTTATTGCCTTACTAGGGGTTAAATGATAAAAAAAGAAGCGTTCGGATCACATTAACCACTCCGCGTTTTTTGTTGTTTTTTTTTTACTCTTGTCCGACGCGCTAAGAAAACAAAATTGATATTTTTCCATGCTTTGAATATTCTGATCAGATAGGGTCTGGCACTGAGGTCATATATTTAGAGAACTCTATCTACAAAAGGCAGGATGTGTGTGTGTGTGTGTGTGTGTGTGTGTGTGTGTGTGTGTGTGTGTGTGTGTGTGTGTGTAACGAATGCACGGCCGCAATTTTCGACGGATTTGCACCAAAATTTACATGCACATGCTCCAACTTAGCTGGAAGATCAAGACCGACGTTGCATTTCCCAACTCCCATCCATAGTGGAAATAATCGATTTTTTTCATGCCTCTACGGTAGTTTTCATGTAGTTTGCGGCCATTTTCTACTGGCCAGAGTGAGAGACTCTAGCTGGCTGCCACGAATAGGCAGGAAGATTCTATTGGCCAGCGTGAGAGCCAGCAGCTGACTGACACGAATGTTAGCTAGCATGCTAGCATGCAAAAAAACATCGATAGCTGCATTCGTCACAAGTAGGAAAAATTTAAATCTGCATGGCACATTACTCCGATTGGCTCATTCGCTTGCTTAAACTCAACGTTGATTCTGATTCCGCAGAACTGGGTTGGGTGTGAAAAGTATTTAGTAATTGTCTATATTTTTGGGATGAGGGGTTTTCACTATGGATTTCGTTAATCGGACTGACTTCCTCATCTTGGTTGCTTTCCTCACATGCTAGGACATAACAACCTCCTGAGCAGACCAAGTATAGAACTGAACACGATTTGGGCACCCCTAATCGTAAGAGAGAACCTAGAATAACAACTTAGGTTTAAATATACCAAAATTTTCATACACGATCGTCCCAGTGACACATGGCCGAGGCGACTAGGACGTTGGAACAGTGATTGCAAGTTCTCCCGATGTTCTGAGTTCGATCCCGAAAGGGAGTGGCAGCGACAAACAAGAGCGGTGACAACGATAATAGAAGCAACAGCAAATGGCGTCAAGCAGTAGTAGCAGCAGCGATGGCCTTAATGGAACGAGAACATGGTACCCCCGTAACAATAAAGGGTTGGGTTCGAAATTCCAGACCGACGGTTCCCGAGTTCGAGATGCACCTGAGGAAGGCCGGAGGATCAGACGGCCGAAACGTTGTGAGGAAAGCAACCAAGATGAGGAAGTCAGTCCGATTAACGAAATCCATAGTGAAAAGTATTTGTTGTTAACATTCTTTTTTTATTCGGTTTTTCCAGTTACGAGTCAATTTTTAAAGCTGATCGTTTTGTGTTCATTTTGTTTAGTTCTTTTTTCGTAACAGATTTAATGTTTAGTATAGATCTTAGAAAAAATTCGCAGTGTGAGATAGGCAAGAAGCAAGGCAAGTAGCAACATCAGCACGGCAAACGGCACTCCTTTGAAGGCAAGGAAGGGCAAAAATATTTTAAGTCAAGTGATAGCGATTGCTGTATGAGTCGTACGATTTTTTAATCAAGCACGGGCAACGCCGGGCCATGCTGCTCGTCATTGATAAAATCCAAAGAAGAATCTGTAATTTCATTGATCCTGACCTGGCATCTCAGATTCAGTCACTTTCCCACCGCCGTAATATAGCTTCTCTGGAATTTTCTATAAATACTTTGATTGTAATTGTTTTGATGAACTTCCCGCCTTGTGATTTTATCCCCTACCACCATAGACATATGGGAACTACTTATGACTTCATAGAGACTACAGGTATTATGGTGACTGTAGTAAGAATGGTAAGTAAGAATGTTTTGTTTTGGTGTAAAGAATACTGTAGTGTATTTGGTCAGTAATTGTGGCTAGCTAAGTTTAAGATAAGTTTAAGATAAGATATATTGAACACCTCCTTTGGCCTTGTGCCACATTTATGTATTCTTCAAAATAAATATTGCTTCCTTCTTTTTTTTCAATCTTCCCCTCCCCAGTTAAATTGTATTGGAACTAGTTAAGATGTCATACAGAGTTTGGGGTATTATGGTGCCTGTGGAAAGTAAGATTGTGTTGTTTTGGTGTAAGAAATATTGTAGCATGTTTGGGTCAGTAATTGTTGCCAGCTAGGTTTAAGTTAAGACTGATTGAAGACCAGCCTTTCATTATACCCAATTTTGGCTTTGTGTCAGATATTTGTATTATCAAAATAAATATTATTTCCTCTATGATAGCTAGATTTTATGGATTTAAGCGCAGTGCTAGACTGGCGGGGAGGTCCCGTAATTTTACAATTGAAATGGCTAAATGTAACGATAAGTTCTAAGCTAACAGTTTATTCTCTCGAACTTCTCTCTTCTGTAACTCCCTTCCCTGCTTCTTGCTTCCCAGTCAACTTTGATCTTCATCAATTTAAATGCAATGTCACTCGTTATCTTCTGTCTTCTTAATTCTTGTTCTTTTATTGTCTTCTTTCCTTAATAGTAGTTTTCCTCATATTCTCTAACACTCAGTAACCTCTTGCGCCCTAGTGGCTTTATTGCCTTTGATCTTTAAAAATTTAAATGCAATGTCAATCGTTATCTTCTGTCTTCTTAATTCTTGTTCTTTTATTCTCTTCTTTCCTTAATAGTAGTTTTTCTCATATTCTCTAACACTCAGTAGCCTCTTGCGCCCTAGTGGCTTTATTGCCTTTGATCTTCACAAATTTAAATGCAGTGTCAATCGTTATCTTTCGTCTTCTTAATTCTTGTTCTTTTATTGTCTTCTTTCCTTAATAGTAGTTTTTCTCATATTCTCTAACACACAGTAACCTCTTGCGTCCTAGTGGCTTTATTGCCTTTAATCTTCAAAAATTTAAATGCAGTGTCAATCGTTATCTTCTGTCTTCTTAATTCTTGTTCTTTTATTGTCTTCTTTCGTTAATAGTAGTTTTTCTCATATTCTCTAACACTCAGTAACCTCTTGCGCCCTAGTGGCTTTATTGCCTTTGATCTTCAAAAATTTAAATGTAATGTCAATCGTTATCTTCTGTTTTCTTAAATCCGGAAAAGCTAACGCCACTATCCCCGTTATTCTTTCCCCCAATTCCTCATTAGTCTCCCCTTCTTGTTGCTGCAGCCGAAATAATTTCCTGACTGCCTCAATAGCCGATCGCTCACTTGCGTATTGCCGCACCAGAGCGGAATTAAGCTCGGTCCACGTCAGGGACAGGTTTTCTCTGTACCACCCCACTATGAATTTGGACACCTGCCCCGCTGCGGCGTCGTAAGCTAGGAGCACCATTTCTTGGTCCGAGAGGCCATAGACCACCTGCTTCTTCTGAATGGACAGAATCCATTCGTGCAGGTCCGCGGGGTTTCTTTTATAAGTAGGTAGATTCATGCTATCTATCAGCCTCCTGAAACCCATCGATATTTCGATAATCTGTGATGTCTGATCCTGCTACGCTCATCCTAGTGTCTTGTCAACTACCACTTCCATCTTCAACTGCGTACAACTTCGACAAAGTCAAAACAAGATCAACAATATTACTGGCAGATCTAAGTGCAATGAGCGAACAAAGGAAACCAAAAAGTGTCTTACCTGAGGTCCGCCGCTCTGTGTTTTGTTTCTTTTTTCCTCCTTCTCTTGCTTCCTTCTCTTTTCCTCCTTATGTCCCTTTTAGGCCAATATAGTCCAAAGACTAGAGTCCTTTCTGGTCTTACTTGGTCCAGACTGGACAACACAAATGCAATCCTCTCTTCTCTTTCAGACGGCCGTGGAAATTCCCAGGGGTCTATCCTGGTCACGGCTACCAGTATAACACTTTCGTCCCAGCCCCTCAACCTCCGACGTCTTATCTCTGGGTTGAGGTGTCTACTCGGTCTTAACCGAACTTAAGGGAGTGACCGTGGGTCCTCTGAGCATCCGTAGATCATTCGACCGGCCCACTGGTTTAATCATGCTTCCTGTCAACGTTGTGTTTGGTTTGATCCAGAAAGCAGAAGTGATATTCATCCATTCAAGGTCGACTGAAGATGTAGACACGGCTGGAGAGTCTGTGCTAAGAAATTTAGACTGCACAAAATATATATATATATATATATATATATATATATATCTGCAGAAAGCCGGACAAACAATTATTCAATGGTTGAATAGTTAATGTCTTTTATATAGCAGAAAAGAATAGTATAGAAAAGAAACGGGTTACAGAAAAGAAAATAATTGATGTAAAAACTCATACACTAGATGACAGAGAGAGATAGGGGGGTTGTGATTAGCTTGTTGTGAAATCGTCTCAGAACGAAATACGACTCTTGCGATGGAGAGATAAAGATTTCTGTGCGCGGCTTAAAGTTTATAGTTGCATTCCTCCTCGGCCGTAGTAACAGTAGTAGTAATCTTCGTGGTAAAAGAAACATAGATACTTATATTAACAGTACATATGTTAGCGGGGGTTTTGTTCCAATCCCAGACGTCACTTCCAGTCTCTGATATCTCTCCACCCAGCTCGACTGCACTCGACTGCACTCGACTGCACTCGACGACAGACGAGTCCCAAAACAACCATCTGATTATTTTAGCTTGTCGTCGTTTCCATTTCCAGTGATAGTAAAAATAGTAGCAGTAGCAGTCTTAGATTGTTGGAGTAGTAGTTCGCTTCTTCGTACTTATATCAACAAAATATGTTAGCGGGCGTTTGGTTCCAATCTCTGACGTCACTTCTAGTCTCCGACCTCTCTCTACCCAGCTCGACTGCACTCGACGGCAGACGAGCCAACCACTCTCTCAACAGATTTCTGTGCGCCTTTATATAGATAAACCTGGCTGATCATAAATCGACCCTTGGCCCGCACCAGATTACCAAGAGTGCTACCTTCAACCCAAAATCATGTGAATTTCAAAGTTCCTCATATCCTTAGTAAGCTCTATTTCAAATTTTTACCGATAAAAATTATCTCGATCATCTTTCATTGTCTTCCTAATGACCTAATTCCAAATGGGCTAGATCAGATTCCAATCAGTAAACAAAATTGTTCTGATCTAATTTCGCTGTTCAAATCTACTTCAATTTCAATAAAAAAAAATATGTGTGTGTGTTTGTGTGTGGTTCCCAAACTCTCTCTGTTACACACCCTTTCATGTCAGTGGAAAGCGTAAGTCCAAGAAGTCATAATGTGTTGCTTTCGTGGAGGTTAGCCTCAGCCATGCTTTTTGAGGCCATTAAAACACTCTCCTGTTATTTATTTATTTATTTGCTATCTTTTTTCTGAATAGAAATCTTCAAATCCGTCCCGTCGGCATTACATTATATTTCTGTCTTCAAATTGTACTGACCCAGACACTGACACAGTAGCAGCTACTAACAGTTACGCCGAAAAACGAAAAGGAAAAATAAAAATAAAAACTCCTTGGTTCAATATTTCAGCATCGATTTTAAGCAGCCAGTACGACGCAGAGACGGAAATTCTCTTACTAAATATCCCAAACACATTTGTTAATGATTTTTTTTACGTTACACGTTGCGGTAGAGCTATATAATGTCTGTCTACTATACGATGGTGAATACCGGACAATTTCAGAGATGTCGTTCTCTGGGAAGTGTTTTAACAGAGAAAATGTGACATCGTAATCCGAATACGCAGTAGCATAAGATGCCTTTATTATCACTGTTGATGGAATGTTAACAATATAAGATACGTCGTTTATATTTTGTTTATGGCAGACACACAAGGAAATTGCATTACCGAATGGAAAATCTATTTTTTTATCATTTCACCACAAGCAAGGCAACAAAGCCACTAAAACGCAGTGGAGTTAACAAACGTGAACTAATATGTTACAAAATTATTAAGGAGCGATAACAATAAAGAAACAAGAATTAAGAAGACAGAAGATAACGATTGACATTGCATTTAAATTTTTCAAGATCAAAGGCAATGAAGCCACTATAGCGCCAAAGATTACTGAGTGTTAGAGAATATGAGAAAAACTACTATTAAGGAAAGAAGACAAGAAAAGAACAAGAATTAAGAAGACAGAAGGTAACGATTGACATTGCATTTAAATTTTTGAAGATCAAAGGCAATAAAGCCACTAGGGCGCAAGAGGTTACTGAGTGTTAGAGAATATGAGAAAAACTACTATTAAGGAAAGAAGACAATAAAAGAACAGTAATTAAGAAGACAGAAGATAACGATTGATAGTGCCTTGTTGGTCGATGTGTTTGTGGACGCACTGAGTGACAGGGATCTGAGAGGCGATGTTCTGAAGAGGGGACCGGTTAGCCTGGCCGCAGCTATAGAGGCGGCTCGGACCAGCGAACGACTCTGTGATAGGTAGGAACCCCCGGGGGGTCAATGTAGTGATGAAAAAGAAGGACCGGGAGCGGATCCAGATACGGGACTCGAAAGAAGAGGTGGAAGAGGACTTAGAAGGCTGAGGCAGTTCCCAAGAGGAGAGCCTCGGACCTGCGTTATGGGTTTCACAAGCCCACACCGGGTCGATGTGGACTGGTGTGCTGGACTTGCAAATATGTTGGGCATCGGGCCCGCGACTGTCCGACAATATATGGAGGCGACCCAAGGTCTTTGGGACCGAACTGCACGACTTGTGGCGAGTTCTGGCACAAGGCTCCGTGGTGTACGGCAGAAGGAGACCGTAAACTGGGGATACGCTGGTGCCCCCTACCGAGAAGGAAAAGGGTCCGGGAAACGCCGATGTGTCACACGTGAAAAAGTAAGAGGCAGGATGGCCCCAGTGCAAGTAAGACTGAAACGCTGGACATGTGGTTTGGTTGGGCACTCTTCGGCAAGTTGTAAAGAGCGAAGGCGTTGGCGCTGTGGAGGAGCGGGTCACCTGAGACGGACCTGTCCTCGCAGGAGAAAGATGGGCCACACCGAACGGAACAACCCTAACTAGAATAGAGGGGAGAAATGGGTTGCTAGTCCGAGAAAAGAGAGTCATCCGAGCTCTACCCCACCCAGGAGGGCCCCTAGACAGAAATTGGAGCCCCTAGAAAAAATTGAACTCCTGTCACCGACTCCCACGTCTCGGTTGTCGAGAAAGCGAGAGGAAGGAAGAGAACATACGGGAAGGAGAGAAGCACAGGTATACCGTTTGCTGAAGGGCCAGGCTTCACCTGTAATGTGTTGCTGGGAGACAAGAAGGTGAAGGCTCTTGTCGATACTGGAGCTTCAGTGTCACTGGTTAGCTCCAAGGTTTTTAGACAGTTGGGGCTGAAAACGAAGCTTAGTCCCGTCGATCTACTAATAAGTCAGGCTGATAGTAACAGGATGAGGATAGAGGGTATGACATGGCTACCTTTCCAGTTGGCAAGAACCAGAGGTAAACTTAAGGTTTATGTGGCACCTGACTTGTGTGGTGAGCTAATTTTGGGGAATGACTGGCTTAGGCAGAATAAGGCACAAATCCGTTTCCACCTCGCCACCCTAACATTGGACGGGGTAGAGATACTGTTGGGAGAGGATAATTATAAACAATTGCCAATGGTGGCCCAGACAGATATAAAGCTTCCCCCTAGGACTACTGTATCTGGGAAGGGCAAGATTATAACAGAAGGAGTGCTGAACAGTGACCTGTACCAAGTGGTCCCTGCTGATAGGTATGATAATAGTGAAGGGGAAATAACCGTGTGTGATTCGTTGGTGAAGAGGTCGGGGACCGTTCCCTTACTGTTAACCAATACAGCCAATAAAACTATTAAAATAAAGCAGGGAGAGGAGCTGGCACAGGCGAGCCCAGTGAGAGAAGTCGGACAGGTGGGAGTATGGAATGAGAATAAGACAGGTAGCTAGGAAATAAGGGATGAACATATAACAGCCTCTGAGCGTTATAGGGGGAAATTGAGGGGGTTGCTGAACGGTAATCGGGAGGTAATAGCCATTACCGATAAGGAACTGGGACAGACGGAGACAGTTGAAATGAAGATAGACACAGGTAATCACCCACCTATTAAGTTAAGACCGTATAGGACCCTAATCCACAAAAGAAAATTAGTAGAGGGCGCAGTGAATGAAATGATGGAATCAGGGATAATCGAAAGATTCAAATCTCCCTGGAGTTTTCCAATAGTGATTGTTGAAAAGAAAGATGGGGGGCATAGGTTTTGTGTGGATTTTCGTCAATTAAATGCCATTACAAAACCGCTGGCAGTGCCACTCCCCTTAATTGGTGATATTCTAGCTCTTTTAGGAAAGTCTAAATGTTTTTCACCTTGGATTTGAGGTCGGGATATTGGCAGGTAGCACTTAGCAAAAAGGACCAGGAAAAGTCTGCTTTTACCTGCCACATGGGTTTCTTCAATTTTAGGGTTATGCCGTTTGGGCTGGCAAACGCCCCGGGTGTATTTAGTCAGTTAATGTCGTATTGAATGGCACTGTGGCATTTGCCATGGCGTATCTAGATGACATCATGGTGTTTTCAAAATCACCAGAGGAGCATTTTAAAAGGTGTTCGATAGGTTAAGGAACATGGATTAAAATTAAAATTATCGAAGTGTCAGTTTATGAAAGAAGAGACAAAGTAATTAGGGTTTACCATAAACAAAGAAGGAATAAAAACGGATTTAGACAAAGTTGAGGTTATAACAGCCAGGCCCGCACCGAAGACCGTAAGAAAGATTAGGGGATTTATTGGAGCCATCGTATATTACCGGAGGTTCATACCAGCATTTAGTCGACTAGCAGGCCCTCTAATAGCTCTAACTAAGAAGCATGCTAGGTTTAAGTGGACCGAGGATTGTCAGCGTGCATTCGAGGCCCTAAAGGACCATCTGACAGCTGTACGCCTGTTAGCCTACCCAGACCGGAGTAAGCCCATGGTGCTGTACACCGATGCTAGCGATAAGTGTATCGGGGCGGTTCTCACACAACCATGTCCCGATAAGGATGGACCAGTACCGGGTGTGCCTGATTAAGAGCCGATCTATTTTCTGTCTCATCGGCTCTCCGAGACTCAGCAAAGATGGCCAGTAATAGAAAAATAGGCGTCCGCCATTCTGTATGCTGTGCAGAAATTAGATTATTTGAGTGGGGCTGTGTTTACCATTAAAACAGACCACCAACCCCTCAAATATTTGTTAGGGGCGGAGAGGACGAATAAGAAGATACAACAGTGGGCATTGAAGTTAAATGGCTATAACTGCAGAATAGAATATTTGGCAGGGAAGGATAATACCTGTGCTGACCTGCTATCGAGGATTTCGCAGCGATTAGAGACTGAATCTGTCAGGTTGGGACCGGGTGTGGATGATAAAGCATTCCAAATTAATGTGATCAATTCACAGGCGTTGAAGGAGAGACTTGGTTGGGAAGATCGGGAAACGAGTGAAACGGAGATTGT
This sequence comes from Acanthosepion esculentum, assembly GCA_964036315.1. Classification (NCBI taxonomy): domain Eukaryota; kingdom Metazoa; phylum Mollusca; class Cephalopoda; order Sepiida; family Sepiidae; genus Acanthosepion; species Acanthosepion esculentum. The sequence goes on from OZ038507.1 coordinate 21,962,951, forward strand.
TTCCGACCCCCATTGGAGAGATATTATTAGGAAAAACCAAGAGGATAGCGAGAAAGCAACTATCAGGTCCAGGGTAGAGGCAGGGCGTACCTCCAAATATATGGTGCACGATGGAGTGCTGTGTTAGAGTTTTTGGGTACCCTGGTGTACTAGTGAGCCAGCCAAAATGAGCTGACTCATTTTATAGTTCACCAATAGAAGTATTAACGTATCAGAAGGCTCAAAATATTCAATAGGACGTGTATAAAGGCGGCCATGTTTTTCCCGAATATGCACTGCCAACCTTTGATATCGAAGACTGAAGAATTACGGAACATCTGCTGGTGTTATTGGCTATATAGTCAGATTTAGTAGAATGTCTGACTCGTGAGTGTTAATCTTTAACGTTGTTTCATTGAACAGATTACGTACTGCGCTGGATTCTATATTCATAGACTATGGTGAAGATGGTCAACAAAGGTTATGAGCCCAGATTACGATTGTATTTTTACGGAGACGAGTCAAAATACGAATTGTGGGAAGTGAAATTCCTAGGCTACCTTAGAATACAAAAAATTCAAGATATCATTCTTTGCCAAGATGACCAGAAACAAGATGATTTTATGGAAAGAAATGCGACCGTGTTCGCCGAATTAATACAATGCCTGGATGACAGGAGTTTGTCTTTAATAATGAGAGAAGCCAGGGACGACGGCCGCCAAGCTTTAAGAATATTGCGTGAACATTACTTGTCAAAAGGTAAACCCAAAATTATTGCTTTATATACTGAACTAACCTCGTTAAGGAGACGAGAAAATGAATCTGTAACAGATTATATTATACGAGCTGAGAATGTCACAAATGCCTTAAAATGGCAGGTGAGATTATCACAGATGGGCTTCTAATAGCCATAGTTTTAAAGAGATTACCAGCAACATTCAAACCATTCACGACAGTCAAAACGATAAAAAAAATTAACTTTCCCTGAGTTTAAAATTGCGTTACGTAGTTATGAAGAAACTGAAAAAATGTGTAATCCCTCAAATCAAGGAAATAACGTAATGCAACTGAGAACGTCATTTAAAAAATTCAGAAAACCAGTCCCTCAAACCTACCAGACTAGGAATTATGATATTAAAAACAAGGGGCTTAGCAACAACTATTACAACAACAACAACAACAACAACAACAGGAACAATAATAATAGAAAATCAAATATCATCTGCTTTCGTTGTGGAAGTGCCGGGCATGTACGTGCGAAATGTCAACTTCATACAAGGAGTGATTTTTGTAAAAATGTCAAAGCTTTTTCGAATGAGCGAACATATGCTTTTCCGTTTGGGTTGGATACTATACCCAATAGTTATAATTCTTACCTAGTCGACACGGGTGCGACAAGTCATGTAATTACAGATGAAACAAAATTTATTAATTTTGACTCCAACTTGGAGCCAGATTCCCACTTTATTGAGTTGGCTGACGATATCAGAGCTAATAATTTAGTTTTAAGAGGCACACTCTGTATTTATTTACGCGATACTAAACGAAATATTTGTAAATGTTTATTAAAAAGGGCTTTATATATCCCTAAATTTAAACAAAATATTATCTCGGTTCAGTCTCCTGTTAAAACTGGTGTTAAAGTTAATTTTCACCGAGACAATTCAAAGTTTATATACCCAGACGGAACTGAATTTAATATACAACAAAATGGACGTTTGTATTATTTGAAAAGTATTAAATCTGTGAAAACAGCCACCAACGACTTAAGGACTTGACATAAAATATTAGGCCACTGTAATAATTCGGATGTTAAAAGATTGCAAGAACACGTCACTGGAATGAAAATTACATCACCAAATGGCTTACAACATTGTGACACATGTATTAAAGGGAAAATGACGAAATATAAAAATAGGGATCAAATCCCAAAATCAACAGACATCTTGTTCAGAGTTTATTGCGACTTAGCGGGTCCAATTTCACCAATGGGTATAGGCACTTATGCATATATATTAAACTTTGTTGACGAATATTCAGGACTTATTATGATATATTTTCTGAAAAACAAATCTGATACCCTACAAGCTACAAGAATGTATTTATCTGATATTTCACCTTATGGAAAAGTGAAAATAATTAGAACAGATAATGGTGGAGAATTTACTTCTGATGATTACGAAAACCTCCAAATAAATGAAGGCATTAAACATGAGAAAACCTGTCCTTATTCCCCGCACCAGAACGAAATCGCTGAAAAGTAATTGGCGGACTCTTTTCGAAATGGCTAGATGTTTGCTAAGTTATCCCAAATCTGTAGGTCTATGCATTAAATACAGCCGTATATATAAGAAACCGTTACTATAATAGTAACATTAAAAAGACTCCCTACGAGGCTTATACGAACTACAAACCCAACGTAAGTGGTATGCATATTTTTGGTACAATTTGCTACACATATGTCAACCACAGGGTAAAACTAGATCCAAAAAGTGAAAGAGGCATATTCATTGGCTATGACAAAACAAGTCCGGCCTATATGATTTATTTCCCACAAAGTAAAATAATAAGGAAGATCAGATGCGTCAGATTTACAGATTCCTTTGAGCAAGTGGAGGATCCCGAAGAAAAGAACATTAACTGCGAGGAACTGGTCCAACACGAACTAGTATGGCCTAATTATGAGATAGGGCATATAAATAAAAAACCTGTTCAAAATCCACAATTAAAGGAAGGTATTATACCAGATGATATAGACGAGGAAAAATCAAACGCAAATCTTGATTTAAAAGAAGATACAACCGAAGAGGAGGGGCAATCCGACCAGAAATAGAAGAAAGCCAGTCTATTTTGGAATGGGTCAATGTAATATATGTGACATTGACTGTTGCTATTCGGTGCAATGTATCCCGAAGAACTATCAAGAAGCCATACATTCTGATAATTCCAAACGATGGATAGCCTCCATGCAAAAAGAAATGGAACCCCTAGTATCAAATGATACTTTTGAATTGAAAAGGGCCCCGGATGATAAAAATATTATCGGCAGCCGTTGGGTTTATACTATAAAGCGAACTGAGGATGACTCGCCAGTGTATAAGGCTCGTTTTGTAGCTAAAGGATTCTCGCAGATATACGGGGAAGATTATGTAGAAATATTCAGTCCAACAACAAACATGACAACAATCAGAATTTTGATGCAAATGGCCGCACATTATGGCATGGATATACACCATATGGATGTCAAAGAGCATGTTTAAATGCTCCGATTGACTCTGAAATATACATAGAATCGCCAGAAGGTTTTGAAAAAGGTGATAATTATGAATGGAAACTCAAAAAGTCACTATATGGACTCAAACAAAGCGGAAGAACGTGGAATAAATTACTACATTCCTATTTAATTGAACAACATTTTGAACCCTCCCCAGTTGACCCATGCCTGTACACAAGAATATTTAATAATGAAATATTAGCAATTCTGATTATTTGGGTCGACGATATGTTAATTGCTTCAAAATGTGAAGCTGCTCTATTAAAAATTAAAAATTCCTTAAATATAATGTTTAAAATGACCGACTTGGGTCGACTATCATGGTTTCTTGGTATACAGTTTGAATTTAAGCACAACGCTATTACAATGAATCAATCCAGGTACATCGAATGACTCTCAGAATCACTGTGACCCGGAGTGATAGTGCCTGTTTTAATGGGTCCCAGCTATGGGTAAAATAACAACTTTTTTGTTGTGATCACAACCCAAATTTATAATATTGTTATTAATGTTTATTAACCTGAAATAGTTAACAGTGGACAAAATGATATAACTAATTTTTGTGGATATTAAGTTTTTAAAAAAATTAATTACAAAACAAAAAGATATATTTTATGAATACTAAAGTATTTGTTCCATATGAATATTGACTTTACTAATATTTTGAAAGAAGATTCCATAATGTACCCAAAATGGGGGGGGCGGAGTTTTGGGGTACCCTGGTGTACTAGTGAGCCAACCAAAATGAGCTGACTCATTTTATAGTTCACCAATAGAAGAATTAACCAATCAGAAGGCTCCAAATATTCGATATAGTCAGATTCAGTATAGAGTGCCTGACCCGTGAGTGTTAATCTTTAACGTTGTTTCATTGAACAGATTACGTACTGCGCTGGATTCTATATTCATAGACTATGGTGAACATGGTCAACAGGTTGTATTACCTTTCAGGAAGAGATGAGGAATTAAGTTTAAAAATGGTGATACCTGAGAAGTTGAGAGCTGAAATTCTAGACCAGTGCCATATGAGGTTAGGACACCTGGGAATTGATAAGACGTATGGATAAATAATGAGAAATTACTACTGGCCTAAGTTGTTTAATGATGTTGCGAACCATGTAAAATAATTTGTAACATGCCAAGTACAGAGTCGAAGGAGTAGGGTTGACCCAGTATTAGAAACGGATGTTCCGAATTATCCATTTCAGAAAGTAAGCATGGATATTTCCGGGCCCTATGGAGAAACACATAGAGGTAATCTTTACATAGTGAGTTTTGTGGACTGGCTGACGAATTCGCCTGAGGCATTTGCCATACCGGATAAGAAGGCACGAACGGTGTCAGATATAATACTGAACAAAATATTCCCTAGGTATGGGGCCCCCGAACAGTTGGTTACCGATAATGGATTGGAGAATGTGAATTGGATTATGAGAGAGACGTTGGGAGAATTAAACATACAGCACATAACCACGTCTCCATATCACCCCCAAAGTAACACTAAGGTAGAGAGATTTCATAAGACCCTCGCTGATGTGTTGGCTAAACTAACAGAGGATAATAGGGAAAATTAGATTTATTCGTAACCCAAGCGTTAGCAGCTGTGAGATTCTCAATGAACGAGACGACAAAATTTTCCCCTTATTACTTGATACAGTGAAGGGATGTAGTCTTACTTATAGACAATCTGTTACGACCTAGGAGGAAGTATTTAGGAGAGGATAATCACCAAATAGTTTTAGAACAACAGCATAAAATTTTTACGCAGGTGAGGAGGAGGATTCAAAGAGCCCAGAAAAGGCGAAACGATAGGGTAAATAAAAATAGAGAAGAAGTTTCCTTTCAGATAGGTGATCCAGTGTATTAGGAAATACACATGAGAGAAGGTAAATTGGACCAGAGATGGAGTCCATACTATAGGATCGTGGAGCAGACGGGTCCGGTTTCATTTGTGATCTGGGACCAATTGACCGGACAGGTAAAGAGAGTGCATGCGAATGATATAAAGTTAGCTGAAATAGGAGAATGGAAAGGAGCCGAAACAAAAACTCAACAGAAAAGGCTGAGGAAAACTACGTTGGTAGAACCTGAAGGGTTAGAGACTGAGAGTGAAAGTGAAGGGAGTGAGGAGATTGAAATTAGCCCAACTACCCTTCGAAGGCTGAGGGGGGTAATTCGGACCCCAGCGGGACATTCTGAGGAAGCAGGGATTCAGCCTAACCTTAGGGAAGAAGAACTGAGTGAATGGGAAGAAGAGGATGGAATTCCGTTAGCTCAATTGCAGAGTAAATTGCGGGCTGAAAAAAGCACCTAGTGTTAATGAGGATTTACCACTAAAACGGCGATTGAGGGGAACGGTGCAGCCCGAGCCAGAGCCCGAGCCCAAGGATTAAGTGAAACCAGTACAGTGGCTGTGGTGAATGAGTGACGGTCTGGGACTAACTGTGCATTTATCATCAGTGCTGGTGAACTGTGTGGACGGGCCCCATACATACACGGCGCTGGTGGTGGTGTGGGTCGGTGCTTGAGGTATCGCTCTAAGATGTTACCATCCGCTAAAAACAATAAGAGAATGATTGAGTAAGACGAATTATTCTCTCCATCTCTTTGCAGACATGGACGAGAGGAGTACCGTGGTACTGACGATGCTAGTTGTGGTAGCTAATACCTGGGAACACAGTGAGAATACTGTATTTAAGGAGACTAGCGAAGTGATTATAACTAGATCAAAGTGGTTGATAACTTTGGTGATAGATCTGCAGCCGTATGAGAAGTTACTGGGTCAGTTGAAGACCCAAGTGGACAAACTAGATACAGCCAGGGCCCAAGTCGCCGGAGACTATTTACAAATTCCGGAATACCACCGTATATTATACCCCTTAGCTCAGGAATCCCTAATACTTGAGAGACAATGGAAGGATATGAGTTACTATTTGAAAAGAATAAAGTTGTTACAGACCAGGCAAAAGAGGGCAGTATTACCTATAATGGGAAAGGCATTAATCGTGTTGTTTGGTACAGTCTCCGAAGGCGAAGTCAGAGTAATTAAGAGGAAATTAAAGGCGGTAGAACAGAGACAACAGGCAATGGCTCAGTCGGTTAGAGAGAGCGTATCCATACTCAATGTTACTAGGCTGGAATTGGCTAAGAATAGAGGGAGTATCAATTGGTTGATTTCTCACCTACGGGTTTTTTAGAAAGAAGTGATGTATGTAACCACGTCTGTAACAACCGAATTACAGAAATTAGAGGGGTTTTTGCAAAGGTATTTTCAATTATTAGCTATAATGAGTAAGGTACGTCAAATAAGTCACTCCTTAACGGTGTTGTTAGAGCATGTGAGAGCACAATTAGACATGCTGTCGCTGGAACACCTGTCTCCGAGTATAATAACTCCGGAACGAATGCCAGTGGATGGACGGGATTGTGGGAACCCATTGTAAAGGAGATTCCTAAGATGTCGCTAGAATATATGCCGGCGTTGTTAAGACCAATCGATAAGATTGATCTTGGACGGTTGAAGTCGGAGTAAGATAAGATAGGTACGCCGAATTCGGGCTGGAAAGAGAATTTGGTTGCTATTATCTGGCCGACCGTTGTGAGAATTATACTAATGATAGTCGTGGCCTTGCTTATTTGGTGGTGTTTGAAGAGGCGTGCGGTGTTGTCGACTGTGCAGAATAAACTGGCACGGGAGTGCATGAGTGAAGGAGGGATTCCAGTTAGTTCAATTTACCAAGGTAGGTCCGACCGAGTGCATTGCGACCCCCCTAACTGATATTGAAGAAGAGTCCACGATTTTCGTGGAAGGAACTGAATCAACAAAAGATTCGACAAAACCTGTTGTGAAGGCGAGAGAAAATCGGAGGGACAGATTTACAAAATAAATCGAATTTTTAAAAAATTGTTTTCTAATGAGACTGAAATAATTGGTAAGGAGTGTTGCGAACTCCAATAAAAAAAAGAAAGAACACTCGAACTAGTGAACTATGTGTAAACGTTCTAATGCACGAGATCACCACAACAGTGAACTTTAACCGGAAGTTGCATGTACGTATGTATCGTAAGGGCAATGAAAATGTAAGTGTGCATAATGAGCCCTAAGAAGAACTGAGGACTCTTCATTTGCATGCTGGAAGAGACGTATGTTCAAGTAGAGCCTAGTCAGAAGCATGTTGGACTGGGTTTTCTCATATTTTATTGATAGGAAAGCTCGTGTGTCATTTACTAGTAAATTACAGATTGGTAGGGGAGGAAATGTAACAGAGAGAGTTTAGGAACCAAACACAAACGCACACATATATTTTTTATTGAAATTGTAGTAGATTTGAACAGCGAAATGAGATCAGAACAATTTTGTTTACTGATGGGAATCTGATCTAGCCCATTTAGAATTGGGTCATTAGGAAGACAATGAAAGATGATCGAGGTAATTTTTATCGATTAAAATTTGAAATAGAGCTTACTAAAGATATTAGAAACTTTGAAATTCACATGATTTTGGGTTGAAGGCAGCACTCGTGATAATCCGTGCGGGACAAGGGTCGATTTATGATCAGCCAGGTTTATCTATATAAAGGCGCACAAAAATCTGTTGAGAGAGTGGTTGACTCGTCTGTCGTCGAGTTCAGTCGAGCTGGGTGGAGAGATATCGGAGACTGGAAGTGACGTCAGGGATTGGAACAAAACCCCCGCTAACATGTACTGCTAATATAAGTATCGATGCTTCTGCTACCACGAAGATTACTACTACTGTTACTACCGCCGAGGAGGAATGCAACTATAAACTTTAAGCCCCGCACAGAAACCTTTATCTCTCCATTGCAAGAGTCGTATATCGTTCTGAGATGATTTCACAACAAGCTAATCACAACCCACTCTCTCTCTTCCTCTCCCTCTCTCTTTCTCTCTTTCTCTCTCTCTCTCTCTCTCTCTCTCTCTCTCTCATCTAGTGTATGAGTTTTTACGTCAATTATTTTCTTTTCTGTAACCCGTTTCTTTTCTATACTATTCTTTTCTGCTATATAAAAGACATTAACAATTCAACCATTGAATAATTGTTTGTCCGGCTTTCTGCAGATATATATATATATATTTTTTTTTTTTGTTTGTTTTGGTGCATTCTAAATTTCTTAGCACAGACTCTCCAGCCGTGTCTACATCTTCAGTCGATCGTGAATGGATGAACATCACTTCTGCTTTCTGGATCAAACCAAACACAACGTGGGCATAAAGCAGGATTAAACCAGTGGGCCTGTCGAATGATCTACGGATGCTCAGGGGACCTACGTTGACTCCCTTAAATTCGGTTAAGACCGAGTAGACACCTCAACCCAGAGAGTAAGACGTCGGGGGTTGAGGGGCTAGGGTGAAAATGTTAGGGGTGTAGTTATATTGAATCAATTGATAGGTTTACAGCAAAGGACAGATGATACACTGTGTTGTGCCAAACAATTCTTCTCGTCAGAGTCTATATTGAATATATATATATATATATATATATGTATATATATATATATATATATAAATCTACCGTTCATCCGTGCATCGAATCCTGCCGCCATATCTGGTCTGCTGTTCCTATTACTTATCTCTTGAACAGAAATATATAGAATGAGTGTCCTTATTTTTATGAGCAGCATTTAATTTTAGAAGATGCTTCTACTATATATTTAGAAATTCTTCATAAAATCCAAAGAAGAATCTGCAATGTTATTGGTCCTGACATGACATCTCGGTTTCAGTCATTACCCACTGCCGTCACATAGCTTCCTTGTGCCTTCTCTATAAGTATTTTCATTGGGGTTGGTCTGATCAACTCTCCTCTGTGGTACCTAGATTTTCTGAATTTAAGCGCAGTACTAGATTGGCAGCTAGGTTTCATCATTTTACAGTTGAAATGGTTAGATGGAAACGTAAGTTCTATGCTAAAACTTTCTTCTATCTCATTCTATTCTGGTTTCTGGCTTTCCAGTCTACTTTGATCTTCAAAAATTCTAATGTCAATAGTTATCTTCTGCCTTCTTTTTTTTCTTTTATTATTCTCTCTCCATAATAATGTTTTTTATCATTTTTTATATCACTTGGTAACACCTTGTGTCTTAGTGGCTTTATTACCTTGCTTAGGGTGAAATGATTAAAACAATTTTAATAGATTTTGTATCCGACAATATTTCTTAATAATTTAAGGTTATTTTTAGTGGGTATAAATATTTGAGTTGATATCCCATTTTATTTAATTTTTTTATTTGTTTTTTTTTTAAAGCGAAACTAATAACAACCACTCGAACTTAACGGTATCCAGTAAATTGCTCGAAATCAATTGCTCGACAGTAAATTGCTCGAAATCAATTGCTCGACAGTAAATTGCTCGACAGTAAATTGCTCGAAATCAATTGCTCGACAGTAAATTGGTCGAAATCAATCGATCGACAGTAAATTGCTCGAAATCAATAGCTCGACAGTAAATTGCTTGAAATCAATTGCTCGACAGTAAATTGCTCGAAATCAATAGCTCGATATTAAATTGCTCGAAATCAATTGCTCGACAGTAAATTGCTCGAAATCAATCGCTCGACAGTAAATTGGTCGAAATCAATAGCTCGACAGTAAATTGCTTGAAATCAATTGCTCGACAGTAAATTGCTCGAAATCAATTGCTCGGCAGTAAATTGGTCGAAATCAGTCGCTCGACAGTGAATTGCTCGAAATCAATTGCTCGACAGTAAATTGCTCGAAATCAATCGCTCGACAGTAAATTGCTCGAAATCAATTGCTCGACAGTAATTTGCTCGAAATCAATCGCTCGACAGTAAATTGCTCGAAATCAATAGCTCGATATTAAATTGCTCGAAATCAATTGCTCGACAGTAAATTGCTCGAAATCAATCGCTCGACAGTAAATTGGTCGAAATCAATAGCTCGACAGTAAATTGCTTGAAATCAATTGCTCGACAGTAAATTGCTCGAAATCAATTGCTCGGCAGTAAATTGGTCGAAATCAGTCGCTCGACAGTGAATTGCTCGAAATCAATTGCTCGACAGTAAATTGCTCGAAATCAATCGCTCGACAGTAAATTGCTCGAAATCAATTGCTCGACAGTAATTTGCTCGAAATCAATCGCTCGACAGTAAATTGCTCGAAATCAATCGCTCGACAGTAAATTGCTCGAAATCAATAGCTCGACAGTAAATTGCTCGAAATCAATCGCTCGACAGTAAATTGGTCGAAATCAATAGCTCGACAGTAAATTGCTTGAAATCAATTGCTCGACAGTAAATTGCTCGAAATCAATCGCTCGACAGTAAATTGCTCGAAATCAATTGCTCGACAGTAATTTGCTCGAAATCAATTGCTCGACAGTGAATTGCTCGAAATCAATTGCTCGACAGTAAATTGCTCGAAATCAATCGCTCGACAGTAAATTGCTCGAAATCAATCGCTCGACAGTAAATTGCTCGAAATCAATCGCTCGACAGTAAATTGGTCGAAATCAATAGCTCGACAGTAAATTGCTTGAAATCAATTGCTCGACAGTAAATTGCTCGAAATCAATCGCTCGACAGTAAATTGCTCGAAATCAATCGCTCGACAGTAAATTGGTCGAAATCAATAGCTCGACAGTAAATTGCTTGAAATCAATTGCTCGACAGTAAATTGCTCGAAATCAATCGCTCGACAGTAAATTGCTCGAAATCAATTGCTCGACAGTAATTTGCTCGAAATCAATTGCTCGACAGTGAATTGCTCGACAGTAAATTGCTCGAAATCAATCGCTCGACAGTAAATTGCTCGAAATCAATCGCTCGACAGTAAATTGCTCGAAATCAATCGCTCGACAGTAAATTGGTCGAAATCAATAGCTCGACAGTAAATTGCTTGAAATCAATTGCTCGACAGTAAATTGCTCGAAATCAATTGCTCGGCAGTAAATTGGTCGAAATCAATAGCTCGACAGTAAATTGGTCGAAATCAGTCGCTCAACAGTGAATTGCTCGAAATCAATTGCTCGACAGTAAATTGCTCGAAATCAATCGCTCGACAGTAAATTGCTCGAAATCAATTGCTCGACAGTAATTTGCTCGAAATCAATTGCTCGACAGTGAATTGCTCGAAATCAATTGCTCGACAGTAAATTGCTCGAAATCAATCGCTCGACAGTAAATTGCTCGAAATCAATCGCTCGACAGTAAATTGCTCGAAATCAATCGCTCGACAGTAAATTGCTCGAAATCAATCGCTCGACAGTAAATTGGTCGAAATCAATAGCTCGACAGTAAATTGCTTGAAATCAATTGCTCGACAGTAAATTGCTCGAAATCAATCGCTTGACAGTAAATTGCTCGAAATCAATCGCTCGACAGTAATTTGCTCGAAATCAATTGCTCGACAGTGATTTGCTCGAAATCAATTGCTCGACAGTAAATTGCTCGAAATCAATCGCTCGACAGTAAATTGCTCGAAATCAATTGCTCGACAGTAATTTGCTCGAAATCAGTCGTTCGACAGTGAATTGCTCAAAATCAGTCGCTCGACAGTGAATTGCTCGAAATCAATCGCACGACAGTAAATTGCTCGAAATCAATTGCTCGACAGTAATTTGCTCGAAATCAATTGCTCGACAGTGAATTGCTCGAAATCAATTGCTCGACAGTAAATTGCTCGAAATCAATTGCTCGACAGTGAATTGCTCGAAATCAATTGCTCGACAGTAATTTGCTCGAAATCAATTGCTCGACAGTGAATTGCTCGAAATCAATTGCTCGACAGTAAATTGCTCGAAATCAATCGCTCGACAGTAAATTGCTCGAAATCAATCGCTCGACAGTAATTTGCTCGAAATCAATTGCTTGACAGTAAATTGCTCGAAATCAATCGCTCGACAGTAAATTGCTCGAAATCAATCGCTCGACAGTAAATTGCTCGAAATCAATCGCTCGACAGTAAATTGCTCGAAATCAATCGCTCGACAGTAAATTGCTCGAAATCAATAGCTCGACAGTAAATTGCTTGAAATCAATTGCTCGACAGTAAATTGCTCGAAATCAATTGCTCGGCAGTAAATTGGTCGAAATCAATAGCTCGACAGTAAATTGGTCGAAATCAGTCGCTCGACAGTGAATTGCTCGAAATCAATTGCTCGACAGTAAATTGCTCGAAATCAATCGATCGACAGTAAATTGCTCGAAATCAATTGCTCGACAATGAATTTGCTCGAAATCAATTGCTCGACAGTGAATTGCTCGAAATCAATTGCTCGACAGTAAATTGCTCGAAATCAATCGATCGACAGTAAATTGCTCGAAATCAGTCGCTCGACAATGAATTGCTCGAAATCAGTTGCTCGATATTAAATTGCTCGAAATCAATCGCTCGACAGTAAATTGCTCGAAATCAATAGCTCGAGAGTAAATTGCTCGAAATCAGTCGCTCGACAGTAAATTGATCGAAATCAATAGCTCGATATTAAATTGCTCGAAATCAGTCGCTCGACAGTAAATTGCTCGAAATCAGTTGCTTGACAGTAAATTGCTCGACAGTAATTTGCTCGAAATCAATTGCTCGACAGTGAATTGCTCGAAATCAATTGCTCGACAGTGAATTGCTCGAAATCAATTGCTCGACAGTAAATTGCTCGAAATCAATCGATCGACAGTAAATTGCTCGAAATCAGTTGCTTGACAGTAATTTGCTCGAAATCCATTGCTCGACAGTAATTTGCTCGAAATCAATTGCTCCACAGTGAATTGCTCGAAATCAATTGCTCTTGCAGTAAATTGCTTGAAATCAATTGCTCGACAGTAAATTGCTTGAAATCAATTGCTGGACACTAAATTGCTCGAAATCAATTGCTCGAAAAATAATTTCTCGAACTATCAATTGCTCGAAAGGCGGATTGCTCGAAACCTGTGGTTAAAAAAAAACTACATTGTTTCTAATATTTACTATAAGATACAGAACTTTATTGTTGTTAACTGAACAGTTAAAATTAAAGAACGAGTTCATTTATATAGCAGGTCTTATTTTTTTTACATTGCTTTTTTGTCATAGTTTAAAATAAAGGGTACATTTTTATTATTACCGTTATTCCTCGTGATTTAAAGAAAATTAAAAAATATATTACTATTGTTGCTAATATTTAGTCTATTAGTATGAAATATTATATGCAACACTTCTTAACTATTCTTCAACATTGTTGTGTCATAGTTTGATACATTGTTCTTTAATCGCATTGCAGTCACGGTACTTTTTTCTGCCCTTAGCTGCACTTACTCCTCCCACATATTGAAAGAAAGGCATGTATCCACCTATTCTTCCCCCAGCTATGGATTAATTAGTAAGACTAATCACTAAATGATTATTATCTCAAAAACATTCTAAATATTTTCTGGCTTGAAATAACCTGCAACGGGTTGATAAACCGTAGAAAATGAATAGATCACCCAATAAAAATAAACTGTTCACAGGTCATGGTCACTGATGAAACATCTGTGGGGTGGTGAGACACGACACATTTTCTTTCCAGGAGCTGCAAGCGAGCAAGAACGTTATAACTGAGTGCGCATGCGCAACAGAGTTGAAGGCCTGTCTATGCCAAGCGACTTCACTCTGCATGACAGGAAACCCAGACAGAACTTGCAAAGCTAATCGCCCAGATATCCTAATCAAAGACCCCAAGCACAAAACGGGCTTTCTTATCGACTTTAGCAGTTCACGCAGATTGTAATGTATCTTTGAAGATCTTAAAAAAAACTATCATAATACAAGGATCTTGAAATGGAGATTTCAAAAATATAGCACATGAAAACATCAATAATTCCAGTTGTAGTTGGAGCACTCGGATTGATTGGAAATGTCTCCGATAGATTCATTGAAGGGATTCCTGGTAGCCCATGCCTTAAAGAATACAAAAAATATATACTCACAAGTACAGCTCACAGATTAGGAAAAGCTTTATCTATGTCAAATATGTGTGATTTGGGCGGGGGAAACGTCATGATGCCATTTCTGACCTTAGATATCTGGGCGGGACCCGGGAAGAAATGAGTATACACCAGAAATCAAAAGAAATAAAACAACAATAATAATAATAATGAGGGTGTACGATGAAGTTGTACAATAGGTTCTACGACCAGAAATTTTTCATATCCCTACAGATTAAGCGCACCAGCTGAATGGAGAGCAGTTAACTACACTGATTTTTAAAAGTTTTTCTTTACAGACACTGCATGTCATTGTCTCAATTCAATATCATTTCAGCGTAACAGTTTGTTCTGCCCGGAAGTGACGATTTACACTAACTGTGCCCGATAGTGACTATTTACACTAATTGTGCCCGATAGTGACTATTTACACTAATTCTGCCCGGAAGTGACGATTTACACTAATTCTGCCAGGAAGTGACGATATACACTAAATCTGCCCGGTAGTGACGATTTACACTAATTCTGCCCGGTAGTGACGATTTACACTAATTCTGCCCGGAAGTGACGATTTACATTAATTCAGCCCGGTAGTGACGATTTACACTAATTCTGCCAGGAAGTGACGATATACACTAAATCTGCCCGGTAGTGACGATTTACACTAATTCTGCCTGGAAGTGACGATTTACACTAATTCTGCCCGGTAGTGACGATTTACACTAATTCTGCCAGGAAGTGACGATTTACACTAATTCTACTCGGTAGTGACGATTTACACTAATTCTGCCAGGAAGTGACGATATACACTAAATCTGCCCGGTAGTGACGATTTACACTAATTCTGCCCGGTAGTGACGATTTACACTAATTCTGCCCGGAAGTGACGATTTACATTAATTCAGCCCGGTAGTGACGATTTACACTAATTCTGCCCGGTAGTGACGATTTACACTAATTCTGCCCGGAAGTGACGATTTACATTAATTCAGCCCGGTAGTGACGATTTACACTAATTCTGCCCGGTAGTGACGATTTACACAAATTCTACCCGGAAGTGACGATTTACACTAGTTCAACCATTCGCCCTTGCATGGAGTATTGCTGCCATATATGGTCTGAGCCCCTTCTGTTTGCCTCGGGGTTCTTGATAAGATCCAGAGACGGATATGCAATGTAATTGGCCCTGATCTGGCATCTCGTCTGCAGTCGCTCTCTCACAGACGCGCCGTCGCCTCCCTCTGTCTTTATTACAAATACTTTCACGGTAATTGCTCCGATGAGCTGCTTTCGCTGGTTACCAGTCTTCATGAATTCAAGCGTCCTACGAGGCTGGCTCTCCGCTCTCACCCTTTCACTGTTGAAACTGTTAAATGTAGCCGTCTCTTCTACTCCCATAGCTTCATATCTCGCACCTCTCACCCGTGGAACTCCCTTCCCTATTCCTGTTTCCCTGACAACTATAATCTCCAACTATTCAAATGTAATGTCAATCGACATCTCCAGTTGCCTTGATCTATCCACTATCCTTCTCTACATCCTTTCCTCTATCACTCCTATTTGCTCTCGCTCCAAATCCTCTGTAACCCTTTTGCGTGCTAGTGGCTTCCCGCCTTGCTTGTGGTGAAATGCTTAAAACAAACAAAAAAAGTGACGATTTACACTAATTCTGCCATGGAGTGACGATTTACACTAATTCTACCCGAAAGTGACGATTGACACTAATTCTACCCGGAAGTGACGATTTACACCCTATGAAGAACAGCGTCAAATATGTGGATAGCAAAGAACAATCTGACAGGTATTATTTGTTAATTGGATTTCATTCTTATAAAATATTTTTTAATGAGATCGATGAGCATGGCTCTTTACAGCTAGTAATCCCAATTCTACCCCCGGGGTCTCAGAGAGATACACCTGCGTATACTGCTTAATCGATTGAAATGGAATTTGGTTTTTACACGTTTCTACAAGAAAACTGAAGCAGATGGGAAATAAATTGAATCAACGGGCTGTTCAGAAATTTATATTACAGCTCAATTTCTTTTTATGCGCCGCGTCCCTTCAGGACGTAGGTGATCATGGATCCCCACTCCCGCCTACCCCTTCTGGCTCTCAATAAGTTTCATGCCTCTTCCATCTCCCCCAGACCACGTTGTCATCCACTTGCTCAAACCTTGCTTTCCCTTGTCTCTCCTTCCATTGCAAATAAACAAAGTCCACACTCACTGTTATCTAGGAATAAAGTGTTGCTGCCGACACTTGAGTTTGAACGTAGATCGCCAGTGAGCAAACACAGGCGATCCCATTACTGAATTAAGTAGACCACGTGACCATAGAGGAAACGCATATATGTAGGAAGTGGCTGACTACTAACGATCATTATTTCTATTCTATCCTCTATTACTATATGGAGCGCTATTCTCTACTCTATTCACTATACTATTTATCTATTCGGATCACTATACTCGATTACTATTCGAGCGACTATTATCGAGCAGGGGGTACAGTGGATTGAGGAATCGGAGAGCCGGGTTCGAATTCCAGTCAAATCCATTCCATTCACTTGGAAAAGGTATGAATCGTCTTCTTCCACCCCCTCCAGCTATGGGAAAATAGATGGACGGGCCGGGTTCTATAGCCTTGGATGACAACTGGTCTATCGCAGAAAAGAAATGGCAACCTACTGCGGGAAAAAAAATCTGCCTCGTCAGTCATATATCGCCTAAGTGTATCACGCATGGCTCATAACTGACTGATTATCGGGCAAGTGCTATAAGTGCGAATGTTATTCTTAGCCATTTGACACCAGTATTGTTCAACAGCGTTACTATAGCTGCATCTGCGATTACAAAGTCTCTACTACAACGAGCATTATGAAAGTGACAACGAGTATTCGTTGGTATTACAAAAATGGCAACGAGTGTTCGTTGACATCACAGAACTCAAAGACCCAGGAGCAGAAAGAAATGTCGAAATCACGAATCGCAGGTCCAAAATCCCAATCGACGTCGTCGTCGTCGTCGGCATCCGTCCGTCTCGGGAGACGATGGACACCCTGTATCTATCTGTTTCTGCTTCTTGCTATCTATCTCTCTTCATGCCAATCTATCTATCTATCTATCTATCTATCTGAGTCTGTACATATCTATCTCAGTTCATATCTATCTATCTATCTATCTATCTATCTATCTATCTATCTAATCAATTTCATAATTTGAATTTGTAGGCCTGATGAATTGGATCGTGATTACGATTCCAATGTAATAAATTATAACCATGGAATATTAGTGTTTGAGCCTTTTATATTACATTCTTACTCTGTCTTGGACATTGAGTTCTACCTGGATTCTATCCTCTTGGGAATATATATATATATATATATATATATATATATATATATATATATATATATATATATATATATATATCCTCCAGGGAAATCCGGTTGAGCTCTCTTGTGAAAAGTATGTATGTATGTATGTATGTATATGGACCACTAATATTATCAATATATATATATATATATATATATATGG
>OZ038507.1:21985665-22013165 GCA_964036315.1 Acanthosepion esculentum
CAAAGAAAACAAACAAGGCCGATATACATGGGTAAACAAATATATATTAATAACAAAACAAGTTAAACAAAGACATGGACTGTTACATAGAGTTTGTGTTGTCAGTGTTCGTACGTACGTGTATTGTACTTAGCGCGTTCCCGGAATTTGGGAAACGCTGTATCTTTGAGCGGTCACATATTGGTGTAAGTGGAAAAAGAAAGATTAGGTAGCGGCCCAAGGCCCAAGTCGAAAAAGAGAGAGACAGAAGGGTCAGCCAGTATTTATAGCCAGGGGAGAGAGAGACCCCTGTTGAAGGATTAAAGAACTGAGGAGGAGCTAACTCCGACACATATAAACATAAACAAATTTCTTAAAATAATTGTCGGACATTGTCCATTTCATAATGTGTGAGGTATTATGCACACTATTTACATTATTCGGACTATTGTCCTCATTTTTCTCGCCATGACACATGTCACAGTAGATAAAGGCGTTAGTTAGATCCAGTTACAGGAATCAAAGAGTGTGAGTTCAATATCCGGTTAAGGCAGTGGAGAACTTTCAGAGAGGAATTAACAGGAGATAACTGACATTCATTAAACATGGCCCGTAGAACTAGAACAGACTACCCCAGTGAGCGAAATAAAGGGTTCAGTTCGACATTCCAACCACCTGAAGAAGGCCGGAGTGTACAACGGCCGAAACGTTGTAATAAATATGGCGACAAAAATGGGGAGAATAGTCCGAATAATGTAAATAGTGAAGATTTCTGTTGCCTTCAATTTTCTCATCTTTGAGGTGATTGTCCAATATTCACTGCGACACAAGTTTCAAGTTTTCCTGTTTCTTAATACTTTGCTTAGATTTTGGAAGGCATCTTTCGCTAGCGTGTTCGGATTTCGATGTCCCATTTTCCATTATGTGTTAAAATGCTACTCAGATATTTTAAACTTCTGTGGCCATTTGGTCCTGACATCTACAATTCGTACTTCGCATCTTGGGCGTTTTTTTTTTATTTCACTTGCTTATACATTCTGTTTTCTTACAGTTGGTTGTTAGTCTTTTCTTCCCGCTTTCCTTTGCTACCTCAGATATCTCGTCTGCCGATTCAAGATCGAATTTGATCCTCTTTGTTTCTAATGAAATTTTCATGTTTCTTAATACTTTGCTTACTTTCTAAAAGGCACTTTTCTCTATTCTTATATAAAAAATTAGATATTACCAGTTTAGTATTCTTTTCTTTATTTCTACTGAAATTTTCCTGTTTCCTAATACTTTGCTTAGTTTCTGGAAGGCAACTTAAATTTTTTTCTATTCTAATGTAAAAAATTAGATATATCGCAGCAGTTCAGTACTCTTTTCTTTGTTGCTAATGAAATTTTCACGTTTCTTAATACTTTGCTTACTTTCTAAGTTGCATCTATCTCTATTCTAATATAAAAAAAAATTAGGTATTATGCAGCAGTTCAGTACTCTTTTCTTTCTTTCTAGTAAAATTTTCCTGTTTCTTTATACTTTGTTTAATTTCTGGAAGGCACCTTTATCAATTCTAATTAAAAAAATAGGTATTATGCAACAGTTCAGTATTCTTTTCTTTAGTTCTAATGAAATTTTCACGTTTCTTAATACTTTGCTTACTTTCTAAATTACATCTTTCTCTATTCTAATATAAAAAAATTAAGTATTATGCAGCAGTTCAGCACTCTTTTCTTTCTTTTTAGTAAAATTTTCCTGTTTCTTAATACATTTAGAAGGCATCTTCTGCTGTTCCAATGCACGTTTGGATTACTTTCACATTTTATATCATGTGTTAAAACACTTCTGAGATATTTAAATTCTTCTACTTGTTTGATTTTGACATCTCCAATTCTGACCTCACAACCTTGGCTTTTCGTTTTACTGACAACCATTCGTTCTGTCTTCTGATAGTTAGTCCTTTCTTCCCACTATCCTTTGCAACCTTAGATATCTCGTCATCCAATTCAAGATCAAAGTAGCTCCCCTCTCAAAATATACCATCATCTACTGATGGGGTAAAAATAGAATGTCTTCGTGTAAATTCATGCCGTCAAATACAGTACCTTGACCCCACGCTCCATTACAGCAGGGATAAGGTTAGCAAACATTTATTGTTGATTAGTACAACTGAGTCGTGAGTTCAATCCCTACTGAGTACTCTATACTGTATACTGCTAGCTTCAACTCCCCTCTCTTCTTCTCTTCTTCTCTCTTTCTCTCTCTCTCTCTCTCTTTCTCTCATCTTCACGCCCTCTTACTCACCATCCTCTCTCTTTCTCATTCTCTCTCCCTCATTCTCTCTTCCTTTCTCTCACTTCTTCTCTCCCTCTCTCTCCCCTCTCTCTCTCTCTCTCTCTCTCTCTCTCTCTCATTCATTTCCTCACTTGTTCAGACTTGGTAAATACCTTGATGTCCCAACAGAAGAGTAATCCAATCGTTCTGTCTTCGGATGGTTGGTCCTTTCTTCCCACTATCCTTTGCAACCTTAGATATCTCGTCAGCCAATTCAAGATCAAAGTAGCTCCCCTCTCAAAATATACCATCATCCACTCACGGGAGAAAGATAGAATTGCTCTCTCGAAGTTTCATTAGAAGGTGCAGGAGAAAGACTTTTCTGCTGAGATTTATTCTAATGTTAGTACTGGGTTCATTGATAGGTTGGGGTGGGGTTTACGATCATGCCATCTCGTCCCGTTGACCCGGTCCTCGTTGATCACGCGACAGCACGCACCTCAGCAGCAATGTGCGTTTAGCCTTTGTTGCATTGCGTTAATTCTTCCACGAATAATTGCAAACAATAATGGCGCCAACTTGTCGTAACTGATCTGCATCCCAACCAATAGAAACGTTCCTTTCCAATTCATTTCATATATAATAGAATCTGATACTGCACCAAGTTCCTAGTTTTCTAGGCTTTCCTGTTCTTTTAGGAAACTAAAACTAATGTGCTTTTGTAATTTAATATAAGTGTGTCTAATATGTCTCCGTGTATTTTGTGCCGTCAAATACAGGTACCTTGCTTCATCAACCCCCTCCCCGCATTGCAGTAGGGTTATGGCTAACAAGCATGCATTGCTGATAGTTACAGCCAAGTAGGGAGTGCAGTCCTTACTGAGTACTGTATACTGGTAGCTTCATCACCCCCTCTCTTCTACTCTCTCTCTTCTTCACTCTCTCTTACTCGATCTCACTTCTCTTTCTTCATCACTCTCTTCCTTTCTCTCTCTTTTTCACTCTCTCTCTCTCCTTCTCTTCCTCACTTTCTCTGTCTTCCTCTCTTCTTCCCTACTCCCTCCCTCTTCCTCTCTCTCTCTCTCTCTCTCTCTCTCTCTCTCTCTCTCTCTCTCTCTCTCTGAAGTTTACGGTCACATCACATTGAAACCCCAGGTTTGGATTACTTTCACATTTTATATCATGTGTTAAAACACTTCTGAGTTATTTAAATACTTCTACTTGTTTGATTTTGACATCTCCAATTCTTAGCTCACACCCTTGGCTTTTCCTTTTACTGTCAACCATTCGTTCTGTCTTCTGATAGTTAGTCCTTTCTTCCCACTATCCTTTGCAACCTTAGATATCTTGTCAGCCAATTCAAGATCAAAGTAGCTCCCCTCTCAAAATATACCATCATCTACTGATGGGGTAAAAATAGAATGTCTTCGTGTAAATTCATGCCGTCAAATACAGTACCTTGACCCTACCCTCCATTACAGCAGAGATAAAGTTAGGAAACATTTATTGTTGATTAGTACAACTGAGTCGTGAGTTCAATCCTTACTGAGTACTCTATACTGTATACTGCTAGCTTCATCACCCCTCTATCTTTCTTTCTCTCTCTCTCTCTTTGTCTCTTCTTCACGCCGTCTTACTCTCTCTCCCTTATTCTCACTTCTTCTCTCGCTCTCTCTCTCTCTCTTCCTCATTTTTTCCTCACTTGTTTAGACTTGGTAAATGCCTTGATGTCCCAACAGAAGAGTAATGGTTAACAAGCCTTGCAGGCCTTTCCTAAAACATAATGAATTTGATCCTCACTGATGGCCTCATATTTATATAACATTTGTGTTTTTTTTATTAATCAATTCACCCCAAGCAAGGCAATGATGCCACTAAGACGCAAGGAGATAAGAGTGAAAGAAAATGAAAATACTTTAGATGGCATCGGGAAACCAATCCTAAACAGGAAACAAGGGATAAATCTCTATTCCTGTTTAAAAACCGGGGAGGGGTGTAAACCGGGCGATAGGCGTACGTATTTGCTCCTATTGAAGAAAATAACAAAACAAAAAAAATTCAGATTTTGAGGCGAAGATTTTAGAAGTACAGAGTTAAAGTAAATTTTTAAAAAAACGGAAACCCAATCTTAAACAGCCTTGTGACAAAGCTTATCCTTCTTCTATGTGCCCTGTCCCTTTAGGACATGAGCGAACATAGCCCTCCACGACTTCCTATCTTGCTTGACCTCTTACTATCTCTTCCGTTTTGCTAAAGCACCCTCCACACAAAGAATTTACTTGGTCAGTCATTGTGAACACAATGTTTGCCCAATACACAATCGATAGCGTCTCGCTGCCGACTGAGTAACCCAGAGGAGAGTAATCCTGCATGCGCAGTAATGTTCCGACAAGAACACTTTATGCTGAACAGGCCTCGTAAATCGATCAAGTTGAGTAGGCAGAAGCTTAGGTTGCTTTTCTTAGAATACAAACCCTTCGTTTTATTTGTTTATTAAGTATAAGTCGTCTTCTGTGCGATGTGTTTCCTGGGTGATCATGGATCTCCACTACTTCCGATTCTTTGTATCCATTTACATAAGCTTGTTGAGTTGGTTTCTCGTTGTTTCTGTCTCCCTTGCCTTCAGTATATCCTGTGTGTGTCAAATTTCCCAAGCCTTCTTTCCTCATCACGTTCAACTGTCTCTTTCTGATTCTAAATATAATTGCCTTTTCTTCTTCCATTTCCCCTAAAACATCCCCTTGTCTCACATGCTCCGTCCACGGTATTCTCGGCATCGATTTGAACAATCCTATATCTGTTGCCGGAAGTCTTCAGAGGGTGTATCCGCACTCACCATACTTAACAAAATACGACTACTTAACCCATAGCTGGGATCGATTGACGTTGTTTCTGGTGAGTTAATCTGCTCTTTTAACAGCTGTTTGAGGAGGCTGTATGTCGCTGGGGTTACAGTTATCCTTTTCGCCAGACCAGCGTCTTGTCGAAGGGGGGGGGGCGATTAGTCACCGACGACTCAGGTTTTGAATGCGGAATTGTCCTTCTTGAATTCTGCTCTCTCTCTACCCGCCGATTTCTTTATTCGAGCTGCTATCCATTAAAATATTTATCAAATGTATCAAATGTAAACAAATGACGTCACACATTATGAAATGGACAAAGTCCGACAATTATTTGAAGACATTTTTATGTTTATACGTTCTTTTTATAGATACAAATATTTAAGTACATGCTCTGTTTTATAATAAACAGTATTAAACAACATTTACCGGCCTGAATGTCCGAGAAATTTTCATAGAAAATATTCGTCCTTCGACAGGAATCGAACCTGTATCCTATACGGAACCGTCATATAGCCTGATGTGCCTTAACCTATTCGGCCACTAAGGATCGTTCAGTTGGCAAGGTCGAATTTACTGCCTTTAAACTTCAATCTTCCATGATTCTCTCAGGTACATTCATAACTGCTCATGGCGTATCAAATGTAAACAAATGACGAAATTTTCGTTCCGTCGCCAAATATTAGAAACGTGTTGGGAAAGGAATAAATAAAAGAACTGTAAATATATATTTTTTTTATTTTGATATAAACATCATATCGTGACTTATTCGGGCGTCGTCCATTTTATTTTTCAATTTTGTGTGTGCGTGTTCAACTCCTTTGTTTAGCTTGGCTGAGATACCCCAGTGGAAATTCGGCTTGACTCTCTTAAGACCAAAAATCACAACGTGGGTAAGAGAGGTCATAGTTGAAGAGGTCAACTTAAAGTCCAGCTGCTGTGTGAAACGCCATCAACGACCAACAAGTGTGGGCTTACGGCTTGTTCTCAGATACCAGGATCGATCCTGACCAAAGACACCAGGCTGTGCCCCGGCTACACGCCTCTATACTGTAATACCGTAGTCCTAGAGCTTACGTAGATGCTAGATGTGCAGTCAAATACCTTGGAGATATCTAGAGTCACAGCTCTATTATCATGAGCTTGATATACATAGTCAGTGATAGCCGTTAGCACGCCACCGATAGACCTAGCAAGACGGAAACCATATTGTTTGTCAGAGAATAAGTCGTGAGAGGTAAGATGCTTAACCACTTCGACATTGATTAAAGCCTCGCTCGAAGACTTTGCTGAAAAGCGGTAGGAGACTGATAAGGCGATTGTTAGAGAGATCAGAAGGTTCTCCAGAGTTCTTAAAAACAGGAACTACAGCGGAGAACTTCCAACAAGCAGGAAGTAGTGAGGCTATAGTTGTAGAGTTTGGCGAGAACTGGAGCCACCTCAGGAGCACATTTCTTTAGGCCGACAACTGGGATCCTGTCACCTCCGTTTGCCTTATGGGAGTCTAATTTAGAAATGATATCTGAGACCAGTGACGAGGTTTTGCGCATATTACTCAGTAGAAACTCTGTTCTGGGGGGGGGGGATCAGGTATGGGCATTCCAAATGAGTCGAGGGTTGTGCTGGAAAAGAATAATCTCTAGAACCGAACATGCGAGATGCTATACGTCTTTTCATTTTTTTCAGCAAACAGTAATTTCGCTTCTTTTAGGACACGCTTGTACTCATTACGAGCAGATACAAAGAGACGTCTGTTGCAATCAGACGTGTCGCTTTGGCACAGCCGGAAGAAGTGACGTAAGTGAATATAACAAACCCGACCAGAACTGGAACTCGGTTCTCCGATTAGCAATTCTGATCCATTATCCATTACACCGCCCCCACATCGAAGCTTACAGCATCAGGTATTCCCAAGTGGTCACCCATCTAGGTACTGACCAGCTTTTTTTGTATTTTCTCACTGGTTTCTCTATGTCCCTCTTGTTAAGTTATTTTGAGTACATTATGTAACTAGTGAGCCAACCCAAATGACTTGACTCACTTTATAGTTCCCCAATTGAAGGTTAACCAATCAGGAGACGTGAAATATTCAATCCGTCGTGTATGAAGGCGGCCATTTTGATTACTCACTCCGAATATCCAGTGACAGCCTGTCAGGCCAAAGAACAGAAGGAAGAACTACGCTCTGCTACTTTATCGGGATATCCACTGCTAACCTGAACTACGCTTCCCTACTGTCTTCGAAATATTCACTGCCAACCTCTGGATTCTATACTCAAAGACTACCGTCATCATGGACAACACCTCTTGCCTGTAATATATCATGTGAGTGTCAAATTTTCTAAACCTTCTTTCCTTATTATGTGTCCCAGAAATTTTAAATGCCTCTTTCTGATTTTAACTATAATCGTTCTTTTTGTTACGGTTTTCTTTAAAATTTCCGCGTTACTCACATTAGCTCGTTCTTCATTTGTATGCGGCGTCCTTTCGTCATTTGGGCGGTCACGGCTCTCCGCAACTTCCTGTCTTTGTAAATGTCTAATTCTTGTTGGTAATGATCATTGAATGTGTTAGTGATTTCCGTAATAATCACACGATCGCTAACGTTTGAAACGAGGTTACTTACACAGAAATGGCGACAAAAACACGGAGTTATGACAAAGCAGTGAAAGAAAAGAAGTAAAAGAGGGAAGAGAAAATAAATGAAGGAAAAGAAAGAAGCGAAGCGAATTGAAGTAAAGAAAGTTTAAAAAACAAGATCGTGTCAGCTGACACCTACGACTTCCGTTTAGTTTTGGTGAAGCAGCCATGTTAGTTCGAAATATCAGCCGACATCGAAATCATCTTACAGTTTAATAATCTTTTCTTTTCCTTCTTTTTTTGGGGGGGGGTATTTTTAAGAATGTTTTTTCTTGATTATGGGTTGTATTTTTTTTGTTTTGTTTTGCAGCTGAAGATTCCAGGTGTGTATGTAGGTGGGTCTGTTTTGTTTTTGTGTTGTTTTTTTTTTTTCATTACTTTCTTTTTGGTGTGAAGTCGTTCATTATCATATGTTTGCCCACATGTAGGTGTTCGTGTCCAATCGTATGTCTGCGTGTGTGTGTGCTTGTGGAGGGGTTTGTAGTCTGTTGCGGGTAAGTGTGTCGCCTGTTCGTACAACATATTTAAATGGCCGCAGATCTTAAAGTGGTTTTATTTATACAATTTAATTTTCACATTGTTTGTAAGCACGAACATAGCGAGTCTCTCTCTTTCTTTCTCTCTCTCTCTCACTCTCCCTCTCTCTCCTTCTCTCTCTCCCTCTCTCCCTCTCTCTTTCTTTCTTTCTCTCCATCTCTCCCTCTCACTCTTTCTATTTCTCTCTCTCTTTCTCTCCCTCTCTCTCTCTTCTCTCACTCTCTCTCTTTCTTTCTCTCTCTTTATTTCTCTCTTTCTTTCTCTCTCCATCTCTCCCTCTCACCCTCTCTCTTTCTCTCTCTCTTTTTATCTCTCTCTCTATTTCTGGTGCATTTTCTTTCTTTTTTCTCGCTCTTTCTTTCTTACACACTCTCCTTTTCTTACTCTCTTTCTCTTTCTCATTCTCACTTCGTCTCTGCCTTCTTCCATCTCTCTCTTCTTCCCTTCTTCTTTTCCCCTCTCTCTCTCTCTCTTCTACACTCTCTCTTTACCTCTCTACTTCAGACAGTCCCTCACTCTCACTTCCTCTCTCTTCCTCTCTCTTCCTCACTCTCTCACTGCCGCGCTCCATTGCGTCACTTTCCCTCAACTTACTCTCATTGTCTCTCTATCTCACACGAGCGTGCACACATACAAAAACACACCTAATACGTCTCTCTCTCTCTCTCTCTTTTTATTCACTCACTCTCCTTCTCACACTCTCTCTCTTCTTCACTATTCCTCAGTCTCTTCCTCGATTTCACATCCTATATCTTTCTTTCCCCTTCTCTCTCTCTCACCTCTTTCTATCTATTTATTCCTAACTCTCGTTCTCTCTTTTCATCCCCCTCTCTCCCTTCAACCCCTCTCTCTGCCTCTTCATCCCTCTCTCTCTTCTTCCTCCTCCTCCCTCTCTTTTCATCTTTCTCTCTCTCTTCATCACTCTTCCATTTCCTCCCTCTCACCAAATTTCGTTTGTCGGACAACGTTTTTCCGAAACTTATCCCCCCACACTCACACCTAATACCTTTTTATATGTCCTGTGGCCATCCAGAACGTTGACGACTGTAGACGCCCTCAGCTTTTTATGCTTTGTAGCACTCATTAATATTTGTCTCGGACACCTCTGTCCCAGGTTCGACTCTGACATCTATTTGCACAAACTCATTAGATGAGTTATTCGCTCTTTCCCGCCGCCTCTATCACCTTCACTATACCCTGTAAGTGTCAAATTCTCTTTCTTCATTATGTATTTTTGAAACTATAACAACCAACCCTTTTCTGATTCTAATTATAACAGTTTCGACAGTGAAATGGTGTGAGCGAGATGCCAGCCTAGTAGAACGCTTAAATCCATGAAGTTTGGGAACCAGCGAAAGCAGCTCATCACAGCAGTTACCATACGAGAAGAAACGAAACTATTACCATAGAACAGACGGTTGCATCTAGCTAGTTCAACAATAAAACGGTGAGACCTAATTGCCCATCTAGTAGCACGCTTCAATTCATACAGTCGAGGCAATAAGGAAAAAAAACTGAAATAGATCTTTGTCTCGTACATTGTCAAACGCTTTTGGGTAGTTGATGAAGCATGCGCAGCTCATTCGAAAAGCTCGTTCTAATAATAATCTGACGGTAAAGACATACCTTGTTCCGGTTTCTTTTAAGATTGTCCTTGCCTTTTTATAGATCCAACTCTTCTACGTGCTCTATTCACCAGAATCCGGATGCTAAAATTAAATCTGCGGCTGATTAAGCTGATGGTCCAATGGAGCTCGCATTCATTTGCACCTGATTTCTTATGAAGCGCTGTGAAGATGGGTCTACTAAGATCTTCCGGTATCTCACCATTGTCGTATATCGAGATCTTCCGGTATATCACCATTGTCGTATATTAATATCTTCCGGTGTGTCCAGAAATATTGTAATCTATGCGATTAATAAGAGGTCTATTGCTTTTAATATGTAGTGCTTCTAAGATTTTAAGGCGTCTAATGTCTGTATGTTTATCAATAATTTTAGTATTATCTATAAGGATTTTATGAATGTCAGAATGCAAAAGGGAAGGAGTA
Source organism: Acanthosepion esculentum (assembly GCA_964036315.1). Lineage (NCBI taxonomy): Eukaryota > Metazoa > Mollusca > Cephalopoda > Sepiida > Sepiidae > Acanthosepion > Acanthosepion esculentum. The sequence continues at coordinate 21,995,966 of OZ038507.1, forward strand.
TGTGATATAAAATGTTGTTTAGTGGCACTAGAATTATTTAAATGCATAGTTAATCGTCTGGAGAGCCGGCTGGTTGCAAATATATATATATATATATAATATATATATATATATATATATATATATATATATATATATATATATATATATATATATACTGCTGATGAGTCCCAAAATATATATATATATATATATATATATATATATATATATATATATATATATCAAGATCTTCAGGTGTATCAACATTGTCGTATATTAAGATCTTGCGGTATATCAGCATTGTTGTATATTAAGATCTTCCGGTATCTCACCATTGTCGAATATTTCATTTATTATTTTAGTAATCTTTTAAGGCAAAACGGACGGAGAAAAAAGACGAATAACCTACTTGCTGAGCTTGAGTAAATGGATGTCGGAAGAAGCTTAAGGGAAGATAACAAAAAAATTATCCTAAGCTACAAAGGACATTAAATTGTAGCGAGCCATGACCGCCAACGACCCGAAGAAAAGCATTGTCAGTGGTCAGGAATGAATGCAAGGATTATGGTGTAAGTCTATTTTATACATAATATGAATAGACTGTAAATTATTTTAGCATAAACATACATTAACTGCCAATGTGAATAACACTGTTGTATTTTTTTAAAGCATTTCATCCTAAGCTAGGCGGGAGAGCCACTAGCACACAAGGGGTTACAGACAGCGGAACTAAGAGAAAAGAGGAGTGTTTGAAGAAATGATAAAGGGAAGGACGGGGAACGAGATCAAGGCATCAAAAGATGTCGATTGACATTACATTTAAATTTTTGAAGATTATAGTTATCAGGGAAGCAAGTAAGAGGAAGGGAGTTCCGCTGTCGGGAAGTGCGGGTGAAGACATTGCTGCAGTAGAAGAGGCGGTTACATTTAACTGTTTCGACAGTAAAAAGGTTGGGACCGATATGCCAAACTAGTAGCACACTTAAATTCATCAAGTTGGAGCACCAGTGAAAATAGTTCATCAAAGCAGTTGCCATGAAAATATTTGTAGAAAAGACAGAGGGAAGCCACATCACGTCTGTGAGAAAGTGACTTGAGTCAGGACCAATCACATTGCATGTCCGTCTTTGGATTTGATTGATTTGTTTGCTTATCGGCATATCAACATTTCTTATGGGTCATTTAATGCCGAAATTTAATTTTCCTTCCAACATTGAAAATATGATATATTATTCTGCTTTCACAACTGGATACATGGTAAGTGATATCAGCGTTTTTACATATGCATGTTAGCGTGGACATAATGACTAGAGGCACTGATATGGGGGTTTTATGTTGCAGTTTTATTGAAGTTCTATTTTGGAAACAGTTTTGATTTCTGTATCTGTCTATATTACTGAGATATGGTATTATGTACACTATTTACATTATTCGGACTATTGTCCTCATCTTGTTGCCATATTTATCCGATCCTTCAGTATCTGTCTATATTTCTGAGATGAGGTATTATGTACACTATTTACATTATTCCGACTATTGTCCTCATCTTTGTTGCCATATTTATCCGATCCTTTAGTATCTGTCTATATTTCTGAGATGAGGTATTATGTACACTATTTACATTATTCGGACTATTGTCCTCATCTTTGTCGCCATATTTATCCGATCCATCAGTATGTCTATATTTCTGAGATGAGGTATTATGTACACTATTTACATTATTCGGACTATTGTCCTCATCTTTGTTACCATATTTATCTGATCCTTCAGTATCTGTCTATATTTCTGAGATGAGGTATTATGTACACTATTTACATTATTCGGACTATTGTCCTCATCTTTGTTGCCATATTTATCCAATCCTTCAGTATCTGTCTATATTTCTGAGATGAGGTATTATGTACACTATTTACATTATTCGGACTATTGACCTCATCTTTGTTGCCATATTTATCCGATCCTTCAGTATCTGTCTATATTTCTGAGATGAGGTATTATGTACACTATTTACATTATTCGGACTATTGTCCTCATCTTTGTTGCCATATTTATCCGATCCATCAGTATCTGTCTATATTTCTGAGATGAGGTATTATGTACACTATTTACATTATTCGGACTATTGTCCTCATCTTTGTTGCCATATTTATCCGATCCTTCAGTATCTGTCTATATTTCTGAGATGAGGTATTATGTACACTATTTACATTATTCGGACTATTGTCCTCATCCTTGTTGCTATATTTATCCGATCCATCAGTATGTCTATATTTCTGAGATGAGGTATTATGTACACTATTTACATTATTCGGACTATTGTCCTCATCTTTGTCGCCATATTTATCCGATCCATCAGTATCTGTCTATATTTCTGAGATGAGGTATTATGTACACTATTTACATTATTCGGACTATTGTCCTCATCTTTGTTGCCATATTTATCCGATCCTTCAGTATCTGTCTATATTTCTGAGATGAGGTATTATGTACACTATTTACATTATTCGGACTATTGTCCTCATCTTTGTCCCCATATTTATCCGATCCATCAGTATGTCTATATTTCTGAGATGAGGTATTATGTACACTATTTACATTATTCGGACTATTGTCCTCATCTTTGTTGCCATATTTATCCGATCCATCAGTATCTGTCTATATTTCTGAGATGAGGTATTATGTACAGTATTTACATTATTCGGACTATTGTCCTCATCTTTGTTGCCATATTTATCTGATCCTTCAGTATCTGTCTATATTTCTGAGATGAGGTATTATGTACACTATTTACATTATTCGGACTATTGTCCTCATCTTTGTCGCCATATTTATCCGATCCATCAGTATCTGTCTATATTTCTGAGATGAGGTATTATGTACACTATTTACATTATTCGGACTATTGTCCTCATCTTTGTTGCCATATTTATCCGATCCTTCAGTATCTGTCTATATTTCTGAGATGAGGTATTATGTACACTATTTACATTATTCGGACTATTGCCCTCATCTTTGTTGCCATATTTATCCAATCCTTTAGTATCTGTCTATATTTCTGAGATGAGGTATTATGTACACTATTTACATTATTCGGACTATTGTCCTCATCTTTGTTGCCATATTTATTACAACGTTTCGGCCGTTGTACGCTCTGGCCTTCTTCAGGTGGTTGCAATGTCGAACTGAACCCTTTAATTCGCTCACTGGGGTAGACTGTTCTAGTTCCACGTACTATGTTTAAGGACACATTACACAGTGGATAAAGGCATTGGTTAGATCCAGTGACAGGACCCAAAGAGTGTGAGTTCAATAGACAGATACTGAAGGATAGGATAAATATGTCAAGAAGGATGTGGACAATAGTCCTAATAATGTAAATAGTGTACATAATACCTCATCTCAGAAATATAGACAGATACTGAAGGATCGGATAAATATGGCAACAAAGATGAGGACAATAGTCCGAATAATGTAAATAGTGTACATAATACCTCATCTCAGAAATATAGACAGATACTGAAGGATCGGATAAATATAGCAACAAAGATGAGGACAATAGTCCGAATAATGTAAATAGTGTACATAATACCTCATCTCAGAAATATAGACAGATACTGAAGGATCGGATAAATATAGCAACAAAGATGAGGACAATAGTCCGAATAATGTAAATAGTGTACATAATACCTCATCTCAGAAATATAGACAGATACTGAAGGATCGGATAAATATGACAACGAAGATGAGGACAATATTCTGAATAATGTAAATAGTGTACATAATACCTTATTTCAGAAATATAGACACATACTAAAATATTTCTGTTAATTCTAACGTCTCTTTCGTTGGCACTTGTTTACAATGACGACATTTGACTGAATTGTGATCCGACGGTATTTTAAAATCCCATTAAACTATTTTTTCCAAGGACACTTTTTGATTAGTAGATCTACTTTCGTCCTGCAAGATGGCGAAACCTTCTTTTGTCCCCCGATGAAAAAAATGGCTTCCGTTTCCTTTTTCAATTTTCTCACAAGCCATAAGCTTGAATTAATTGAATCTTTTATGAACTTCCGCAATTTTTTAATTAAAAAAAAATAGATGGAGACATACTTTAAAAATAACGAGTTCATTAGGACAATGTATTTCAACCAGAAGTGATACTGCCACGTGACTAAATGAAAACGTAAGATAGGCTGACCTTGCCGCAATGTTCAGCCGTTACATTGACCAGTCGAATGCCTTATCAAGATATTTTCTTGTTAAACGATCAGTTTTGTTAATAAGATTGCATCGGAAGTTTTTATCGGAATATACGTCAATCATAATGCGATGCTCCTCTCCCTCCCTCTCCCTCCCTCTCCCTCTCCCTCCCTCTCTCTTTCACTTTCTTTCTCTCTTTCACACCCTCATACGTATCTATGTATAAAGAAAAAAGACAGTAGGAAAACATTCCTATAACTCTAGTGACATGCACAAAACGTGTCGGCTAAAACTATAGATTTCCTATTGTCTTTTTCCTTTTATATATTGTCTTTTTCTACAGTTTAATTCTGAGAAATTTGTACATATCTATCTATCTATCTATCTATCTATCTATCTAAACCTGCATATTATCTATCTATCTATCTATCTATCTAAACCTGCATATTATCTATCTATCTATCTATCTAAACCTGCATATTATCTATCTATCTAAATCTGCATATTATCTATCTATCTATCTATCGAAACCTGCATATTATCTATCTATCTATCTATCTATCTATCGAAACCTGCATATTATCTATCTATCTATCGAAACCTGCATATTATCTATCTATCTATCTATCTATCTATCTATCTCAACCTGTTCACTATCTATCTATCTATCTATCTATCTATCACAGCCTTGCAGATTCTTCTTTGGATTTTATGAAGAATTTCTAAATATATGGTAGAAGCATCTTCTAAAATTAAATGCTGCTCATAAAAATAAGGACACTCATTCTATATATTTCTGTTCAAGAGATAAGTAATAGGAACACCAAACCAGATATGGCGGCAGGATTCGATGCACGGATGAAGGGTAGATTTATAAATGTGCAAGATGGATTCTGACGAGAAGAATTGTCTGGCACGACACAGTGAACAAAATTTCCCAGCAATTGATTCTATCTTAATATTCACATATATCTATCTATCACAATTTTTCTTTCTTTTTTATCAATATCTATCTATCTATCTCAACCAGTTCACTATCTATCTACCTCAACCTGTTCACTATCTATCTATCTATCTCAACCAGTTCACTATCTATCTATATATCTCAACATGTTCACTATCTATCTATCTATCTATCTATCTATCTCAACCTGTTCCCTATCTATCTATCTATCTATCTATCTATCTATCTCAACCTGTTTATCTATCTATCTATCTCAACCAGTCCACTATCTATCTATCTACCTCAACCTGTTCACTATCTATCTATCTATCTCAACCAGTTCACTATCTATCTATCTATCTATCTATCTCAACCTGTTCCCTATCTATCTATCTATCTATCTATCTATCTCAACCTGTTCCCTATCTATCTATCTATCTATCTATCTATCTCAACCTGTTTATCTATCTATCTATCTATCTATCTATCTATCTATCTCAACCAGTTCACTATCTATCTATCTACCTCAACCTGTTCACTATCTATCTCAACATGTTCACTATCTATCTATCTCTCTATCTATCTATCTCAACATGTTCACTATCTATCTATCTATCTATCTATCTATCTATCTATCTCAACCAGTTCACTATCTATCTATCTATCTATCTATCTATCTCAACCTGTTCCCTATCTATCTATCTATCTATCTATCTATCTATCTATCTCAACCTGTTTATCTATCTATCTATCTATCTATCTATCTATCTATCTATCTCAACCAGTTCACTATCTATCTATCTACCTCAACCTGTTCACTATCTATCTATCTCAACATGTTCACTATCTATCTATCTCTCTATCTATCTATCTCAACATGTTCACTATCTATCTATCTATCTATCTATCTCAACCAGTTCACTATCTATCTATCTATCTATCTCAACCTGTTCCCTATCTATCTATCTATCTATCTATCTCAACCTGTTTATCTCTCTATCTATCTATCTATCTATCTATCTACCTCAACCTGTTCACTATCTATCTCAACATGTTCACTATCTATCTATCTCTCTATCTATCTATCTCAACATGTTCACTATCTATCTATCTATCTATCTATCTATCTCAACCAGTTCACTATCTATCTATCTATCTATCTATCTCAACCTGTTCCCTATCTATCTATCTATCTATCTATCTCAACCTGTTTATCTATCTATCTATCTATCTATCTATCTATCTATCTATCTATCTCAACCAGTTCACTATCTATCTATCTATCTATCTCAACCTGTTCCCTATCTATCTATCTATCTATCTATCTATCTCAACCTGTTTATCTATCTATCTATCTATCTATCTATCTCAACCAGTTCACTATCTATCTATCTATCTATCTATCTATCTATCTCAACCTGTTCCCTATCTATCTATCTATCTATCTATCTCAACCTGTTTATCTATCTATCTATCTATCTATCTATCTATCTATCTATCTATCTATCTATCTATCTATCTCAACCAGTTCACTATCTATCTATCTATCTATCTATCTCCTGGCGATTGAGTTCTCTGAGTTACTGGTGAGTTTATGAAAAAATAAATACGCAAAAATTCGCCTTTCTCTCTGCCGGGCGTCGATGGCCTAGAATCTCCAATTGATAATAAATCGATCGGGTTTCGGTCCCGGCCTGAAGTGATCGGATGTCTAGCACACTGATGAACTGTGATACAGCGAAACAGTCTGACTATATTACATACAACAGGAATTAAGATTACTCCATGGTTAGGATCATTGTCCTTTATAACTTAAGATTAATTTGCAAGGTTTTTCAAACCGATTTGGTTAATAAGAAAATATAAAATGAATTTTTTTTGTTATTATTAACCTAATCAATTTTTCTTATTAAACTAATTGGTTTGAAAATAATTACAAATTAATCTTAATTTGTAAGGTGAAATGATCATAACCCTAGAGTAATCTTAAATCCTATTGTATATAATCTATATGCTTTGTTTGAATAAGACATTGAGCTTTCTACGTGAATTAGTTTTAATATTTTATATTATATTATTTGCATTCACTTGGTTTATATACCACAAGATAATTACCTATCTCTCTCTCTCTCTCTCTCTCTCTCTCTCTCTCTTCCTATCTACACACACACACACACACACGTATATATATATATATATATATATATATATATATATATATATATGTGTGTGTGTGTGTGTGTGTGTGTGTGTGTGTGTGTGTGTGTGTAATTTGGCAGCAACTTTTCTTTTAAACATGTTGTGTTGAATGACAAAGACAACATAGTCCTTCATATTCTCTTTTGAATTTTCTCATATTTTCTAATGAGACTTTTTTTTTGAAAATTGTCTTGTAGCGGAATCATGTTGCTACATTTTTTTACAAACTAAATAAACTTTACAAAATAAAGCAAGTTCAGTCAACCAATGATGACAATTCCAAAACAACGTAACTATAAACAATTTTTTCTATCCTCTGCCAGCCGCTATGATGGAGAAAGCATTACCTCTAACCGTCGCCAGTGAGACACGCTGCAAGAGCCACTCCGTTTCGCGAGACTCGTTACTTAATCAAGACGCAATCGCGCCAATCCTCCGAAGGAACGCCATCGAACGAGGGCCAATAACCCCTGAAGTCTCCACTGCCACAGGAGTAAAAAAAAATCTATCAGCAAGAGAAGAATATTTATATTGAAAATTATATTGAAATAAATATTGTTCGTAAGATAACCGAGTACTTTCGAACATCATTGTTCATCTTCAGGGTCAAAATTTTTAACAATGTCTTATATATATGTAGAGTCAAATTTTTTAAAACATTTGCAAATTGTCTTGTAGCGGAATCATGTTGCTACATTTTATTTTATTTTTTACAAACTAAATAAACGTTACAAAATCATTTTAATTTCAAAAGACGCGATGATGTTATCACGTGCATGGCGAAGATCTTTAATCATGTGAAGGCGTGAAAAAGATTTTTTATTATACAAGCCAAAAGATCGAAGAATACGTTATGAAATTTTAAAAGTTCAAAGGAAATGGTTATGTGGTGTATCTAATTATGTAGAAATATATTATAAACATTGAAGGATATTTCCAGAAACATTGTAATCTAGGCGATTAATAAGAGGTCTATTGCTTTTAATATATAGTGCTTCTAAGATTTTAAGGCGTCTAATGTCTGTATGTTTATCAATAATTTTAGTATTATCTATAAGGATTTTATGAATGTCAGAATGCAAAAGGGAAAGAGTATCTGATATAAAATGTTGTTTAGTGGCACTAGAATTATTTAAATGCATAGTTAATCGTCTGGAGAGCCGGCTGGTTGCAAATATATATATATATATATTTTAGAATTGGACATTGTCCGACAATTTATTTAAAGACATTTATATTATGTTTAACGTTCTTTTTATAGATACAAGTATTTAAGCAAATGCTCTGTTTTATAATAAACAGTATTAAATAACATTTACCGGCCTGAATGTCCGAGAAATTTTCATAGAAAATTTTCGTTCTCCAACAGGAATCGAACCTGTATCCTATACGGAACCATCATTTCGCGTGATGTGCCTTAACCTTTCGGCCACAGTTTAAAGATAGTAAAATCGACCTTGCTAACCAGACGCTCATCTGTGGCCGAAAGGTTAAGGCACATCACGCGAAATGATGGTTCCGTATAGGATACAGGTTCGATTCCTGTCGGAGAGCGAAAATTTTCTATGAAAATTTCTCGGACATTCAGGCCGGTAAATGTTATTTAATACTGTTTATTATAAAACAGAGCATTTGCTTAAATACTTGTATCTATAAAAAGAACGTTAAACATAATATAAATGTCTTTAAATATATATATATATATATATATATATATATATATATATATATATATATATATATATACTGTTGATACTGCTGATGAGTCCCAAAGTATATATATGTGTGTGTGTACAACCGCGGTCCCGGATCCTCAATGTCAATCGTTATGTTCTGTCTTCTTAATTCTTGTTCTTTTATTGTCTTCTTTCCTTAATAGTAGTTTTTCTCATATTCTCTAACACTCAGTAACCTCTTGCACCCTAGTGGCTTTATTGCCTTTGATCTTCAGACATTTAAATGCAATGTCAATCGTTATCTTCTGTCTTCTTAATTCTTGTTCTTTTATTGTCTTCTTTCCTTAATAGTAGTTTTTCTCATATTCTCTAACACTCAGTAACCTCTTGTATCCTAGTGGCTTTATTGCCTTTGCTTGGGGTGAAATGATTAAAAAGAAAATACTCTATGACAGCAATTGGGACGTAACATTGTCCTCTACGGGGAGGGTATCCTAATGGAGCTTGTGTCCCTATCAGTACTTATTATTATATGCACTTAATCTATATACATTATGAAAAATTATTTGACAAGACACTGCATATCTCAATATCAGGGAAACTACATCCCCTTGGAAAGGATGTCAGAATAACTCATAATATATACTCGAGACAAAACTGCATGCATACGGATAGAATATGAATTGATTATGCCCACGAAATAGAAAAACGCCTAAGACAAGGATAGGTCTTCTCGCCGGATTTATTCAACCTTTACAGAGATGCTATCCTAAAGGAAATGGATACCCTCCCACCATGATTGTGTGCACAATCTTAACATAAGATTCGTAGTCTTTCAGTGGCATTCAGTTGGCTAAAGGAATTGGTGGCACCCATCACCTCTCCAAAGGATGTAGTACGATCCCAAGAGAGAAACAGTGTTCTTCTCTGCCAGATACAAGTACCAGCAAGATTTTCTTGAATTTCCTTCACCAACTCAGTCATGGTGGCTGCTTATTTGGTATGGTAAGCTTATTATTTTTTCAAATAATTTTGTCTACGGTACAATTATTTTGTTCCACTATCTACATAATTTGCAAGCACGTGGAGTATTGGATAGCGGTTCGGATTGGGGAATCGGAGATCAGAGTTCGAATTCCGGTCGAATCCATTACATTCACGTACGTGCTAATACCCTTGGGAAAGGTATGAATCCTCTTCTTCTCCTACCAGCTATGAGTAAATAGCAGGACAGACCAGGTTCTATAGCTTTGCTTTGCAAATGGTCTACCGTAGAAAGAACTGGCAACCTACTGCGGGAAAAAATCTGCCTCGTCAATTATGTATCGAAAGATACATGATCGCGTAAGCATGCATCACGCATAGCACGTAACTCACTGATATTTACTTACATGCTAATACTCTTGGGAAAGGTATGAATCCTCTTCTTCTCTGGCCAGCTATGGGTAAATAGCAGGATAGACCGGGTTCTATAGCCTTGGATTGCAAATGGTCTTCCGTAGATAGAAATGGCAGCCTACTGCGGGAAAAATTCTGCCTCTTCAGTCATGTACCGAAAGATACATGATCGCTTAAGTGTGTATCACGCATGGCACATAACTGACTGATATTCACTTACGTGCTAATACTCTTGGGAAAGGTATGAATCCTCTTCTTATCCCCCCAGCTATGGGTAAATAGCAGAACAGACTGGGTTCTATAGCCTTGGATGGCAACTGGTCTACTGCAGAAAAAATGGCAACCTATGCGTGAAAAAAATCTGCATCGTCAGTCATGTATCAAAAGATACATGATCGCCTAAGCGTGTATCACGCATGGCACATAACTGATTGATATTCACTTACATACTAATACTCTTGGGAAAGGTATGAATCCTCTTCTTCTCCTCCCAGCTATAGGTAAATAGCAGGACAGACCGGGTTCTATAGCCTTGGATGGCAACTGGTCTACGGCAGAAAGAAATGGCAACCTACTGCGGGGAAAAAATCTGCCTCATCAGTCATGTATCGAAAGATACATGATCGCCTAAGCGTGTATTACGTATGGCACATAACTAACTGATCTACATAATTCACAATCTGACTAATATGCTGATATTTTTTGTTATTATTACAACGTTTCATCTAGTTTGCTGTGTGGCCTTCTTTAGGTGTCTGTGTGTCTAGGTAACCTTCAGAGAATTCCGACCTGAGCTCTTTATTTAATTTATGAAGGTAGAGTGTCTTCATTCAGCTGACCATGTCTTCTGGCATCACGTCTTCTTCGTTGGTCTTTTTTAAGTACTGCTCTGATATTGCTAGCCTAGTGAGTAGCTACACCAAAATAGAAAGGGGTGTGAGACAAGGATTCAACTTCTCCCCAGACTTATTTAACTTTGACAGCGACGCTATCCTAAGAGAATTGGAAACTCTTCTATTGTGGCCTTGTTAGGGGCCAGAAATAAAGACACAAAGAGAGGAATTGAGTTAAACAAATATATTAACAGAAACAGTAATAGAAACATATACAAACGAGAGTATTACAGCAAGACTGTTCGGTCCGACTGTCAGAGCTGACAGCTGGACACTTCCCTCTCCAAAAGGCAGTACCTGCTCCTATTTATAGTTGAGAGATTCGTGCGTCGGTAAATTATCATAACAACCTGCTTTTATTTATATTTGGGAGACTCCATGCGTGCGTGGGTAAATTACCATAACACTATCTATCTATCTATCTATTTGTTTGTCTATCTATCTTAGTTTATCTATCTATCTATTTTGGTCTGTTCATTTTCACTATCTATCTATCCCGGTTTGTTCATTATCTCTCTCCGTTTGTTCATTATCTCTCTCCGTTTGTTCATTATCTCTCTCCGTTTGTTCATTATCTATCTATCTATATATATATCTATTTATCTATCTATCTCGATCTGTTTATATCTATCTATCTATCTCGATCTGTTTATATCTATCTATCTATCTATCTATCTAAATGTTGTAGCGTTGTTAGGACCAGAAATAAAGACACAAAGAGATGAATTGAGTTAAACAAATAAATTAACAGAATCAGTAATACAAACAGATACAAACGAGAGTGTTACTGCAAGAATGTCCAGTCCGACTGTCAGAGCTGACTACAGGTCACTTCCTTCTCCAAAAGGCAGTACCTGCTCCTATTTAGAGTTGGCAGCGTCTATGCGTGCGTGGGTAAATTACTGTAACACCTATCAGGATTTATTATCGGTAGGTGCAATCTTAACAATATAAAATACATAGATGACACTGTGCTGATAGCTGACTCGGAAAGGAAACTACAGGGCCTCCTAAGCAAGGTGTATAGAAGAAAGCGAGATGAAAAGGACTAAAAATCAGCGAGAAATAAAGAAAAGATTACAGAACTACTGCGTAATATCTGATATTTTACATTAGAATAGAGAAAAGTGCCTTCCGGAAACTAAGCAAAGTATTAAGAAACAGGAAAATTTCAATAAAACAAAGAAAAGATGACTGAACTGCTGCGTAATATCTAATTTTTTACATTACAATAGAGAAAGGTGTGTTCTAGAAACTAATCAAAGTATTAACTAGCAGGAAAATTTCATTAGAAACAAAAAAAAGAGTACTAAAATACTGCGTAATATCTAAATTTTTACATTAGAATAGAAAAAAAGATGCCTTCCGGAAACTAAGCGAAGTATTAAGAAACAGGAAAATTTCATTAGAAACAAAGAAAAGATTGCTGAACGGCTGCGTAATATCTAATGTTTTTGCTTTAGAATAGAGAATGATGTCTTCCAGAAACTAAGCAAAGTATTAAGAAACAAGAAAATTTCATTGGAAACTGTAAGTAAACTGGGATTACAAAGGAAATATTTGTCGCGAATTATTTCCACATCACAGAGAATAAATCATTGTAAGTTCAGACTCGAACATCGGGGGCAGAAAGAAATGCCGAAAACTCGATTCGCAGGTCCTATCTCACAAATCCCAATGCACGCAACCAGTCAGAAAAATAACTCATTCTCCAAGATGCCCAAATTCTTCCTCTCGATTCGTGAACACCAACTACTTTTATCGGCCTTGTCGCTTGCTTTGTCGAGGTAAGTCGCCGTTTTCTTCGCTATAGAAACAGAGAAAAGAGTGCTGAACTCTTATGTGATATCAATCCTATTATCTGGTGATGAGCACAGGATAATCTTCTCAAAGATGAAGAAGCCACTGGAAGCAACAGAAATATGGTTCTATATACGGGAAACTGCTGAGAATTCCGTGAAAATAAATAAAAAAATCTCACGTTCAGAATCATTAAGACAGTTGAAGTTTCTTTGCCATTAAGATGCCAGGAGGGCTTGGAAAACTTGATCCTCACAAGACATATCTGGGGCTGTAAGAGAGATACTGGTGGAAGGCAGTGGGCCACCTACTTAACGTGCTGGTTTCAATGTATGGTGGAACGAGGAGTAGGAGGTTTTGCAAGGGGGAGAAACAGAACTAAGGTCCACGTGGGCCAGACATACATGGAAAGGACAAGGGCGGTAGAAGTATTTAATGCCAAAGAAACGATACGTTTAGCCACCGCAGTAAAAATGCATACAACAGAATCAAAAGCAATCGTTTCGAATGAATTTAGATCCAACTATACGCTACCAATGAGATATAAATACAAAAATAAAACGATCATTTTGAATCACTCAGTAAAAAGGAAAACTTACAACTCTAAAATCAAAAGCTATCATTTTCAAGGCTGTCGACGAAAGCTAAATTTTTTCCAATGTCATCTGGCGACAAAAAAATGTATTATCAGTTTGGGCAACTGAATGAAAACGAAAGCTTACAACTCTAAAATCAAAAGCTATCATTTTGAAGGCAGTCGGCAAAAGCTAAATTCTTCCAATGTCAACTGGATACAAAACAATGTATTATCATTTTGGGCAACTGAATGAAAACGAAAGCTTGCAAAGCTAGAATCAAAAGCTATCATTTTCAAGGCAGTCGACGAAAGCTAAATTTTTCCAATGTCATCTGGCGACAAAAAAATGTATTATCAGTTTGGGCAACTGAATGAAAACGAAAGCTTGCAAAGCTAGAATCAAAAGCTATCATTTTCAAGGCAGTCGACGAAAGCTAAATTTTTCCAATGTCATCTGGCGACAAAAAAATGTATTATCAGTTTGGGCAACTGAATGAAAACGAAAGCTTGCAAAGCTAGAATCAAAAGCTATCATTTTGAAGGCAGTCGACGAAAGCTAAATACTTCCAATGTCATCTGGCTACAAAACAATTTACTATCATTTTGAACAACTGAATGAAAGCGAAAATTTACATCTCTAAAATCAAAAGCTATCCATATGAATGAAGTTAATGAAAATTAAACGCTTCAAATGTCATCTGGCTACAAAACAATGAATTATCATTTTTCTTTTGGTTTGTTTGATATTGTTTAGCGGCATATCAACACCTCTATGGGTTTATTTAATGTTGAAATATTAATATTTTTAACAAAATTATATGACCTCAACTAAATATCTTTTCAATGCAATTGTATGCCTTCAACTACAGATAAAATGTCTTGTTGGTAATTTTGCGATAAAAACGTATTTTTATAATTTCATGGTGTTTCTATTCAGGAGTCCACTATTTGCCCAGAGCTAGGACCCGTAATAATGGATCAGATTGTTAATCTGAAAGCTGAGTTCCAATTCCGGTTGGGTTCATTATATTCACTTAGGCGCAAATTCCCTTGGGAAAGGTATGAATCGATCTTTTCTCTCAACAGCTACGTGTTGAATAGCAGGACAGACTGTGCTCTGTAGCCTACAGCAGAAATAAACTTCAGCGTACTGCGGGGAAATCTTCTGCCTTGTAGGTCATGAATCGACATAGAGACACAATCGCCCTAGCCTGTATCCCGCGTGGCACTTACCTCCAAGACTGACCTCAAACACGATTTTCAAGTTGGTTCAAAGTACACGCACCTAATGCCATTTAACTGCAAGAAATCTTTTTGCCTCACTCTATTTATCACAGATGATGGCGAAAGCTAGTGGTAGCTTCCTAAGCATATGATACATGTGGCACAAGGCCAAAGGTACAGAGACCTCAGGGAAGATCGAACTCACTATTCAGTCGTCATTGATTGAGTGAAAGAAGCCTGCTAACCTTTGCACCTGGCCGAAGTAAACAACATATGGTGATTTTCTAAGTATAGCTTAGATGTGTGTTATGGGAACTTACCCATAATAATAATAATGGACTATTCCTGACATTATAAATACTGCGCCTCTCAAGAGGGAGGATAGATAATTGTAAGAACATTGGAATAGTGATACTTGTCGAGACAACATAGTTCACTCTAACCAAATCTGATAGTCATCACTAATACTTCTACTTCTTTGTATTATATTCCTGTTATAATATATCTTGTTATTCCATACCTGTGTTCGAGTTATTTCTTCATTGGTTCTAACCTTGGACCATCAGCGTTTTACAAGGAACTTGGACCATAACAATGTGGCACAAGGCCGAAAGGACGAGGCACCCAGTAGAGAAACGAACTCATTATTCAGTCGTCATTGATTGAGTGAAAGAAGCCTGCTAACCTTTTCAACAGGCCGAAGTGCACAACATATGGTGATTTTTTAGTCTAGCTTAGATGTGGCACAAGGCCGAAAGTATTGGGCACCGAGTGAGGATCGAACTCTGTAATCGGTCGTAAATGATGTAACGAGACAAGCTTGCTAAGAATTACACATGGTCAAAGTGCCCAGTTTAATTTGCTATGAGCAGCTTTGTTGTAGCAGAAAGTAAGAAACACCTGGTGGGAGTGGAACTCACTACTCGGTCGTAATTGTGAGAAAAGTACCTATGATGGCGAGAGGTGTGCAGTGTAATCACATTGCGCAACGTCGGATTTCTCCCTGGCCCGAAAATGATTAACTCAATTCAGCATAGCAACTGTCTCTGACCATCTATTGAAGGAAGTGGGATAAAGAACACATTTGTGTGATTAGCCTTTTTTCCATAGCTCCCTGATTAGGATCCGGTGTAACCCATAATTTTAAATAAATGCAGAATCATTTCCCTTAATGAAGGATCTGATTTTTGTAAAATCCATGATACTTTTTCGATCCTGCCAAAACAAAACCGCCACAACGTAGGTAGTTCGCCAACGCAACTAGCAGGCGAGATATAACGTCCATTGTTATTTGATCTGTGTGGGAAAGTGTGGATGTGTGTCCGCGCCGAGCACGAATATCGAGTGCTGGCAACAGCAACAGCAACAAATGTATTATTGATTTTTTAGTGGGCACAAATAGCCATCTAGCTAGGGAGATATAATGATCAGAACAGATTGGCACTTATATATATATATATATATATATATATATATATATAGAGAGAGAGAGAGAGAGAGAGGGGGGAGATAGATAGATAGATAGATAGATAGATAGATAGATAGATAGATAGATAGATAGATAGATAGATAGATAATGAAGAGACTGAGATAGATACATATGAACAGACTGGAATAGATAGATAGATAGATAGATAGATAGATAGATAGATAGATAGATAGATAGATAGATAGATAGATAATGAAGAGACTGAGATAGATACATATGAACAGACTGGAATAGATAGATAGATAGATAGATAGATAGATAGATAGATAGATAGATAGATAGATAGATAGATAGATAGATAGATAGTTAACGAAGAGACTGAGATAGATACATATGAACAGACTGGAATAGATAGATAGATAGATAGATAGATAGATAGATAGATAGATAGATAGATAGATAGATAGATAGATAATGAAGAGACTGAGATAGATACATATGAACAAACCGGAATAGATAGATAGATAGATAGATAGATAGATAGGTGGCCTGAAGATTGCGTTCAAGCGTGAAACAGACGCTCGCTTCTCTTATATAAATGAGAATGAAGACGGAGAGATAAGAGGAGTTATGAAAGGATTGGCATAGATGAAGAGAGGGTGACTGAGAGAGAGTTGTACAGACAGAAACAGAGAGAGAGAGAGAGACGCCTGTGCGTGTGTGTATGAGATAGATAGATAGATAGGAGGAGTGATAAAAAAATCCTCGATAGATAGATATATAGAGGTTGAGTGAGAGAGAGATGAACGGACGAAAACAGAGAGATATATGTGCCTGCTTGTGTGATGGATAAAGAGAGGGCGACTAATAGATAGA
>OZ038507.1:22018165-22043165 GCA_964036315.1 Acanthosepion esculentum
TCGTAACTATTCGTGTTTCAATTCTCGGTATTGGATGCGCACTGCGGATGAGTCCCAAATATAGGACGAAACGGCCGTCCAGTGTTTTCTGCATTCTGTTGAGGTTTCTTTCAGACCTAATGAATTACTTAATTATGATTATTTCAAATCCTCCTAATTATTTCTATCTATCTATCTATATCTATCCATATATATATATATATATATATATATATATATATATATATATATATATATATATATATATATATATATATTCACATTTAATTGTGTATGTATGTATGTGGATGTGTATTTATTGATGTCTATGTGTATAGAAAATGCATGCACATTTAATTGTGTATGTATGTATGTGTTCGATTTTTTTTTTTTTAATATATAAAAGTGCCGTAGAGATGTCTCCTGTATCGTCACCTATTTGTGCGTGTATATATCTAAATATGTCTGGGTGCTTATGTATTATAATCTGAGTGTGTATATTGTTTTACGCGAGAGTTGAACATCCTATTCATACACTTGAAATTAAAATGTATACATTTTTGTCGGGAAGACCAGCTGAAATTAGCGTCTGTTCTAACGTAATTTCATTGAAAAAATAAAATAAATTGAATAACATATATATTTTTTCTTTTCTCATCAGTAGTTTTATAATTTTAAACTTAATAGAGATTAAATTTAGATTTTAAAATTGGTAATTTTTCACTTTTAATTTGAATTTCAAATTTTATCATATAATTTAATACTTATTGGTTAGAATAAATTCTATTTTAGTAAAACCCCAACTTTAAAGCTTTTAATAGCTATTATAAACTTACTTCGTTGTCAAGTTTTTTGAATTCTCGTATACTTGTTTTTTGATTGGTCATTCCTGTTTATGTAACAGCGTTTCCCCTTACGAAGGATCTTTAATTAATTTGAAACTTTTAAAACCCTTTATTCTACATTCAACATCATCATTTGATAAGAGACCGGAGGTGTTGAAACAAAATGGCTATTTTTGCAGTGATTTTATGACATATTTATGTTATAATTTTTAAATAAACAATTAGATAGATAGATAGATAGATAGATAGATAGATAGATAGATAGATAGATAGATAGATATGCACAAAAGGGAGATAGCTATCTAGATAGCTAGATGTAAACAAACTGAGATAGATATAAGTTCATCATTGTTTTGTTTTTTGTTCATTTTCCTTATTCTAATTGTCTCCGCAAAGGGTATCGAAAAATAAACTAGCCAACCAAGAAGCAATTCGCATCAGAAATTTTGACATTGAATCATTTGGCAAGACGTTGGGTCCGACCGAGAACTTACCTATGACTCCCACCCCAGTAAGTCAATATTTTGCTTCTGAAATTCAAAATGGAACTTTTTTCTTTTCACAACGTATTTTCTCTGTCTGACTCTAACCACCAAGGCAAAAAAAAAATCCAGACAATTTTATTTATTTTTTATATTGAGATGAAAAAGTAATATCGATCTGGAAACAAGAAATCGCTTTATTTAACCCTTTCAGCCCGGTGGTAGAGAAAAATGACTTAATGCCCAGCTGCCGGTTGAACGGTGGTAGAGAAAAATGACGTAATGTCCAGCCACCGGTTGAACAGTGGTAGAGAAAAATGACTTAAAGCCCAGCCACCGGTTGAACAGTGGTAGAGAAAAATGACTTAATACCCAGCCACCGATTGAACGGTAGTAGAGAAAAAATGACTTAATACCCAGCCACCGGTTGAACAGTGGTAGAGAAAAATGACTTAAAGCCCAGCCACCGGTTGAACGATGGGTAAACACTTTTAAGTATTTCTATGAAACATTACATACCAATTATTTGGGAAATTTGACTCAGGAGCTCAGGCAGAAGGTTTAAAATTGTTCCGGAACACAGGGCTCAAATGGTTAATTGAACAGAATCCATTTTGATGAGGATCTCTGATTAACTATAAACACGTACGTGTATCCATGACGATATCTTTAGCTTCGAACAAGAAACAGGAGACGATCGACTCAGAGTGAGTTTATAAATAGATTGTTTCTATTACCTGTAGGGTTTTAGCAGATTTGGTTATAGTCTTCCCAATAAATTTGCTTGAAATCAGAGACGGGGTATTCGCTATTATCTATTTTCGCATATATATATATATATATATATATATATATATATATATATATATATATATATATATATTGTGTGTGTGTATTTAGGCAGCATTTTTTCATTCATACATGTTTCATTAAATAATATAGACAAGTGTTGTCTATTTATTTTATGTAAATTCTTTTCATATCGTCTGATAAGCTTAATAACATTATCATTAAACGAAGAAAGAAAATCACAATAATGATAGATATTTTTTAATACAATCTAAGCTTTCGGCTTACATAAGCCATTATCAAAGATGACAATTAGAGTACAATATATTAAGCAATACACCGACAAGAAAGTGATGATAGTCTGTTTCTGTTTACATGGATGATTTCCAAGCAACGATAAACACGTGCATATAAGACGCTGGAAGCGAAAATCGAACCGCGACTCATGACGTCACACATGACCACGCGAGAGTGAATTTGAGAAGTATTAAGTATGGGAAGCCGTTGGTATAAACCAATGGCTTCTGGTACCAATTATAGACATTTAAGATTTTGTTCAGGTTAGGTTTCAATTGTTTTATGTATATAGCTTCAAGGATTTTTAGTTTTTGTTTATTGTTTTCATGTTTAAGTATAGTTGTGTTTTCAACTAGGATTTTCTGGAATTGTGTATGTGGCCAGGCATGTTGTTTTAAATGCCTACAAATGTTAGAGTTATCATTCAAATGTAGTGCCAAGCGTCGTGAAAGTGAGTTTGTGGTGTGACCAACATAAATATTATTTAATTCATTGGAGATACAATCTCTCAAAAGGCACTTGAATTTGTAAACTAACTTGGTTTTTTGCAAATCGCTAACCGGGGGAGAAGAATCATTGCGAATAATTGAGTTGGATATACTAGATTTAGTGTAGTATATGATTAACTTAATTTTTTTCTAGGATCTGTTGTAGATATATTAGTATTTACTAATTTTTAGTATATTTTCACAAGAAAAAAATTTTAAAATTTAAAAAAAGTAATAAATATGTCGACAAAGATGAGGACAATAGTCCGAATAATGTAAATAGTGTACATAATACCTCATCTCAGAAATATAGACAGATACTGAAGGATCGGATAAATATGGCAACAAAGATGAGGACAATAGTCTGAATAATGTAAATAGTGTACATAATACCTCATCTCACAAATATAGACAGATACTGAAGGATCGGATAAATATGGCAACAAAGATGAGGACAATAGTCCGAATAATGTAAATAGTGCACATAATACCTCATCTCACAAATATAGACAGATTAGGGTAGGTGATACTCTGCTTTTGTGCATATACATGTTTGTGTGGACATAATTACTAGAGGCAGTGATATGTGCGTTTTATGTTGTAGTTTTGTTGAAATTTTACTTTGGAACACGATCTCAACGACCAAACCGGCGGCAGAGGGCAGGAGTAACCAAATCGGACATAGAGAGACCATGCATACGACGGTCCGATGCATCCAGGTTTGCCAGATCTTGCTTCTCTCAATCCCATTAAGCCGCGAGAGATATGACAGTCCCTGAAAACTGCAATGTATCTTTGAAGATCTTCAAGAAGCTATCAAAACACAATGGGAACATCAACAATCACTGTTGTAGTTGGAGCCCTCGGATTGTTTGGAAAAGATTCCAATAGACGCATTGAAGGGATTCCTGGAAGCCCATGCCTTAAAGAAATACAAAAAATTGTTCTCGCGAGTACAGCCAACACCTTGCGAGGGGTTTTATCTATGTAAAATATATATATATATATATGTGTGTGTGTGTGTGTGTGTGTGTGTGTGTGTGTGTGTGTGTGTGTGTGTGTGTGTGTGTGTGTGTGTGTTTCAATTGCTCAGTGGAAAATATCATGATGCCATTTCTGACCTTAGGTCTGGTCAGGACCCGGAAATGCGTATACGCCAGAAATCAAAAGAAATAAAACAATAATAATAATAATAATGCAGGTCATTACTTAAGGAAGTAAGAGGTTACAAACAAAAAGATTTTAATTGACAGGTTTTCCATTTTACAGAAGCAGACTTTAAACTCACGAGAGCGTTATCGTTTCCCCCCTCTCTCTCTCTCTCTTTCTCTCTCTCTCTCTCTCTCTCTCTCTCTCTCTCTCTCTCTTATTTGCCTTTCCTTCTTTTTCTTACTATGCGATCAGCGTCTCTGATAAGTGTTTTCCGTCTTAGTTTGGTTGGTTGGTTGTTTTGTTTTATGGCATATCAAATGGGCCTCAATGGGCCATTTAATGCCATCAAATTTTTTGAAGTAGATACAGAGCGATAGTTTGATAAAAAAAAGGTATATATGTATACATATATATTTGAACCATTTTTCAATTACTTATATTTTTCAGTACAATCACATGTATTGCTGGTAATTTTTTTTTCAAAATGGTATTGCTGGCAAATAGTTTTTTTTTTTTTTCAAAAATTAATTTCTGGTAATATTTTTTTTTTCAAAGTATTTCTGGTATTAAAACGTATTTTTACACTTTTATAGTGCTTTTTCCGTCAGTTTCGGGGTTAACTATTTGCCCATAGCTGGGACCCTAACAGGTGCTACCACCCTGAGTCAGAGTGAACCTGCGAACACCAGCGATTAATAGATGGTCCCACGCTCCACAAAACCTCCTTATCAGAGGCCTTGCTGTTGGACGTAGTTTATTGTCTTACCCTGGACACAGATGTAGTTTATCGTCATACCCGGAACACCCCATTGGGGGGGTCTTATCCCACTGCAGAGGTGCAGTCAGCGTATTCTTCAGCTCCAGCCGACAGGACGATTTTCCGTCTTACTACGCGATTAGAAACGGAAGAGACCATTATTTTTGATGTTGAAAGACCCCCTGAAAACTTCAAGGTTTTCCTATTTTAATTTCCTGGTGAATCTTAATTCTATATTTATTGTATATAGATACAATTATGGTACAAGGCCGAAAAAGGGGGAAAGGGTTTTAGGCTGGTCTTCACTATCTTATACCTAGCTAATTGGTTTCACGGCCCATTCACTCATTATAATTTCCTCCTCACCATAAAAACTCATCCATCGACAATCAATCCTCCATACACCATAAGACCACATCCTCTCAGGGCGGTGGTATAAAAACGCATCCCAATGAGATGATAAATATTATTTACAACATATATATATACAAATCAGATGAATGATCATGAAAGGAAAGGGGAAATAAGTATCAATGAAAAGCAAAAATAAACGAAACTCAAGTTAGAAGAACCCGTCCAACTCTTCGAAAAAAGAGAGGCGTTGTAGTCTGCCCTTAGACAAAATCAAGAAGCTATCTTAATTCTTAATTCTTAAGTTAATGATTGAATAAGCCAATGGCGAGTTCTTTGATAATATGTCTTTTCCGTCTCTCAGCGCAATCAAAACGGAATAGTCCATTATTTATGAGGTGTTTTGGCAGGAGATCTTACTTTTTTCTTTCTTTTTTTTATTTTCTCACTGGATCCAATTAGCCTCTCTGATATGTCTTTTCCGTCTTTCCGCGCCATCAAAAAAGAATAATCCATTATTTATGAAATATTGGCAGGACACTTTTATTTTTTTTTTTTTTTCATTCTTTCTTTCTTTCTTTCACTTTGTCTCCAAAACCATTTAGCCTGTTTGGCATGTCTTTTCAGTTTTTACCAGTCGATCCAAATGGTATACTCCATTATTTATAGAGTAGTGTCGAAAGTCGTTCCCCAATTTTTTCTTACTTTCTTTCTTTCTTTTATTTTCTCACTGAAACCAAGTAGCCTCTCAATGTTTTTACCGTCTTCTCATTCGATCAAATTGAATAGTCCATTATTTATGAAGTATTGGTAGGAGATATTGAACACCTTTTTTTTATTGATTTATTTAATTCTTTCTTTTTTTCACTTTGTCACTAAAACCAATTATCCTCTTTGATATGTATTTCAGATTTTCCAGGCGATCCAAACTGTATACTCCATTATTTATAGAGTAGTGGCAAAAGTCGTTAAACACGTATGTATTTATTTTATTTTCTCACTGAAACCAAGTAGCCTCTCAATGTTTTTACCGTCTTCCCATTCGATCCAAGCGGAATAGACCATTATTTATGAGGTGTTGGCAGATGTTAAAAATTTCTTTTTTTTCTTTTTAGTATTTTCTCACTGGAACCAAGTAGCCTCTCCGATATGCCTTTTCCGTCTTTTCCCACCGTCAAATCGAAATAGTCCATTATTTATGAAGTATTGACAGGAGATATTGAACACTTTTATTTATTTATTTATTGATTTATTTAGTTTTTTCTTTCTTTCACTTTGTCACTAAAACCATTTAGCCTGTTTCGTATGTCTTTTCAGCTTTTCCAGGCGATCCAAATTGTATACTCCATTATTTATAGAGCAGTGGCAAAGGACGTTAAACAGTTCTTTCTTTCTTTTATTCTTTCTTTCTTTCTTTCTTGCATTTTCTCACTGAAAGCAAGTAGCCTCTATATGTTTTTACCATCTTCCCATTCGATCAAAACGGAATTGTCCATTATTTATGAGGTGTTGGCTGGAGATCTTACTTTATTCTTTCTTTCTTTTATTGTCTCACTGGAACTAATTAGCCACTCCGATTTGCCTTTTCCGTTTTTCCGCACGATCAAAACGGAATAGTCCATTATTTATGAGATGTTGGCAGGAGATCTTACTTTATTCTTTCCTTCTTGTATTTTCTCACAGGAACCAAGTAGCCTCTCTGATATGTCTTTTCCGTCTTTCCGCACGATCAAAACGGAATAGTCCATTATTTATGAGGTGTTGGCTGGAGATCTTACTTTTTTCTTTCTTTCTTTTATTTTCTCACTGGAACCAATTAGCCACTCCGATATGTCTTTTCCGTCTTTCTGCACGATCAAAACGGAATAGTCCATTATTTATGAGATGTTTGCAGGAGATCTTACTTTTTACTTTCCTTCTTGTATTTTCTCACTGGAACCAAGTAGCCTCTCTGATATGTCTTTTCCGTCTTTCCGCACGATCAAAACGGAATAGTCCATTATTTATGAGATGTTTGCAGGAGATCTTACTTTTTACTTTCCTTCTTGTATTTCTCACTGTAACCAAGTAGCCTCTCTGATATGTCTTTTCCGTCTTTCCGCACGATCAAAAAGGAATAGTCCATTATTCATGAGGTGTTGGAACGTGATGTTAAAATCTTCTTTTTGCCTTTCTTGTATTTTCTCACTGGAACCAAGTAGCCTCTCTGATATGTCTTTTTTATCCTTCCGCACAATCAAAACGGAATAGTCTATTATTTATGAATTGTTTGCAGGGTTTAATGCCCATACGAACTCAGGAACTAAGCAGTTACAGAATTCTATTACGATGAAGATTATTATTATTATTATCATTATTACTATTATTATTCTCTGTAAGCATATTCTTTATTTATTTATTTTTCTTGAACCGTATCGATTATTATTATTATTATTATTATTATTAATATTTTGCCTACTCTCTTT
Source organism: Acanthosepion esculentum (assembly GCA_964036315.1). Taxonomy (NCBI): domain Eukaryota; kingdom Metazoa; phylum Mollusca; class Cephalopoda; order Sepiida; family Sepiidae; genus Acanthosepion; species Acanthosepion esculentum. Next base: position 22,025,771 of record OZ038507.1, read on the forward strand.
TACCGATATACTTAAATCATGACACGTGGCTGGCCGAATTCATTCATATTATCGACCTCCTCTCTATATCGATTTCCTGAATGCGCAATTTCATTCGAGCCCAATGTGACAAAGCCAGCTCTAGTTGAGATTTTCCGTGCGCCCCCGCAAAGCGAACGGATCTACGCCTACCCTACCCCAGCCGACGTTTAACCACACCTGTAAAAATCATTTCTCAAATATCTCAACCACCCATGCTCGTTTCCCGCTCCCCTCGCATTTTATCTTCACCAACTCGTCTAGGAGATAAACCTTATACGGTTGGTGTAGCTTCGCTTTTATTTGGTACGTGTTTCAATCTATTATTTACTGTTTAACCAAGGAAGCATTGATTAAACCATCTCATCCCAATAAAAGGAGGGATTCCAATTAGGTGAGTATTTTTTCAAAAGAGGCTTGCACCCCTCTGCTTTCATCTGTCTCTTTTCCTCTCTCTCTCTCACACTCTCTCTCTACTTCTCTCTCTCTCTCTCTCTCTTTCTCTTTCTCCCTCCTTCCTTCTCTCTTTCTTTCTCTCTCTCTCTGATAATAGCCTTGTAACCCCTGGATGGTCTCTCACACTCTCTTTCTCTATCTTTTTCACATTCTTACCTCCTCTCTCTCTCTCTCTCCCTCCCCCCTCTTTCTCTATCCTTCTCGCTTTTTTTCTTTCTTTCTCTCACTCTCTGATAATAGCCTTGTGATCCTCGCATGGTCGCTCATACTATCTTTCACTATCCTTTTCACATTCTTTCCTCCTCCCGTCTCTCTCTCTCTCTCTCTCTCTTTCTCCCCCTTCCATCTTTCTTTCTCTCACTCTCTGATAATAGCCTTGTAACCCTTGCATGGTCTCTCACTATCTTTTTCACTATGTTTTTCACATTCTTACCTCTCTCTCTCTTTCTCCACCCCCTCCCCAGCATGATCTCTCTCCCCCCCCACTCTCTTTCCCTTTCACTCTCTCTTAATCTCTGGTTACTGTTATTCTTACATGGTCTCACATACTCTTTCACTAACTTCATCACACTCTCACCCTCACACACACACACACACACACACACACTCTCTCTCTCTCTCTCTCTCTCTCTCTGTTACTCCCTCAACGTCTCACTCTTCCTTTCGATTGCGATGTAATCATTGCAGAGATTCCCACATCCACATTCACTCTCTCTCTCCCTCTCATTTACTACCTCAAATTTAGCATTACACAATATCTCTATTTCTTCTTCATTCTTTCTCTCTCTCTCCCTCTCCCTTTCTCTCTCTCTCTCTCGTTTTATTTAATTCTCACTTAATTTCTATTTATCTATATCACTTCTCTCATGTCTCAATCACATCGCCATGTCATTCTTGCACATTATATTTTAATTGCCAGTTCATCCTTTAACGTTCAATTTTAATTTGCATTTTTCTTTGACTTTCATTTTTGTCATTTCATCTTTTTACATTAATTTTTTATTGTCATTTCTTTATTTGACTTTCATTTTTATTATCATTCCATCTTTTCACGTCCAATCTTTTATTATCATTTCATCCTTTGACGTTCAATTATGATTATCATTTCATCCTTTGACGTTCATTGTTTCTTGCCATTTCAGCCTTTGACGTTCAATTTTAATTATCATTTCATCCTTTGATGTTCAATGTTTCTTGCCATTTCAGTCTTTGACGTCCAATTTTAATTATCATTACATCCTTTGACGTTCAATGTTTCTTGCCATTTCAGCCTTTGACGTCCAATTTTAATTATCATTACATCCTTTGACGTTCAATGTTTCTTGCCATTTCAGCCTTTGAGGTTCAATTTTTATTGTCATTTCTTTCTTTGACGTTCATTTTTATTATCATTTCATCCTTTGACGTTTATTTTTTATCATTTCATCGTTTGACTTTCAATTTTAATTATGATTTCATCCTTTGACTTTCAATTTTTATTATTATTTCATCCTTTGACGTTCAATGTTTCTTGCCATTTCAGCATTTGACGTTTAATTTTAATTGTCATTTCATCTTTTGACGTTAATTGGTTCTTGCCATTTCAGCCTTTGACATTCAATTGTTATTATCATTCCATCCTTTGACGTTTATTTTTTATTATTATTTCATCCTTTGACGTTTATTTTTTATCATTTCATTCTTTGACGTTCAATTTTAATTATGATTTCATCCTTTGACTTTCAATTTTTATTATTATTTCATCCTTTGACGTTCAATGTTTCTTGCCATTTCAGCATTTGACGTTTAATTTTAATTGTCATTTCATCTTTTGACGTTCATTGTTTTTTGCCGTTCCAGCCTTTGATGTTCAATTTTTATTATCATTTCATCCATTCACGTTCAATTTTAATTATGATTTCATCCTTTGACGTTCAATGTTTCTTGCCATTTCAGCCTCTGACGTTCAATTTTAATTGCAATCACATTTTTGCCTGTTCAACTTTAATTGCCGTTTCTTACTTAGAGTTCAATTTTAATTGGCACTTGAATTTAGGATATTAAATTTCAATTATCATTTCAGCATTGGGCGTTCAATTTTAACTCCTATTTCATTCTATAAAGTTCTATTTTTTTAATCCCATCCAGTAATTCCTCTCTATTCTTCGCCTTTTACGCTTCTATGTTCTCTCTTTCTATTTATCTATATATCTATTTATTTGACTCTCTTTTTTTCTACTCTTTCCTTCATGTTTAATGTCGCCTTTTTTTTTCACTAAATCTCGCACTAACATAATTCATAATTTTTCTCTGCTGTATGGGTTTATTTCCTACCTTCTAGCTCCAAGGTGCGTGCTACGACAACCGACAAGTGTCGAATAAAAATAAGCAAACGTCCTTTACTGAATAAACCACCGGCCGCACACCTCGCTTAACGCATAACGAAACATCGCAACCAACAATGACCCTAATTGCACCGACTACCTGAATGTTCGTCTGTACACCGGCTTGACATCATGAAAATTACGAAGTCATGAATTGCGGCTCAGATTAGGGAAATGGAGCGCCGAGTTCGAATTCTAGTCGAGTTGATGAGATTAAGTCACATGCTAATACCCTTGGGAAAAACCGTCCCGGGTAAGACGATAAACTACATCCGCGTCCCGGGTAACACGATAAACTACATCCGCTTCCCGGGTAAGACGATAAACTACATCAACTTCCTGGTTAAGACGATAAACTACATCCGCGTCCCGGGTAAAACGATAAACTACATCCGCGTCCCGGTTAAGACGTTAAACTACATCCGCGTCCCGGGTAAGACGATAAACTACATCCGCGTCCCGGGTAAAACGATAAACTACATCCGCGTCCCGGTTAAGACGTTAAACTACATCCGCGTCCCGGGTAAGACGATAAACTACATCCGCGTCCTGGTTAAGACGATAAACTATATCCGCGTCCCGGGTAAGACGATAAACTACATCTGCGTCCTGGGTAAGACGATAAACTACAGCCAACAGCAAGGCCTCTGATCAGGAGGTTTTGAGGAACGTGGAACCACCTCTTAATTTCTGGTGTTCCCAGGTCTACCCTGACTCGGGGTGGTAGCATCTGTTAGGGTTCCAGCTATGGGCAAATAGTTAACCCCCGAACCAGGGTAAAAACACTATGAAAGTGTAAAAATAGGTTTTAATACCAGAAATACTTTGTAAAAAATATTATTACCAGCAATACATTTTTGAAGGAAAAAAAAGATGTTACTAACAATATGTTTTTGAAGAAAAAATATTACCAGAAATAGATGTTTGACAAAACAAAATATTACCAGCAATAAAAAATTTTCGGGATTAAATAACCCATTGAGGTTGATATGCCGTAAAACAAAAACCTAACAGATAGATAGATAGATAGATAGATAGATAGATAGATAGATAGATAGATAGATAGATAGATAGATAGGACCATAATTAGATAAATATATGGATATGAATAGAATTATACAATTATACACGGTACAATTAAATTTACCATGGAGCATTCATACACATCCGTCCCTTTCTTAGACGTTATGATAAAATTAAACAAACATACACTTTCAACCAGTCTATACAACAAACCCACAAACCAGCATAAATTCCTACAATTCAAAAGCTGTCATCCTCTTAAATTAAAAAAATCTATCGTATACAGCTCATTTCTAAGAATCAAATGCATATGCTCAGACCATCTAGATTTTCTACACAACATTAATAACTTAACAGAACAATTCCTAAAATGTAATTACCCAATAAATATAATAAAAGAAGCACTAAATAAAACTATCCATATAAATCGTAACACACTTCTCACATACAAGAAAAGTAAAAACAACAATCGGATTCCCATGGTTTTTAACCACAATCAATATTCCCACACACTTATTCACAATTTAAAAAATGATTACAAGAACCTCCAATTAAGCAAAAATATCAAAGACATTTTCGCTAAACCACCCATCAACGCAAAAAAACAAACACCTAACTTATCAGCTATCCTCACCTCTACCAAATATCTAAATAATACAAACCAGACAGGAAATTATAAATGTAATAAAACTCGTTGTCTAGTTTGCAAACACCTAATAACAGTTAGTATATTTTCTGTACCCAACTCCAAAATCAAAATACATCCACCTCGCCTCACCTGTGATAGCAATAATATAATTTACTACCTATTCTGCACAATATGTCCTAATAGTGGATATATTAATCTGAATCTGGAACTAATTTTAGATTTCGTTTCAACAACCACAAACTAGACATACGTCAAAACAATCCGTATTCCCCCATAGCTGAACACTTTAATCAATCAAGACACTCATTAGACAACTGTAAATGTATATTGATAGACTCAGGTTTTAGTACAACATACACACGAAGAAAAAAAGAGATTTTAAAATTAGACACATATAAACTAGGGTTAAACAAAGACTTGGGTATTTTAAATCTGTATAAATATTTCAATAGTTACAAAATTTCTTTAGATATAGTTATAAAACCTTTTTAAACAACATCTAAAATACTATCGTTAGATTTACGTTAAAAAATTCAAACACAGTTGCATTCCACATGACGTGACGTCCGCGTCTAACGACGGACGCTGTAAAGTGTAAACAAACTCCCAAATACAGTAATACAGTAATTCAATTAATTTCTGAGGAAGGACCGAGGTGGTCTGAAATATTAAATATATATAAAAACATAAATAAATACTTTCGCAAAAAACACCCAATTTTTTTTTCAGTTATTTTATCCATATATTTATACATATCAAAAAATATACGTGGCTTCTCATTATACGATATGAATAGAATAAGATAGATAGATAGATAGATAGATAGATAGATAGATAGATAGATAGATAGATAGATAGATAGATAGAAGAAAAATATTACCAGCAATAAAAGTTTTGTTGGCATTAAATGAACCATTGATGTTGATATGCCGTAAAACAAAAACCAAACCAATATATACTGAGATAGATAGATAGATAGATAGATACAAAATATTACCAGCAATAAAAATCTTGACGGTATTAAATAACCCATTGAGGTTGACATGCCATAAAACAAAACTAACCAAATCTTGGGAAAAATATGAGTCCATCCCTTTCCCACAACTATAGGCAAAATAGCAGGAGAAACTGAGTCCTATAGTCTTGGGTGTCAACCAATCTAGGAGAAGGAAACTGTGAATTCAAACTGGATCGCACTATCATAAAAGTGTGCATACATACGGCTGAGCACTGCTTGTGAATCCAAATACGCTGACTGCACCTATGCAGAGGGGTAAGACCCCCCATGCCCCAATGGGGAGCCCCGGGTATGACGATAAACTACATCCGCGTCCTGGGTAAGACGATAAACTACGTCCAACAGCAAGGCCTTTGATCAGGAGGTTTTGAGAAGCATGGAACCACCTCTTAATTGCTGTTGTTCCCATGTCCACTCTGACCCGGGGTGGTAGCACCTGTTAGGGTCCCAGCTGTGGGCAAACTGGGGTTCATAACACTATGTATGTGAAAAAACGTTTTAATACCAGAAATACTTTGTAAAAAAAAGATATTCCCAGAAATACATTTTTGGGAGAAAAAAAGTTATTACCAGCAATAAATTTGGAGGGCGAAAAAAATATTACCAGAAATACATTTTTGAAAACGGAAAAAAATATTACCAGCGATAAAAATGTTGTCGGCATTAAATAACCCATTCAGGTTGATATGCCGTAAAACAAAACAAAAAAAACTCCTACAGAAGGTAGCGAAGGAGAGCGAGAAGAAAGGACTAAGCATAAATTACAAGAAGACAAAATGCATGGTGATCAGTAAAAGAATGAGCCCTAAATACGAATTGCAGGTCGGGGGAAATAAAATCAAGCAAGTGCGGAAGTTTAACTATGTAGGAAGCGTCTTGACTGAGGATGGTAAGTGCGGCACTGAGACCGTAGACGTATTGGGGTGGCTAAGGACGCATTCCAAAAGCTGGGCAGAGTATTGCGAGACAGCAGGACTTCTTTTGGTAAAGAAAAGACTACTGAGCTGCTACGTGATACCTATCCTATCCAGGTCGAATAGAGGGAAAGAGAGACAAGAGCAAGCAACGCATGGCATACCTGGCGGGCTTAAGCAAGTGGATGATAGAACGTGGTCTGGGGGAGGTGGCAAAAGGAGAAAACTTATTGAGAGCTACAAAAGAATAGGGGGAAGAAGAGAGCCATGATCGCCTACATCCTGAAAGGACACGGTACATAAAAAGATGTTTATACGTTGTCTTCTTGCAGTTGATAGTTAGTCCTTTTTTCTTGCTTTCTTCTACCACCTGTAATTATCTTGAACTAAAATATTCGAAATTAAGACATTTTGACATCTGTCCGAAACGTATCTTACCTTTTTCTTTTTACTAACTTACTGATGCAAGGCCAGTGAGCCACTCATGGTAGTTATAGATGTTTTTGCAGGTAAGAGGTGTTAGAGAGTGATGTTTAAGTTGATATATAGTTGAAAATATCGGGTAACCCTAGGGGTCAAGATTATAGAAATCGAGGAAGTATCTTCCCGTTCTATATAAAGCCGTGGTTTTTTGTGAAGATATCCGAATGGAACTACCTCCTTACTAATGGAATATGAAGGGAATGTGGGGGATTCGTTCTAGTGTATGCAATATGGCGGGTCGTAGCTGTGAAAATGTGAACTGGTGGATTGATTGCTTGTTTGATTTGTTTGTTTCACGGCATATCAAAACTTTATGGGTCGTTTAATACTGAAATTTAGTTTTCTTGGGAGCTTTGAAGGAATAAAAATATATGTTATTCTGCTTTCACAATTGAATACATGGTAGATGATACTCAGCTTTTGTGCATATACATGTTTGTGTGGATATAATTTCTAGAGGCGGTGATATATGTTTTAAATTGGTAGTTTTGTTAAAGTTATATTTTGGAATACAGTTTGATTTCTTTAAAAAAAATTGTAAGATATTAATCCATATTAATTAATATTAATCCATAGATTAATGTTATGAAAGAGTTATTTCATATTGGTTGTTTAGTTGGTAGATTTTGTTTTGCGGCATATCAACACCTCTATGGGTTATTTAATGCCTAAATCGAAATAAATTGTATGTCATTTTATGCTTTCAACTACAGATATTTTCATTATTTACATTATTCGGACTATTGTCCTCATCTTTGTCGCCATATTTATTACAACGTTTCGGCCGTTGTACTATCCGGCCTTCTTCAGGTGGTTGGAATGTCGAACTGTACCAGATATTTTGTACATAATTTTATATTTTCAGAATAAAGGTATGTTTTGTAAATATATATTTTGTAGATCAAAAGATGTATTGTTGGTAATCTTATTTTAAAAAAGAATTTTTATATTTTGTTAATATTGCATTGTCATTTTTCTATAAAATGTATCGTTAGTCATTTTTATTATAAAATGCAATGTTGATTTTTGATTGGGCTGTATTATTTATCCCTAACACTCTGGAGTCAGGGTGGACATTAAGAAAAGAAATTAAGAGGTGATTACACACTCCTGGAAATCTCCAGACTCCCGATTAGAGTCCTTGCTGCCGTATGTAGTTTATCATCATACCCAGGACGACTGGGCTTAAAGGTTCATTTGTTTCCTTTACCATTAATTCAAAGCAATTATGGACAAGTACACTGGAGTAATGGGTAGCGGCTTGGAGAGCCGAGTTCGAATTCCAGTCATTCACTTACGTGCTAATAGCCTTGGGAAAGGTGTGAATCCTCTTCTTCTCCCCTCAGATATGGGTAAATAGCAGGACAGTTCCGGTTCTATAGCTTTGAAAGAACAATAGAAAGAAATGGCAACCTACTGCGGGAAAAAATTTGCCTCGACAGATACATAATCGACTAAGCGTGTGTCACGTAAGGTACACGAACGCTTAGATCGGTCTGTCTCGGCTACTACTGCTAGTTGGTGCCACTGGGGAAACACTTTTCGACAGCTTTCTTTCATCCCAGACTTTCTTCGTCGACAAAAATATCAGGGATTTAAACGCTCACTCTGTAATTTCACCATGTCAAATATTTCTTCTTGCGAGGAAGATGAAACCCATGTTTTTAAGAAGAAGAAAAAACCTCTTTTTTTCTTATCACTTACTCACCGTTACCCGACAACAACAGGGAGAAAATTTAAACCAGTACCTCCAGAACCTGAAGACATTAAACCGGGAGAGCGATTTCAACTCGGCTCTCTCATTCCTCAATCCGAGCCGCTACCCATTACTCCGTCTGTTGTTGATACTGTTAACAATGTTGTTTAATACTGTTTATTCTAAGAAAAGGATTTACTTAAATATTTGTATCTATAAAAATAACCTATTGTCGGAGTTATCTCCTCCTCAGTCCCTTAATCCTTCAACAGGGGTCTCTCTCCCCTGGCTATAAACACTGGCTGACCCTTCGTCTCTCTCTCTCTCTCTCTCTCTCTCTCTCTCTCCCTCTCTCTCTCTCTCTCTCTCTCTCTCTCTCTCTCTCTCTACTTAAGCCTTGGGCCGCCACGGTGCGTGGAGACGAGGTAAAATCTCTCTTTTCGACTTAGGCTGCTACCTCGCGTGGAGATGAGGTAAAATCTCTCTTTTTTCCACTTAGGCCAATATGTGACCTCTCACAGATACAGCGTTTCCCAATTTCTGGGAACACGCTAAGAGCAATACACGTACGTACGAACACTCACAACACACACACATAATTTCTCCATAAAAACACTATGTAACTGTCCATGTCTTTGTGTAACTTGTTATTAATATATATTTCTTTACATATATATATTGTTTGTTTTCTTTGTCTTCTTTGGAGTTAATTAAAGTCCAACATTGTCATGTAGCTGGACCGACCAGCAGGAAATTTTAACCTTCTGATATCTCTTCATATCTTCAACCCACGGTCCGCTACACTATAAACAAAAAAGTTATTAATATATATATTTCAACAATTCTTTTTAAAGGGACAGTTATCTTGCATTCTAACGGAATATAGATGTCCAGAAGGCCCCTTCAGTGTTGATTTCCTAAATAGTTGGGGAGACGTCTAGAAAAGTCTAACCCAGCAAGTATTGGATAATAAGAAAAAATTTCTTGGCCGTGTGAAGCAAACAACGCCCCATCCGCCGTCTGGTGGATATCCTCTGGAATAAGAGACAAGTGAACAAGTGACTTTTAAAGATAATACTTTTTACGAAGACTGTGTTGTTTTTTGTTTGTTTGTTACTTTTTTGTTATTTTTGTTTTTTTCGTTTTTTGGGGGTTTTTTGGGGGGGTGTTTTGGGTATTTTTTTTATACAGTAAACACAATTGTGTAATCTGACCCATGTCTTGTATTCAGTGCTTCATAAACTTGAGAGGAAGAGGTAATCATTTTGATAGAAAATAGGCTATTTGACATCAAAGGCTATAGAACCCGGACTGTCCTGTTGTTTACCCAGAGCTGGGAGGAGAAGAAGTGGATTCATGCCTTTCCCATGAGTATTATCATGTATCGATACATGACTGACGAGGCAGATTTTCTTTCCCACGTGAGGTTGTCATTTCTTTCTGCGGTAGACCAGTTGATATTCAAGGCTATAGAACACAGTCTGTCCTGATATTTACCTATAGCTGTGGGGGAAGAATAAAAGAATTTCATTTCTTTCCCAAGAGTGTTAGCATGTAAATGAATGTAATGGATTCGACTGGAATTCGAACTCGGCTCTCCAATTCCTTAATCCAAACTGCTATCCGTGCTTTATAGGTAACAAAGCAATTCGGAATGGTCAGAGAATGGGGGGGAGGAAGGAGGCCTTTGTTCCTATCTTTTTATGACTTCAGTATCTCCATTTTTGTGTCTCGTGTGTGCGTGTGTTTTTGCTAGTTTGTTTAAACATATTCCTTCTCCATACACACACACACACACACACACATATATATATATATATATATATTGTCTGTCTATATTTCTGAGATGAGGTATTATGTACATTATTTACATTATTCGGACTGTTGTCCTCATCTTTGTCGCCATATTATATTCAAGGGCACATGGCACAGTGGATAAAGGCGTTGGTTAGATCCAGTGACAGGACCCAAAGAGTGTGTGTTCAATACCCAGATAAGGCAATGGAGAACTTGGAGAGGTGAATAAACAGGAGATAACTGACTACTGATATCCAATAAACATTGCACGTGGAACTAGAACAGTCTACCCCAGTGAGCGAAATAAAGGATTCAGTTCGACATTACAACCACCTGAAGAAGGCCGGGGTGTACAACGGCCGAAACATTGTAATAAATATGCCGACAAAGATGAGAACAATAGTCCGAATAATATAAATAATATATATATATTGTTTTATTATAATGAAGTATATATATATATATATATATATATATATATATATATATATATATAGTGTGTGAGGTTCGTGTGTGTGTGTGTGTGTGTGTGTGTAGTCCGTCTAATGTGTTTGTTTTTGCCAGTATATATATATCTACAACAATCAACCCCAAAATTGAATAAATAGCTTTAATTATCTTCCCAAACCAAAACAAAACTATTAAATAAGTGAGATAAACAAATTTTACTACATTAATAAAAACACCGTTTTTAAAATAATAATAAAAAATAAAAAATAAATATATAAGATAAGAAATAAAAATAAAAAATAAAAATAAATAAAAACAAGCAAAATAATATATATATATATATATATTATTTTGCTTGTTTTTATTTATTTTTATATATATATATATATATATATATATATATATATATATATATATATATATATATATATATAAATAAATAAAAACAAGCAAAATAATATATATATATATATTATTTTGCTTGTTTTTATTTATTTTTATTTTTTATATATATATATATATATATATATATATATATATATATATATATTCATTCTTCTTAAATATTTGTGTGTGTGTATATGTGTGTCCGACTAGTGTGTTCGACCATTATCTATGTATGTCGTGTGTCTATGTTTGTGGTGTTATGATCTCTTTAGTGCTGGTTTAAATTTGTCTATGAAGATTTTTCTTGTATTTGTAGGTAAAAATAATTGTCTGTTTGATATACTGACATAATTTTAAATTTACCATAATTACATTTGTAGCTGTGTTTTGATACAAAGAGTTTTCTGTTGTCTGGTAATTTGATGTTGCTTTTGTGAAGGGAAACAACGCTGTTTAGTGTCAAGCACTAAACAACAGTTGTATTCTATATATATATATATATATATATATATATATATATATATATATATATATATATATATATATATATGTAAAGAAAGAACAGTAAGATATGTAATCCGGTGTTCTTATTGATATTTTTATTTTTACAAAATAGTGCTCAATGTAAATTTACAGAGCATTAATATTATAAATTAACTGATTTAAAATATGTTTTTTTCGCTACACACTAATAACTATTTATTATATAAAAACCATATTTTAAATCAGTTAATATATATATATATATATATATATATATATATATATATATATATATATATATATATATATATATATATATATATAAAAGTGAACATAGAAGTCAACACTTAGAGGTGACAGTCTGTTTCATGCAAGATGCAATTGTCAGGCGACCTGATATATATAAGATATTACATATCTTACTGATATATATATATATATCATAATTATTTTAACAAATATATGATTCCTTTGCTACATAAGAGTTCTCATTTTTCAAAAAATTTATTACTAAGGAAACGGCTGGAGCGACCATTTTGATAAGGGGCCTAAAGTGTTAATTTTTATTCACATATCAGTCACCCTCGGAAAGAGGTCAAGCCGAGGTAGGGTGGGGTATCCATTTCAAAGTGAACGATAGAATTCGTGTATGCATATCATCTGGTCAGTCACAGCGAAAGATAGCTTTTGGCACCATGATATGTCCTTAAGTGTCTAGAGAATTTTGTTTTATTTTATTTTATTTTTTTCCAAAGGGCTGTTTCATTTATATATGAAACCGCCCTTTGGAAAAAAATAAAAAATAAAAACATGAAACATGAGAACTGTTATGTAGCAAAGGAATCTTTTTTTTTTTCAATAATTATAATTTAAGCTCTACTTCTGTATGGAGCACTGTTTTCTAAAAATAAAAACAAAAATACTAAAGAACTCCAGATTATTTACTTAACCTGTTCTTTCCTATTTTTCTACATATCTGCACACATATATATATATATATATATGTCATCCACAGACAGACTGTGTGGCTAGACGTCCGGTTGCCTCTAGCTAGGATCGAAACCCGACTGAATTTGCGTCAGTCCGAACTTCTCCCACTAAGCCGTCAGCGTACGGTACGGGATGAGGGTGAATTTTAGCGTGTTTATTTTTAGATTCAGATAAACACACAGTGACTGAGAGTGACTCAATTCTGTCGAAGAGTCGTGTAGTATTAGCTTAAATAGTCACTGTTTATAAATTCACACCTCAAACCAGAGGGCTCAACCGAAATTAATTTTTCAAGAGCTAATATATATATATATATATATATATATATATATATATATATATATATATATATATATATATATATATATGTCAAAGTCTAGAAGAAAAACAGCAATATCTCAGCGTCCAAAACATTAATTTTAAAACACTCCTCAATACAAAAAGTATAACCGTAAACACTTATTTATATCTTATGCAGTGTTACATTGGAACATGCACATATCCACTACAAAATTGGGTATTTTTCTTTTAACGTCAAACTACCTGATGAGACGTTTAAAAAAGGTTTCCCTTTTTTACGTTGAAACGGAAAATTTTGTAGTGGATATGTGCATGTTGTAATGTAACACTGCATAAGAAATATATATATATATATATATATATATATATATATATATATATATATATATATATAAAACCCAAACCCAAAATATTAAATAAGCGATATAAACAAATTTTTACTACGTTAATAAAAACACCGATTAAAATTAAAAAGATAAATATATAAGATAAGAAATAAGAATAAAAAATAAATAAAAGCAAGCAAAATAATTTAACCCAAATAAATAATCAAATAAACGACATCCGGTAAAATAACCGCCAAAATAGACTACTGACCCGTATATATAAATAGCCGAGAAAAATAACAGCACTCGTGGCCTGACGATTGCGTCTAACATGAAACAGACTGTCGCCTCTAAGTGTTTACTTCTATGTTCACTTATATATATATATATATATATATATATATATATATATATATATATATATATATATACACTACAAACAAAAGGTTGGGGCCACCCTGATTTTCTTTTTAAAAAAACACACCTTAAAATGAGGTACTTTTGTATTTTTAGAAAGTAAAAACTAAAATGTCAGTAACTACAGTGTATTTGATTCTATTTTGACAACAGGAATCACTTAACTATAAAAAATTATCATAAAACAGCATCATATTTTCTTTTCGACAATAAAACCACCACCTGCTTTACAAATTCTTATGTGTACTTTTCAACAGATTTCGAAAAAAAATAGACTGCAGATCTTAACAAGTGTTCTTCAAGCACATAAAAGACTCCCTCTCCTATCCAGTTCATCCCATATTAATTCGATGGGTGGGGGGTTGAGAGGTCAGTAGATTGAGGCGGCCTAGACATAATTTTCAAAATCCTGTTCTTTTTTACTCAAGGTAATTTTCATATACTTTAGAAGAGTATTTGGGATCGGAGTCTTGATGAAAGATGATTTTTTTCTAATTATACGTAAAGAAGATGGCATAGCGTCTTTGCGAATGATATTCTTCTTTTTCCTGATTCCCTTGACTTGAATCTAATCTCCAGCCGTCTCTACCCCGCCCCGCAAAAAACAAACGCTCCCACACCATAACAGACCCGCCACTATACTTAACTACTGGAACTACACATTTCATAATTACGTCTTTCTCCTGACATACACTCTCCTCTTACTACCAAAATGTTAAATTTTCGCTCGTTTATCCGAAATATATGTTCAGTTTTTATAGCGAAGAAAACGGCGACTTGCCTCGTCAAACCAAGCGACAGCGCGTCGCGTGTATCCTACGACGGAAAAGAGAATTACTTACCAAAAGAAAAAGGGTACGTATTCCGCATGACATGCCGAAGACGGAATATTTAAATTAAAAACAAGTCCGTCGCAGGAGTCTCTATAAATGTATTTTGATATACAAAATACTTGGCGTCCTCTCCCAGTTGTCGGCGAATGAAAAAACTGCTTGGCAGATAAAAGCAGTTGGTGTTCTCGAATCGGGAAGGAGATTCGTGCATTTTGGCTACTGCGTTCGTCGGAGAGTGAGTTATTTTTCTGACTGGTTACGTGCATTGCGATTTGTGAGATAGTACCTGCGAATCGAGTTTTCGGCATTTCTTTCTGCCCCCGATATTCGAGTCTGAACTTACAGTTATTGGTTCTCTGCGTTGTGGAATTAATCTGTGACAGACATTTTCTTTGCTTTCAGAACGCTTACAGTTTTTATGCTTTCTTTTTTACCCATAAGTCTTTTTCTGTTTATTTACTTTCAGTAACAGGGTTTCTTGATGTCTATGCACCCCCTGATCTCCACTGATCTAAGTCGATTTTTCACACTTGAGAGACATTGGTTGCTGTCAAGAGGAATTAAGTTCAACTGTCAACTCTGGAGCAAATGTTTATCTACAGCAGCAGTTGTCATTTTTGGTGCTCCAGTTCATTTTCTGTCAATATCAGCGCCAGTTTCTAACTACTTTTCTGAAGAATATTGCACTCCATGTCTAGAAACATTCAAATGCTTTACCATTTGTCTTTGAGAATAGCATTCTTTGAGTAAAATTTGAATTCATGCCCTCAGCTTAATGCTTAACTGCTTTGATTTTGTTATTCTGTGCTAATTCCTTCAAAATTAAAAAATAAATAAACACTATGACATTACAATCGTAATAGCACAATCATTTTTCTTCTTCAAACAGACAGCTAAATATATATATATTTTTACAAAATTATTTAATATTTTGTACAAGTATAAACATTTAACTTAGTTGAAAAATTTTATTTTTATGTGCCATGCCCTTTTAGGACGTAGGTGATCATGGCTCTCCACCACCTCCCTCTATCCCTTGCAGCTCTCAACAAGTTCCTTCCCTCTGCTTCCTCCCTCAGACGACATTTTGTCATCCAATTGCTAAAGCCCGCCAGATATGTCACGCGTTGTTTTCCCTTGTTTCTCTTTCCCTCTATTCGACCTGTGAGTATCAGATTCTCCAGGCCCTCCTCCTTTATTATGTGTCCCAGAAACCTCAGCTGCATTTTACTGGTGTTATGTATAAGCCTCCTCCTTGTTTGCAAACTCTCTAACAACTCATCGTTGCTCACACGCTCGGTCCAAGATATCCTCAGCATCCTTCTGTAGAACTACGTCTCCGTTGCCTCGAGTTTCTTCTTCATCTTTGAGGAGACCGACCAACATTCGCTGCCGTGAAGGAGGACAGATGTCACGTAACAGCTCAGTATTCTTTTCTTTGTTACCAAAGAAATCCCCTTGTCTCGCAATACTCTGCCCAGCTTTTGGAATGCGTCCTTGGCCATCCAAATACGTCTACGGATGTCAGTGTTGTACTTACCGTCCTCTGTCAAGAGGCTTCCCAGATATTTAAACTTCCGCGTTTGCTTGAATACCGACCTGCAAATCGCATTTCGGGCTCATCCTTTTGCTGATGACCATGCATTCTATCTTCTTGTAGTTGATGCTTAGTCCCTTCTCACTCTCCGTCGCTTTGGTAATCTAAAAAAAAGTCTGTGGGTTCCTGCTAAAAACAAAATACGTTTCTCATACCAAGTATTCATAATTTAGCAAAATGTTATATTGGACAAGTGAATCCTCGAAATTTGAATTCTTGGATAGCAAAAGGAGCCGAGAGTGGCACTGAAAAATAAACACAAATATACTGTAACTTCCAACGGGGACCCTAACAAACCAAGCGTCCGACAACCGGAATGCAACCCGGTTTGCCAGATCTTGCTTGTCTAAATCCCCTTTGAGGCTCGAAGGAGGCTCTCCTGGCCGACTATGTGTGCTTCCTCGTCGCACAGAGATGTCCACCATTTTAAACTCACGCGAACGGCCTTGTCAAACTCTCTTCGATTCACAGCCATCTCCGCCACCGCCACCAGGGGGAAAAGAAGCGGGATAGATAGACGGATTAAGGAATAGAAGAGCCGAGCTGGAATTCCAGCAGCACAGACCAGGTTCTATAGCCTTGGATGGCAACTTGTCTACTGCAGAAAGAAATGGCAACCTACTAAGAGGAAAAAAATCTGTCTCGTCAGTCATGTATCAAAAGATACATGATCGTCTAAGCGTGTATCACGCATGGCACATAACTGACTGATATTCAATTACGTGCTAATACCCTTGGAAAAGGTATGAATCCTCTTCTTCTCCCCCCAGCTATGGGTAAATAGCAGGGCAGCCCGCGTTCTATAGCCTTGGATGCCAACTGGTTTACCGCAGAAAGAAATGGCAACCTACTAAGAGGAAAAAAATCTGCCTCGTCAGTCATGTATCGAAAGATACATGATCGCCTAAGCGTGTATCACGCATGGCACATAACTGATAGGATGCAAGAGGATGCCGACAACAACAACAATAATTTAGCATTTCATCCCTGAGATGAGTAACTGCGTGCTTTCTTGTATTATTTTCACCTATTGTTTTTATCTTGCTTGATACATATGCTATTATAGAAGCAACGTTTCGAACAAGTAACCTCTGGTCATCATCAGGTGTTAATTGATTGGCTGATATGACATATCTGCTGATTATTGCAATATTTTGTTCCTGTTGTGTCAGTTATTGTTCGTTCCTTCTAAACT
>OZ038507.1:22048165-22053165 GCA_964036315.1 Acanthosepion esculentum
ATATATATATATATATATATCACAGGTGGTCCAACACTTACGTGAAAACAACGCTTTCCGTAGCGCAATGTTTAATACGCTCCTGTTACTGATTAATGCAATAATAGACCGTGTTCGATCTTTGCACGATACCCAGCTAATGCGCCCTTGTCATAGACAAAGAATAAACCAAGTCAGTGAAAATACGTGCCCAGTGCACTGATAACCATATTATAGATTCGAACACTTACAGGCGGGAGGTGTGACAGAAGCGCTGCTTCGATGTGATAGAACAAAATATCTAAAATATTGTAACTCATTATCATAGGCACCAAAATGTAACATCGTCATTAATATACAAAACTATTACTGTTACTATTACAACAGTTTTTGTGATTTGAATGCGGGGATGAAGCTACTACTTTTCTCTTATTATTGTGTTTTTCGAGGTTGATATAAACGACTGCCATTAAATCCAACTCTAAATACGACTTTGTGTCACATTCCATGCGATTGGGTACAAGGATTATTACCGTCACACCAGTGAAGTTATTTGAATTCAAAGATGAAGTCTTTTCATTATTCATTTTTGCCTAGTCTTTTCTTCATCTTATTCTTGCTTTTTATCCCAACTTTCTCGGTTGAATCCTTTCCAACCATTAAAATAAGTCATGTGAAATCAGAGAGGTGGCAATATGGCTGTAGATTTAGAAAGAGTCACACCACTGAAGTTATTTGAATTCAAAGATGAGGTCTTTTCATTATTCATTTTTGCCTAGTCTTTTCTTCATCTTATTCTTGCTTTTTATCCCAACTTTCTCGGTTGAATCCTTTCCACCCATTAAAATAAGTCATATGAAATCAGAGAGGTGGCAATATGGCTGTAGATTTAGAAAGAGTCACACCAGTGAAGTTATTTGAATTCAAAGATGAAGTCTTTTCATTATTCATTTTTGCTTAGTCTTTTCTTCATCTTATTCTTGCTTTTTATCCCAACTTTCTCGGTTGAATCCTTTCCAACCATTAAAATAAGTCATGTGAAATCAGAGAGGTGGCAATATGGCTGTAGATTTAGAAAGAGTCACACCACTGAAGATATTTGAATTTACAGATGAAGTCTTTCCATTATTCATTTTTGCCTAGTCTTTTCTTCATCTTATTCTTGCTTTTTATCCCAACTTTCTAGGTTGAATCCTTTCCAGCCATTAAAATAAGTCATGTGAAATAAGAGAGGTGCCAATATGGCTGTAGATTTAGAAAGAGTCAAACCACTGAAGTTATTTGAATTCAAAGATGAAGTCTTTCCATTATTCATTTTTGGCTCATCTTCATCTTGTTCTTGCTTTTATGTTAACTTTCTCGGTTGAATGCTTTCGAACCATTAAAATAAGTCATGTGAAATCAGAGAGGTGGCAATATGGCTGTAGATTTAGAAAGAGTCACACCACTGAAGTTATTTGAATTCAAAGATGAAGTCTTTTCATTATTCATTTTTGCCTAGTCTTTTCTTCATCTTATTCTTGCATTTTATCCCAACTTTCTCGGTTGAATCCTTTCCAACCATTAAAATAAGTCATGTGAAATCAGAGAGGTGGCAATATGGCTGTAGATTTAGAAAGAGTCACACCACTGAAGTTATTTGAATTCAAAGATGAAGTCTTTTCATTATTCATGAAATAAATGCTAGAAGGGACACAAATCATCCGAACGCATATTGGATTAGCGGTAGATTGATTTCGAAGGCTTAACGAAGTCCTAAGAAACCGATCAAAATTCGTTAGAAACAAAGAAAGATAAATATGATATCCATCCCCTTATATGGCAGTGAATGTTGGGTCATCTAGCTGCAGATAAAGAGGAAACTGGAGACAACAGAAATTCGGTTCCACAAAAGGATGCTGAGAATTCCATGGACGAGGCACATATCCAACAAATGCCAAATAGCAACAAAAAGAACGCTTATGACCAGAATTAAACAGAGACAGATGAATTTCTTGGATAAATTGTGTGTAATTGGGTCTCGGAGAACATGACCTTCAAAAGGCATATTGAGGGCATGGGAGATAGTGGACTACAGCGAGCCACCTACCTGGAGAGCTTGTTCGAATAGAGAACGAAACAGGGGCGTTGTGCGGTTTGGCAAAGGTTGAAAGACTGCCAAGGTCCACAAGCGATAGAATGCTTTGGAGAGCCATGATTGACCATTCCTGAAGTGACTCAAAGAAGAAGAAGAAGAAGGATGAGTAGGAGGAATAGTGGAAGTAGGAGGAAGATTAGAAGGAGGAGGAGGAGGCGGTGACAGGGTAGAAGAAAAAGAGGTAGTAGGAGGCGGATGGGAAGTAGGAGGAAGAATAGGGGGAGAAGGAACCGACGATGGGGTAGAAGAAGAAGAAGTAGAAGGAGGCGAAGGGGAAGTAGGAAGAAGAGTAGAAGAAGAAGGAGGAGGAGGCGGCGACGGGGTAATAGGAGGATGGTGTAGAAGAAAATTAAGAAGAAGAAGAATGGGAGCAGGGGGAGTAGGTGAAGAAGAAGAAGAAGAAGAAGAAGAAGAAGAAGAAGAAGAAGAAGAAGAAGAAGAAGAAGAAGAAGAAGAAGAAGAAGAAGAAGAAGAATGGGTGCAGGGGAGGAGGTGGTGAAGAAGAAGAAGTCTTAGAAACTGCTGCAAATTTCCCCTTGCTTTCTGAGATTGAATATTTAATTAAATTAATTAATATTTAATTATATATAACGCTGCATTATTACAATTCAAATTAATTATATGGGGACGACTGTCATAACTTTGTTGTTATCACAACGTTTCAGTAGGTGTAGTTCGACCCAATTACCTGCAGGGAATTCTGAACAAATCCTTTATTTAATATACGGGGTTAGAAAGTTCTTATTTCACTGACCATGTCTTAGGACATCTCGCTTTGTTCTTATTTTTAGTACTGCACGGTTAATGCTCACCCTGTTTCCACTGAGTCCAAGTCCACACTGCCGGGCCCAGGGATTGAACTCACAATTACTATATAACCGTTGGACTAGCCTAGCGATGGTTCCTGATTTTGGTTACTTTATGGGTTACCCGAATCGACATTACACCTGATGAAATCCGGGAGGCACAATGGCCGAAACTCTTCAACCCAGACGAAAATTAGTATTAATATAGGCTTCCAATAGACATAAAGTGGGGGATCTGTTTTGCATTGTTATTAACTAATAAACCGATCCCACATTAATTACTACATATTAATAATTGCAAACAAATATATCTAAAGATTCGCATACAAAAAGATTCCAATAATGGCAAGGGCTCAAGAAAATATCATTTTTGACAGAATATATTAATGGAAGATTCTGTTGGTCATCAAATGGGTGATCAGTCTTATATTGTTGTTAAGTAATAAACTGATACCCAGAATTACTACGTAATATAACTTTAAGAATATCTTTAAAGACTGTCATGGTAAAGGTGATCTTGTCATAATATAAGATTTAACTGGACATAAAGTGGGGGTTCAGTTTTGTGTTGTTATTAAGTAAGAAACTGACCCCCGAATTTAATACATATTAATAATTGGAATAATATATTCAAAAACACATACTTATTAAGAACTTAACAAATTATCATTTTTGGCAGCATGGATAAACTGGTATTAAGATCCTACTAGTCATAAGATGGGGGATCAGTTTTCTATTTTATTAAGTAATAAACTGATCCCCCATTAATTACGTCATAATTGCAAACATATATATATATATATATAAAGATCAGCATATGAAATCCATCTTATAAGGGTAAGAACATAAAATATAATTTTGCCAACATGGATAAACTGCTATTAAGATTCTACTAATCATAAAATGGGGGATTACTTTTCTATTTTATTAAGTAATAAACTGATCCCCCATTAATTACCTCATAATTGCAAATAAATATATTTAATGACCAGCATTTGAAATCCATCTTATAAGAGTAAGAATTTAATAAACTATCATTTTTGATTGCATGAGCAAACTGATATTAAAATTATAATGCTCGCAAAGTGGGGGATCGGTTTTCTATTGTTATAAAGTAATAAACTGATCCCCTATGTATTACTACCTGTTAATTATTTGAAACAGATATAATTAATTATATATTGCATCGTATTAATGTTGCTTTTTTATCAGGGGTTTACTACTCTCCATATCCACGTTATAGGGAGAGCTGTGGTGTGTTCCAGACCCCACACCTTTTGCTAGGACTGAAAGCAAAAGACCTAATTACTGAAAAAATTAACGTCATTAATGTTCTCATGTTTTTTTTTAGATTGAGAGAAGGCTTACGGCCATACTACATTGAGATACCGGTTCCCGTATGATCGCCGAAGTTAGTATCTAGAATGGTGACCGCTTGAGTGTGCCAGGTGCTGTATGCTTGGAGGTGTGTCTGGTGTAATTATTCCACTTGATCCTTGATTAGTTTACACGTATGTTACTCCCTGACATTGCCTCAGATAAATAATAGCCCATTCCGTTTTGATTGCGCAGAAAGACGGATATACCGGATGTAACAGCAAAATTGTCCAAATCATGGAACTGCATGGAATAATTGTCCATCCCACAGAATTTTTAATAACGAAAAAACACAAAAATACATGAGCTTCTTTTTCCAGCTTTTCATATAAGACGTTTAGCCATCTTGACACCATTTGTCGTAAGAATATTTGAAAAACCCTTTGAGTTATTCAGCTAGAACGAGAACAGGTTAAAATCGTTTTGTGTCAGCCCCACTATGTGTCTTCCCAACTGAACAATGGTGAGAGGAAAAGGATCATTCAGGCGTTCAGTAATGGTGCCAAGATTCATATTCTGGCTTCCAACTTCAAAGCCGGTTCAAGAACGATCAAGAGAACGGTGAATAAGTTTAAAACAAGTGGGAAAAAAACAGTAGAGAGGAAAACTGGATCAGGAGGTCACAACAGAAAGGGGGATCATCATTTCAACATAGAGCTAAAGAGATCAATTAGAAAAGATCCAACTCAATCCATAAGACG
>OZ038507.1:22058165-22060665 GCA_964036315.1 Acanthosepion esculentum
TTCTTCTTCTCTTATACCGATTCCTTCGTCTTCGTATGATGAGGGGGGCTGAAAAGTTCTCAGCCTGGATAGAATTCCCCAAATCTGACCAAATAACCAAATATTGTTTCGTTTTATTAACTGTGAAGTGCTTGGACAGATAACTTTATTATTATTATTATTATTATTATTATTATTATTATTATTATTATTATTATTATTATTGCTGTTGTTGTTCTTCTCGTTTTCCTTCTCCTTTCCCTTTTTCTTTTCCTCCTTCCATCTTGGCTGTGCTGCTCGGACTACAAATAAATTTCTCATCTTTCGTTCCCATGCCTGATATTTTCTTCTATAACTTTTCGATTGAAAAAAAAAACAGATGAGAATATGTTGAATATCGATTTTCTCCACTTAGAATATTGGTGCTACATAATCTTCCTAACAACCTCATTTACATCAGCATATCTACACCATTCAACCATAAGCAAACATTTTATTTTCGACTCTTCTATTCTAACTTTGGTTCATTCATTTCCCGGTTTAACGGCAATATATCGTCATCCTCTTCTCATCTTCATTCCTTCATTCCTTCACACACACACACGCACACACATATATATATATATATATATATATATATATATATATATATATATATATATATATATATATAACATAATGAGAAGCCACGTATATATATATATATATATATATATATATATATATATATATATATAACATAATGAGAAGCCACGTATATATATATATATATATATATATATATATATATATATATATATATATGAAGGAAAGAATGAAGGAGATGAGAGGGGGATGACGATATATTGCAGTTAATATATATATATATATATATATTTGTGTGTGTGTGTGTGTGTGTGTGTGTGTGTGTGTGTGTGTGTGTGTGTATTTCATTGTTATCGTCATTAAACCTTTCAGTTAAATATCCTCTTTCCTTTCTCGTCCTTTTTTCCTTCCTTTTTTCTTATTTTTTCTTCCTTTTTTCCTTCCTTTTTTCCTTCCTTTTTTTCCTCCCTTCTTTCTTTCATTCCTTCCTTCATCCCTCCCACTCTCCTTCCTTCATACGTTCATCCCTTCCTTCCTTCCTTCCTTTCTTTCTTTCTAACCTTGCTCCCTTCCTTTCATTCCATCGTTTCTTCGCTTCCTTCCTTTCTCAGTCCCTACCCCTCCCTTCTTTCCTCTCTTTCCTTCCTTCGCTTCCTGCCCCACCATTCTCCCTTCCATCCTTTCTTCCTTCTTCTCTCCCACCCTTACTTCTTTCCTCTTACTTTCTTTTTCTTTCCTCGCTTTTTCCACCTCTTCTTAACTATTTCTTCACCCTCTTTCTTTCTCCACTCGCCACGGATTCTTCCACTCAAGCTGTTTCCATGTCGTCTGTTTTATTCATTTCTTTGGCGCTTTCTCTCTCCTTCTCTCTTATTATTACTCTTACCCTCTTTCTTTCCTTCTCTCACCATTTCTACGTCCTTTCCCCCCCCCCTTTCTTAATTTCTCTTTGTTTCTTGCTATTTTTATATGTTTCTTCTATCTCTTTTTTCCCTCTTTTCCTTTCTCTCCTTCTCGGAGTTCCCGCTCTCTATTTCTGCCCACCTCTCTATTTCTTTCTTACCTTCTCTATATGTTCTCTATGTGTACCATCACTCGCTATTTCTTTTTCTCGCTCTCGATTTCTCTCTCTCTATCTATCTCTCTATTTCTTTCTCATTCCGTTCTTTCATCCCCTGAAGAGTGGATGGACAAGTCCGCCTACGAAACTAAGGAGTAAGGATTATAAAGGTAACATCAATCAGCTAAGGGACAAAATTTTACTCATATTAATCATATATATATATATATATATATATATATAGATAGATAGATAGATAGATAGATAGATAGATAATTATATACCCATAACTATATGTATACATATATATATATCTATACCTATATATATATATACATACATATATATATATACATACCTATATATATATATACATATATATATCCATACCTATATATATCCATACCTATATATATCCATACCTATATATATATATACATATATATATCCATACCTATATATATCCATACCTATATATATATATACATATATATATCCATACCTATATATATCCATACCTATATATATACATATATACATATATATATACATATATATATATATATATATATATCCATACCTATATATATATATATCCATACCTATATATATATATATATATATATATATATATATCCATACCTATATATATATATATATATCCATACCTATATATATATATATATATATATATATATATATATATATCCATACCTATATATATATATATCCATACCTATATATATATATATATATATATATATATATATCCATACCTATATATATATATATCCATACCTATATATATCCATACCTATATATATATATCCATACCTATATATATATATATATATATATATATATATATATATATAT
>OZ038507.1:22063165-22140665 GCA_964036315.1 Acanthosepion esculentum
AACGGTGTGAAATTCATTTTATTCTATCAGCCTGCGTATTCGATAAATCTTAGTGAAGAAAAGGGACTCTCCGACTGGGATAGAACCTGCTTCCCACCTTTTGCAGGAGAAACCACTCTTTGTTGCTACCAGTTTTACTGCTTCCTCTGTCGAGTTCTTCCTCTCTATCTCCTTTTCACTCTCTATTTCTCTCTATAAACTTCTTTTACCTCCATATCTTTATCTCTCTCCCCCCTCTCCCCCTCTCTCTCTCTCTCTCTCCTTCTCTTTCCGCTTTCTGTATTTCTTCCTAGACTTTTTTCATCTTTTCTTTCATTCTTATTCGCCTACCTTTCTTCCTTTACGAAACGTACGGTTAAATGCTTTTGACGGACAGAATGAATGCTCCTCGCCAAATACGACAGAAAAGGCCCGTCTTTCCTTAAAAAATGAACTCCAACCCTGACCTCTGGCATAAAAAAAAAAGCAATTATCTCATTTCACAATAGACATTTACAAATCTTGGATTATTGTGTCTAACCCTGTACCAGAATAGCCTAATAAGACGAGATCAAGAGGTGTTAGGAAGATTGTGCTACGCCAAAATACAACTGGCGTAAATGTAAAACGTTTTTCAGAATCTCGAGATTTATTTAAACAAGAGCATCGACCTTGACACCAGCAGCAAATACGGTATTATATCATTTGGCAACAACAGACATCTAGCTCATATATATATATATATATATATATATATATATATATATATATATATATATATATATATATAATTGTTTATTTAAAAATTATGACCTAAATATGTTATAAAATCACTACAAAAATAGCCATATTGTTTCAACACCTCCGGTGTCTTATCAAGTGATGATGTTAAATGTAGTTATTTTATAACATATTTATGTTATAATTTTTAAATAAATTATTATATATGATCTACTCTGTATTGAGCACTCTTTTAAGAATAGTAACAGTTGGTTATTGTAATTTATTCCGTATACACCAATCCTAGACAGGGTATATATATATATATTAGTCTGTTTATATCTATCTAAAATTTATTGTCTGTCTGTCCCTCGCTTTATATATATATATATATATATATATATATATATATATATATATATATATATATATATATATATATATATATATATATATATATATATATATATATATATATATATATATATATATATATAGAGTTAGTTAGTTTATACGTTATTTTTATAGATACAAAATATTTAAGTAAATTCTCTGTTTATAATAAACAGTATTGACATTTTACCGGCCTCAATGTACGAGAAATTTCAGAGAAAATATGGGTCCTCCGACAGGAATCGAACCTGTATCCTACACGAAACCGTCATATAGCCTGGCGTGGCGTGCTATACCATTTTCCTGGTAAATTCATATGTTGCGTGTATGTGTGTGTTTTAATGCGTTCATCATTAATTCCTGTTTCTCTCTCTCTCTTCACACACACACATATATATATATATATATATATATATATATATATATATATATATATATATATATTGTATTTACAACTCTATTATTTTTACTCTTTCCTAGCCCTTGTCAATAATCTTCATGCTTTTATTAATGATGCCGTTTGTAGTGCTTTCGATTTCCTCTCGCCCACTAAGTTATACTGTATCCGAAATACCCCCCCCCACACACACACACACATATATATATATATATAGATCTATCTATTTATGTATCTGTTTCGTTTGGTCGGTTGATTATGTCTTTTCCTATCTATCTATGCATCTGTCTATCTATCTATCTATTTCTCAATTTGGCTCAATTTGTTTATATCTATTTACCACTCTATCTGTTATAATCTATTTATATCTGTTCATGTCAATATCTCTAAGTTTTTCATAGCTAGCAATCTATCTATCTATCTATTATCTATCTATCTTGATCTGCCCATTATCTATCTATCTATCTATCTATCTATCTTGATCTGCCCATTATCTATCTATCTTGATCTGTCCATTATCTATCTATCTATCTATCTATCTTGATCTTCCCATTATCTATCTATCTATCTTGATCTGTCCATTATCTATCTATCTATCTATCTTGATCTGCCCATTATCTATCTATCTATCTTGATCTGTCCATTATCTATCTATCTATCTATCTTGATCTGCCCATTATCTATCTATCTATCTTGATCTGTCCATTATCTATCTATCTATCTAGCTTGATCTGCCCATTATCTACCTATCTATCTATCTTGATCTGCCCATTATCTACCTATCTATCTTGATCTGTCCATTATCTATCTATCTATCTGTCTTGATCTGTCCATTATCTATCTAGCTATCTATCTATTTTGATCTGTCCATTATCTATCTATCTATCGTGATCTGTCCATTAACTATCTATCTATCTATCTTAATCTGTCCATTATCTATCTATCTATCTATCTTAATCTGTCCATTATCTATCTATCTATCTATCTATCTTAATCTGTCCATTATCTATATATATATATATATATATATATATAATGTGGAGAAAACAACTGAAAAGTTGCAAATTAAAAGAAAAAAATTGAATGTTTTCTTTCTTTTAACTTGCATCTTTTCAGTTTTTTCTCCATATAATATACATATCAAGTAAGTATACGTGGCTTCTCATTATGCTATATATATATATATATATATATATATATATATATATATATATATATATATGTCTATCCTATTTTGTTATTTCTATGTGTATATATTCTGATCTATGCATGTATGTATGTATCTATCTATCTATGTCTAATCACTATCTATCTATCTATCTATCTATATCTAATCACTATCTATCTATCTACATATCTATCGCAGTCTATTCAGATCTAGTTATCTGTTTGTCTCAGCTTGTTCATATATACGTAGTGCTACTTATTATACTTAGATCGTTTCGCTATAAGGACATATAATAGGAAAAGCAATACGATTGTCTTCCGCCAATCTCACAACTTGGGACGGCTTAAATATCTTAACAATCATCGTTTACAATGCTGTCTTTGTCAATATTCGGACGTCGACCTCCGGCGCCTTCTTCAAATATGGAACAAGCAGACGTCAGGATACAAGTTGACTCCTTTCTTTTCCTCATTTTATTCTCTACGCCTTTCTTTCTTTCTTTCTTTCTTTCCTTTATTCTTTCCTTCCTACTTCCTTTCTTCCTTGCTATTATTCATTCTTTCTTTTTTCTTTCTTTCTTTCGCTCATTCTTTCTTGATATTCTTCTTCTTCCCTTTCATTCTTCCATCTTTCCTTCCTTCTTTTCTTTCTTTCTTTTTATCGTTTTTCTTTCCTTCTTTTTTCTTGCTATTTTTCTTTCTTTCTTTTTGCTATTTTCTCTTCCTTACTTTTTTTTTTAATTATTTTCTTTCTTTATTTCTTTCATTAATTCTTCCTTCCTTCCTTATCTTTTTATTTTTCTTTCTTTCTTTCTTTCTTTCGTCGACCGACGAATTTCCATCCTTTTTTTTTACTTTCTCGCATATTTTATTTCTCACGTTTTTTCTCTCTTTCTTTTTTCTTTCTTTCATGTTTGCTTTTTTTTTTTCTTCATCTTTTTACCGTTTTTCCTCTTCATCACTTTTACCTTTTTCATTATAAAAATCAGCCATACTATGTTTCTACCATAAAAGAAATATTATTAGCTCAACCCACAGCAGTTAAAAAAAAAGGCAGCCACAGTACAAAACAATATTACATTCATACAAGCCACTGCCAGGAGGCGCTTTCGAAAATACAGTAATAAATATTATCAGATTCGATCTGAAGTCCTAAATAGTGCCAAGCTTTGAATCAGGTGAGAAGCGACAGGGTCGGGTGTTTAATAGCCAGACGTGATTTCTCCCACCTATTTGATCGGTCGCTAACCGATCCGACGGAGAGACTTATGTTGAATGCTACACTGCAGGCGAGTTTCGTTCGAGAATTTTTTACTACCTACTTTGGACGTACGGCGGAGCTTAGCCGAACTGGAACATGTACATCGATATACAGCAAATTGGAACATACATCAGTATATGCAAATTTATGGATATAAAATGAAATTAGATAGATAGATAGACAAACAGACAGACAGATATATAGATAGATAGATAGATAGATATGACCATAATTAGATAAATATATGGATATGAATAGAATGAGATAGATAGATAGATAGATAGATAGATAGATAGATAGATAGATAGATAGATATGACCATAATTAGATAAATATATGGATATGAATAGAATGAGATAGATAGATAGATAGATAGATAGATAGATAGATAGATAGATAGATAGATAGATAGATATGACCATAATTAGATAAATATATGGATATGAATAGAATGAGATAGATAGATAGATAGATAGATAGATAGATAGATAGATAGATAGATAGATATGACCATAATTAGATAAATATATGGATATGAATAGAATGAGATAGATAGATAGATAGATAGATAGATAGATAGATAGATAGATAGATAGATAGATAGATAGATAGATATGACCATAATTAGATAAATATATGGATATGAATAGAATGAGATAGATAGATAGATAGATAGATATGACCATAATTAGATAAATATATGGATATGAATAGAATGAGATAGATAGATAGATAGATAGATAGATATGACCATAATTAGATAAATATATGGATATGAATAGAATGAGATAGATAGATAGATAGATAGATAGATAGATAGATAGATAGATAGATAGATAGATAGATATGACCATAATTAGATAAATATATGGATATGAATAGAATGAGATAGATAGATAGATAGATAGATAGATAGATAGATAGATAGATTTGAAGGGAATGAGATATGAATGGAATGAGATAGATATGAAGGGATGAGATAGATATGAAGGGAATGAAATACGAATAGAATGAGATAGATAGATAGATAGATAGATAGATAGATAGATAGATAGATAGATATTTCTAACACTGATTCGTGAAACTTTCACTGTTAATAATACTTATGTTTAAATCTTTAGTCAACCAATCAGATTTTAAAATTTAATCAATAAATACATCCCACCAAGAAAAACCAATATTTAATATGTCAGAAGTTTACAATACATTTATTAAATAAGCTATCAATATTTCGTAGCGTAACCGTTATTGCTAATTGCATCATGTAGGCGTTTAGGGTACCCCCCTACGGATTTCTTCCTTGTTTCTTAGCTAATATTTGTTCATTGTTCACAACAAAATTTCTTTGGTTCATGCAAGTTTTGCCGGTTCCTTCTTTGAATTTTCCGCTCTCTCCATAAATTTTCAAACGGATTGAGATCTGGAGACTGACTTGGCCGTTTTAGAACGTCTCTATTCTATTTGAACTTGTTTAGGACCTTACCTATAACGACAGAGTGAACTCTTCCTGACACTATGTATACTGCGCCTTTCAATAGAGAGGGACGAATCGAGTCGAGACGGAATCGAGTCGAGCCAATAGTAGTTCACTCCAAACCAGACTGACAGTCATACTAACACCTTCCACATCTTGTATTATTACTCTGTGTAATATATCTTTGTTATTTCTGCTCTTGTGTTCGTGTTGTTCTTCCTTGGTCCTAACCTTGGACCATAACAGAACTTTACCATGATTTTGTAAGCCTTGCAATATGCTTAGGATCGTTGTCTTGTTGAAAGGCCCAACCTGGTTTCAAGCCCAGCGAATGTGCATTCTAACGTAGATTTCTCCCCAAAATATCCCTATCATATTCTCCATTCATCCTCCCTTCTATTATTTCAATGTTCCCTACACCTTGGGCACTGATGCAACCCCAGATCATGATTGATCCACCTCCAAATTTTACTGTTGGGATAGTATTCTTCGGTGAATATTCAGTAGCCATCTTTCTCCAGACCTACGCCACAGCATTTCTGCCAAAATGTTCAGTTTTCGTTTCGCTTGACTAAAGTATATTTTCCCGAAATTCTGCAGATTTGATACAATGCTCGTTTGCAAAATCCAGTCCAACAAGAACGTGTTTTCGCTTAACAAATGTTTTTTTTTCTTTTTCTTTTTCCATGGCGTCCTCGAAAATATGTCATATCGACGAAGTAAACGACTAATCGCATCCGTATATTCACTTTTACTCCACTTACTTCGAGTCCTCCCTGAAGTTCTTTAAGCGTAACTCGGGACTTGTTGCCAAATATTCACGCCAATATTCTAGCCGTACGTTCCATTACCTTTCTAGGACGACCAGAGCTTTCTTTTTTTTTGTGGGAGGAGACGAATAGAATGACACGTCTTCCAATGACGAACTATCGTACCGATTGAACTCAATGGCACATTTAACTGACTAGATACCATCCTATAACGAATTCTATTTGTATGGAGGTTAACAATACATTTACGGCGATCTTGACCAATTATTTTGCTTTTTCCCATTTTGTCAATGTTTAAAAGACGGTTGACAGAAAAAGAATGACACAATACTTTTAATCATTCCAAAAAAGAATCATAAAATTAATCTGGAACGATCTAAAAAAAACAACCCCATCCTAATATGGAATATTTTAGTAAAACTTGAAAACTTTTATATAAAAATTAAAAAAAAGGGTGTTGTAAAAAAAAAAATTTATTGCAAACAATTGAGTTATTAAATATCGGTTTTTCTTCGTGGGATAATTTTTTGAGGGTTTTTTAAAAAAATCTGATTGCTTGATTGAATATTAAATATATATTTTACGAGCAATAAAAGTTTAATTAATGTAACTGTATTAGAAATACCTAAAAAAATCATTTTTGTGACGTTACGTAAACTTTTGCGTGGCACTGTAAATAGATAGATAGATAGATAGATAGATAGATAGATAGATAGATAGATAGATAGATAGATAGATATGAATAGACCGGGATAGATAGATAGATATGAATAGACCGGGATAGATAGATAGATAGATAGATAGATAGATAGATAGATAGATAGATAGATAGATAGATAGATAGATAGATACATATGAATAGACCGGGATAGATAGATAGATAGATAGATAGATAGATAGATAGATAGATAGATAGATAGATAGATATGAATAGACCGGGATAGATAGATAGATACATATGAATAGACCGAGATAGATAGATAGATAGATAGATAGATAGATAGATAGATAGATAGATAGATAGATAGATATGAATAGACCGAGATAGATAGATAGATAGATATGAATAGACCGGGATAGATAGATACATATGAATAGACCGAGATAGATAGATAGATAGATAGATAGATAGATAGATAGATAGATAGATAGATATGAATAGACCGGGATAGATAGATAGATACATATGAATAGACCGAGATAGATAGATAGATAGATAGATAGATAGATAGATAGATATGAATAGACCGAGATAGATAGATAGATAGATATGAATAGACCGGGATAGATAGATACATATGAATAGACCGAGATAGATAGATAGATATGAATAGACCGGGATAGATAGATACATATGAATAGACCGAGATAGATAGATAGATAGATAGATAGATAGATAGATAGATAGATAGATAGATTCGAATTGAACTCACCCTTTTTGGGTCCTGTCAAAGGATCTAACTAACGCCTTTATCCACTGTGCCATGTGTCCTTGACGAATATCTTCTATGAAAATTTCTCGGACATTCAGGCCGGTAAATGTTGTTGATACTGTTTATTATAAAAACAGAGTATTTACTTAAATATTTGTGTCTATAAAAAGAATGTATAAACATAAAAATGTCTTTAAAAAATTGTCGGACTTTGTCCATTTCATAATGTGTGACGTCATGTGTTTACATTTGGATACGCTTTGAGCAGATATGAATATACGTGAGAGAATCATGGAAGATTGAAGTTTAAAGACAGTAAAATCGACATTTCTAACCGAACGCTCCTCTGTGGCCCAATCGGTTAAAGGCACGTCAGGCTATATGACAGTTCCGTATAGGATACAGGTTCGATTCCTATCGGAGGACGAATATTTCCTATGAAAATTTCTCGGACATTCAGGCCGGTAAATGTTGTTTAATGCTGTTTATTATAAAACAGAGCATTTACTTAAATATTTGTATGTATAAAAAGAATGTATAAACATAAAAATGTCTTAAAATAATTATCGGACTTTATCCATTTCATGATAAAAGGTTTTGTTGGTCATTTTGCTATAAAATGTATTGTTGATATTTCTACCGTAAAATGTATTGCGGGCCATTCTGCTTTAAAGATGTATCGATGGTAATTTTGCTATGAAAATGTATTGTTGGTCATTTTACTATAAATATGTATTGTTGGTTATTTTACTATAAATATGTATTGTTGGTAATTTTTTATATAAAATATATTGCAGTTATTTTTACTCTAAAAATGTATTTTTATACTTTCATTGTGCTTCTTTTTTTCTTTTCTTTTTTTTTGAGGGGGGATCACTACATGACGGTAGCTGGTACCCTAACAGGTGTTCTATACTCCTCAAAACTTGCTGGGTGTAGTTTATCGCTATCATCTGCATCCGAAGAAAACGAGTCTGTGACCCTGGTGGAATTGGAAGGACAGTATGCGCAAATAAAAACGTAGAATCAAACGTTAAATTCAGACAAGTGCTGTCCGCAGTTCGGGCTAATTAAAGGTGGCAATCGACTAAAAGTGTGTCCGGGAATAGCCAATCGGAAAAGTGTCATGTTCCACCAAAATAACACCAAACTCCACGTATCTTTGCGGACCCGACAGAAATCAACCTTCCTCCCCTTTCCCGTGCTTCGTCACCCTCCCCTTCCATCTTCCCCCACCGCCCGGAATTCGAAACCCACTCCCTCTCACGCGTTCACCTCTTCCCCGCACCAAGAAGAAAAAGAGAAAAAGAAAAAGATGAAATATTTCCCCGGCCCCAGTTCGATTTGCAGGGTGGACAGGCGGGAAATAGAGAAGAAACTGTCTTCTTACAAAAAAAAGCCCGTCTACGGCCTCTATTCAAGCTGACATCAGTCGGCGACAAATCAAAGGAGGATCCCCGTAATTTCCCGCAGGCCCCGGGCGTCATAACATTCGTCAGGGACACAGTAGGGCTACCTGAAAGTTTGGTACCACCTGCATGAATGCAAAGACTTGTTTCCAGACATTAGGATAATGGAATTGGGAACGCCCAACCTAAGAAAACTGTCCAAATTTTGTGCAGGGGTGGTCCCGTATTACCTCATTCCTCGGTACATAGGGCAGTTAAACTAACATACGCTATGGACGTCGACGGGATTGTCCCAGATGGCCGGATGACGACAGAGTTGGGCACAGGGAGCCTGGGACAGGCCGTTGGGGTCCTGACCCACGCAGATTTCCGCCCGGTATCTGAGTAGGTGAACTGTTTTAATTTTCCTTTTCTCTTTTCAGACTTAAAAGATGTCTATCAAGACAGCCAACCCGAATGCGAACGGCTTGAGGGATCGGAGTAAGGCTGACTGCCTGCTCCATGACGTCTTGTCATTTGGAGTGGATGTCGCCGGGATCCAAGAGACCCACTTTCCTGCAATGTCGATTCGTGTGTGCTGTCTGACGACTTTGTCGTCTATTCAGTATACGGGGACAGACGGGCCAGGGGGATTTCTTTGCTGGTTAGCCGTACCCTGGACGCGAGGGTGGAACTTGTGTATGCCGATGCAAATTTATTTAAGAAATGTATTTTCCTATATATTTACAAGTGGACAAA
The DNA here is from genome assembly GCA_964036315.1 of Acanthosepion esculentum. Classification (NCBI taxonomy): domain Eukaryota; kingdom Metazoa; phylum Mollusca; class Cephalopoda; order Sepiida; family Sepiidae; genus Acanthosepion; species Acanthosepion esculentum. Next base: position 22,072,907 of record OZ038507.1, read on the forward strand.
TCCATTTAAGAAGTTTATTGCCCTATATTATTACGAGTGGATCAGTCCATTTAAGAAGTGTCTTGCCCTATATTTTTACGAGTGGCTCAGTCCATTTAAGAAGTGTCTTTCCCTATATTATTACGAGCGGACCAGTCCATTTAATTTGTCCTATATTTTTACAAGTGGAAAAGAGTTGATCAGTCCATTTAAGAAATGTGTTTCACTACATTTTTCCAAATAGGCCAGTGTATTTAAACGTTGTTTTCCCTTATTTTTTACAAATGGACCAGCCTATATAAGTAGTTCCTTATTTTTTATAAATGGACCCGTCTATTTAAGTAGTACCTTACCTTATTTTTTTTACGAGTGGTTCTATTTCATTAGCGCCACAGAAACTTACTTTTTGTCTATTTTTACCGAAAGTGCAATTTCCTCCTTTTTTCTCCGAGAATGCCATTTTCATGCCCATAGTTCCTTGATTAAAATTTGGCGATTTCTCTGAGCCTGTTAAGTTGCCAGTGTCCATGACTGTTTTGTTCATTGGACTAGACAATAGAGAATTCCAGAAGAATCAATGACAAGAAATAACCAGGAAATCAGTTAATCATTGACTAAAATGTCTATCCAAAGAATGGTGGATTCCCAGAAAGTCCATTTCAATACCTGAATGGCGACCATTTTGCAGAAAGCAGACAAACAGTTCGGGCGCTGGACAAGTTTCAAGCAGGCAGAGATTAACAACAAGTCTTTCCCCGTTATTTTCAGCAAAGTACTGGCAAAAGAACTTTTGTTAAGAGAATGAGCAAACGGTGACAGAGAGAAGGAAAGAGGTTAGTGAAGGAGAAAAGGAAAAAGAAAAAAAGAGAAATTAAAAAGAAAAATCAGAAGAAAGTGTTAAAAAGGAAAGAAAGAAAGAAAGAGTGTATGGGGAATAATATTAAAGAAAGAAACAAACAAACAAATAAATTAGAGGAATAATATAAGAAAGAAAGAAAGAATGAAAGAAAGAATGAAAGAAAGAATGAGTTAAAAAGAAAAGAAACGAAAGTGGATTAAAAAAATGAAGAAAGAATGTAAGCTAGAATATCGGAACTAAATCCAGAAAAGAGATAAGAATAAGAAAAGCAAAAACAACTGCAAAAAGGAAAGACTGAAGGAAAAAAGGAAAAGAAAGTCAGAAGAAAAACAAAAATATAGAGAAATTGAAAGTAAAAGAAAAAAATGTAGGAAAGGAAGAAAAATAAACAAAAAGAATTAATTCTGAATAAAAGAAACAAAGGAAAAACCAAATGAAAAAGAAAATCTAAGAAAAAAATTTAAGAAATTCTGAAGAAAAAAAGAGAAAACGAAAGAATAAGAGAAACTAAGAAAGAAAGAAAAAGAAAGAAAGAAAAAAGACAGAAAGAGAAAAGAAAGATTAAAGTAATTCTTAAGGAAAGAGTAAAAGAAAAAAATCTACGAAAGAAAAAGAAGAGAATTTGTATTTATTTTCAATTTTTATAGTGACATTTTTCACCTGTATTGCATATGATCCATTATTGTATATAATTAGGTTACAATAAAATGTATCATAGATTATAGGGGGTGCAATACTCTTGCAATGCCCCTGGATCCAAGCTACTTAGAAGATGTCTAATAAAATCAGTTGTATGAATCAGTTAAAAATATTCAGTCCCCAGCCCCAAAAGGCTACTCTCACTCCCAACCCTGGCTATCCACTGGAGTTTGTGAAGCTGGCTATTTCGGGTCTTAACCGTCTGCTGTTCAAAAACTCAATTATTTCATATTCTGTCCCGCCAAAAAAAAAAAAAAGACGCTGTCCTCCGATTGGCTGGTATGTATGAACATTAGCCAATCAAATAGTGCATATTCTCTCATCATTGTACTTTCTGTTGCACCTTGACAATGGCTTGCAAAAGTCTACACCCCCTTTGAAAATTTATATATTTTGTATAATTTAACAGGGAACAACACATTTTTCAATTCCAATGATTGTTAAATAATAAGCAGATCCATCACACTTTCTTTTGATATAAAAATTACATTTTAAAAATTTCACACTGATTCTTTAAATCATATAAAATGTATTTGCAAAAGTCTACACCCCCTTTGGAATGTCTTCAGCTAATACTGTGTATGATCCTGCTGCATCAATTACAGCCTGCAGACGCCTCGGGTAGACTTCCACGCGCTTACTGCAGTGGTCTGCTGACAGTTTTTGCCATTCTTCACGGCAATTATTTCTCAAGCTGTGTCAGATTGGATGGGGAACATCGGTGCGCAGCCAGCTTTAGATCTCGCCATAGATTTTCTATAGGATTGAGGGCTGGATACTGGCTGGGTCACTCAAAAACTGTGATTTTCTTGCCAGCAAACCAAGCTTTAGTGCTTTTTGACACATGCTTGGGGTTGTTATTTTGTTGAAACTTGAAATTGCGACCCAAGCACAGAACTCTAGCAGACTTCAGCAGGTTTGCCTCCAATATTTCTTGGTACTTGTCACTGTCCATGATACCTTGGATGGTTACCAGCTCGCCAAGCCCTGCAGCTGAAAAACAGCCCCAAAGCATGATAAAGCCAGCGCCATTCTTTACAGTGGGGACGGTTTAATGAGGTTGGTGAACAGTGCCTTTTTTCTCCAAACATAACGTTTGGTATTTTTTCAATTCCAATGCTTGTTAAATAATAAGCAGATCCATCACACTTTCCTTTGACATAAAAATTACATTTTAAAAATTTCACACTTATTCTTAAAATCATATAACATGATTCTATAACCATGTAGCAAAAGATTTTGTGGTCAGTTGAGACCAAAGTCGAGTTATTTGGAAAAAATACGAAATGCTACTTTTGGCGGGAAAAAGGCACTGCTCACCAACCTCATTACACCGTCCCCGCTGTAAAGCATGGCGGTGGCTTGATCATGCTTTGGGGCTGTTTTTCAGCTGCAAGGCCTGAAGAGCTGATAACCATCCAAGATATCATGGACAGTGTCAAGTACCAAGAAATATTGGAGGCAAACCCGATGAAGTCTGTTAGAGCTCTGCGCTTGGGTCTCAGTTTTAAGTTTCAACAAGATAACAACCCCAAGCATGTGTCAAAAAGCACTAAAGCTTGGTTTGCTAGCAAGAAAATCACAGTTTTGGAATGATCCAGCCAGTCTCCAGCCCTCAATCCTATAGAAAATCTATGGCAAGATCTAAAGCTGGCTGTGCACCAACGTTCCCCATCCAATCTGACACAGCTCGAGAAGTTCTGCCCTGAAGAATGGCAAAAACTCTCAGCAGACCACTGCAGCAAGCTCGTGGAAAGCTGCCCGAGGCACCTGCAAGCTGTAAATGATGCAGCAGGATCATCCACAAAGTATTGGCTGAAGACATTCCAAAGGGGGTGTAGACTTTTGCAATGACATTTTTCAAAATTATCTTTGTTTAAGAATCAGTTTTAAATTTTTCAAATGTATTTTGTGTATTAAATAAAAGTGTGACAGGTCTGCTTATTAAAACAAATTATTGGCGTTTAAAATATTATTGTTCCTATCAAAATAAACAGTATACAACCAGGTTTCAAGGGGGTGTAGACTTTTGCGATGCACTGTACAACTCATCTACGAATGACAATACAGATATAACATTTTTTGGTTTTCAAAACCTTATTTTATTTGGAGGACCTGCTCACTGATGTAGTAGACACGTGCTTTTAAAATCTTTCTTTCTCCTGTAAATATTTTTTATCACTACAGAGGCATAGCAGCTGGGGGACCGAGAAAGGCCTTGGTTTCTCTCAAATTTTTACCAATTGTAGTGTTTTTACAGGATTTTATTTTAATAAAACACAATAAAGAAAGAAATACAAGAAAGAAAAGAAAACTACCAGACAAAAAAGAATATAAAGTTCATAAAACCCCGATGAAATAATTCTTCTTTAAAGGTGTACGATGATAGTAATTTCCCTTTATCGCGTGGGTGGGCTTTCATTTTCATTTGGAATTATGGTGAGTCCAAAAAAATAAAATAAAATATAGAAAGAAAAGACCAAGGTAAAGTTTAACGAGGCTACGTGAAAATTTATTTTGACCAATGGAAAGGGGAGCGGCTTACATTCTGAGGAAAAAAAGTAACGAGCCGATGTGAAATCGGTATTTGATATAAATAGGCAGAAAAAAGTTGATTCAAGGCAGAGAGAGACAAAAAAGGCAGAAAGAAGCAGGAGGCAGAATGCTAGAGTTCCACGCATCTGAAAAACGCCGGTGTCAAGTTACACGCTGATACATTATCAGCCTCTAATGAAAGCAGGGCAATTTCAAAGAACTCTATTGAACCCCAGAGCTAAGTACCTTAAAATATATCTATTCATTGATGTTGAATACAATCGTATAACTTTTATGTGAAAAACGAACACTCTCTATTTGTTTTAAACATTTTGGAATATTACTTTGTGTCCGATGGTTTAATATGAACATTTTCTCTTCTTGACAATTTATCGAAACTGCGAACTTTAAATATTTGATTCCTTTTCCTGAAACAAGCGTCTGACAACGCCGAATGTGTAAACTTGTAAATTCCTTATCAGGTTTTGTTAAATATAAGACGTGTGCTTCCCTCGTCACTATCCATTAATACTTCAAGTCCAATGAAATATAATATAAAAATACTTCAAGTCATTATCCATTAATACTTCAAGTCCAATGAAATATAATATAAAAATAAAAATGTAAAAATAGAAAAAAAAATTCAGATTAAAACAAAGCATTTGCTTTCTCTTAAAGAAATTTTATTAGTGAAACCTTAAACTTCATCAATCTCATTCTCTTAGCGCCCGCTACAAACACTGAAAGAAAAATCATTTTTTCAGCGCTTAAAAGACTTAAAACAAATTTACGATCAACTATTGATGGCAAGCGATTTGGCTGTTTCATGTTAATGCATCTCCACAAAGATTAAACGGATTCAGTCGACGTAAACTCGTTTTTCGAAAGGAAATCACATCGAAGTCTCCTATTTGGGAAATTTTCAAGACACGATCTTTTCCCAAAACACTAAAACACGCAGCTACTGTACAGACGGGACAAAAGCTTAAAATCTTCTTGATGCAGTAGTTTTATTTTCTCAGACCCAAATTAACAGGAACTAAGTAAAAAAAAAACTGCTCGTAAGGCAAGAAACGATCCGATGCAAAGGCAATCTTCAGGGTTCGTTTTATCTGCTCGACATTTGATTTTTGTTCTGAATTTAACTGAAGGTAAACAACAAACGCTCTGACCGTCAACCTCAGAGGAAGAACACGTTCAACCTTTTTAATTCCACACAGGTCACAAACAAGTTCTGCCTTCTCTATCCATTCAGTCACTGCTTGTCCGGTCACTGAACCATCAAACGCGGGTATCAACTTGACGTCAAATGTCTTATTCGTCATAGCGCCGAAATAGCTTGTAAGCGATCTGGGATTGCAAAGGAAATATTTGTCGCAGATTACTTCCACAAACGCAGAGAATAAATCACTAAGTTCAGATTCGAACATCGGGGGCAGAAACAAATGCCGAAAACTCGATTCACAGGTACTTTCTCACAAATCCCAATGCACGTAACCAGTCAGAAAAATAACTCACTCTCCGACAAATACGGTAGCCAAAATGCCCGAATTTTTCTCCCAGATTCGAGATCACTAACTGCTTTTATCTCCCGAGTATTTTTTCCATTCGTCGACAGCTGGGAGAGGACGCTCAATTTTTGCATATCAAAATACTTTTACAGCGACTCCTGCGACGGACTTGTTTTTTTTTTATTTAAATATTCCGTCATCAGCATGTCATGTGCCCTTTTTTCTTTTTTGGTAAGTAATTTTCTTTTTCGCCACATTTTCCGTCGTAGGATACACGGGACGCGCTGTCGCTTGGTTTGACGAGGTAAGTCGCCGTTTTCTTCGCAATATAATGTTTTATAATATCCAACCTTCATTTTTTAAAAATTGCAATTTGATTATCCTAAAACATTGTTTTCATAGGTATTTTGTTACTGCACACAAATTAAGTTATCTCCCTTATATATTCTTAATGTTAATATTTAAATTGACTCTAAAGGTGCGCGTTTTTCATGCGCATTTACAAAATAATCACAAATATCAATTACATTAATTTTTTGTCTAAGCAAATCACCCTTGAATATGATCTTGAATGAGATTGAAAGTACTTGGGGAAATAAAAGAAATAACCAAAACTACGGCTTCTTTCTTAATAAGTTTAATAACAACACTAAGAAATTGATCCGTGAATTTGAAAGGATTAAAATTAAAATAAATAAACCTAATATGTCTAGATTATTCAACCAAACATGCTTGAATGAAGATATATATATATATATATATATATATATATATATATATATATATATATATATATATATATATATTTGGATAAAATGACAATTGGAAAAAAATCTTAGTTTTTTGGAGACGCGTTTCGTCTCCCGATTTTTTCAAGGCAAAAATGAAATCGAAACGCGTCAGCAAAAATGAAATCGAAACGCGTCGGCAAAAAACTAAGAATTGATCTGGGAATTTAACTATATATATATATATATATATATATATATATATATATATATATATATATATATATATCCAAGTCTAGGATTGGTGTATACGGAATAAATTCCAATAAACAACAATTACTATTCTTAAAAGAGTGCTCAATACAGAGTAGAGCATATATAATTGTTCATTTAAAAATTATAACATAAATATGTTATAAAATCTCTACAAAAATACCCATTTTGTTTCAACACCTCCGGTGTCTTATCAAGTGATGATGTTGAATGTAGAATAAAGGGTTTTAAAAGTTTCAAATTAATTAACGATCCTTCGTAAGGGGAAACGCTGTTACATAAGCAGCAATGACCAATCAAAATACAAGTACACGGGAATTCAAAATAACTTGACAACGAAGTAAGGTTATAATAACCATTAAAAGCTTTAAAGTTGAGGTTTTACTAAAATAGAATTTATTCTAACCAATAAGTATTAAATTATATGATAAAATTTGATATTAAAATAAAAGGTAACAAATTACCAATTTTAAAATCTAAATTTAATCTCTATTAAGTTTAAAATTATAAAACTACTGATGAGAAAAGAAAAAATATATATGTTATTCAATTTATTTTATTTTTTCAATGAAATTACGTTAGAACAGACGCTAATTTCAGCTGGTCTTCCCGACAAAAATGTATACATTTTAATTTCAAGTGTATGAATAGGGTGTTCACCTCTCGCGTAAAACAATATACACACTCAGATTATAATACATAAGCACCCAGACATATTTAGATATATACACACACAAATAGGTGACGAGACAGGAGACATCTCCACGGCACTTTATATATTAAAAAAAAAACAAAAAAAAACGAACACATAGATACATACACAATTAAATGTGCATGCGTTTTCTATACACACAGACACCGATAAATACATGTACACACATCCACATACATTGACCTAAACATTCTGATACAACAAGCAAGAATATTAAAATATAACTTATACGGGTAAATATGCATAGATAAAAATGGTCAAATAAGCCAGAGAATATATATGTATATATAGTTATACTGCTTTGGAAAAACCTTAGGTGTTTTGGCTTGTAAATTAACGTACCAATACCCAAGGAAAAATAAGGGATAAAAAAAGAAAGAACTAAGAACATGTAATTGAGGCGAAAACAATCGTCCAGAATCCAAGCTCAGAGTCCAAAGAAAAAAACCTCCAAAACGAGTAAAGCAAAAGTAACTAAGCAAAGTGCTCAATACATTAAGCAGAGCAAATCTAACTATGAACCTAAAGAGCCAGGTAAACCTATCTAGGTTTCACCTACGCGGATTATTCAAGATAATTTATCGCAGGTTAGTTTGAAAAGATCAAGACAATTGTGAAAACTAACCAAACAGCAGCTACATAAAGAATTCTACGATGCGCTCCAAACTATAATCAGTTCAAACAATCGATAGAAAATGTTAGAATAGACCAGAGAGTTTAAAACCTATCAATCGTTTGATTGCAAACGGAAACAGAGATCCAAACACTCTACAGAAGATAAATTATGAGAAAAAATGAGAAATTAAGAGAAGCGGCGAGAAATCACGAAAAGAAACGAGAAATTACGAAAAAATCAGAAATTACAAGAAGATACGAGAAATTACGAGAAGAGACGAGAAATTACGAGTATAGATGAGAAATTACAAAAAAATGAGAAATTACAAAAGTCGAGAAATTACGAGCCGAAACGATAAGAGATGAGAAATTACAAGAAGAGACGAGAAATTACGAGAAGAGACGAGAAATTACGAGAAGAGACGAGAAATTACGAGAAGAGACGAGAAATTACAAGGAAAGGAAAAATTACAAAAAATGACGAGAAATGACAAAAAGAGTCGAGAAATTACGAGGAAATGTGAAATTACAAAATGAGTCGAGAAATTACAAATTTTGTCAAGTAGATTATTCTTGTTCCACGTACATTTCTCTTCCGGATAATATCAAAATTTGTAAAAAGAAAATAGTTACTGCGAGTTAATAAGTCCCAAGAATCCATGCCCAGTCGATAAAAGCGTTGGTGGGATTCAATGACTTGACCCAAAGAGTTGTGAGTTCAGTACCTACCTACTGCAGTGGCAAACAAAAACTTGGAAGGTTGAGTTGAAGGGATTTAACTGTAACATCGGGAAGAGACATGGCACGTGGGACTAGAACAATCTACAGGATGAATAAAGGGTTCAGTTCGAAATTCCAATAACCTGAAGACGACGGAGGGTACAAAGGCCGAAACGTCGTGAACATGGCAATAAAGATGAGGACAACACTCCGAACAATGTAAATAATCCAAATGACTTTATTATACTCTGCAGTCGACAAAAATAAAAATAAACAACGCGCAGCCGCGAAATTAAAAAAATAAAATGGCGACAATACTGGGGCGACAATGCTAAGGTGACAATGCAGAGGCGACAATGCTAAGGCGACAATGCTGGGGCGACAATGCTAAGACGACAATGCTGGGGCGACAATGCTGAGGCGACAATGCTAAGGCGACAATGCTGGGGCGACAACGCTGAGGCGACAATGCTGGGGCGAAAATGCTAAGGTGACAATGCTGGGGCGACAATGCTGGGGCGACAATGCTAAGGTGACAATGCTGGGGCGACAATGCTGGGGCGACAATGCTGGGGCGACAATGCTAAGGCGACAATACTGGGGCGACAATGCTGAGGCGACAATGCTGAGGCGACAATGCTAAGGCGACATTGCTGGGGCGACAATGCTGAGGCGACGATGCTGAGGCGACAATGCTAAGGCGACAATGCTAAGGCGACAATGCTGGGGCTACTGAATAGATGTTTAATGACGAGATTTTTCTGGAGCGAAAAACGAGAAATTTCGCAACGAATTTATTTTTACTGCGACTGCTGACGAGATGTTTCTAAACAAAAAAAATCTACTCGGAGCGAAAAACAAGAAATCTTACGAGGAATTTATTTGTACTGACAGAGCTGACGAGATTTCCACGTGAAAATTAATTTGGTATTAGAACAAACAAAAAAAAGAAACCTGGCGAGGAATATATTCTGCTGAAAAAAAGACTTTGTATTGGAACGGAGAGCAAGAATACCCGCGAGGAATCTGTTTATACTGGCGCACCTGACGAGATATTTCGAAAAATAAAACTACTTTATCCCGGAGTGACGTTTCTGGAAAAAAAATGTCTTCATGAAAATGTTCAACCTTTAAAAAGCTGCCTTACTGAAATTTAGTCAACATCAAATGCAGATCAAACTATTGCAGAAGCAACAGGAATTCTACAATACCTGAATGATGATAAATTCATTTTTTTGTTTGAGCTTTTTCATCAGATTATGCCTCAAGTGGAAGTAATTCAAACCAAATGTAATCTCGAGAAATTAGTGTTTAAAGTCAATGAATATATAACGGTTTTCAAATCAACTATTTTAGAAAATAAGAAACTTAAAGTACTACGAGAATCCTTCAAAGACACTCATAGCAGAAGCAAAGTAAATGCATATGTGTTGATTTTGTTGTGGACTGTGTGAAGTGTTAGATAGTATCAGAAGGTTTGAATGGTGAGAAGGCTTAAAATTGGGTGTGTCCAATAATCTTCCATACACAACAATTAATACAAGACAGAAAATAATGATTCAAAACGTAACAATTGAATTTATTGGTCTTAGTGTACATGTACATAAGCTAAATGTTTGACAGAGTTATGTCTCTTAGATTTGGAAATATTTGTACCTGAGCTCATAAAGTTTGGAGTAATTATTAAACTGTAGTTTAGAAGAATGAGTTCCTGTTACATGTTAGGAATTGTGTATTTGTAAAGAGTTCAGAAGAGTTAAGAGTTCGTACTTGCGTGAATGTTGATAAAGTTCTTTAACGTCTGACTGCATGGTCAAGACGGAAGTTCTTGAAGGTTACATTTTGGCGGCAAGGAATGAGACGCAAGAGTGGCGAAAAAGAGACAGAGAACCACTCGTGCTTTGTTTATATAAGATGGTGTATCACGTGACTGGCTCAACTTTAGTTACCGGGAAAACAGATTTGTCGCGTGCAGGCGATTTGATTGGTCGAAACTGACCAATCAGCGAGCTAGTTTTGATGAGGTCAACCAATGAATGCTTGTCATACGATTTCTACGTGTGTGTGTTTGATGGTGACGATAATAATCACCACAGGAAAAAGTACATTTCCCCGCAGGGGTGACTGGCAGACATGGAAGATTCCACAATATAATGGATAGATATTCTTCCACCAAACACTTAGTTGAGGCTAATTTGTTCAACAAAAATGATTCACTGGTTTTAAAATAATCTCAGTAGTGTTCTTGGTGAAATTACGAAACTGATAATAATCCCCTTGACAATTCCGATGGCTACATCAGAGTTAGAACGCTGCTTTTCGACACTAAAAAGAATAACATCTTTTCTAAGGAGCATTATGAATCCTGAAGGACTAAATACACTTGAATTGCTTTCAATGGAGAAAAAATCTCTTCAGCAGTTATCCAGGGATCAAAGAGGAAATTATTAACCTTTTCGTTCCAAGTAAAACAAGAAGAATGGATTTCATTTTTAAATGAATAAACCAAACTTGAACTGTGACATTTTATAAGTAAAAACTGTTTTTCGTTTAGGAATTTATTAAGTTTATGTATAAATTTTATGTGTTTGTTTCGTTTTATACAATATAAAAACAGTAGCTAAAGATTTTCTAGTGCAGAACCCCCCCCCCCCCCACTAATTTTAGTCACGAGCATCTTATGTTTCAATCACTAATCTACACCGGCAAATGCTTCCTTTTTTTTTTCTTTCGTAAACTTTTATTCCGGGGGTTATTTCTTTTAAACAGGACATTGCTATTTTTCACCGCCTTGTCGCTGTAATTTTGCAAATGCAAACTAAGTGTATGACTGCATACGTGTTGATATAATGGACAGATATTCTTCTGCTAAACGCTTAATAGCTGCTAAATTATTCAACAAAAAAGCTTCACTTTTTTTAAGAATGAACTGCCTACAGAAAAGATAGTACTGACCGATGAAGCATATCCTATGATTAACAAAGAAAAGCTTGAAACCGAATTAAAAAGTATTTTATTGTAGATCCGATATGCATGAATAATGCAAATTAATTGAGCTGCTGGAATTTATCTTGGAAAATAATCGAGATGGTGTTCTTCGTGAAATTACGAAACTGATAAAAATCCTCTTGACAATTCCCATGACTACATCAGAGTCAGGACGCTGCTTTTCGACACCAAAAAGAATAACAACTTTTCTAAGGAGCATTATGAATCCTGAAGGACTAAATAAATACACTTGAAGTGCTTTCAATGGAGAAAAATTTATCCGATCCTTCAGTATCTGTCTATATTTCTGAGATGAGGCATTATGTACACTATTTACATTATTCGGACTATTGTCCTCATCTTTGTCGCCATATTTATTACAACGTTTCGACCGTCGTACGCTCCGTCCTCATGTTGAAGTAATTTACAACCAAATGCAATCTCGAGAAATTAGTTTTTACAGTCAATGAATATATAAAGGATTTCAAAACTGCTATTTTAGAAAATATGAAACTCGAAATACTGTAAGAATCTTTCAAAGACACTCATGGTAGAAGCAAAGGAAGTGTGTGACTGCATATATGTTGATATAATGGACAGATATTCTTCCGCTAAACGCTTAGTAGCTGCTCAATTGTTCAACAAAAAAGTTTAACTAGTTTTAAGAATGTATTACCTACAGAAGAGATAGTACTGACCAATGAAGCATATCCTCTGATTAACAAAGAAAAGCTTGAAACTGAATTAAAAAGTATTTTATTGTAGATCCGATATGAATGAATAATGTAAATTAATTGAGCTGCTGGAATTTATCTTGGAAAATAATCGAGATGGTGTTCTTCGTGAAATTACAAAACTGATAAAAATCCTCTTGACAATTCCCATGGCTACATTGTAGGGGCGCAGAACATATTTGGTTTATTTCTCTCTCTGGAGATAAAGCTGGCTCAAGGCCACCTCCAGATGTACTTTCCAAATAAAACCTCTTTCCCTATTATTTAATTCATGAAGATCAAAAACTCTTGACCTTAGACAAGAAATGAGAAGAAATAAGTTGAACAACGCATTCAATTTGTGACATGAAACAAAGGTAAAATATATTCAACAAATATTTACATTTAGGTTGAGTTGCATGCGAAAATGGTTCGTTATGCATAAGTTGCCTTCTATTAGCCGTGGTAGATTACATGTCAAATGTTTTCATATTGATAGATTAGACAAAGTTTGTTTGTGCTAATTGGTGGTTGACAAAGTCTTAGTAAGAATAAGTGAGTTGGGGGAAGGTTTGTCTTGCATAGATTCATGTCTGTCCCTTGAGTAGTGAAGCCGCAACTGACTAATTTCTCCCGGAAAAATGTTTATATAGGAGTTCGAACAACCTTGTAATTTGGCGGGAAAAAAGATTAATACTCACCTTTGTTCTGATTGGCTGGATCTAACCAATCAGTGAACATTTAACATTTTACAAATCACATTCGTTTATTATGTATACACTTAATATAACATATGTGAGCATATGTGATGATGGTGTGTGTGTGTGTGTGTGTGTGTGTGTGTGCGCGCGCCCGCGTGTAGATGTACAGTTCCACAACATCAGAGTCAGAACGCTGCTTTTCGACGCCAAAAAGAATAACAACCTTTCTAAGGAGCATTATGAATCCTGAAAGACTAAATACACTTGAAGTGCTTTCAATGCAGAAAAATTTCCTCGGCAGTCATCCTTAGATCAAAGAGGAAATTATTAACCTTTTCGTCCCAAGTAAAACAAGAAGAATGGATTTCATTTTTAAATGAATGAATGAAGCTTGACCTGTTACAATTTATAAGTAACATTTTTTTCGTTTTATATTTTATCAAATTTATGTATAAATTTTCTTTTTATGTGTTTGTTTCGTTTTGCACAATATACTTTCACGGTAACTGCTCCGACGGGCTACTTTCGCTCGTTCCTAAACTGCATGAATTTAAACGTGCGACTAGGCTGGCATCTCAGTCGCACCCTTTCGCTGTCGAAAAGGTTAAATTTAGCTGTCTCTTCTACTCCAACAGCTTCATGTCTCGCAATTCCTGTCTGTGGAACTCCCTCCTTCTTATTTGCTTCCCTTATAGCTATAATCTCCAACTATTCAAATGCAATGTCAATCGACATCTCTTGTTGTCTTAATTCCCTTTCATCCTTTCCTTTATCACGCCTCTTTACTCTTGCTCTCACTTTCTGTAACACCTTGCGTGCTAATGGCTTCCCGCCTTGCTTGGGGTTAAAAGCTTAAAAGAAAATGAACGGCTAAAAATGTTCTGAAGCAACACCCAAACTAATTTTAGCCACAGGCAGCCACTAAATTGATACCATTATTCTATAAATTTATTCTTGTTTGAATTAACGTAATGAGACATTGATTCGGCATAGTTTCCTGTTGGGATTTGCTCTGTCGAGCGATCAACGATGGTGGGATTAACTGGACGATATGGTATGATGTAGAGGAACGCGAAACTGTCTGTGATCCCAGTATTAACATCACTGACGAAGCACCGATAGAAAAATGATCACGACCGAGAGGAAATCGCATTTTATGGGGTTAGACCCTCCAAAACAAAGCTCTAGTTCAACCAACAAATTTATTATACGAAAGAACGACGAGAATAACATGGACTGAACATGCTAGCAACGAGGAAGTTTTAAGGAAAATGAAAAAATATAAATGACGCTTATACGTAGAATCAGAAAGCTGGCATTTCGTTTATTCCTAGAATTAGAATGTTGATATTTCTGGGATACATAATGAGGAAATAAGGCTTGGAGAATTTGACACTTACAGGAGATATTGATGACGAAAGAGACATGACATACGGTAGCGAGTAACCTAACTCGTGCTGTGTAAATGGATAGCAATACAGTGACGAGAGAGCTAGTAAAGAGGCAAAAATTATTTACAACTAGCGTATTTTAAGAATTAATTAGAATTAACGTATTTCCGGTTTACAAGACGCATCTTTTTTCCTAAAAAATAATCTTAAAAATACGTGTGCGTCTTCCATGATGAATATAAGGCAACGCCCAGGCTCAAGTAAGCTTGGATGGTCACCTAATTGGCTTGACTGATAGGGACGGGGAATTGTATATTGAGCCATTACACTATAATGTTAACTATCTATCTAATTCATCCTATTATGTAACCTCAGTACTTAGCTGTTACAAGTATTTCCAAAATTATAATCCTTCCTGGAGCCGAGCCACATGCTTAAACGTTTAAACATGTTTACGAGCAGTGCTGGGAGCCTTTCTACTCTTGACTAGTATGTGATTGTCATACAAACAAAATCGGACGAGTGATTACGGTGGAGTAATGGATAGCGGCTCGGATTGAGGAATCGGACAGCCGAGTTCGAATTCTAGTCGAATCCATTACAAGAACAAAGGACGTGCTAATACCCTATAAACCTTCCTGAAGCCGAGCCACAAGCTTAAACATGCGCTGTTTACGAGCCAGTCGAATCCATTACAAGAACAAAGAACGTGCTAATACCCTTGGGAAAGGTATAAATCCTCTTCTTTTCCCGCCCCAGCTATGGGTAACTAGCAGAACACACCGCAGATAGAAATGGCAAGAAAAATCTGGTCCGTCAGTCATGTATCGAAAGATACATGTTCGCCTACGCGTGTATCGCGCATGACGCACAACCGACTGATTAATGTAAACAATAGGTGTGGCCAGGATGTAAGCGACGCATGGTGAATGTGTTGTTGTATGAGAATGAATTTTTTTCTTAGAAATTTCTTTCCAATATTAGGGTGCGTCTCCCAAGCCGCAGAGTCTTGTAATCCGGAAAATACGGTATTCAGAATTAAAGATAGGAAATTGTAGAGAGCTACTATCGGCCACGTCCTGAGGGGACACGGTATAAAAGAAGATAATTTGAGCAACGAGGGAGTGTTAAGAAAAATGGGGTGAACTAGTAAACTTCTTTTTTTAAGCATTTCACCCCAAGCAAGGCGGGAGTGCAATTAGCACGCAGGGGGTTACAGAGGGTGAAAATGGGGGAAAAGACCGCGTATAGAAGGAATCGAGGAAAGGATAAACATAAGGATGGAGATCACCGCAACAGAAGGTGGCGATTGACGTTGCATTTAAATTTTTGAAGATTGTAGTTATCAGGGAAGCAAGTAAGAGGAAGGGAGTTTCACTGTCAGGAAGTGCGGGAAAAGAAACAACTGGAGTAGAAGCGATGGTTGCATTTAACTATTTCAACAGTAAAATACTGGGACCTAAATGCCAATCTAGTAGCAAGCTTAACTTCATGTAGTCAGGGCATCAGGGAAGATAGTTCGTCAGAGCAGTTGCCGTGAGAATATTTGTAGAAAAGACAGAGGGAAGCCGCATCACGTCTGTGAGAGAGTCACTGAAGTGGTGATTTCAAGTCAGGACCGTTTACATTGCAGATCATTCTTTGGATTTTGTCGAGAACCTCGAGACGAACAGCAGCGGCACCGGACCAGATATGTCCACAATATTCCATGCATGGACGAAGGGTAGATTTGTAAACGGGCAAGATGGACACTGACGAGAGAAAAAAAATTAGAGTTAAAATCAGAGAGAGACAAATAAAAATTTCTAAGACATAATAAAGAAAGGATTGGAAAATTTGACACTCAGAGGACGATCTATAAAGGAAGCTGTGAAGAGCCATGATTGCCCACGTCTTAAAGGAACACAGGACATAGAAGTAGAGGGTTTTGGGTACCGATCCAACAACGGAGGACACGTTTCTTCTTGTGATTAACGCGAAACGATATGAAGTGGCGAGAGACAACGGATTTAATTATCGAGACGGAAACTAAATTGGCGTTTGAGGAAAAATTAGGCTGTTTTTGATAAACGTGAGAAGCGGGGCGGGAAAAAACAGTGGTAAACGACGGAGGTGTTTTTAACCAATCTATTATCGGGGACACGCCCACACTTTGCGATGATTTAAACTTGACAACGGACAATAGCTTGTTGAAAAGAAGAAAAAAGGCGAATTATTGCATTATGTTTGATGCAAACAACTCGTGAAAATATATGAAAAGACAGATGAAAATATGAAGGTAACAAAATAGATAGATAGATAGATAGATAGATAGATAGATAGATAGATAGATATGAATGGTTTGAAAAATAGTGTGATCGCGTTTAATGTTGCGAAAAACAGAGAGATATTTACGCCGTGATAGATAGATAGATAGATAGATAGATATGAAGAGACATAGATAGATAGATAGATAGATAGATAGATAGATAGATAGATAGATAGATAGATATGAATGAATAAAGGCAAAAGAAAAAATTCTCTTAGCCAACACGTTTATCAACAGATATCCGTCGATAAGGAAAATGAAAAGACAAAAGAATTCTTATTCAGAAAATGCAAGGATCATTTGCTTTCGACCCATTCGTTCCAGTTGGGGTTATGCGGCGAATAATTACTAAGATAATGGATTCAAAAGACGAAATATAAGTATGGTAAAGCATTGATAAATTTTCAAAAATGAAAAAGATGTTCTCCTTTTAGAGACCGAAACTTAGAACGAAGAAGTTGACCTTCTCCCTGGGTATCCATATACTAATCCGAGAAATTAATATGACCAATGAGACAAAAAAATTCAATGAGTCTATCAGAAAGTTAGCTACCAAAGAACAGAAATATTGAGTGAGATTGATAAAATGTCACCCAACGATGACGTGGTTGCAGTCTTTGTATGTACTCCCGGTGAAACACGTGAAGCTAAAGAAATTGACACTAAAGAAAGGGTCGTTCACACTGACTCGATGATCTCGGCTACGGTTGATTCCTTAAAAAACTGGGTCCTATAGACTTGGAAAGCAACCAGTCTAAGAGTAAGCATTCAATTAAAAGCCGTATGTAGCCATGGCGAAGCACATATTATGCAGCTAAAGAAAGGATCGTTCACACTGACTCGATCATCTCGGCTACGGTTGACTCCTTAAAAGACTGGGTCCCAGAGCCTTGGAAAGCAACCAGTCTAAGAGTAAGCTCTCAATTGAAAGCCGTATGTAGCCATGGCGAAGCACATATTATGCAGCTAAAGAATGGATGGTTCACACTAATTCGATGATCTCTGCTACGGTTGACTCCTTAAAAGACTAGGTGGTATAGCCTTGGAAGGCAACGAGTCTAAGAGAAAGCTCTCAATTGAAAGCCGTATATAGCCATGGCGAAGCACATATTATGCATCTAAAGAAAGGATTGTTCACACTGACTCGATGATCTCGGCTACTGTCGACTCCTTGAAAGACTGGGTCCTATAGCCTTTGATGCCAACCAGTCTAAGAAAAAGCTCTCAATTTGATGCGTATGTAGCCATGGTAAAGCATATATTATACAGCTAAAAAATGGATCGTTCACACTGACTTGATAATCTCAGCAACGGTCGACTCCTGGGTCGTATAGCTTCGAAAGACAACCAGTCTAAGAGAAAGCTCTCAATTGAAAGCCGTATGTAGCCATGGCGAAGCACATATTATCCAGCTAAAGAAAGGGTCGTTCACACTGATTCGATGATCTCGGCTAGGGTCGATTCCTTAACAGACTGGGTCCTATAGCCTTCGAAGGCAAACAGTCTAAGTGTAAGAATGCTCTGAAGGGAAAGCCGTATATAACCATGGCGAATCACATATTATGCAGCTAAAGGAAGGATCGTTCACACTGACTCGATTTATCTCGGCTACGGTCGACTCCTTAACAGACTGGATCCTATAGCCTTGGAAGGCAACCAGTCTAAGAGAAAGCTCTCAATTGAAAGCCGTATGTAGCCATGGCAAAGCACATATTATGAAGCTAAAAAAAGGATCTTTCACACTGACAGGATGATCTCGGCTACGATCGACTCCTTAACAGCCTGGGTCGTATAGCCTTTGGAAGGCAACCAGTCTAAGTGAAAGCTCTGAATTGAAAGCCGTATGTAGCCATGGCAAAGCACATATTATGCAGCTAAAGAAAGATCGTTCACACTGACACGATAATCTCGGCTACGGTCGACTCTTTAAAAGACTGGTTCCTATAGCCTTGGAAGGCAACCAGTTTAAGAGAAAGCTCACACTTGAAAGCCGTATGTAGCTATGGCGAAGCACATATTATGCAGCTAAAAAAAGGATCGTTCACTATGACTGGATGATCACGGCTACTGTCGACTCCTTAACAGCCTGGGTCGTATAGCCTTGGAAGGCAAGCTCTTAATTGATAGCCGTATGTAGCCATGGCAAAGCACATATTATGCAGCTAAAGTAAGGATCGTTCACACTGATTCGATAATCTCGGCTACGGTCGACTCCTTAACAGACTGGATCCTATAGCCTTGGAAAGCAGCCAGTCTAAGAGAAAGCTCTCAATTGAAAGCCGTATGTCGCGAAGTCGAAGCACATATTATGCAGCTAGAAAAAAGATCGTTCACACTGACTGGATTTATCTCGGGTACGGTCGACTCCTTAACAGCCTGGGTCGTATAGCCTTGGAAGTCAACCAGTCAAAAAGAAAGCTCTCTGTTGTAAGCCATATGTAGCCATGGCGAAGCACATATTATGCAGCTAAAGAAAGGATCGTTCATAATGACTCGATAATCTCGATTCCTTAAAAGACTGGGTCCTATAGACTTGGAAGGAGACCAGTCTAAGAGAAAGCTCTGAATTGAACGCCCTATGTAGCCTTATTATGCAGCTAAAGAAAGGATTGTTCACACTGACTGGATGATTTCGGCTACAGTCGACAACTTAACAGCCGCGGTCGTATAGCCTTGGAAGGCAACCACTCTAAGAGAAAGCTCTCAATTTAAAGCCGTATGCAGCCCGTATGTAGACTGACTTGCCCGATTTTTTTCCCGCAGTAAGTTGCCATTTCTTTCTGCGCTAGACCAGTTGCCATCCAAAACTATAGAATCCGGTCTGTCCTTCTCTTTACCCATAGATGGGCAAGAAGAAGAGGTTTCATATCTTTCCCAAGGGTATTAGCACGTAAGTCACTGAAGTTCGAACACGGCTCTCTGATTCCTCAGTCCGAGCCGCTGACTCCTCCCAAGAATTAAGAACAGAAATATTAATTATGAGCAGAAACAGAAGAAATCAAGTGGACAGTAGACAGCGAATGACATTGCATTTAAATTTTCATAGATTAAAGTTGGCTCGGAAGCATGGGGCCGAGAGCGGGACATGCAAGAGAAGAGACCGTTAGCATAGAACTTACGGCTACATCTAGCCAGCCCAACTGTAAATTGATGAGATCTCGACGCCAGTCTAGTGCCTCGCTTAAATTCGAAGATTCTAGGTACCAAAGCGAAGAGCATATCCGAAAATTGCCATGAATATTTGGAGAAAAGACATAGAGGGGCAACCTTACGGCTGCGGAAAAGTGACTGGAGCTGAGTCGCCAGATGTTTACTCTGCTACAATAACAACTGCAGTGAGTGCTTTGGAGAAGTGTTCATCAATCGTGGCCTTGTGCAACACTTAATTCAGCTTCTGAATTATATAATATTTTTTTATTCAGTTATGTATCTAAGATTTTTATTCGCTTTTGAAGTTTTGAGACTCCAGCAGTCCATAAGTTTTTGCGTTTTTTTTTTTCTTCAAGTGGCTTTTCTGGGTTATGTTTTATCATTTATTTTTTTTAATTTTTTTTTTTGGTGGGAGCGTTCTTTTGGGGGTATTTTTTAGGTTTGTTTTTTTTTTGTTGCTTTCTTTTGGTTTTGCTTTTGTTTGCTTTCTTTTCATTCCTACTTTCGGCCTTTTGAGGCAAGAATGTTAATCCACGTGTCTGGATAGACGGGAAGAAAGCAATTGTACTTTGGTTGCATCTTTCCCGTTTTGTTTACTCTTTCCAGATTTCGATAAACAAGTGACCCTCCCGGAAAGGAGACAAACGGAAAGTTTATGAAAGAAACACATGTCGACCTCTCGCTCTCTCCATAGATACATATATATATATATATATATATATATGTGTGTGTGTGTGTGTGTGTGTGTATGTGTGTGAACGTGCGCGCGCCTACCTATCTACGACCCTAAGGATAGTAAATTTATCTATCTACTACCCTGAGGTAGTAGATACATAAATTTACTATCTATATACTTATCTCTCTCACTTTCTCTCCCTCTCTCTTCTCTCTCTCTCTCTGTCTGTCTGTCTCTCTCGTTGTATGGGCGGTAAGCCCAAAGCCGATTAGTTACCAAGATGTATCAGGGCCGCGCAACCGATTATCGATTTGTTTAAAATAACAGCATTCTTTCCGAACAGACTTCGTAAAAAAAAATACTTAATATTATATAGATCAGTAGATTTGCTTATTTTTATCAATTCTGGTTCGTTTCTTAATCTCTCTCTCTCTCCCTCTCTCTCTCTCTCTCTCTCTCTCTCTCTCTCTCTCTCTCTCTCTCTCTCTCTCTCTCTCTCTCTCTCTCTCTCTCTCTAAATAAGAGTAGGAAACGCTGGCCGTAATGAAATTGGAGAGGTAAAATTTATAGGGTTTGATTACCAAACAAGAGGTGCGTATTATGCGTGAGTAAAAGCATTTCCCCGCACTTTCAGTACAAATTTAGGGGTGCGTATTATGAATGAAGGTGTATTATACATGTGGAATTACGGGAAATTTTTTGTTAAAATAAAATCAAATACACTTTAGTTACTGAAAATTTGTCTTTTACTTTAAAAAATACAAAAATATTTCATTTTTAAAGTATTCTTTAAACAGATGAAGGGTCGCCCGAATCTTTTTGCCTCGGGTGTACGATCCATCTATAAAGATTCTGGAGAAATGGTTAACACCTTTTCTCGGTCCATAAAGTATCTGATTCATTCTACCATGCTTCCTACTTACAAGACTCAAATTAGTTCAAAATATTGCTGCCATATCTGGACTGGAGCTGCACAATCTTCATTTTCCAACCTTGATAGTGATTTACTAAGATTGGCTTAGATGTGGCACAAACAGCGAGGTTCGAACTCACCACTCAGTCGTAATTGTTCTAGCGAGACAAGGTGGCCTCTTTCCACTCTTGATATAGTTCAATATCGTTTACGCCGTCTTATTTTTCACCCTGCAGCCTATCGCTACTCTGTTGCTATTGCCGTGGCAAATGTACAGATGAGCTTCTTCGTTAGTTTCCCAAGCTCAGAATTCTAAGGCTCGAACCCGCTATTCCACGTTCAATTCTGTTTTTTTAATTGTTTTTGTTAGCTATTTTTAATGATTTACAGTGTTTTCTATCTTGATACGAACTGCGTGACGTCTCTAAAATTGTTTTTGATAGACATATTTAAACGCTGTAAAGATCGACTCCAATAACGAAGGCACATATACTAGCGCAACTAACCAATAATCAACTCCTTTTCATTGTAAACAGCTTTAATAGATAGATAGATAGATAGATAGATAGATAGATAGATAGATAGATAGATAGATAGATAGATAGATAGATAGATAGATAGCTAGATAGATAGATAGATTGATAGATAGTGGACAGACATAGATAGATAGATAGATAGATAGATAGATAGATAGATAGATAGATAGATAGATAGATAGATAGATAGTGGACAGACATAGATAGATAGATAGATAGATAGATAGATAGATAGATAGATAGATAGATAGTGGACAGACATAGATAGATAGATAGATAGATAGATAGATAGATAGATAGATAGATAGATAGATAGATAGATAGATAGATAGTGGACAGACCTAGATAGATAGATAGATAGATAGATAGATAGATAGATAGATAGATAGATAGATAGATAGATAGTGGACAGACCTAGATAGATAGATAGATAGATAGATAGATAGATAGATAGATAGATAGATAGATAGATAGATAGTGGACAGACCTAGATAGATAGATAGATAGATAGATAGATAGATAGATAGATAGATAGATAGATAGATAGTGGACAGACATAGATAGATAGATAGATAGATAGATAGATAGATAGATAGATAGATAGATAGATAGATAGATAGATAGATAGATAGTGGACAGACATAGATAGATAGATAGATAGATAGATAGATAGATAGATAGATAGATAGATAGATAGATAGATAGATAGATAGTGGACAGACCTAGATAGATAGATAGATAGATAGATAGATAGATAGATAGATAGATAGATAGATAGATAGATAGATAGATAGATAGATAGATAGATAAGGTGCTGACAAACAGACTTCGGCAAGGACAATTGATTCTATGTCAATGTAGATAGATAGATAGATAGATAGATAGATAGTGGGCAGACCGAGATAGATAGATAGATAGATAGATAGATAGATAGATAGATAGATAGATAGATAGATAGATAGATAAGGCGCTGACAAACAGACTTCGGCAAGGACAGTTGATTCTGTGTCAATATATACAAGCTTGTGGTAAAATGTCCATATCAGACGCGAATCGATATGCCCCCTAATTGGGTGTTTATTTTAAGCTAGTATTCTTGCCTGTCTGGACAGAACTGGGGATCATTTCGACTGGAAAATAAATCGATTCATTTGCGTTTCTCCACATCTGCTTTCGTAATGTCCAAACATGCGTTGAGCCACCCCTCGGTTGGTTAATCTGTCAGCAAATTAATCAATCTATACGACTGACTCTCAATCATCTGAACTAATAAAAGATGCCTATCGATCAGTCGATCTATCAATCAATCTATGTATTGCTTGTTTTCATTATGCAACAAATGCATCTTTGACTTTCTCGACGGAGATAGACAGACAGACATAGGCAGAAATGGATAGATATAACCTTAAGACGTGAGGGTGGCAGACAAATTCTCAACCCGACCTGGAAACGATTAAAAAATATTCAGACTTTAGAAAAATCGTCGGGCGTAGAACGATTTAGTTTTTCTTACGTAATACACCGGGTGTAACAGCATAATTGTCCCCCCCCCCCCGACAAAATGTTTAATATATATATATAAAAAAAAAACCACTAAACTAATCGAGTTTCTTTTTGCAGGTTTTTAGATAAGACATTTAGCCATCCTGACACCATTTGTCGTAAGAATCACTGAAAATCCTTTTTGAGTTATTCAGCTAGAAAGAGAACCGGTTAAAATCATTTTGTGTCAGCCCCACTATGTCTTCCCAACTGAGCAATGGTGAGAGGAAAAACATCATTCAGGCGTCCAGTAATGGTACCAGTATTCATATTCTGGCTTCCATTTTCAAAGTCCATTCAAGAACCATCAATAGAAGTTTAAAAAAAAAAGAACAGTAGGAAAAGTAGAGAAGAAAACTAGATCAGGAGATCAAGACAGGAAGAAGGATCATCATTTCACCTTGCTAAAGAGATCAATTAGAAAAGATCCAACCCAGTTCATAAGACGTTTGGTACGTGATTTTCACCTATGAGAGTCTAAAGAGCAATGAATAAGACTTGAAAATGAAATTGTACGTGAAACCTGTGAGGCACCTTGTTAGTCCAGGACAGAAAGTTAGAATGTTAGAGAGGGTGAAGATCATCTTGAATAAGTTGAAAAATGATCCTGGAATCATATATATATATATATATAGAGAGAGAGAGAGAGAGAGAGAGAGACTACCCATAATATATATATATATATATATATATATATATATATATATATATAGACTACCCATAATGCACCACTGACCCTTATATATAAATAGCCGAGAAAATAACAGCACTAGTCGCCTGACGATTGCACTAGCATGAAAAAGACTGCCGCCTCTAAGTGCTGACTTCCATGTCCACTTTTAGATTTACACAGGCTCTATCTCTGATATTGAGCACTTTATCCCATAAATATAGCACACTTTAAGACTATATTTCTTCATATATATATATATATATATGTATATTTGAACTTTATATCAATCCTTCAATAGCTTCTGAAGCTTTTGAGTTATTCAGCTTGAAAGAGAACAGGTTAAAATCATTTTGGGTCAGACCCTGTCTTCACAAATGAGTAATGGTGAGAAGAAAAATATCACTCAGGCCTTCGGTAATGGTACCAACATTCATACTCTGGCTTCCATCTTCAAAGTCCATTCAAGAACCATCAAGAGAATGGTGAATAAGTTTTAAAAAAGAGGGAACAGTACAGAGGAAAGCTGGATCAGGAGGCTAGAACAGGAAGAGGAATCATCAGAGTTAAAGAGATCAATTAGGAAAGATCCAACACAATCCATAAGACATTGAGAGAAGAGTTTCCACTATGATAGTCTAAAGCATAGTTTAAAAAGACTTGAAAATGAAATCATACATGAAACGTGTAAGTCACCTTGTTACTCCAGGACAGAAAGTTAGAATGCTAGAGAGGGTGAAGATCACCTTTAATAAGTTGAAAAATGATCCTGGAATAATATATATATATATATATATAAAAATATATATATATATATATATATATATATATATATGTATATAAATATATATATACGAAATTAATTTCAATCCTTCATGAGCTTCCAAGCCTTAGCTATAAACGTGTCATTTTCGTTTATGATCGATTTTATCACGATTCTTCTGTTAAGCTCAGAACGTAGTACATTCTTATGGCTCAAAGTAGAGTCCAATAGTGTTATAAAAACCTCGGAGAATTCCAGTAAGATATCTTTAATCATTTCTAAGCTGCAATGATTCAAAGCTTAATTTAACGAATGGACAATTTTGCTTTTACACCAGATATATACACATAAACACAAACACAAACACAGATGCATATATATATATATATATATATATATATATATATATATATATATTAATCATTTCACCAAAAGCAAGGAAATAAAGCCACTGAGACGCAAGGGGGGGGTTACTGAGTGTAAAAGAATATCAGAAAAATGACACTATTAAGGTGAGAGGGAACAATAAAAGAACAATAATTACGAAAATTGAAGATAACGATTGACATTGTGTTTAAATTTTTGAAGTACAATGTTGACTTAAAAGCAAGAAGCCAAGAGAGAGTTCCACAAGCGAGAAGTGCGAGAGAAGAAACAGTTAGTGTAGAACCTACGGTTAGATCTATCCATTTCAACTGTAAGAGGATTAGACCTAGATGCCAATCTAGTACTGCTTTTAAATTCGTCAAGTCAACGTACGAAAGAGGAAAGCTCATCAGAACAATTACCCTGAAAATATTTATAGAAAAGGCACAGGGAAGCTACGTTACATCGTTGAGAAAGTGACTGAACCGAGATACCAGGTCAGGTTCGATAACATTACGGACTACCAGCATGGCCCGGCGTTGCCCGCGCTTGATTAAAAAATCGTACGACTCTTACAGCAATCGCTATCACTTGACTTAAAATATTTTTGCCCTTCCTTGCCTTTAAAGGAGTGTCCTTTGCCGTGCTGATGTTGCTACATGCCTTACTTCTTGCCTATCTCACACTGCGAATTTTTTCTAAGCTCGATACTAAACATTAAATCTGTTACGAAAAAAGAACTAAACAAAATGAACACAAAACGATCAGCTTTAAAAAAGGAATCGTAACTGGAAAAACCGAATGAAAAAAGAATGTTAACAACAAATACTTTCTGCGGAATCAGAATCAACGTTGAGTTTAAGCAAGCGAATGAGCCAATTGGAGTAAAGTGCCATGCAGATTTAAATTTTTCCCACTTGTGACGAATGCAGCTATCAATTTTTGTGCATGCTAGCATGCTAGTGTCAGTTGGCTCTCACGCTGGCCAATAGAATCTTACTGCCTATTCGTGGCAGCCAGCTATAGGCTCTCACACTGGCCAGTAGAAAATGGCCGCAAATTACATGAAAACTGCAGTAGAAGCATGAAAAAATCGATTATTTTCACTATCGATGGGAGTTGGGAAATGCAATGTCGGTCTTGGCCTTCTTACTAACTTTGAGCATGTGCATGTAAATCTTGGTGCAAATTCGTCGAAAATTGCGGCCGTTACACACACGCACACACACACACACACACACACATGCTGCCTTTTATAGATAGAGATAAATGTTCATGAAATGTAGAGTGCAGTGTCATAATTGCTTTTGTCTATTTAAGAAATGCATGTGTGCATATAAGATAGGTAGGCAGTTATCAAGTTCAATTTTATTTATTCCAGTATGCTATGAGTAGTAAAACAATGAAAAATTTATTTATTGAAAAAAAAAAAATTTGAATAAAGTAACTATAAACAATTTTTTTTTCTATCCTCTGCCAATCGCAATGATGGAGAAAGCAGTACCTCGGACCATTTTTTTAAATATATAACATAAACAGAGAATTCCACTGTCAAAGTGTACAAGAGAAGAAACTGTTATCATAGAACTTACGGTTGCATCCAACCATTTCAACTGTAAGATGATGAGACCTAGCCTCCAATCTAGTAGCACGCTTAAATTCATTAAGTCTCTCTCTCTCTCTCTCTCTCTCTCTCTCTCTCTCTCTCTCTCTCTCTCTCTCTCTCTCTCTCTCTCTCTCTCTGCGCGTCTGTGTGTGTGTGCATCTGTGTGTGTGTGTGCGTGTTATTTTTTTAAAATATTGGTAAAAAACCTACATTATTTTAGGAATAACATGAAATATATGATCCTATTTTATCGATCAGATTGACTGCAGTCGATATTATAGGGTCACTGTGGCATTATAGGGTCGCTGCGATAATATAGGGTCGCTGTTATAGGGTCACTGCGAATTCCACAATCATTTTGATGACTCCATAGAGTGATTTACCAGGTTTATATACGCTTTGAAATTTAGCGTTGTCTTTCTCCCAGACATATTACAAATTATGTCTAGGGAATCCAGTCTTCCCTGCTATTTAACCCATAGCTTTGGGAGAAGTGGTGAATTAATGCCTTTCCCAAGGGTATTTATGCTAAAATGAATGTGCTGACCAGAATTCGAACTTTGTTATCGTTTCAAGCTGCTAACCATTATGCCACCTTAACATCCAGAGTGAATTAATTAAGTCATTGAGTCCATCTTTATTAAGATTAATTAGACCTGAGTTAAGTAATCATTAGTTACGTCATTGTAATTGTATGCACATACGTAGGCACATGAAATGGGTACATTGTTTGTTTGTTTTTTGTTTAAATGTCATCGCAAATTAACATAAGACGAAATACTTTAAAAATCGATATACAGTGTAACCCTGATATAAGAGACCCTGATATAAGAGCAACCCTGATATAAGAGAGATTTTCTCTGGTCCCAAATTAGAGCCTGTGTTAATGTATATATAATAGACCAAACCCGGATATAAGATAAACCCGGATATAAGACACTTCTTCTCCGGTCCCGTCAACTCTCTTATATCCGAGTTACACTGTGTAGTTTCAAAAGTTTGAAGTTACCCCCAGAATTAGCATGGGATGAACTTGACAGCAGAATGGAATCAATTATAAAACTTATATTTTGAGAAACCTTTTCAACGAATGGCAAAAATGTGTGCTGCAGTAATCAAGGTTAAAGGATGATATTTTGACGAGAGCAAAATTTAATCATAAAATGCTTCTTTTTTGTCTTAATAAAATTTCTGATAAAAAATCATGACTCACTTTTTTTAAACATGTCGAATAATTTTCTCTTATTTAAAGTACAAAACAAATAATTTTGGGAGCTAATTTAAAAAATTACCTGGGTTGCCTCAAACTTTTGATTTTGAACTATACTGTATATATATATATATATATATATATATATATATATATATATATATATATATATATATATATATATATATATATTCATGGTTTAAAAAGTGGGCTTTCCATCTCATTCATTTTATGAAACTTTCTGTTTTTTCAATTAATTTTAGCTTATATATGGAAGGGGATGGGATGGGTATGTTTTTTAGGGAGTAGTCGAGGCTAAATTTTTCTATGCCCATACTGTGTTATAAATGTAGCGAAAGTGCTCTACTGATTATCAAGAGCTGAATATGAAGAAATATAGTCTTAAAGTGTGCTATATTTATGGGATAAAGTGCTCAATATCAGCGATAGAGCGTGTGCAAATATTTGCACACGCTCTATCTCTTATACTGACCATTTTATATTTATTTATATATATATATATATATATATATATATATATTATTATTATTATTATTATTATTATTATTATTATTAAAAGGTATTAATCTTCTTCTTCTCCCTCCAACTATGGGTAAATAGCAGGACAGACTGGGTTCTATAGCCTTGGGTGGAAGCTGGTCTAAGAGGACAACTCTGAATTCAAAACCTGCAGAGGGTCATTTGGGACCTTGTGGCACGTTGTGCACTAGGTCTCTGTATTCGACCCTTCAAAAAGTGTGGTTGGTTTTGCACAAAACCTTCACCACTATAGTCAAATCATATGTGCTGGTGTCTGGCTGTCGGTTCCTAGCAATTGAGCTGCTTGACCCTCATACGTCGAATTCGACGGGAGAGTCCGCCATATAGTTTGATATATTTAGTGCTCTTTGGGAAAGTAATATATTCTATTTGACGTGTGTTGAACTTTTTTTTATATATAGCCTTATTTGTTCATTTAGAATGTGGTTTGGGAAGTCATTATTAAGAGTCTATTTAATATTTTTTAGTTCATTGTAAAAAAAATCTTTTTTATGAAGTAATTAATTTGCGCTCGGTTAATTAAATTCTGTATAAGTGCTGTTTTGTAGTAATCTGGACATTCACGCTTATAGTTGAGAGTGTAAGAGTTTTCGCTGATTGTTTTTTTTATATGGGGAGGTAGTAAATGTGTCATTATTTGTGTCTATTAAAATGTCAAGGAAAGGGATTTTGTTATCTTTCTTAAGTTCGTATGTGAACTTGAGGAAGGAGTTTTTTTTTGTTTTTTTTTTAAGATTTTTTTGAGTTCCATTATTTCTTCAATGTTTTTAACTAAAACAAGGATATCATCTACATATCTTAGGTAGATGGTTTGTTTTTTTTGGTGTTACTAAATATATTATTTTCTAGTTTGGCCATGTAAAAGTTACTGAAGGTTGGTCCCAATTGTGAACCCATTGAAACGCCATCACGTTAACATATACGTTATTTCTGTGATCATAAAATGGGATTTCAGTGGTACAAATTAAAAGTAATTTTCTTAATATTTTGGGCTTAATTTTTAATGGTGGTAGAGATGAATTATTATATACAGGGTGTCCATAAAGTTCGTGAGCACTTTAAAAGATTTATAACTTTATTTGTATTTGCGATAGAAATAATTTGTAAAAAGAATTAGAAAGAAGTAAATCTATATTTTTTAAGGTTTTATTGAAATTTTATTTAAGTTTCCACATGTCCTCCATCATTAGCAATACAAAGGGTAATACGATTTTACAGTTCACGGAAAACATTTGCCAACTGATTTACAGTAATGCCTGAAATCACATTAGTTATTTTAGCTATACTTAAAACTAGGTACATTAAACTTTATAACATTTTTACAGATTATTTCTATCGCAAATACAAATAAAGTTATAAATTTTTTAAAGTGCACAAGAACTTTATGGACCGATCGAGCCACGGAGGATCGTTAGGTTAGCAAGGTCGATTTTACTGTTTTTAAACTACAATTTTCCATGATTTTCTCACGTCCATTCATATCTGGTGGATGCGTATCCAAATGTAAACAAATGACGTCAAACATTATGAAATGGGCAAAGTCCGACAATTATTTTAAGACATTTTTATGTTTATACATTCTTTTGTATAGATACAAATAGTTAAGTAAATGCTCTGTTTATAATAAACAGTATTAAACAACATTTACCGGCCTGAATGTCCGAGAAATTGACACAGAAAATATGCGTCAACCGACAGGAATCGAACCTGTATCCTATAAAAATGTATTCGAATAACTGTCAGACTTTGTCTATTTCATAATGTGTATGCATGTATGTATGAAGAAAGCGAGTCAGTATGAAGTGATTTTCGATGAAGTTCAATAGAGTTGAATCATTGGCAGGAGGTTATCAAAGAAGAAAAATGCCATTTTATGAATGCCGCTAGCATCGCCTGACTGAATGTACGTCTGAAACAAGCAAATGTAAAAATAAAACTAAAGAGGGAAATTATTTCAAGACTCCAGCAAAAGTGAAACACGGAAGAAATAAATAAACTCAAAAAGGAAATTGTTTTGACAACACAAACAGTTTGCTATTTAATCCGTCATCTGACGTGAACAATGCCTCGGTTTTCTAATTATCGAGGAAACACACGTGATCTCGTGGCTTTCTTTTCACGGCGAGAGTTATTGCGAATTTAAAATAAAGAAAGTTCTAAAGAGAACTGCTTTCATTGTTCTTTCTTCTGCAAATAATGGAAGCTCTCAACTATATATGTTCATATTTAAATAAACCTGTCAAGGCTGACTAGAGCAGAAATATCTTTTTCATCACGACGGCCATATTACTATCTATGCTTTTAGTATTTGCAATATTAATATATATAAATATATAATCATTAGAGGGAATGAAAGTTTGGGTAGATTTGTTTAATAAATCCTGTCATTGATAAGACAGCTTACATAAATGGCTAGTAAATGATTTGCAATGCATTCCTATAGTAAAATCATTTCCAATTAATTTCTATCTATGCTTTTAGTATTTGCTATGTCACTATATATGTAATCATTAGAGGGAATAAAAGTTTGGATGGATTTGTTTAATAAATCCTATCAGTGATAAGACAGCTTACATAAATGGCTAGTAAATAATTTGCAATGCATTCCTATAGTAAAATAATTTGCAATGAATTTCTATATATCCTTTTAGTATTTGCTATGTCACTATATATGTAATCATTAGAGGGAATGAAAGTTTGGATGGATTTGTTTAATAAATCCTATCAGTGATAAGACAGCTTACATAAATGGCTAGTAAATAATTTGCAATGCATTCCTATAGTAAAATCATTTCCAATGAATTTCTATCTATGCTTTTAGTATTTGCTATGTCACTATATATGTAATCATTAGAGGGAATGAAAGTTTGGATGGATTTGTTTAATAAATCCTATCAGTGATAAGACAGCTTACATAAATGGCTAGTAAATAATTTGCAATGCATTCCTATAGTAAAATCATTTGCAATGAATTTCTATCTATGCTTTTAGTATTTGCTATGTCATTATATATGTAATCATTAGAGAAAATGAAAGTTTAGATAGATTCGTTTCATAAATGTCTAGTAAATCGTTTGCAATTCATTCCTTTAGTTGTTATTCTCCTTAAAACATCCTTACTTGATATATACTTTGTTTATGATATTCTAAGCATTTGTTTAGCTTTCAGCCCCATATAGAGGGGAAGATACTCCGATATAGGAGGGGACATTTTACATAGCATTTCCATACCATAGCATTTCCACGTTCATATGGTCTCTTCAAATATCTATGCCACACTTTGCATCTGATAATTTTTACGTCTCCAATGTGTAATTCACATCTCGGGTTGCCTCTTTTGCTCACCACTATGCATTCTGCCTTCTTAAAATTAGTATTTTGTAAGCGTTCTGAAAGCAAACGAAATATTTGTCGCAGATTACTTCCACAACGCAGAGAACAATTCACTGTAAGTTCAGACTTGAATATCGGAGGCAGAAAGAAATGCCGAAAACTCGATTCACAGGTACTATCTCACAAATCACAATGCACGTAACTAGTCAGAAAAAATAACTCTCTCTCCGACGAGCGCGGTAGCCAAAATACATCAGTTTTCCCTTTCGATTCGAGAACACCAACTGCTTTTATCGGCCGAACATTTTTTTCATTCGTCGACAACTGGGAGAGGACGCTCAATTTTTGCATATCAAAATACTTTCATAGAGACTCCTGCGACTGACTTGTTTCCATTTTAAATATTCCGTCTTCAGCATGTCATTTTCTTTTCCGAGCTTGGTTTGGCGAGGTAAGTCGCCGTTTTCTTCGCTATATATTTAGCCATTTCTTCTTGATTTAATCAGCTACGATGTCTAAGTTTTTTCAGTTTTTTTTTTTTTGTGTGATAAAACCACAATTATGTTGCTTCAGTTGTTTTTTTTTTCTCAGTTGGAATTAGATTTTCCAAAATTTACAGCCGTATGCGAGAATAGATATTGAATAGCAATCCAACAATATTTCCTTTGTTTCTAAGTGCCTTTTCCGAATCATAATACATTGTATTTATCAGTAAAACCACATCTCTGTTTGCTTCAAGACTGTTCACGATTTCTGCATTTGTTTAATTTCGACGTCCCCAATATGTAACTCACAACTTGGGCCACCCCTTTTGCTAACCACAACACATTCCGTCTTATTCTTGAACCATTTTTTTTAATTGTTTGATTCGTTGGTTCGTTTTCTACGGCTTATAAACTCTTTGCAAGTTATTTAAAACAAGAACACATTTTCAGGTTGCATTTTTTTTAGTTTAGTTTCTTACTTACTAATCCATAGATGGGGGAAGAAAATGTGGATTCATACCTTTCCCATTAATATTTGCATGTAAGTGAATGTAACGAACCCAACTGGAATTGGAACCCGAATCTCCAGTTAACAATTCCGAGTCGTTATCCATTGCACCATCCACACATCCAAGTTTACAGCAATAGGTATTACCGAGCGGTCACCCATCTACGTACTGACCAGACTCGACGTTGCCTAACTTTGATCATTGTACAGGGATCACGTTCATATGTGCCCTCAGAGTATCTATGTCACACTTTGCATCACATCTTTAAGGAAAATGTCCTGGATTCACTGCCATAAAGGAAATCAGATATTACATTAAAGACAATCTACCTTTTCTTTGCTTCTCAGAACATTTTTCTGGAGACTTAATACCTTTCTCAGTTTTTCCAAACAGTGTTTCCCTATGCCTATATACCTTCTAATTTCTATGTCATACTTTCCGTCATCTGCTACTAAACTGCTGAAATAGTTGAACTTCTGCAATTGTTTAATTTTGACGTCCCCAATATGTAAATCACATCTTGAGCTACCCCTTTTGCTCACCACCACACAATATTTTATATTTTCTTCTTGCTTTAATTGGATATTGTTTTATTTCTTTCTCTTTTTTTTGTAGGATTTCTTTCAGTCTTTTTTCTAAGTTGGTGGAACCAAATTTAAGTTGTTTCAATTCTTTTTTTTTTCTTCTCATTTGCAATGAAATTCTCCAGGGTTTACTACCATATATGTGAATATGGTTGATAAACCGTAAAAACATTCAAATCAATCTATCAATCAACGACTGTCTTCTTTAGGTAAACAGATATGTTATCGTCCAAGGTTAGGAATAAGGAAGAACAACACGAACACAAGAGTAGAAATAACGAAGATATATTACACGAAATAATAATACAAGATGTGGAAGGTCTTAGTATGACTGTCAGTCTGGTTTAGAGTGAACTACTATCGGCTCGGCTCGATTAATCCCTCTCTCTCTTGAGAGGCGTAGTATACATAGTGTTAGGAAAAGTTCATTCTGTAGTTATAGGTAAGGACCAATAACAAGATATTGCATAGTTGCCAAACATTCTTTTCTTTGCTTTTCAGGACATTTTTTTCTGAAAAGTGTCTTTTACTAATTCTATGTACCGTCCAAAATCTGTATCATGTTTTCTCTCGTCTCTCATCGCAGTGTTCAGGTAGTTGAATTCTGACGTCCTCAATGTGTAATTCGTTTTATGGGCTGAACATTTTGCTTACGACCACGCATTTAGTCTTCATGCATTTTATGTTTATTTTTATTTTTCTTTAATTGGCTATGTTGTCGAATAGTTCTTCCATATTTTCTTCAGGAATAATAGAATCCTATTCTATTGCCTCAAAACGTTTTATTTTCATTCACCACGAGATTATTCAACTTTAAATATCATATAAGAGGGTAGACATTACATAGTGTTATGTCTATTTATAAAAGGCAGGATATGTGTGTGTGTGTGTGTGTGTGTGTGTGTGTGTGTGTGTGTGTGTGTGTGTGTGTGTGTGTGTGTGTGTGTGACGAATGCACGGCCGCAATTTTCGACGGATTTGCACCAAAATTTACATGCAAATGCTCCAACTTAGCGATAAGGCCAAGACCGACATTGCATTTCCCAACTCCCATCGATAGTGAAAATAATCGATTTTTTCATGCTTCTACGGTAGTTTTCATGTAGTTTGCGGCCATTTTCTACTGGCCAGTGTGAGAGCCTATAGCTGGCTGTCACGAATAGGCAGGAAGATTCTATTGGCCAGCGTGAGAGCCAACAGCTGACTGACACGAGTGTTAACTAGCATTAAAAAAAATCGATAGCTGCATTCGTCACAAGTGGGAAAAATTGAAATCTGCATGGCACTTTACTCCAATTGGCTTATTCGCTTGCTTAAACTCAACGTTGATTCTGATTCCGCAGAACTGGGTTGGGTGTGAAAAGTATTTGTTGTTAACATTCTTTTTTCTTTCAGTTTTTTCAGTTACGAGTCCTTTTTTAAAGCTGATCGTTTTGTATTCATTTTGTTTAGTTCTTTTTTCGTAACAGATTTAATGTTTAGTATAGAGCTTAGAAAAAATTCACAGTGTGAGATAGGCAAGAAGTAAGGCATGTAGCAACATCAGCACGGCAAAGGGCACTCCTTTAAAGGCAAGGAAGGGCAAAAATATTTTAAGTCAAGTGATAGCGATTGCTGTAAGAGTCGTACGATTTTTTAATCCAGCACGGGCAACGCCGGGCCATGCTGCTAGTATAGGAATAAAGTGTCGCTGCCGACACCTGAGTTTGAACCTAGATCGACAGTGAGCAAGCACAGGCAACCCCATTATTGAATTAAGTACACCATGTGACCATAGAGGAAACGCATATATGGGAGGTAGCGTGTTCCCAATTGATCGTTACTTTTAGTCTATCCTCTATCACTATTCGAATCGCTTTTTCTATTCTATCCTCTATTGCTATCAGTCAGTTATGTGCCATACGTGATACACACTTAGGCGATCATGTATTTTTCGATACGTGACTGACGAGGCAGATTTTTCCCGCAGTAGGTTGCTATTTCTTTCTTATATATATATTTGTGTGTGTGTGTGTGCGCGCGTTTTCTGGACTTAATGAATGTAAAAATTATCGAAACGTTTGTCGATTCTGAGCGCTTTCGGTTATACTGTTAGCCATTTGCAAGGATTTAGTTGTTATACAGACATAGTAAATATTTTGTAATTGATACTGTAGACGATATAAACGTTGCTGAAAGGAGATGTATTGTTAATTTCCAAACACGGACAGTATATTGTGGCCCTGGTGGTCAATTTTGGATGATTGACTAAGAAATAGTGAAAAAACACTTTCGGATTTAAAAGACATCAGAATCCATAATTGTTTTTTTGTTTGTTTGTTTGTTTTTTTTATCCCATTCTTGTTTCTATGTTTGATACCCCCCCACACCACCACCACCACCAAAAAAGAAATGTCAGCCATTGGAACCTTTCTGGGAATCCAAGGATTTCACCGAAAACGTCATTATTGTTTTAACTTCGAAAATCCGAAGAATAAAAAAAAAGCATTCCGTTGAATACTTGTAAAATCCACTTGGCTTGACATAGTATCTGTTTGAAGGCAATATGCCCCTCTACTGTACCTTGGATTTTGCCGCGAGTGCTATTGATTTTCGCCCAAAGACTTATTTATTCAATGATTCAAGTCCGTTTCTTGACCAGAAGCCACAGAGCGTAACGGCCGATATCCGCCTTTACATTTTTCAGTAGAAACAAATCGATCGAAAGTATTTAGCAGGAAAGCGAATGGCGATGTGGAGAAACCGACTAAGAAATGTATGTAGCACTTCTTTTTGCAAGTAGAAAAATGAACAGACAGTAGTTAGTCGTGGGGTACGTGAATCATGTCGCCGGCAGAGATACGTATTGGGTTGGAATAATTCCGACTGACGTAATCACACGTGTATAAGATTGTCATGTAAATCTGGGTACTCAATTAGATATTAGTATGTTAATATATTAGTATATTTTAATAAAAATCTGTGAGAGTTCGATCTTTCACTAATCGTGAGGTTTTTAATGATAGTTCGTTTTTATCATTGCTTTGAAATTTTTCATGCAACAAAAACAGACTATCATTATTGTTTTCTCCGTGTATTGTTTGATATATTGAAATGTAATTGTCATCTTTGATAATGGCTTATGTAAGCCGAAAGCTTAGATAAGATTAAAACATGTATCAATATGGTGATTTCCTTTCTTCTTTCAATGATAATGTTATTAAGATTATCAGACAATATGAAAGGAATTTACTTAAAATAAATAGACAAAACTTGTCTATATTATTTAATGAAACATGCATCAATATATATATATATATATATATATATATATATATATATATATATATTACCAGCAATTAAAATTTTGTCGACATTAAATAACCGATTGAGGTTGATATGCCGTAAAACAAAGCAAACAAAACGATAGCCAGGACATTTTTTCTGTACATAGTTCTCGGATTCGGTCGGCAAGTGTCCAAGGCGAAGCTACAGATAATAGAAGGTTGGTAACTCGCCTGGAGTTTCTACTTGGTTCAGGAAACAGCCAACGTTTCCGAGCATGTTTGCCACAAATATCAACCCCCAAGCGAGACGAGTTTCATTTATATCAACAGGTTAAACAAAGACTGTTGTATTTTGTTACTAAGGGAAACATGGTTGCATTTACCTGTCCCAAACAAATTTATTAAACTGATAGGCCGCATTTCGCTAAGACAGAAAGGTAGCCTCTGGCAAGAGCAGAGGGGAGTGTCTATGTATTTACGTACATAACAGCTCGTGTAATGACAGTGACATGCTGGGTAATTTTAGTGTACCTAATCGTTAATTGTAGGCCTTTTTATTTTCCTCTGAGTTTTCTGTCGAGATAATTACAACTGTTTATGTACCGCCAGACACGAATGTTGATATAGCCTTAAGATATTTACACAGTGCCATCGGTAAGCAGCAAACAAATACCCCCAAGTTGTCCATATGATATCTGGCAATTTTAATCCATCCGATTTCAAAGTAGTTCTGCCAAAATTCGAACCGCACACAAAATTTACTACGAGCAAGGAACGGAACGTTTTTTGACAAGGCCTATTCAAATATTAAACATGGATTTAAATTAACATTGTCAGAATAAAGCCAGTCAGACCATGTATCCATATTACCCGCCCCAGGGGAAATAGTGAACCTACAACCAGGAATGTCCAGGTGTGTCCATTGTTTTGCAAGGACCATTGGAGACATGTTTGAGAAACCACCTTGGAAACGTTTACCTCAGTTGTATTTTGTGTAAAGTGACACGCTGACAAATATTTTCGGATATATCCTAATCAGAACCAAAAGCTGAGAGAAATATTAAGAAATAGGAAAATTTCTCTAGAAACAAAGACGAGTATTGAAATGTTACGTGATATCTGTCCTCCTGTATGACAGTAAATGCTGGACATATCTATCTCAATCTGTTCATATCTATCTATCTATCTATCTATCTATCTATCTATCTATCTATCTCAATCTGTTCATATTTATATATCTATCTCAGTCTGTTCATATCTATGTATCTATCTCAGTCTGTTAAAATCTATCTATCTATCTATCTATCTCAGTCTGTTAAAATCTATCCATCTATCTATCTATCTATCTATATATATATATATATATATATATCAGTTTGTTCATATCTATTTATCTATCAGTCATTTTATACCTCTCTCTCTACGTTTGTTCATATATATCCCTGTCTATTGATATATATATCTATTTATCTCAATCTCTCTCAATCTATTCATGCGTATTTATCTATAACCCTGTCCATATCTATCAACATATATATATATATATATATATATATATATATATATATATATATATATGATGCCATGAACCGCAATACGATAGTTGCATCCTGCATTTCATATGCACGAATTTATCGTTGCATAGCAATCTTCCATGTAAACAAAACAAACTATCATTATTGCAATGTGCGCATAACGAATCTAAAACAAAAATTGCCATCTTTGTTATATAATTTATTATCTAATTTATTGTAATGTACTTGTAATTTCTGATGATGGCTTATGTAAGCCGAAAACTTAGACAGGATTAACAATAAAAACATGTATCAATGTGGTGATTTTCTTTCATGTTTCAGTGATAATGCTAAAAAGCTTATTCGACAATATGAAAGGAATTTACTTAAAATAAATAGAGAAAACTTGTCTATATTATTTAATGAATCATGCATTAATATATATATATATATATATATATATATATATATATATATATATATATATATCACAGTCTGTTTATCTCTATCTATCAATCTATCTATCTATCACAATCTGTTCACATCTATTTCAATCCGCTGAAATCTGAAGGGGCATTGGGATAGCAAAAGATGCCTTCCAAAAGCTGGGCTGAGTATTAAGAAATAGGAAAATTTCGTTCGAAACAAAGAAAAGAGTACTGAACTGTTACGTGATATCTGTCCTCCTGTATGGCAGTAAATGCTGGACAATCTCCTCAAAGATGAAGAAGAGACTTGAAACAACAGAAAGGTGGTTCTACAGGAGGATGCTGAGGATAACATGAAGCGAATATGTAAGCAACGACGAGGTTCTAGACACAATGGAAGCAAAAAGGAAACCTATATTAACACCAGGAAGAGACAGTTGAGGTTTCTGGGGCATAGAATCAGGAAAGACGGCTTGGAAAATATAAGAGAAACAGAGGGAAAACAACGCATAACCTACTTAGTGGGAGAGATAAAAAAAAGACGAAATTTATTAAGAGCTACAAAGGATAGGGAATTTTGGAGAGCCATGATTACCTATGCACGCCTCGAGAAGAAGAAGAAGAAGAAGAAGAAGAAGAAGAAGAAGAAGAAGAAGAAGAAGAAGAAGAAGAAGAAGAAAAAAGAAAAGAAAAGGAAAAGATAAAAGATACGAAAAGGAAGAAGAAAGAAGAAGAAGAAAAAGAAAAGGAAAGAAAGAAGAAAAAAGAAGAAACGAAAAGGAAGAAGAAATAAGAAGAAGTAGTAAAAGAAATGGAAGAAGAAAAAAGAAAAAGAAAAAGAAGAAAAAAAGAAAGGGAAGAAGAAAAAAGAAGAAACAAAATGGAAGAAGAAAAAAGAAGTAGAAAAGAAAAGGCAGAAGAAAAAGAAGAAAAGAAAAGATTGAAGAAAAAAGAAAAGAAAAGGAAGAAGAAAAAAGAAGAAAAAAAGAAAAGGAAGAAGAAAAAGAAAAGAAAAGGAAGAAGAAAAAAGAAAAGAAAAGCAAGAAGAAAAAAGAAGAAAACGAAAAGGGAGAAGAAATAAGAAGAAGAAGAAAAGAAATGGAAGAAGGAAAAAGAAAAGAAAAAGAAGAAAAAGAAGAAAAGAAAGGGAAGAAGAAAAAAGAAGAAACGAAATGGAAGAAGAAAAAAGAAGAAGAAAAGAAAAGGAAGAAGAAAAAGAAGAAAAGAAAATGAACAAGAAAAGAAGAGGAAGAAGAAAAAGGAAGAAGTATAAAGAAAAGAAAAGGGAGAAGAAAAAAGAAAAGAAGGGGAAGAAGAAAAAAGAAAAGAAAGAAGTAAAAAGAAGAAGAAAAGAAAGGAGAAAAGGAAGAAGAAAAAAGAAGAAAAGAAAAGGAAGAAGAAAAAAGAAAAGAAAAAGAAGAAAAAAAAAGGAAGAGGGAAAAAAGAAGAAAAGAAGAAGAAATAAAATAGATTAATTGTTACATGGAATTACTATTCGTGCTTATGTGGGCCTGTAATTTTTTGACACCATAAATGGACCACAAGAAAGAAAAGGTTAAGAAACATTTCTTTAATGTACAATGTTTGATTTTCACCTGTCTGCATCATGCGTATGTGTTTGAGTAGCAGACACTCGAGTAATACTTTCAAAGCCTTCGGCCATCTTGTGGTGCAGACACACGTATAGAATTTAAATAAATTTATTCTTTTTTCCCCTGAAATTAATCCTTTAAGGGTTATCTGTCGCAATTTATTTTCATCTCTAGGAGTTCCTTCGTCGACAGCTCACTTCTACGTATCTAAAATATTTCAGTCGTATTAAACGTCATCGATCGCTTTACCAATCCCACTTGCTCACGCTGTTCGTACGTATCCATACGTAATATCTATCTCTTGTCTATCTCTCTTGAGCCTTTTCATGGCGTCTACATGATTGGCCGTTCGTTTCATTCAAGATCTGCTATTCTCCATCGGTATCGCTCGATACGTCGCGATCTCTTTCTCCGTCTCAGTCTTTTCATACAGATCGATGTGTTCACGATGATCTAAACATGTTTAGATAAAGATATTTCGGTCTTTTCATATCAAACTAACGCACTGGGTCCGTATCCATCTTTCGCAGCCTGTCCATCTCTCTTTATATATTTGATATATTCACGATTGACTAATCAAATCATTATCTATCTATCTATCTATCTATCTATCTATCTCAGTCTGTTCATACCTTTCTATCTATCTATCTATCTATCTATCTATCTCTCTTCATATCTATCTATCAATATATATATATATATATATATATATATATATCAGTCTGTTCATACCTATATATCTATCTATCTATCTATCTCTCTTCATATCTATCTATCTATCTATCTCTCTATCTCAGTCTGTTCATACCTATCTATCTTTCTCGCTTTTCATATCTATTTTAGATTGTTGATATCTATCTATCTATCTATCTATCTATCTATCTATCTATCTATCTCAGTCTGTTCATACCTATCTATCTTGCTTTTCATATCTATTTTAGATTGTTCATATCTATCTATCTATCTATCTATCAGTTTTTTTATATCTGTTTGCTTATATCTATCCCAGTCTATTCATATATAAATATATATATATATATATATATATATAAGTTTGTTTCTATCTATCTATCTATCTATCTCAGTCTGTTCATATCTATCACAATGTGTTCATATCTATCTCAATCTGTTCGTATCTATCTATTTATATCAGTCTGTTCATATCTGTCTCACTTTGTTCATATCTATCTATCTATCTATCTATCTATCTATCTATCTATCTATCTATCTATCTATGTCTCTCCATATCTATCTATCTATCTATCTCAGTCTGTCTATATCTATGTATCTATGTCTGTCTGTCCATATCTATCTCAGTTTGTTTATATATATATATATATATACTTATATATCAGTCTCTTTATACCTGTCTAAGTTTGTTCATATCTCTCCCAATCTATCTATCTATCTATCTATCTATCTATCTATCTATCTGTCCGTGTGTCTCAAACTGTTCATGTCTATCTATCTATCTATCTATCTATCTATCTATATAAGTCTGTCCACATCTATGTCGGTCTGTTCACATCTATCGTTCTATTGGGCACTTCGACGTGGTGTAATGGTTGGCAAGTTGTCACTCTTGATCAATCACTGCTAAATAGTGGGTTCGATCCTCAATAGGGGATCCATATATTTGACCTTGTGTCATATCTAAGCCACTGTTAGTAAATGTATTTCGATTTTCATGTCTATCTATGTATCTATTCATCTATCTCAGTCTATTTATATCTATTTATCTATCTATCTATCCATTTCAGTCTCCATCTATTTCAGTTTCTTATCTTTATACATATATATATATATTTCAGTCTCTTTGTATCTATCTCAATCTATTTTTATAACCCTGTCATATCTGTGTGTCTATCTATCAATCTATCTATCTATCTATCTCAATCTATTCATGTCTATTTAACTATAACTCTACTCATATCTATCTATCTATCTATCTATACCTATTTTTATAACCCTGTCTATATCTATCTATCTATCTATCTATACCTATTTTTATAACCCTGTCTATATCTACCTATCTATCTATCTATCTATCTATACCTATTTTTATTACCCTGTCTATATCTATCTATCTATCTATCTATCTATCTATCTATCTATCTATACCTATTTTTATTACCCTGTCTATATCTATCTATCTATCTATCTATCTATCTATCTATCTATCTATCTATACCTATTTTTATTACCCTGTCTATATCTATATATCTATCTATCTATCTATACCTATTTTTATAACCCTGTCTATATCTATCTATCTATCTATCTATCTATCTATCTATACCTATTTTTATAACCCTGTCTATATCTATCTATCTATCTATCTATCTATACCTATTTTTATTACCCTGTCTATATCTATCTATCTATCTATCTATCTATACCTATTTTTATAACCCTGTCTATATCTATCTATCTATCTATCTATACCTATTTTTATAACCCTGTCTATATCTATCTATCTATCTATCTATACCTATTTTTATTACCCTGTCTATATCTATCTATCTATTTATACCTATTTTTATAACCCTGTCTATATCTATCTATCTATCTATCTATCTATCTATCTATCTATCTATCTATACCTATTTTTATAACCCTGTCTATATCTATCTATCTATCTATCTATCTATCTATCTATACCTATTTTTATAACCCTGTCTATATCTATCTATCTATCTATCTATCTATACCTATTTTTATAACCCTGTCTATATCTATCTATCTATCTGTCTATACCTATTTTTATTACTCTGTCTATATCTATCTATCTATCTATACCTATTTTTATAACCCTGTCTATATCTATATATCTATCTATCTATCTATCTATCTATACCTATTTTTATTACCCTGTCTATATCTATCTATCTATACCTATTTTTATTACCCTGTCTATATCTATCTATCTATCTATCTATCTATCTATCTATCTATCTATCTATCTATCTATACCTATTTTTATAACCCTGTCTATATCTATCTAACTATCTATCTATCTATACCTATTTTTATAACCCTGTCTATATCTATCTATCTATCTATCTATACCTATTTTTATAACCCTGTCTATATCTATCTATCTATCTATCTATACCTATTTTATAACCCTGTTTATATCTATCTACCTATACCTATTTTTATAACCCTGTCTATATCTATCTATCTATCTATCTATACCTATTTTTATAACCCTGTCTATATCTATCTACCTATACCTATTTTTATAACCCTGTCTATATCTATCTATCTATCTATCTATCTATACCTATTTTTATTACCCTGTCTATATCTATCTATCTATCTATACCTATTTTTATAACCCTATCTATATCTATCTATCTATCTATCTATCTATCTGTACCTATTTTTATTACCCTGTCTATATCTATCTATCTATCTATCTATCTATACCTATTTTTATAACCCTGTCTATATCTATCTATCTATCTATTTCAGTTTGTTCATGTCAGGTTTTCTATATATGTTTTCAAACCTGTGTTGGTCAGTTCATATCAATCTATCTTAATCCATTTCGTATCCCCATCTTTCTCTATATATTGATCTCTTTCATGTTATTACCACCTACCTCAATCCGTACATATCGATCTGTTCCCAGTCTATTCAAATCAATCCCCCCAAGCCTTTTCTTATCGAACTACGCGTCTCATTCTCTTTATGCTTCCCGCCCGATTGAAGCAGTGTGTGAGTCACCTTAATGGTTGCCTCTATCACACCGCATTTTTGACGTCATTCCATCGAAAATAGTCAATCTGACAATGGTTATTACCCTCAAAGAACGCGCAGCATTAAAGCCTTCTGGTCGGTATCAAGTTATATTGAAATTTTCTTATTCAAAAGACCGCTTTTTTCTCGGCTCATAACATGTACTGTCTACTGTTCTCGAATTTCGGTTAAGAATAAATTTAATTTGAGCTGAAGTCTCAAAGAACGTCAAATATTGTGACCAAAAGGTAGAGAAATGAGAAAGATATTTGTCTAATAATAATAATAATAATAATAATAATAATAATAATAATAATACCATTCATCCTTGCATGGAATACTGCTGCCATATATGGTCTGGAGCCCCCGGCGTTCGTCTTAAGGTCCTCGACAAAATCTAGAGACTGATATGCAATGTGTTAGGTCCTGATCTGGCATCTCGTCTACAGTCACTTTCTCCACAGATGTGCCGTGGCTTCCCTCTGTCTTTTCTACAAGTACTTTCATGGAGACTGCTCCGACGAGCTGCTTTCGCTGGTTCCCAAACTGCATGAAT
Source organism: Acanthosepion esculentum (assembly GCA_964036315.1). Classification (NCBI taxonomy): domain Eukaryota; kingdom Metazoa; phylum Mollusca; class Cephalopoda; order Sepiida; family Sepiidae; genus Acanthosepion; species Acanthosepion esculentum. Next base: position 22,117,643 of record OZ038507.1, read on the forward strand.
TTAAACGTGCTACCAGGTTGGCATCTCGGTCCCAACCTTTCACTGTCGAAACGGTTAAATGTAACCGTCTCTTCTACTCCAATAGCTTCATGTCTCGCACTTCCCATCTGTGGAACTCCCTTCCTCTTACTTGCTTCCCTGACAGTTATTGTCTTCAAATATTCAAATGTAATGTCAATCGACATCTCCAGATGCCTTGATCTAATCTCCTGTTCTTCTCTTCATCCTTTCTTCTATCACACCTCTTTACTCTTGCTCTCACTCTCTGTAACCCCTTGCGTGCTAGTGGCACTCCCGCGTTGCTTGGGGTGAAATGCTTAAAAAAAATTTAAAATATAACAAAAACAAAAAGGAAACTTGTGCTTGACACCAGGAAGAAAGGCTTCTGGTGAATATAATGAGGAAAGACGGATTGGAAAATCTGATACTCACAGGACAGATTGAAGGCAAGAAAGACAGGGGAAAACAACGCAAAAACATACTTAGTGGGAGAAACAACAAAAAGACGAAATTTAGTAAGAGCTACAAAAGACAGGGAATAATGGAGAGTCATTATCACCTACGCACGCCCCAAGAAGAAGAAGAAGAAGAAGATAAAAAGAAGAAGAAGAAGATACAAAGAAGAAGAAGAAGAAGAAGAAGAAGAAGAAGAAGAAGAAGAAGAAGAAGAAGAAGAAGAAGAAAATAATAATAAGAGATTACTTGTTACATGGAATTACTATTTGTTCTTATGTGGGCGTTTACTTTTTTAATTTTTTGACACCATAAATGGTCCACAAGAAAGAAAAGGTTAAGAAACATTTCTTTAATGTACAATGTTTGATTTTCACCTGTCTGCATCATGCGTATGTGCGTGGGTAGCAGACACTCGAGTAATACTTTCAAATCCTTCGGCCATCTTGTAACTATAATAATAATGCCAATAATATTAACAAAAACAACAATATTAAACTACAATTAAAAGGGAATAAGACGATACGAAAAGCGTTGGTGTTTCTATCGACAAAATAAGACAATTCCAAATGGACCTCAAGACGTTTTACAGAGAATTTGGAAAAGTTATAAGATTCAAAAAGCCACCATCTATGAAAGAATCTCAAAAATTTTGGGAGAATATTTGGAGCAACCCAAAGTAATATCATCCCAAAGCAGAATGGATCAAATGAGAACAAGACAGAATGAAGGATAATCCTGTGCAAGATTTGGGAAAATATAACCAAGAATAATAATAAAAATAATATTAATAATAATGATATTAATAATAATAATAATAATAATAATAATAATAATAATAATATTAATAATAATAATAATAATAATAAAAGTAATAATAATAATAATAATAATAATAATAATAATTCCTGTTGTAGTTGGAGCCCTTGGACTGTTTGGAATATATTCCAGTAGGCTGATTGAAGGGATCCGTGGAAGTCCATGCCTCAAAGAGATACAAAAAATTGTTCTGACAAGTACAGCCCACACTTTACGAAGGGCTTTATCTATGTAATTATTTTTTTTTCAGTGGAAAGTGTCATGATGCCATTTCTAACCTTAGGTCCCTGGGCGGGACCCGGAAAGAAATGTGTAAACGCCAGATATCAAAGAAAATAAAAACAATAATAATAATAATATCAATAATAATAATAATATCAATAATAATAATAATAATAATAATAAAATATAAAATTAAAGCAGTAAATGAAATTCCAGCCATCATAAAAATACTTAAACCGAAATTGCAATTAAAGGCAATGTAAACAAGACGAAATGAAAAGCTTTATAAGTTCTATCTATAAAATAAGATAATTCCAAACGGACCTCAAGCAGTTTTATATGGAAATTGGAAAAGCAGTTATAGATGTCAAAAGGTCACCATCTATGGAGGAAGTGCAAACATTTTAGGAGAATATTTGGTGCAATCCAAAGCAGAATGGATTAAATGAGAACAAGAAAGAATGAAGGATAAACCTGTACAAGAATGGGAAAATATAACCAAGAATAATGTTGGGGAAGCTCTAAGACAATCGCCAAAATGGACCCCCCCCACCAAAAAAAATGACTGGGTACCCAACATTTGGGTCTAACATTTGTCAACAATCCATAAAACTTTTTATCAATGCTAATTAATAACTCCAAAGAAATTCCAGACTGGATCACTGAAGGTATTACATATCTCCTACCAAAAACAAAGTAAACAGATGATCAAAAAAATTATAGACCAATAACATGTCTGCCCACTTCATATAAATTGATCACGCCTGTCCTGACGAACTGTATTTCCTCTTTTCCTGGTGAAGCAATATTCTTCTCCTTGAACAGAAGTGATGTTGAAAAGATTCATATGGTTGCAGAGATCAACTACTAATAGATAAAATGATCTAAGAAAATTGCAAGAAAAAAAGGTAGATATCTCAGGACAGTTTGGATAGTTATCGCAAAGCATTTAACGGTGTCGCACACTCTTGGATACTTAAGGCTTTGGAAATGTACAAAGTCTTCTCGGTGATAGTAAATTTCCATAAATAATACCTAAATCACACCAAAGGTACTGCCAATTCCAATTGTTGGAATATCCGACGAGGAATCTTTTAAGGAGACTACCTGTCACCCCTTTTGTTTTGTCTGTCTTTAATTCCCCCTTTTGAATGTTCTAAACAGTAATAACTATGGATACAAAATAAAATCAAAGATAATCACAAAGACCACAAGAACAGAATGTATTTTCTTAGTGACATGGCAGTTCCTGTATATTGTAATGTAACTTTAATGATCTTCAAAGAGAAACTATCAAAAGTTGCCATTCTTCCTCCGGAGTTTCCATTTTTTAAGAACACTGGGGAACCTTCTGGCCCCTCAAATTATTGCCCTGTTAGTCTTTTACCTCTTTCGGCAAAGTATTTACGGCCATAATTTATGCCGAACTGGTTAACCATCTTACTTCGTATGGCCTCTTTTCAGAAAACAATATGTCTTCCGTTTCGCCAAGTCTTAAGAACCATAAGTTATCTGTCAAGCTTTATATAAGAATAGCAAGGCTTGGGTGATGGCGAGGCTTGGGCGAGAGCGTGGCTTAGGTGATGGCGAGGCTTAGGTGATGGCGAGGCTTGGGCGATGGCGAGGCTTGGACGATGGCGAGGCTTGGGTGATGGCGAGGCTTTGGGCGATGGCGAGGCTTAGGTGCTGGCGAGGCTTGGACGATGGCGAGGCTTAGGTGATGGCGAGGCTTGGGCGATGGCGAGACTTAGGTGATGGCGAGGCTTGGGTGATGACAAGGCTTGGGCGATGGCGAGGCTTGGGTGATGGCGAGGCTTAGGCGATCGCAAGGCTTGGGCGATCGCGAGGCTTGGGCGATGGATCTAGATATCTTGAAGGCGTTCGATTGGGTTAAAATGCTGACCTTCTACGCAATATCTATGTATATTTGGCTTAATTCAATCGTTCTTAACCAATCGAGTATTGAAGATTGTGTTGAATGGGAATGCTTCCAGGTCATTTCACACTAACGCGAGGGTTCCCTATGTCTCTATCCTCGTACCTACGATGTTTCTGTTCTTCATCAATGATCCCATCAGTTCCCAACTAGGTATTTACGCAGAGGACACTACCATTTACTCCTGCTTTAATAACAAATTCCACATATTCGACAAAGTAAACGTGGCAACTACACTTGAAAAGGGCCTCCTATCAGTGGTTAACTGGGGCAAGAAATGGCTTGTATAAAATTCAATGCCTCCAAACCAAAACTGCTCTCATTTAATCACCACAGAGAATCTTTTCTACCTACAGAAGGCAGATATTTTGCCGCAGTAGGTTGCCATTTCTTTCTGCAGTAGACCACTTGCCATCTCTCCTGCTATTTACCCATAGCTGGAGGAGAAGAAGAGGATTCATACCTTTCCCAAAAGTATTAGCACGTAAGTGAATATCAGTCAGTTTTGTGCCATGTATGATACACGCTTAGACGATCATGTATTTTTCGATACTTGACTGACGAGGCAATTTTTTTCCACAGTAGGTTGCCATTTCTTTCTGCGGTAGATCATTTGCCATGCAAGGCTATAGAACCCAGTATGTCCTGCTATTTACCCATATCTGGGGGGGAGAAGATAAGGATTCATACCTTTCCCAAGGGTATTAGCACGTAAGTGAATATCAGTCACTTTTGTGACATGCGTGATACACGCTTAGGCGATCATGTATCTTTCGATACCTGACTGACGAGGCAGATTTTTTTGTCGCACGAGGTTGCCATTACTTTCTGCAGTAGACCGGTTGCTATCCAATGCGACAGAACCCGGTCTGTCTTGCTATTTACCCGTAGCCGGGGTGGGGAGAAGATGAGGATTCATACCTTTCCCAAGGGTAATAGTACGTAAGTGAATGTAATGGATTTGACTGGAATTCGAACTCGGCTCTCTGATTCTTCAATTCGAATAGTTTCATATTAAGGCATTTCCACCTTTTGTGAAATAATGATAATCTGGGGTTGAAGAGCTCCTTTAATAATTCAATCGCTTCGTTGAATTTTAAATCTCTTCTTTTTTTAGGTAAGATAAAATCTGTAAACTTATTATACTCTGCCGTTCCCAGTTTTCGTAATAATAATCTTATTTTTTTCTCATCTGACCATGTTTGGCAATCGACTTCATAAAAGTCCTGATATCTGTGATAATATCTTTCGAAAGTCTTTTCTTCTTCTGGGTTATAGGTAAAACTTTCGATCGGCGACCATATTGTGTCTTGAGAAAAAATATTTTCATCCGAGTGTTTCTGCTTAGACAGTATAGCTTTGTGTATAAGTTCAGTCATTGCTAACTGTTTCATTTCATTTTCTTCTTGGATTTTATTTTGTTTTTCCTGTAAATTAAGTAGTTCTTTCTGAATTTTAAGTTGTTCCTTCTGAAAATGTTCTTCACTCTCCTGTTGTCTCTGAATCTGACACTTAATGAGTTCCAGCATAGTTGATTGAAATTGCTCCATGATTATTTATGTGTAGAGAAGAAAAAGAAAACGAAATTATGTGTGTGTTTTTTTTTTCTCTTCTGAGGGGGGCCAAAAAGTAATTTAACAAATTCTCTGGCACGACAAAAAAAATTTTTTTATTTTTTTATATGTTCCAATAGATAAATAAGTTAATATCTAACTTATAGTTTTTTTTCTTTTGTCGATAAATTTTTCAATCCTTTGCTTTGAAAAAACGCTTGAACTCTTTGAATTTTCCCGTGTTGAAATCGTTTCTCTTCGCTATCTCGATATTTATTTTTCAACGTAAGTCACTGTTGGGATCAATAAGACATCCTTCGTCGCCACTGTTGAGATCAATAAAACATCCTTCGTCGCCACTGTTGAGATGTTGAGTGTTTCCACGTGAGTATATGGTAATAACGAACAAACACAGTCGTAGGGAAAAATACTGGTATATTCAGAGAGGTATTTACATCAAAGAGATTAGTAGTAGAACGAACGTAGGTTAGTAGTAACAATAAGTAATAGTAATAAAGTCCAACGGTATCTTCCGGTCGAGAAACGGAAGTGTAACTGATCACTACAGAAGTCTCACTCTGCACTGCACTACACTGCTACACTACTCACAGTCTCTAGAACTGCTGTTCTATTTATAATAATAGGATCAGTCTATTGTGGTTGTGAAGGTGGGTGCGCCCCAACACGAAGAAAACCATCAACCTTGCTAACCAAGCAATTAGAAAAATAAGAGATGAAATGGAAAGACCGATGAACTTGACAGAAATTAATCATCTTATATACGCAGCCTCGGCAACGATCGCAGAAACAATAGGTAAAAACACAACGTAAACGAAAAAGAAAAATGCCAGTCTGGAAAGAAATAATAGAAAGCGAAGTAAATAAACTAAATTCTTCCATCTAAGTGGAGTAGACAAGGGCCCCAAAATGAAAGAAAGAAAAAGGAGACAACTGATACGAAGCTTTGACGTAAAGAATAAGACTGACGTACCAAAAATTAAAGAGAAGCTGAGACAACAAATTTAAGCGAAGGTACAGAGAATCAGGCGTTATGAAAAAAGAAACAGATTCTTCTGTCAAAACAAGATCTTCAATGAAGATGCCAAGAAACTATATCGAGAACTTGGAAAAAATAAAATAGAGATAAATGACCCATCTAATATCCAGGAATCTGAGGTTTAAGATATGGAAAACCGCAAAGTGCACAATATGGAGTTACATGGATCAAGCAACAACAGGAACATATACATATAGAGTGCCAAAAATGGGCGGATATCAATATTACGGAAACAACCGCTGCCATCTGCAAAACCAAAAACTGGAAAGCACCACGAATAAACTGAATAGCCAATTTTGGGATAAAAAGCTTATCTAGCACCCACCAAGACCTCACACGAGTATACAATGATATAATCATAAACTCCCAAAATGGCTCTCATGGGGAGTAACATACCTACTCCCAAAAACAGAAAAGACGCAGAACTCAAACAACTATAGACCCATCACCTGTCTACCAACAATGTACAAGACCCTCACTTCTATCATAACCGAGAGGACATACGACTTCCTTGAGAAGAACAATTTACTCCCGGCAGAAGAGAAGGCATGTAAAAGAGGAAGTTAAAAGTGAAAGGACCAACTAATTATAAAAAAAGACAATATTGGAAGAGTATTTGCTCGTAAGTGAATCTAACAAAACCGAAACACATGTATCACCAAAACATTACCATCTCAAAAATAATTCTTACAATCTAAAAATATTTTCTGGCCTTAAATAAACTGCAACAAGTTGATGAATCGTATAAAATGAATCAATGAAAAACCAAAAAAATACTAAAGCTTTGATAAAGAAAACAATGGAACTATTTTACAAACAAACAAAAAAATAATGAAGAACCGAATTCAAAAATATTATTATTATTATTCATCAGAAATATTTTAATTTTTTACAGTAATTTAGACGAGTAAGATTAGTTAAGAGCAGTAGAAAGGCAGTTAATAAAGCTTGCGCCCGCCAAATGTTCCGCAGTGAATGTAGTTAAACAACGCCAGTAATAGCCGACGGCTGAACGTGACTGAGTCCGAACTTTTATTGTCGATAACTCCAAAACGGTAGATTTTATCAAAATTTGTTATTTTCCGGTTCAGCATGTCAATTTACACGGAAATATAAGGATTTTCATAGATATTTAGCGCGGGACTTAAAAAGCAAATTTACCCATTAATTAATATTATTATATATTATGTCGTATAAAAAATATTTTCCTTTTTTTACAGACCTTTACTCCGAAGCTTATTTCATGTCCACATCTAAAGACAATGACTCCACTATATTTATTAATATTATTATTATATATTACGTTGTATCAAAAGTATTTTCCTTTTTTACAGACCTTTACTCCAAAGCTTATTTCATGTCCACATCTAAAGACAATGACTCTACTATATTTATTAATATTATTATTATATATTAGGTTGTATCAAAAGTATTTTCCTTTTTTACAGACCTTTACTCCAAAGCTTATTTCATGTTCACATCTAAAGACAATGACTCCACTATATTTATTAATATTATTATTATATATTAGGTTGTATCAAAAGTATTTTCCTTTTTTACAGACCTTTACTCCAAAGCTTATTTCATGTCCACATCTAAAGACAATGACTCCACTATATTTATTAATATTATTATTATATATTAGGTTGTATCAAAAGTATTTTCCTTTTTTACAGACCTTTACTCCAAAGCTTATTTAATGTCCACATCTAAAGACAATGACTCCACTATATTTATTAATATTATTATTATATATTAGGTTGTATCAAAAGTATTTTCCTTTTTTACAGACCTTTACTCCAAAGCTTATTTCATGTCCATATCTAAAGACAATGACTCCACTATATTTATTAATATTATTATTATATATTAGGTTGTATCAAAAGTATTTTCCTTTTTTACAGACCTTTACTCCAAAGCTTATTTCATGTCCACATCTAAAGACAATGACTCCACTATATTTATTAATATTATTATTATATATTAGGTTGTATCAAAAGTATTTTCCTTTTTTACAGACCTTTACTCCAAAGCTTATTTAATGTCCACATCTAAAGACAATGACTCCACTATATTTATTAATATTATTATTATATATTATGTTGTATCAAAAGTATTTTCCTTTTTTACAGACCTTTACTCCAAAGCTTATTTCATGTCCACATCTAAAGACAATGACTACACTATATTTATTAATATTATTATTATATATTAGGTTGTATCAAAAGTATTTTCCTTTTTTACAGACCTTTACTCCAAAGCTTATTTCATGTCCACATCTAAAGACAATGACTCCACTATATTTATTAATATTATTATTATATATTAGGTTGTATCAAAAGTATTTTCCTTTTTTACAGACCTTTACTCCAAAGCTTATTTCATGTCCACATCTAAAGACAATGACTCTACTATATTTATTAATATTATTATTATATATTAGGTTGTATCAAAAGTATTTTCCTTTTTTACAGACCTTTACTCCAAAGCTTATTTCATGTCCACATCTAAAGACAATGACTCCACTATATTTATTAATATTATTATTATATATTAGGTTGTATCAAAAGTATTTTCCTTTTTTACAGACCTTTACTCCAAAGCTTATTTCATGCCCACATCTAAAAACAATGACTCCACTATATTTATTAATATTATTATTATATATTATTATATTGAGGTATTGAGATTCAGGTAGATTTCACCAGGCCCAGAGATGGCGTAGAGTGAGTCTGAGATTACTCCCGTCCACACCAGAAGAGCGTCACCTTACACCCGTATCCCGTATTAAGAGCTTGAGAACGAGAGTGATGGACAGACAGATATATAAAGAACCAACGCAGAAATGACTGGGGCAGTCTCTCACACAACATGGACCGAGAATGTAATGTACACGTATCAGAGCTGAGACGATGGGACTCGCACCACGGAATAGCCGACAGCCACTGGCGAAATATTGGTGCCAATTCAATGTTAAGTAATGAAGGTTCAAGTCTGGTGCCATTCTTTTAACGAATAGTTAGAAGTAGGAGAGAGTAGGGTTTTCATGGAAAGAAAGAAAGAAAGAAAGAAAGAAAGAAAGAAAGAAAGAAAGAAAGAAAGAAAACAGAAGGGTAAAAATATCAGGAAGTGAAAGAAAGAAACAAAGAAACAAAGAAACATACAAACAAACAAACAAACAAACAAAGGCTTTCACATCGAACATCAAACTGCGTTGTTCAATTTCGCGTCGAATCCGATAAGTCGTCTGCGATAATTCGTCGCCCTGGATGATAAAAGCGCGGGAAATGGCACAATAGAATAACGAGAGTAAGAGGGAGCGATTGCAATTTTCTTGTTGGGTCTTGTTTTGATGCTACTCGCGGCTTTTTCTAAGAGAGGAGGTAGGCAACGACATCCTCACAAAGTAGGCAATTACAACACTTACATCTCGCTCAGCATTTCTTTCCACTGCCCACACACTAATTACTTCAGTGTCCTTCCCACGCCTATCACCCCCTCCTTTATCTTTCTCTATACCTTTCTCTTTCAATTAAAGGAGGAACCGAAAAGTGTAAAATAATGGCACGCACTGGACTAAAGCCGACAGCATTTACTTGACAGCATATAAAGTTAATTAATATACAGGGTGTTCCAAAAGTCTTGGAGACATTTTGACATTGAATATCTCGAAAACTATTAAGGATATGGTTTGGTTTGGTTTGTTTTACGGCATCAATGGGTCATTTAATACTGACAACTTTTTTTCCTGCTAATATTTTTTTGTCAAAAATCTATTTCTGGTAATATATTTTTCCTCAGAATTGTATGGCTGGTAATATTTTTTTTCAAAAACGTATTGCTGATAATATTTTTTTTCTTCACAAATTTTTTTCTGGCAATAATTTTTTACAAAGTATTCCTGGTATTAAAACTTATTTTTACACTTTCATAATGGTTTTTACCTCAGTTTCGGGGTTAACTATTTGCCCATAGATGGGACTCTAACAGGTGCTACCACCCTGGGTCAGGGTGGACCTGGGAACACCAGCAATTAAGAGGTGGTTCCACGCTTCTCAAAGCCTCCTGATCAGAGGCCTTGCTGTTGGATGTAGTTTATCGTCATACCCAGGACGGTATTAAGGATATAAAAACGCGTCTGACATATTCTGAAAGAATTTAATCTCAAGTTTCAAATATGTTCAATGTGAGCAGCGTTGGTCACACGGCAGACATCAAACCGATAGCCCAATTCATGCCAAACACGTTTTAACATTGCGTTGTAGATGGTCGCAACAGCTTCCGTTATTCGGGCCTTCAGTTCATCCACGTCTTTTGGAAGGGGAGGCACATAGACAGGTCCTTTCACAAACCCCCATAAAAAGAAATCGCAGGGTGTGAGATCTGGAAACCTGGAAAATGCACGTTGAACAAGTGTCCATGATTTAGTTTTTTTGCAAATTCAAGGACGCAAAACGCCTTTTCTAGTTGAGTGAACGCCATTATTGGATCTGAAAAAATATGAAAAAAATCATTAGTATTACAAAAGACTTAATGAATTTAGCTTTAAAATGGTACCAATTTCATCTTACTACCATTCATAGTTCAGTAGATATGAGGACTTGAAATGTGCCCAAGACTTCTGGAGCACCCTGTATTATCCGCCATGTCGTTTTTACCAAGACATTCTTTATTCACTTTCTCCGTGTATTTTAATATAGACAAGTTCTTCAGAATATCACTTTAGAAACTTACTTGACCGAAAAGCTTACGATCGACATGATGTACTAATAATCGTAACATGAATATTTTCCAGGCTTACGTCCACATTACGTTGAAAGTTAAGCAACGTCAAGCTGGGTCAATAACTAGATGGGTGACCGCTTGTGAATACCAAGTGCTGTAATGTGCAGGTGGTGTAATAGGTAATGACTTAGAATTGTTAATCGGACAGCCGAGTTCGAATCGCCGAAAAAACCCTTTGAGCTATTCAGCTAGAAAGAGAACAGGTTCAAATCGTTTTGTGTCAGTCCCACTATGTCTTCCCAACTGAGCAATGGTGGGAGGAAAAAGATTATTCAGGCCTTCAGGAATGGGGCCAACATTCATATTCTAGTTTCCATCTTCAAAGTCTATTCAAGAACCATCAAGAAAACGTTGAATACGTTTTAAAAAGAAGGAACATAAGAGAGGAAAACTGGATCAGGAAGTCACAACAGGAATGTGGATCATCATTTCAATTTAGAGACAAAGAGATCAATTAGAAAAGATCCAACTCAATTCATAAGAAGTCTGGCACATGAGAGAGGAGTTTCCGATATGACAGTCCAAAGAGCAGTGAAAAAAAGACTTGAAAATGAAATCATACGTGAAACCTGTGAGACACCTTTGTTACTCCAGGACAGAAAGTTAGAAGGTTAGAGAGGGCGAGGATCGTCTTCAATAAATTGTGAAATGATGCTTGAATTATATATATATATATATATATATATATATATATATATATATATATATATATATATATATATATATTAACTTTATTTCAATTCTTCATGAGCTTCCAATACTTAGCTATGATTAATTAATGATGACCATGTCATTTTCGTTTATGATCGAATTCATCACGATTTTACAGTTAAGCTTGGAGAGTAATTATACGTTCTTATTGCTCAAAGTAGAGTCCGATAGTTTTATAAAAAAAAAAAAAAACTCGGAGAATTCCAGTAAGATATCTTTAATCATTTCTAGGAGGAAATGGTTCAAACCATAATCTAACAAATGGGCCATTTTGCTTTTACACGATTTGAATAAATTTGCTGTTACGTCCGGTATATCAGAGACGCTGTTTGGTTTTCACGAAAAGAGAAAACATACGTATCAATTATAAAGACGCACTTCGACATGCTGTAATGTTTAACAAGCTTGTCTGGCTAGATCAATTACGATCATTTACGATTGGGAATACCAGATGCTGTAAGCTTGGATGTGCGGGTGGTGTAATGGATAATGGGTCAGCATTGTAAATCGGAGAACCGAGTTCCAGTTCTCGTCGGGTTCGTTATATTCACTTACGCGCAAATACCTTTGGGAAAGGTACGAATTCACCTCTTCCCCCGCTCTGTGGGTACTTAGTAAAACTTGCATCGCTCTTTATTATATCAAAACATTCATACAATCTAAAAAATAAATAGATTTAAATAACCTACAAATGGTTGATAAACCATAAAAATGTATGAATTTTCCATGATTAACATAATTATTTATCCAGGAAAGAAGACAATAAAAGAACAAGAATTAAGAAGACAGAAGATATCTATTGACAATGCATTTAAATTTTTGAACATGAAAGGAAGGCAATAAAGCCACTAGGGCGCAAGAGGTTACTGAGTGTTAGAGAATATGAGAAAAAGTACTATTAAGGAAAGATTACGATAAAAGAACAAGAATTAAGAAGACAGAAGATAACGATTGACATTGCATTTAAATTTTTGAAGATCAAAGGCAATAAAGCCACTAGGGCGCAAGAGGTTACTGAGTGTCAGAGAATATGAGAAAAACTACTATTAAGGAAAGAAGACCATAAAAGAACAAAGATTAAGAAGACAGAAGATAACGATTGACTTTGCATTTAAATTTTTGAAGATTAAAGGCAATAAAGCCACTAGGGCACAAGAGGTTGCTGAGTTAACGCTCACTGCATTTAAATTTTTTTTGCAGAGTTGACTGGTAAGCATACACCGGAAGAGAGTTCCACAAGCGAGAAGTACGATAGAAGAAACTGTTAGCATAGAACTTACGGTTATATTTCGCAATTTCAACTGTAAAATAATGAGATCTTGCCGCCAATTTAGCACTGAGCATAAATTCATGAAATCTAGGTAACATAACGGAAAATTCATCAGAACAATCACCATGAATGGATTTATAGGAAAAGACACAGGGAAGTTACGTTACGGCGATGAGAAAGGCACTGAAGCCAAGATGCCAGGCCAGGATCAATAACATTGCAGGTTAAAGTGTTAACGTACATGTATTGTAAAGGCAGTTGCTGGTTAAAAGTTCAATCAGCTTAAACATTTGCCAAACGTAATCATCTCTTTTGTGTTTGATAGATGGATTAAAAACTGTTCGAATCATTAAAAATTCCCGATAATTGAAATTCCGGATAATTGGAATTCCGGATAATTAAAAATTCCGGATAATTGAAATTTCCGGATAATTGAAATTTCCGGATAATTGAATTCGTAAATTATCGAAAAATAATGGCAAAAAACATCCTTTCTGAAATAAATTTAACATTTATATCATCGAATAACATTTCCAAATGCTTTGTTCAAGGTTTTATCCAGTTTAGTTTTTTTCCTTCCGCGTGCTATGCAAGAAAAACTTAACTTATCCTCAACACATAACACCACTTTTTCATTTCATTATCGATCCATTGTCCACTACACAACCCATTTTGGCATTGACTTGGCTGATCGGATGAGAACCGTATATGGCTGTAAAGACAAGAACCTATTTTTGGCAGTCGTAAATGCAATGTCAGATTGTTTCAAGTTTGCGATATCAGTGTAGGGTCGCAGCACTTTTTGGTAAGTTTTTCTTTGTTTTTGTTTTTTTTAGATGACGAACTGGTCGAAACGTTGTGTCAATAATAAGAGATTATCACGTGCGCTACAAAATAGATATTAAAATGAATGACAAGAGGACCAACTAAATTTCTTTACAGTAAACGAAAGAAACTCTATTTTAATTTAATTTTACCAGCTAGATTAACTCCCAAAAACTTCAGGCGGGTGTGGGGTTTTTTTGCGGGGGGGGGGTATTTTGCTTTTTTCGGGGTTTTTTTTGGGGGGGGGGTTGTTTCTTTCTGTTTTTTTTTTATTTCTTTTTTTGTTCTTTGTTGGTTTTTTTGTTTGTTCTGGATTTTCTGGGCTTTTTTGTTGACTTTTTTGCTTTTTTCGTTTTTTTTGTTTCGTTTTTTGTTGTTGTTTTTTATGCATTTTTATTTCTTTTTTGTTCTTTTTTTTCTTCTGGCTTTTTTGTTTGTTTTTTTTTTGCTTTTTTGTTTTCTATTTTGCTTTTTTCGTTTTTTGCTTTGTTTTTTGTTTTGTTTTTATTTTTTTTTGTTTCTTTTTTGTTTTGTTTTTCTGCCTTTTTTTTGGGGGGGGGGCTTTTTTTTAGGCAATTCACCCCAAGCAAGGCGGGGGTGTCACTAGAATGCAAGGGATTACAGAGGATTGAGAACAAGAGCAAAGAGGCGCGTTTGAGGAAAGGCCACAGAGGAGTACGGGGAAGGAGCTCAGGGTGTCAGATGTCGATTGACATTACACTTGAATATTTGAAGATTAAAGTCATCGGGGAATCAAGTAAGGGGAAGGGAGTTCCACAGATGGGAAGTGCGGAAGAAGAAGAGACGGTTACATTTAACCATTTTGACAGTGAAAGGGTGAGACCGAGATGCCAGCCTGGTAGCACGTTTAAATTCATGCAGTCCGGGAACCAGTGACAGTAGATTGTCGGAACAGTTGCCGGGAAAATATTTGTAGAAGAGACAGAGGGAGGCCACAGCACGTGTGTGGGATAGCGATTGTAGACTAGATGCCAGATCAGGACCTATCATCTTGCATATTCGTCTCTGGTTTTTGTCAAGGACCTCGAGACGTACAGCGGGAGCATCAGACCATATATGACAGAAATATTCCATGCGAGGAGAGATGGTTGATTTATAGATTTGAAGGATGGACTCAGGGAGAAAAACCTTGACATTACACAGGGTGCCAACTTTCCTTGCGGTATATGATGCTCTTGATTCAATGTATTTATTTCATCTCATGTCAGTGGAGAGCGTGTGAACAAGCAGGCGTAACGAGGCGCTCGCAAGGAGTCATTCTGATGGGAGGCAGGACAGGAAGCATATTTCTACAACAACTGACTTCGGCCAGCCAACTCGCTTCATTCTTTTGGCGTCAACCAAAAGCTCGGATAATGACCCCCACTTTGTCAGGACGTCCAACCACATCAAAATCTTCTTTGAAGTCTTTGATCTAAAAGATATAGAACTCGATTCGCAGACGTTTAATCAATAAAAGGCGATTATCTTAACAGAGATATAAGAATGAAAGATAAGAAACTGGCCGGAAATATATGGACAAAGTTGTTTTTTTTTTCTTATTTCTATACTTTTAATCAATTCATCCCAAACGAGAAAATAAAGCCCCTAAGACGCAAGTGGATATTGGGAGTGAAAGAGAATGAGAATTTAGTAGAAGCAAGCGGAAACGCAATCTTAAACAGGAAACAAGGGACAAACCACTACACGTGTTCAAAAGACAGGAAAGGAATGTGAATCGGGCAACAAACAAACCTATCTACTCCTGTTGGAAAAAATAAATAAATAGTAAACAAAATTTCAGAGTTTAGGCGGAGATGGTAGCAGTATAGAATTAAAGTAGATATAAGAAGGAACCGGAAACCGAATCCTAAACAGGAAAGAAAAGATATAAACCTTTATTCCTGTTCAAAAGACCAAGGAGGTGTGAGAACCGGACAATAGGCGAACCTATCTACACATAAGTAATAAGTAAGATTTTACAGTTCATGCAGACATTATATGTACAGAGCTGAAGTAGACTTTAGAAAGAACCAGAAACCCAATCCTAAATAGGAAGCAAGGGATAAACCTCTTTCTTGTTCAAAAGACCAAGAGGGAATGTGAACTGAAAAAAGAAAACTTGGACGAGAAAAAGAAAAATAGGAAAGAAAAATTGAACGAAAAATAAAAAAGAAAGCTTCAACGAGAAAAAGAAAAATAGGAAAGAAAAAAGAAAAATCGAACGAAAAATAAAAAAGAAGAAAAGAAAACTTCAACGAGAAAAAGAAAAATAGGAAAGAAAAAAGAAAAATCGAACGAAAAATAAAAAAGAAGAAATGAAAACTTAGACGAGAAAAAGAAAAATAGGAAAGAAAAAAGAAAAATCGAACGAAAAATAAAAAAGAAGAAATGAAAATTTGAAGGAGAAAAAGAAAAATAAGAAAGAAAAACGAAAAATTGAACGAAAAATAAAAAAAGAGAAAAATGACAAAAAAAGAGAGTGATGTAAAGTTCGCTGTTGTCTGATCAATTTGTCCAACATGACATTTCGGACAGGTGAAATCTTGAATTTTCTCTGCTGCATCCAGAGGAAATCCATTCATTCACTGTCAATAATATCTCTTTCCGGAGAGCGGCAAGAAACACATCTTTGACCGACAACCAAAGCAGCGACGAAATGGAAGCGGGAAACGCAAGTTGCCGTCAATTTCAATGAAATAAACGGACGCCATTTCGGTTTCTTTTCGTTCCAAGGCTCGAATTTCGAGTTTGCTTTATTTTTTGTTTTGTTAAAAGTGCATAAACTTGTTGAGATTGACCTGGGATTCATTTTTAGCGGATGCTCGAGTGTTTGTGGAGAAAATAGACTTGGAAATGAACGAATTCTAGAAGCGAATCCCGAACAAAAAGGGAGGGGAAAGAAAAAGCGATGTGGAAAGAGAGAAATGGGGAATACAGGGTCATAAAAAGAAAAGAGAATGAAAAATAAAAATCATAAAAATGCCTGAATAAAGAAAAGAAAGAAAGAAAAAAAATGAGGAGTCTCGTAAGAAGAAAGAAACAAAAAGAGAAAAACGATATCTCTGATAAAAGAAGGAAAGAAAGAAAAACGAGATCTCTCATAAAAAATAAAGAAGTAGAATGAGGTCTCTCATAAGAAAGAAAGAATGAAAGAAAGAAAGAAAAACGGAGACTAATAAGAAAGAAAAAGTAAGGAAGTAAGAAAGATAAAAAAGAAAAAAACAGGAATCTCATGAGAAAGAAAGACAGAAAGAAAAGAAGAAGAACGTGGTGTCTTATAAGAAAGAAAGAAAGAAAGAAAGAAAGAAGAATGAGGCCTCTCATAAGAAAGAAAAACGGGGACTCTCATAAGAAAGAAAGAAAGAAAGAAGAACAAGGTCTGTTATAAGAAAGAAAGAAAGAAAGAAAGAAAGAAAATCAAGGACTCTCATAAGAAAGAAAAACGGGGACTGTCATAAAAATGTAAGAAAGAAAAGAAAAAGAACAAGGTTTCTTATAAGAAAGAAAGAAAAAAAGAAAGAAAGAAGAAAAATAAGGTATCTTATAAGAAAGAAAGAAAGAAAGAAAGAAAGAAAAAGAAGGACTCTCATAATAAAGAAAGAAAAGAAGAAGGCCTTTCATAAGAAAGAAAGAAAGAAAGAAAGAAAGAAAGAAAAACGAGGACTCTCATAAGAAAGAAAGAAAGAAAAGATGAAGAACGAGTTCTCGTATAAGAAAGAAAGAAAGAAAGAAAGAAAGAAGAACGAGGTCTCTCATAAGAAAGAAAGAAAGAAAGAAAGAAAGAAAAACGAGGACTCTCATAAGAAAGAAAGAAAGAAAGAAAGAAAGAAAGAAAGAAAGAAAGAAAAGATGAAGAACGAGTTCTCGTATAAGAAAGAAAGAAAGAAAGAAAGAAAGAAGAACGAGGTCTCTCATAAGAAAGAAAGAAAGAAAGAAAGAAAGAAAGAAAGAAAGAAAGAAAGAAAAGGGTTAGATGTGGTATAATGCACCAAATATAAGAACATTTTTTTGCTATTATGAATATGAAAAGCAAAGAATTCTTTTGTGTAAAATCCATTTTAGATCCTTATAAATTTGGCTTAAATATCTTGCTTTTCTGGTGTCAACGCTGGGGACATACGGTTAATTTGAACGTCTTTTTGCAGTGAAAAACATTGATTCGGAAATTCTTACAAAATCAGATAGAGTCTCGTACGTCCAGACAAGACATTATCAGAAAATAAGAGAGGTAAGTAGAGTAAATTTAAAATTTATTGGTATTTTTATGACATTTTCTCAACAGGCAACTTCGAAAGTAAGAATATAAAGCTAAAGTATTTAAAATTCCAAAAAATATTAGATTGGTTAAAATATTTTCTTAAACTTTAAAGATTACAGGTTAGTTCAAAAACAAATTATATAAAATATAGGCGTTCATGTTATATTCATCAAGTAATTTTTACAATTATGTACGCTGCACTTAAATTTCCGAAATATCAGGTTGTCGATAGATCTGTCAACACATCATAAAACCATCTATTAAAAACATGCTTTTTGGGGATATTTTAAAATAAAATTATTTATTTTTAATTGTTTAGTTAATGTTAAATCAGTTAATATTTCTCAAATAACGTTTTAAAGACTATTTTTCTAATAAAGAATTTTGTTGTGTTTTTCAATGATTTTATAGCTTTTATTAAAAATAGGAAGAAAAAATGATTTCAAAGAAAGAAAGAAAGAAAGAAAGAATTGGCACAAACGAAGGAAGGTAAGAAGAGAGGCATTTTAAAATAAAGAGAAAGAAAGAAAGAAAGAAAGAAAGAAAGAAAGAAAGAAAGAAAGAAAGAAAGAAAGAAAGAATTGGCACAAACGAAGGAAGGTAAGAAGAGAGGCATTTTAAAATAAAGAGAAAGAAAGAAAGAAAGAAAGAAAGAAAGAAAGAAAGAAAGAAAGAAAGAAAGAAAGAAAGAAAGAATTGGCAGAAACGAAGGAAGGTAAGAAGAGAGGCATTTTAAAATAAAAAGAAAGAAAGAAAGAAAGAAAGAAAGAAAGAAAGAAAGAAAGAATTGGCAGAAACGAAGGAAGGTAAGAAGAGAGGCATTTTAAAATAAAGGGAAAGAAAGAAAGAAAGAAAGAAAGAAAGAAAGAAAGAAAAGTATAAGGAACGTGAAAGAAGGAATGAAAGAACGGTAAATAGAGGGAATAAGAAAGAAAGAAAGAAAGAAAGAAAGAAAGAAAGAAAGAAAGAAAGGTAAATATAAGGAAAATGAAAGAAAGAAAGAAAGAAATCTAGGCAAATATAAGGAACGTGAAAGAAGGAATGAAAGAACGGTAAATAGAGGGAATAAAGAAAAAGAAAGAAAGAAAGAAAGAAAGAAAGAAAGAAAGAAGGAAATATGTATCAAAATACAAAGAGACTGAAAACAAAATAATGACATTTAATAAAGGTGTCAAAGAATGAAAGAATTTAGCCAATCGACTTTCAGTATCGTTTCAATTTCTTCCACCCACACAAAAAGATGTTCCGTGAAAGCCTTTTCGAAGAGCCAAGTGGTTTTTGCGTGAGATGAATGAAAAGCCTGAATGTCGATCCTGTGTCAATGGAGAAATTAATCAATTAATTAGTTAGGAGATCAATTATTTAAAAGTGCCATTTTGCAGTTCAAAGAATAATGGTCGACAACTGAAATGGTTGGTTGTTTGAGGTGGATGGGAATGAACAACGAAGCTTTTTGTTCTTTTTATTCTTACAGAAACCTGATTCTATAGGGAGAGCAAATAATTCTATAGGGGGAAGCAAATGCATTTTCCCCTATTTGATATTATTATCTTCATTTTTGATTTTAAAGAAACTTGGTTGAAAGACATTCTTGATTCTGACTGAGGAGCTATTACGGACTCCAATTGATTTAGCTTGTGGTGGCTTTTTTTCAGTACGGTTATCGCCATATAAACATCAACTGCAAGAAGACAGGGTGCATGGCTGATAGCAAAAGGGACAGACCAAAATGAAAATTACAGATGGGGGATGACAAAAATCAAACAAAAATCTCGGAAGTGTTCTAAAAGAGGAAGAGAAGTGCGACACTGAAATCCGAAGACACGTTGGAGATGCATTCCAAAATCGAAGCAGAGTATTCTTTTTTATGTGCCGTATCCCTTCAGGACGTTGATGATCATGGCCCTCCGCATCTACCTGTCTCTGTTAATAAGTTTTGTCTTTTTTGTTATTTCTCCCAAACCCTGTTCTACCATCCATTTACTCAAGCTCATCAAGTATGTTTTCCTCTGTCCCTCTTTCCCCTCAATCAGTCCTGTGAGTATCGGGTTCTCCAAGCCATCCTTCCTCATTGCATGCACCAGTAAATTCTATTACCTCTTCCTGGTATTAAGTAAAAGACTAAATTGATAATACCGTAATATTAAATATAAATGGGTGAGTCGTATATGTAAAGATGAGGTTCCAGGTAGGCTAATGTTTATCCAGACCCCATAGACTACCAGTGCTTGTACCTTACCTAATTCCATAATACTGTAATATTAATTATAAATGTGACAGTCATATAAGTAAAGCTAGGGTCTCTGGTAGTCTAATGTTTATACAATCCCCATAAACTACCAATACATGTATTCTTTCTTTTATTTGCCATGTCCTTTCAGGATATAGGCGATCATGGTCCTCCATATCTTCCTTTCTCTTGTAGCTCTTAATAAGTTTTGTGTTTTTGTTATGTCTTCCAAACCCTGTTCTACCACCCATATACCCAAGTTCATCAAGTGCGTTTTCCTCTGTACCACTTTCCCCTGAATCTGCCCTGTGTGTATCAGATTTTCCAAGCCCTCCTTCCTCATTACGTGCCGAAGAAATTTCAACTGCCTCTTGCTGGTGTTAACTACAAATTTCAATTCTGTTTCCATTTGTTCGGCCCGTGGTATTCTCAACATCTTTCTGTAGAGCCACATTTCTGTTCCTTCAACATGGCTACAAAAAAAGAAAAGACCACTGAACTGTTACGTAATCACCGTCCTTTTACATGGCAGCGAATATATTTAATCGGCTGTTTGTGGTGGCTTTTTTTTTTTTACTGTACAGTCATCACCATATAAACATCAACTGCAAGAAGACAGAATGCCCGGTTGTTAGCAAAAGGGGTGAGCCGAAAATGCAAATTACAAATCGGGGATACCTAAATCAAAACAAGTACAAACGTTTAAATATCTAGGAAGTATTTTAACAGAGGACGGAAAGTGTGACACTGAGATCCAAAGACGCATTGGTAAGGCCAAAGATGCTTTCCAGAAACTAAGCAGGGTATTAAGAAACAGAAAAAACTCTGTTACAAACAAAGAAAACACTACTGAACTGCTACGTGATATGAATCCTTGTATATGTCAGTGAATACTGGACAATCCCCTCACGGATGAAGAAGAAACTTGAAGTAGCAGAAATATAGTCATACAGAAGGATGCTGAGGATACCATGGACCGAATATATGGGCAACGACGAGGTTTCAGAGATAATGGAAACAAAAGGAAAACTTACACTTAACATCAGGAAAAATCAGTTGAGGTTTCTGGGGTATATAATGAGGAAGGAGGGATTGGCAAATCTGATACTCACAGGGTAGATTGAAGGCAAGAGGGACAGAAGAAAAGAAGGCATAACATGAACTTGAGTAAATGGATGGCAGAACAAGGTTTGGGAGAAATAAAAAAAGACGAAGTTTATTAAGAGCTAAAAACGACAGGAAGTTGTGGAGAGCCATGACGTTATGTAGGGACACGGTACATGAAGAAGAAGAAGAAGAAGAAGAAGAAGAAGAAGAAGAAGAAGAAGAAGAAGAAGGAGAATACGAAGAAGAAGAAGAAGAAGAAGAAGAAGAAGAAGAAGAAGAAGGAGGAGGAGAATACGAAGAAGATGAAGAAGATGAAGATGAAGAAGAAGAAGAAGAATACGAAGAAGATGAAGAAGAAGAATACGAAGAAGAATACGAAGAAGAATACGAAGAAGAATACGAAGAAGAAGAATACGAAGAAGAATACGAAGAAGAAGAAGAAGAATACGAAGAAGAATACGAAGAAGAATACGAAGAAGAAGAAGAAGAAGAATACGAAGAAGAAGAAGAAGAAGAAGAAGAATACGAAGAAGAAGAAGAAGAAGAAGAATACGAAGAAGAAGAAGAAGAAGAAGAAGAAGAAGAATACGAAGAAGAAGAAGAAGAAGAAGAAGAAGAAGAAGAAGAAGAAGAAGAAGAAGAAGAAGAAGATTACCCAAGTAAAAAGTACAAGAAAACCTACAAGAGTTTATTATTTGAATGCGAAATCATAACACAGAGAAGTTGTTGGAAGGCAGCACAGAATGCCGTCCATCCGCCTTGGGGGCTCTACTCTGGATTTGTGTAGGGTTTACTCCTTAGGCTTTTCTTCTCCGGAAGATTTCCATAAGGCAGTGTAGCTATTTAACCCATAGCTGGTATTTGGTTCATGGGCACCAGGGCGTGTCCACACACCGGTGGGCCTGCATGCCGCATGTTAAGGGGGCCAAACTCCTCTCCCGTCCCCTGTAGTTTAGCCCAAGTCCGCAACGTCCTCGGTTTCCATGTGTCGCCACGAGGAGGCACTACATAGGGCATGCTGATGGAGAGGCTATATACTGGCAGGGGAAGACTTACGCACTCGGCTCCGCTTTTCGCATTGCTGCTAGCCAGTGGCGGTAGCTGAAAGCGAGAAGCGAAAAGCACTACCACTACAGACTACCACACTAGACGCCTCACAACAGCAGTTGAGACATATACAATATATATATATATATAAACCGGACTCATAAATAATTACATCGGTCACACAACCACATGCTTATCCAGACGTCTTACGTTACACCTATCCGATCACAGCTCCATTAGAACCCATTTAAACACACACAAAAATTTACCAGACTCCATTAGAAATATACTAGTAGAAAACACAAATATATTAATTGCTTCCACCTGTAAAAAAAGGTTAAAAATAATGGAGGCTTTAATAATAAAAAAGAAAAAGCCTACCCTTAACAATATTAACTACGAACAAAGCCACAACGTGCTAACCGTATTTGGAAATTAAAACACCACTACGACACACTAAGACATATACATAATGCACACACTCAATTAAACAGAAAAATCAAATCATCCTTGATAATGGCTAAAGATATAGCCGAAAGCGCTTGGAAACATAAAACATTTGGACAGTTCTTACACACCCTTTGTCCAGCAAAGAAAGCTCTTGTTCGTACACAAGAAAAATTAAATAAAATACTTAACCGTAGTACCTTGTCTGTCGTTTTTAATGAAACTTGCATATATATATATATATATATATATATATATATATATATATATATATATATATATATATATATGTGTGTGTGT
>OZ038507.1:22145665-22225665 GCA_964036315.1 Acanthosepion esculentum
TTGTATGAAGATTTCTCGAACATTCAGGCCGGTAAATGCTGTTTAATACTGTTTATTATAAAACAGAGCATTTACTTAAATATTTGTATCTATAAAAAGAATGTATAAACATAAAAAAATGTCTTAAATAATTGTCGGACTTTGCCATTTCATAACGTGTGACGTCGTTTGTTTACATTTGGATACGCATTGAGCAGATATGAATGAATGCGAGAAAATCATGGAGAATTGTGTTTAAAAACAGTAAAATCGACCTTGCTAACCATGGTTACCATTTTCGATTCTCACCCGTCGAAGTGCAGCTGAAATGCACTGAAACCAAGTTGCATCTTTGTTGTGAGTAAAATGGTTTTGTCTATATGATAAAATTATAATAAATAAATAATTATCGCTCTACTATCGGTATCGAGCCCTCTTTTGAATTAATGCTGTGAACGTTGGAATTTATATATTACTTTCGTTCTCATCGCATCGGATATATATATATATATATATATATATATATATATATATATATATATATATATATATATATCGCGCTCTCTTTTGGATTAATGCTGTGAACGTTGGAATTTATATATTGCTTTCTTTCTCATTGCATCGGGGATATATATACACCCACCTCGCCACACCTGTGATAGCCATAACATAATCTACTATTTATTCTGCACAATATGTCCCAATAGTGGATATATTGGCGAATCTGGAACTAATTTTAGATTTCGTTTCAACGATCATAAACTATCCATACGCCAAAACAATCCTTATTCCCCCATAGCTGAACACTTTAATCAATCAAGACACTCATTAGACAACTGTAAATGTTTATTGATAGATTCCGATTTTAGTTCCACATACACGCGCAGAAAAAAAGAGAAATACTGGATTTTAAAATTAAACACATTTAAACTAGGGTTAAACAAAGACTTGGGAATTTTAAATCTGTGTAAATATTTCAATAGTTAAAAAATTTCTTTAGATATAGTTAAAAAAAAACTTTTTAAACAACATCTAAAATATTATCGTTAGATTTACGTTAGAAATATTCAAACACAGTTGCATTCCACATCACGTGACGTCCGCGTCTCGCGACAGACGCTACTTGAAAACAAACTTCTGAATACAGTTATTTAATTAATTTCTGACGAAAGATCGGGGCGATCTGAAATATCAAATATATATATATATATAAAAATATAAATAAATCACAAAAAAACATTCAATTTTTTTTTCTTTTAATTTACAACTTTTCAGTTGTTTTCTCCATATTATATATATATATATATATATATATATATATATATATATATATATATTTTGAATTGAACAAAGTCCGACAATTTATTTAAAGACATTTATGATAAGTTTAACGTTCTTTTTATAGATACAAGTATTTAAGCAAATGCTCTGTTTTATAATAAACAGTATTAAATAACATTTACCGGCCTGAATGTCCGAAAAATTTTCATAGAAAATTTTCGGTCTCCGATAGGAATCGAACCTGTATCCTATACGGAACCGTAATTTCGCGTGACGTGCCTTAACCGTTCGGCCACAGAGTAGCGTCTGGTTAGCAAGGTCGATTTTACTACCTTTAAACTTAAATCTTCCATGAATCTCTTCTATTCATATCTGCTCTAGCGTATCAAATGTAAACAAATGACGTCATATATTTTTGAATTGGACAAAGTCCGACAATTTATTTAAAGACATTTATGATATGTTTAACGTTCTTTTTATAGATACAAGTATTTAAGCAAATGCTCTGTTTTATAATAAAATATATATATATCTTATTTGGAAAAAATATTGAATATAAATGTCCAGTGATATTTTTTATTGAAGTTTTAAATATGTTGATATTCGAAATGACCGCAAATGCATGTGTATCGTAAGCGATGTGGATGTAGTATTGGTAGGTTATTCTTCATTACGTTGTATTCTATGATTACGTTGGTCTATTCTTTCATTCCCTCATATTCTATGAAAATGTTGCTCTATTCTGTCAATCCGTCGTATTCTATTATTCTATTGACCTATACTTCTTTCTGTCACAATCTATAATTCCGTAGCCTAACAATGGCAGACAAGCGGATTTTCAAGGCAAAGCATTTCACCACATGACTGGCGCAGCGAAATTTTCTCCGTACTTTTTAAGATAAAACAAAACCCATGTGAATCGATTTGCTTACATAAACTTGCGTGTTATTTGTAGGTTTGTCATGAAATTCAATCATCAAGGTTTTGAGATCGATCTCCACTGACTGCATTCATATTTCCAAGGTTTAAACAGTTCCTCTCACTATTCAAATTCATTATTCAATGAGACAACGTTAAAGAACAGAAAAACATAATCATAGAAACGATGGAATGAGAGAATAGAGCAACTAAATCATAGAATACAATGTAATTAAGGAATAGGAAAACGGAACTATAGAATACGACGGAATGACGGATTAGGACAATGAAATCACAAAATACGTCGGAATGAAGTCATATGACAACGTAATCATAGAATACGAAGGAATGAAGGAATAGGGCAAAAGAATCATAGAATACGACGGAATGAAGGAATAGGGATAAGAGGATCAGAATACGACGGAATGAGAGAATAAAGAAACGTATTCATAGAATACAACGGAATGAAGGAATAGGGCTACGGAATTATAGATTATGACAGAAAGAAAGAATAGGGCAACAGAATAATAGAATACGACGGATTGACAGAATAGGGCAACATTTTCATGGAATATGAGGGAATGAAAGAATAGAGTAACGTAATCATAAAATATGCGGGAATTAAAGAATAGATCAACATAAACTTAGAATACGAAGGAATGAAAGAATAGAGCGATATTTTCATACATGATGCGGCAGAAATACCTCACACACTTTAAACTGTGATGTTATTGTAATTAGACAAGTAGCAATGGTGTCTTCCTCGAGCTAATGTCTTACTATTTTTTTCAGATATCATCAGTTGCCATGTTTGTTGTTGAAACGTTTTCAGAGACCGGTGAATCTGTAATTGCAACACAGAGCAATTTTCGTACTGATTTCATGTTACATCAGGATAATGCTGTTCCGGTTAGAAAATCGGTACTGCTGGGGGGGGGGTGAAAATTTCAGGGCCGCTGGTTCAGTGCTTAAAAGAAAGTCAACTGGAAGACATCGAATAGCTTCAAGTCCCGATTGATGGAAAACTTTAGAAATCACCTACAATACTATAGTGATTTTCCAAGCATAGCTCAGATGTGGCACAAGGTCGAAAGTAGGGGACACCCAGTGAGGATCGA
Organism: Acanthosepion esculentum; assembly: GCA_964036315.1. NCBI lineage: Eukaryota > Metazoa > Mollusca > Cephalopoda > Sepiida > Sepiidae > Acanthosepion > Acanthosepion esculentum. Next base: position 22,148,962 of record OZ038507.1, read on the forward strand.
ACTCACAAATCTTTCTAGCGAGACAAGCTTGCTAACCATTACACCACCCCGCGGTGTCCTATCTACAATACTATATGTCGAATAGTGCCCACCGTTTGGAGGATGTCATTTGTAAAACCAAAAAAAATAAAAACTGAAATCCTTTGTTTAAACAACAATGAAATAAATTTTTGAATAGCAATTACCTTGGACATTTTGTCAACATTTAAAATGTGGGAGCTATTTCGGCCACACCGTGTAGAATACGACTGAATGAAAGAACAGTTATATAATCTTAGAATAGGACGGAATAAAAGAATAGGGCAACATACTCTCAAATAGAATGAAGGAATAAAAGATTAGGGCAACATAACCTCGAATAGAATGAAGGAATAAAAGATTAGGGCAATATAATCTCGAATAGAATGAAAGAATACAAGATTAGGGCAACATAATCTCCAACAGTATGAAGGAATAAAAGATTAGGGCAACATAATCTCGAATAGAATGAAGGAATAAAAGATTAGGGTAGCATAATCTCGAATAGAATGAAGGAATAAAAGATTAGGGCAACATAATCTCGAATAGAATGAAGGAATAAAAGATTAGGGTAACATAATCTCGAATAGAATGAAGGAATAAAAGATTAGGGCAACATAATCTCGAATAGAATGAAGGAATAAAAAATTAGGGCAACATAATCTCGAACAGAATGAAGGAATAAAAAATTAGGGCAACATAATTTCGAACAGAATGAAGGAATTAAAGATTAGGGCAACATAATCTCGAATTGAATGAAAGAATAAACGATTGAGGCGAAATGGTCTCGAATGGAATGAAAGAATAAACGATTGAGCCAACATAGTCTTGAATAGAATGAAAGAATAAAAGATTAGGGCAACATAATCTCGAATAGAATGAAGGAATAAAAGATTAGGGTAACATAATCTCGAATAGAATGACGGAATAAAAGATTAGGGCAACATAATCTCGAATAGAATGAAGGAATAAAAGATTAGGGCAACAAAATCTCGAATAGAATGAAGGAATAAAAGATTAGGGCAACATAATCTCGAATAGAATGAAGGAATAAAAGATTATTGCAACATAATCTCGAATAGAGTGAAAGAATAAAAGATTAAGGCAACATAATCTTGATTCGAATGAAAGTATAAAAGATTAAATCAACATGATCTCGAATAGAATGAAAGAATAAAAGACTAGGGCAGCATATTCTTGATTAGAATGAAAGAATAAATGTTTGAGGCAACATAGTCTCGAATAGAATGAAAGAATCAAAGATTATGGCAAAATGTACCTCTCTAGTGAGTACCTGACTCCTCCTGATATCCTCTACCTCTACAAGAGCCAAATCCGGCCCAAAATGGAGTGCTATTGCCATATGATAACCAAGAGCTACCAAGTTTTCGCTTTTCAGTCCCGACGGAGATCAAAAGCGTCTCCTTGTCGTCGGGGATAACGAATTATTTTCCACCCTGCAACCTCTTTCCTCACAGACTAAACGTCGCAAAGCCTCTCGCTGATCTGTCGCTATTTCCATGGAAAGTGCTCAGACGAACTACATTCCTTAGTTCCACCCGTTCTAATCTTCACGGCTAAGACCCTCCACGTCACGCCCATTCTAGCGAACGAGCCGCTTACCCTTCGTATTCCATTGGTGAGATGTACGTTCCACTCGAGCGGCTTCTTTCCACTAACCGCTGCCTTGAGTAATCGATTTCCGAGAGGACGCTTCCCCGATCAATACACTCTTAACCTATTCAGGTCTAGGGTTAACCATTTTCTTCCCCACATATCCGCATAAACTGTGCCTCTTACTCTGTAACCCTCTACCTCGAGTGGCTCTTGAGTCTTGTACACGGTAAACACCAATGTAAAAAAAACGACAGCGTGAAAGAATGGAGCTCTACAATCTTCTACTCTTCTCATATATAAAAAAGTCACCGAGTAAATCGTATTTTTGAGAACAGTGGTTAACACTCTCTCTCTCTCTCTCTCTCTTTCTTTCTCTCTCTCTCCCTTTCTCTTTCTCTCTCTCTCTTTCTCCATCTCTCTTTCTCTCTCCCCTTTGCTCTCTCTCTCCCTATCTGTGTGTGTGTGTGTGTGTGTGTGTGTGTGTGTGTGTATGTGTGTGTGTGTGTGTGTGTGTTGATCTATTAGTTCTCTAATATATACTAGTTTTAACCTGTAAATCTTTGCGGCTTCCCAATCTTAATTCTTCAGTTATAGATTGAATAAGCTCATAGTGAGTTTTCACGACAATAAAATATTTGTAGAAATTCCCCTGTCGCAACGTTAAATATATAATGGAGCTTAAAACTTTGACAAAATATTGCATTCAATTACAAATCTTTACAGGGTTTGAAATTCACAGCTTTTTCCTTTTCATTAAATCAAACTTTAAACACTTCTTTCTTTCTTTCTTTCTGCCTTCCTTTCTTTCTTTCTTTCTTTCTTTCTTCCTTTCTTCCTTTCTTCCTTTAATACTTTCCTTCTTCCTTTGTTCGTTCGCTCTTTCTTTCTTTCTTTCGCTCGTTCATTCTTTCTTTCTTGCTTTCTATCTTTTTTCTTTCTTTCTTTCTTTACTTCCTTCCTCCTTCCTTCGTTCGTTTGTTCCTTTCTTTCTTTCTTTTGTTTGTTTCTTTCTTTCTTTATTCCTTTACTTCCTTCCTCCTTTCTTTGTTCATTCACTCTTTCTTTCTTTCTTTCTTTCGTTCGTTTGTTCGTTCTTTCTTTCTTTCTTTCTTTCGTTCGTTCGTTCTTTCTGTCTTTACTTCCTCCCACCTTCCTTCCTTTGTTTGTTCCTTCTTTCCTTCTTTCTTTCTTTCTTTCTTTCTTTCTTCCTTTACTACTTTCTTTCTTTGTTCGTTCGCTCTTTCTTTCTTTCTTTCGCTCGTTCATTCTTTCTTTCTTTTTTCTTTCTTGCTTTCTATCTTTTTTCTTTCTTTCTTTCTTTACTTCCTTCCTCCTTCCTTCGTTCGTTTGTTCCTTTCTTTCTTTCTTTTGTTTGTTTCTTTCTTTCTTTATTCCTTTACTTCCTTCCTCCTTTCTTTGTTCATTCACTCTTTCTTTCTTTCTTTCTTTCGTTCGTTTGTTCGTTCTTTCTTTCTTTCTTTCTTTCGTTCGTTCGTTCTTTCTTTCTTTACTTCCTCCCACCTTCCTTCCTTTGTTTGTTCCTTCTTTCCTTCTTTCTTTCTTTCTTTCTTTCTTTCTTCCTTTACTACTTTCTTTCTTTGTTCGTTCGCTCTTTCTTTCTTTCGCTCGTTCATTCTTTCTTTCTTTTTTCTTTCTTGCTTTCTATCTTTTTTCTTTCTTTCTTTCTTTACTTCCTTCCCCCTTCCTTCGTTCGTTTGTTCCTTTCTTTCTTTTGTTTGTTTCTTTCTTTCTTTCTTCCTTTACTTCCTTCCTCCTTTCTTTGTTCATTCGCTCTTTCTTTCTTTCTTTCTTTCTTTCTTTCGTTCGTTCGTTCGTTCTTTCTTTCGTTCGTTCGTTCTTTCTTTCTTTCTTTCTTTACTTCCTTCCACCTTCCTTCCTTCGTTTGTTCCTTCCTTCTTTCCTTCTTTCTTTCGTTCGTTCGTTCCTTCTTTCTTTCTTTTGTTCCTTCCTTCCTTCGTTCTTTCTTTCTTTCTTTCGTTCGTTCGTTCGTTCGTTCATTTGTTCGTTCCTTTCTTTCTTTCTTTCTTTCTTCTTTCCTTTCTTTCTTTCGTTCATTCGTTCGTTCCTTCCTTCTTTCTTTATTTCTTTCTTTCCTTTCTTTCTTTCTTTGTTTCTTTCAAATAGCGTCTCCGATGTATTTTTAATAAAAAACAGACTAGAACAATGTTGCTCCTAAGAAATGCACAAACTTACGTCTGTGTTTTTTATGATGAAATATGAAAAAAAAATAATAATGACTAATTTTAACCCGTTAAAATTTCACAGCTTTCCTATCTTAAATTTCTGATGAATCTGAATTCTTAAGTTAATGATTGAATAAGCACATGGCGAATTCTACGACAATAAAATATCCATAGAAATTCCCCTTTCGCATTGTTAAATATTTGAGCTTAACAACTTTAACAAAATATTGCAATAACAATCATAAATATGAATGCTGGTCGTTATTTTAAGAAGGGGGTACATCTGAAAAGGTTTTAAATTGACAACTTTTTCTATTTCACTGAAACAGACGTTAAACTCTTCTAACTTTCCTTCTGTCTTTCTTTCATTCATTCATTTTCTCACTGAAACCAAGTAGTGTCTTTTCCGTCATTCGATGCTATCAAAACGGATTATTCCATTATTTATGAGGTATTGGCAGGGCATAACGGCCGTGCGAACAAACGAAAGGCGGGACAAGCACAATTATAATAGGACAGGGGTCTTCTAATTGCCTTCTTGTCAGTGTTAATTAGCTGGTCGAGAAGAGCGTCTAGAGTTTCATTATGAAACACGCGCAAGAGTACACAGTTCTAACGCTTGACAACAATATCTTGTCAAAGCACAAAAAAGCTGCTACGCTCGCTGTCAGCCATGACAGACTGGAATGTATTCATGAGTCAATAACAGTAGCAATTGATATATATGCGCGTGAATACATGTATATTATTTACTCAGATTAAGGCTTTTACTTTTCTTTCTTTCTTTCATTGGACACATGCGTTAAATACTAAGGAATTAGTTAAGGTGTGTCAATTGGAAGGATTTTGAGGTCTGAGGAATGTTCAAAGACAACTATCTGACCTAGTTACTAACCAACTCATCAAGTTAGGCGAGTGAATAATATATACACAGGTAACACCAGGTGAGCAGAAAACACAAAACCAGACGACAACGGTGTCACTCGTAGGCTGACCGACATTATTCAATTGAAAGGTTTTTTTGTTTGTTTGGTTTTTTTTTTCGAATGTCTTTGCGTATTTGCTGGGGTTTTGTTGTGGCTGTTCTTTGTGTGTTTCTTTGTTTACGGCATTCATTCAGAAAATAAAATTCTTACCTAAATTATTTAGCAAATATGGCGAGAAAGAATTTGATAAGTTCCAAGAGAAATTTTTTTTTAATCTATTTGCTTATTACCCGCCGAGAAATAAAATGCGCACAAGGGCGGCTCGCCGTAGCGCAGTAGTTAACCAGACTAATCTGGTTAATCTGGTTGAGGGAGTTCAATCCTTAATGAGCGAACCACATAGCACTGTCCGTTAAATAACACTAGGACTGACATATAAAATATGTAAACCTAACCTTTTTTAATAGTAATAACAATATATATATATATAAATATATATATATATATATATATATATATATTCTTACTCATATATATATATATATATGTGTGTGTGTGTGTGCGCGTGTGTGTGTGCAAATATATAGAAAAATAGGAAAGAACAATTAGGTTAATAATCCAATGATCTTTAGTATTTTTGCTTTTATTTTTTAAAACAGTGCTCATTACATAAGTAGAGCCTAAATTGTAATTATTCATATATATATATATATATAATTATTTATTTGAATATTACAACATAAATATGTTATAAAATCACGACAAAAGTAGCCATTTTGTTTCAACACTTCTAGTGTCTTATCAAGTGACGATGTAGAATATAGAATAAATGGTTTTAAAAGTTTCAAACTAATCAACGATCCTTAGCCAGGAGTAAACGCTGTTACATAAGCTAGAGTGACCAATCAAAATACAAGTATAGGATGATTCGAAAAATTTGACAACTAAGCAAGGTTATCATATATATTAAAAGATTTATAAAATTTGAAATTAAAATTAAAAGTAAAAAATTAAAATTACCTATTTAGAAATCTAACATGTATCAAAGTTCATAGGCTGACTATGGAGGAATGATGCTAGGACTGTGAAATCTGACATGCATCAATTTCAACTCTTCTTATTAATAATTGCATTGTTTCATTGCAGCTACGAGGGTGGGCTGAAAAGTTCATAGACTGACTATGAAAAAGGGATGTTAAGACTGTGAAATCTGACATGCATCAATTTCAACTCTTCTTATTAATAACTGCATTGTTTCATTGCAGCTACGAGGGTGGGTTGAAAAGTTCATAGGCTGACTATGAAGGAATGATGCTAGGACTGTGAAATCTGACATGCATCAATTTCAACTCTTCTTATTAATAAATGCATTGTTTCATTGCAGGTACGAGGGTGGGCTGAAAGGTTCATAGGCTGACTATGAAAAAGGGATGTTAGGACTGTGAAATCTGACATGCATCAATTTCAACTCTTCTTATTAATAACTGCATTGTTTCATTGCAGGTACGAGGGTGGGCTGAAAAGTTCATAGGCTGACTATGAAGAAGTGATGTTAGGACTGTGAAATCTGACATGCATCAATTTCAACTCTTCTTATTAATAACTGCATTGTTTCATTGCAGGTACGAGGGTGGGCTGAAAAGTTCATAGGCTGACTATGAAGAAGTGATGTTAGGACTGTGAAATCTGACATGCATCAATTTCAACTCTTCTTATTAATAACTGAATTGTTTCATTGCAGGTACGAGGGTGGGCTGAAAAGTTCATAGGCTGACTATGAAGGAATGATGCTAGGACTGTGAAATCTGACATGCATCAATTTCAATTCTTCTTATTAATAACTGCATTGTTTCATTGCAGGTACGAGGGTGGGTTGAAAAGTTCATAGGCTGACTATGAAGGAATGATGCTAGGACTGTGAAATCTGACATGCATCAATTTCAACGCTTCTTATTAATAAATGCATTGTTTCATTGCAGGTACGAGGGTGGGCTGAAAAGTTCATAGGCTGACTATGAAGGAATGATGCTAGGACTGTGAAATCTGACATGCATCAATTCAAATCTTCTTATTAATAAATCCATTGTTTCATTGCAGCTACGAGGGTGGGCTGAAAGGTTCATAGACTGACTATGAAAAAGGGATGTTAGGACTGTGAAATCTGACATGCATCAATTTCAACTCTTCTTATTAATAACTGCATTGTTTCATTGCAGGTACGAGGGTGGGCTGAAAAGTTCATAGGCTGACTATGAAGGAATGATGCTAGGACTGTGAAATCTGACATGCATCAATTTCAATTCTTCTTATTAATAACTGCATTGTTTCATTGCAGGTACGAGGGTGGGCTGAAAAGTTCATAGGCTGACTATGAAGGAATGATGCTAGGACTGTGAAATCTGACATGCATCAATTTCAACTCTTCTTATTAATAACTGCATTGTTTCATTGCAGGTACGAGGGTGGGCTGAAAAGTTCATAGGCTGACTATGAAGAAGTGATGTTAGGACTGTGAAATCTGACATGCATCAATTTCACCTCTTCTTATTAATAACTGCATTGTTTCATTGCAGGTACGAGGATGGGCTGAAAAGTTCATAGGCTGACTATGAAGAAGTGATGTTAGGACTGTGAAATCTGACATGCATCAATTTCAACTCTTCTTATTAATAACTGCATTGTTTCATTGCATTCTCCTGGAGGTTAGCATCAGCCATACTAATGGAATGTAAAAAGCCTTCTCTCAGGTTTGTTAAAAGAGATCACTTTCGTTTTGAAGGCGGCTAAAAATAAGTTTTCTTTTAGATCAGCTGCCAATATTTACCGTATCGAACCGATCATTTCTGTTTTAATCTCCAGCGTTCCCTATTGTCTATCTCTGTTACACCGCCTTATATTTGATACACGTCTCTCTAAGTGGTTTATCTGGTTTATAGTAATCTGGATAAGAAATGGATAAAAGCAATTTAAAAAATCATACAAAAAGGTTTGATGTCTTGTCATGTTAATCATTTATGCAAGAAATGTCAGCTTCATTCAAAGGTAAAGCGTGTGTTCAGTCAGCAGTTATAGTAATAAAACAAACAATATTTTAACGTGCATAATAAAAGTCACGTTTTATTCATACTAACCGCAACAATTACGTTTTAATCAATACCTTCAAACAAAACAAATTAATAAAACAACGTCTTTTATGTTTTTAATTTATTGTCAATAGACGACGTACACATTAAAAAGAACTTTATATACAGGGTGTCCATAAAGTTCGTGTGAACTTTAAAAAAAATTTATAACTTTATTTGTATTTGCAATAGAATTAATCTGTAAAATATGTTATAAACTTTAATGTACCTAGTTTTAAGTATAGCTAAAATAACTAATGTGATTTCAGGCATTACTGTAAATCAGTTGGCAAATGTTTTACGTGAACTGCAAAATCGTATTACCCTTTGCATTGCTAATGATGGAGGACATGTGGAAACTTAAATAACATTTCAATAAAACCTTAAAAAATATAGATTTACTTCTTTCTCATCCTTTTTACAAATTATTTCTATCGCAAATACAAATAAAGTTATAATTTTTTTAAAGTGCACACGAACTTTATGGACACCCTGTATAATACTAGACTACTTATGACCCGTTAGGTCACTAATGGTTCAGGTTAAGAAACATTTGAAGAATGGTGAAACAAAAATAATTACTGTACAAACAATTGAACGAAACAGCAAAGCGGGATGTCTTTGTGTCTGTCTTTAACTTTTAAAAAATTAAGAAAATTGTTTGAAGAAAGTTAAAAAGAAAATACTTACTGTATAGACAATTCGTATTTTTAAATCTTATTCGCTTAAAAAATTTAAAAAATCATATTAACTTGAAAATAATTTTTTTAAGTACGCCAAAACTATTTTTTAAATAATTAAAATATTGTCTGTTTAAATATAAATAATGACTCTACAAACAGCAAAGCGGGATCTCTTTGTGTCTGTCTTTAACTTAAAAATATTTTAATTAAAATAATTTCTGAAGAAAGTTAAAATAAAAATGCTTACTGTAGAAACAACTCGTATTTTTAAATCTTATTCACTTGAAGCATTTTTTAAAATCTTATTCACTGAAATCAAATTAACTTAAATTATTATGCGTCGGACGGACGCACGCACCACGCACGCACCACGCACACAATCACAGACTTTTAGTGTTATATAGATAGATTACACATATTTTAATTTGTATTTGCAGCTCATTCCAAAGGAAATAACTCTCCTTTTTAAGGCGTCAATGAATTCATGACCAAAATTCAGCCCTACTGATTTACTTGTAGTGGGTGTGTACTACTTTGTAACGGGTGCGGTTAAGAACTGAGACGAAGAGAAGTTGAAAACTTCCAAATAAAATGAATTCAACTGGTAGGAGAATTTTATACACATACTAAGACTACTCGTGACCGGTTGAGTCACTAACGGTTATAAAACATTGAAGTTGGTTACAATATTTCATTGAAATGAAAGTCAATTTTATTATGATTCAGTTAAATATTTCAATTCGTTTATGTCATCATTGCTCTAGTTTACAAGTTCATGTTTAACGTTTTACTGACTGTTTGCAGCATTTAATAGGAATAGAACTTCCGGGACAAACTTGAACTTTAAATCAGATTAACTTAAAAGTATTTTTTAATAAGCCAAAAAAATATTTTAAAATCATATTCCCTTGAAAATAGTTTTTAAATATGCTAAAAAATATATTTTTTTAAATATTTAAAATAATGTTTGTTTAAAGAAACCTGAAATATAAATAATGACTCTACAAACAGCAAAGCGGGATCTCTTTGTGTCTGTCTTTAACTTAAAAATATTTTAATTAAAAAAAGGTCTCTGTTTAAAGAAAGTTCAAATAAAAATACTTACTGTATAAAAAACATGTATTTCTAAATCTTATTTAGTTGAAAAAAAATTAGATCCTATTAACTTAAATCATTATGCGCCCGCGCAAAACTGATAGAATTCGAACTCCGCTCTTCGGTTGATCATTACAGAAGATAGTTCATTGTGTCATACTAGACGATTTTTCTAGCAAGAATCTATCTTACACATTTATAAGCAGAGCCAGCTCAAGGTACGAGCAACTTAAGCAGTCGCTCGGGGCGCCATCAAGGCCAAGGGTGCTAACATGCCGCCATGTCTAAAACTAAAAATTATACAAACATACTTACCGTAACGTAGATACCCCGTGTCTTTTCTATAGATATTTTCATGGTAACTGTTTATTTGAGCTTTCGCCTATTGTACCTAGACATTATGAATTTAAATGTAGTACTAGTATAGCGGCAAGATCTCATCATCTTACAGTTGAAATGGCTATATACGGCCGGTTCAAGGTACTGACCACTTGGGTAGTTGATGAGGCATTATAAAGGCTGAGGGCACCATCATGTTGCCATATCATGTATTTGGGATCTTCCAAAACTAAAGCTTGTAATAGCGTACTTGATTCATGACGGATTGCATTCTTTGGTTATTTTGTCAATAGAAAATGATCTTGAAGGGAAGAAACGTGTAGAAAGTGCCACGAATTGATTTGCAGATATAAAATTTTGGAAAATATGTTTTAAATCATTTCTCCCAAAGCAAATGCAATAATGCGACTGAAACTCTGAGAGTGAATGAAGATGAGACGAATTTAGGGTGTAGAAAAGAAAAGAACAGGATTCAAGAAGACAGAAACTGTGTGTCAATTGTCATTGGATGCCTTCTACTCATGGCCAGATCAAGGTATTGGCAATTCAAGGCTGAGGGTACCATCATGCTGTCAAGTCATGTGTTTGGGATCTTCCAACATTAAACTTTATAAAAACATAAAAGAACAGGATAAAAGAACAGGTTTCAAGCAGACAGAAGTTGTGTGTCAATTGTCACTGGATGCCTTCTACTCATGGCCAGATCAAGGTATTGGCAATTCAAGGCTGAGGGTACCATCATGCTGTCAAGTCATGTGTTTGGGATCTTCCAACATTAAACTTTATAAAAACATAAAAGAACAGGATAAAAGAACAGGTTTCAAGCAGACAGAAGTTGTGTGTCAATTGTCACTGGATGCCTTCTACTCATGGCCAGATCAGGGTATTGGCAATTCAAGGCTGAGGGTACCATCATGCTGTCAAGTCATGTGTTTGGGATCTTCCAACATTAAACTTTATAAAAACATAAAAGAACAGGATAAAAGAACAGGTTTCAAGCAGACAGAAGTTGTGTGTCAATTGTCACTGGATGCCTTCTACTCATGGCCAGATCAAGGTATTGGCAATTCAAGGCTGAGGGTACCATTATGCTGTCAAGTCATGTGTTTGGGATCTTCCAACATTAAACTTTATAAAAACATAAAAGAACAGGATAAATGAACAGGTTTCAAGCAGACAGAAGTTGTGTGTCAATTGTCACTGGATGCCTTCTACTCATGGCCAGATCAAGGTATTGGCAATTCAAGGCTGAGGGTACCATCATGCTCTCAAGTCATGTGTTTGGGATCTTCCAACATTAAACTTTATAAAAACATAAAAGAACAGGATAAAAGAACAGGTTTCAAGCAGACAGAAGTTGTGTGTCAATTGTCACTGGATGCCTTCTACTCATGGCCAGATCAAGGTATTGGCAATTCAAGGCTGAGGGTACCATCATGCTGTCAAGTCATGTGTTTGGGATCTTCCAACATTAAACTTTATAAAAACATAAAAGAACAGGATAAAAGAACAGGTTTCAAGCAGACAGAAGTTGTGTGTCAATTGTCACTGGATGCCTTCTACTCATGGCCAGATCAAGGTATTGGCAATTCAAGGCTGAGGGTACCATCATGCTGTCAAGTCATGTGTTTGGGATCTTCCAACATTAAACTTTATAAAAACATAAAAGAACAGGATAAAAGAACAGGTTTCAAGCAGACAGAAGTTGTGTGTCAATTGTCACTGGATGCCTTCTACTCATGGCCAGATCAAGGTATTGGCAATTCAAGGCTGAGGGTACCATCATGCTGTCAAGTCATGTGTTTGGGATCTTCCAACATTAAACTTTATAAAAACATAAAAGAACAGGATAAAAGAACAGGTTTCAAGCAGACAGAAGTTGTGTGTCAATTGTCACTGGATGCCTTCTACTCATGGCCAGATCAAGGTATTGGCAATTCAAGGCTGAGGGTACCATCATGCTGTCAAGTCATGTGTTTGGGATCTTCCAACATTAAACTTTATAAAAACATAAAAGAACAGGATAAAAGAACAGGTTTCAAGCAGACAGAAGTTGTGAGTCAATTGTCACTGGATGCCTTCTACTCATGGCCAGATCAAGGTATTGGCAATTCAAGGCTGAGGGTACCATCATGCTGTCAAGTCATGTGTTTGGGATCTTCCAACATTAAACTTTATAAAAACATAAAAGAACAGGATAAAAGAACAGGTTTCAAGCAGACAGAAGTTGTGTGTCAATTGTCACTGGATGCCTTCTACTCATGGCAAGATCAAGGTATTGGCAATTCAAGGCTGAGGGTACCATCATGCTGTCAAGTCATGTGTTTGGGATCTTCCAACATTAAACTTTATAAAAACATAAAAGAACAGGATAAAAGAACAGGTTTCAAGCAGACAGAAGTTGTGTGTCAATTGTCACTGGATGCCTTCTACTCATGGCCAGATCAAGGTATTGGCAATTCAAGGCTGAGGGTACCATCATGCTGTCAAGTCATGTGTTTGGGATCTTCCAACATTAAACTTTATAAAAACATAAAAGAACAGGATAAAAGAACAGGTTTCAAGCAGACAGAAGTTGTGAGTCAATTGTCACTGGATGCCTTCTACTCATGGCCAGATCAAGGTATTGGCAATTCAAGGCTGAGGGTACCATCATGCTGTCAAGTCATGTGTTTGGGATCTTCCAACATTAAACTTTATAAAAACATAAAAGAACAGGATAAAAGAACAGGTTTCAAGCAGACAGAAGTTGTGTGTCAATTGTCACTGGATGCCTTCTACTCATGGCCAGATCAAGGTATTGGCAATTCAAGGCTGAGGGTACCATCATGCTGTCAAGTCATGTGTTTGGGATCTTCCAACATTAAACTTTATAAAAACATAAAAGAACAGGATAAAAGAACAGGTTTCAAGCAGACAGAAGTTGTGTGTCAATTGTCACTGGATGCCTTCTACTCATGGCCAGATCAAGGTATTGGCAATTCAAGGCTGAGGGTACCATCATGCTGTCAAGTCATGTGTTTGGGATCTTCCAACATTAAACTTTATAAAAACATAAAAGAACAGGATAAAAGAACAGGTTTCAAGCAGACAGAAGTTGTGAGTCAATTGTCACTGGATGCCTTCTACTCATGGCCAGATCAAGGTATTGGCAATTCAAGGCTGAGGGTACCATCATGCTGTCAAGTCATGTGTTTGGGATCTTCCAACATTAAACTTTATAAAAACATAAAAGAACAGGATAAAAGAACAGGTTTCAAGCAGACAGAAGTTGTGTGTCAATTGTCACTGGATGCCTTCTACTCATGGCCAGATCAAGGTATTGGCAATTCAAGGCTGAGGGTACCATCATGCTGTCAAGTCATGTGTTTGGGATCTTCCAGCATTAAACTTTATAAAAACATAAAAGAACAGGATAAAAGAACAGGTTTCAAGCAGACAGAAGTTGTGTGTCAATTGTCACTGGATGCCTTCTACTCATGGCCAGATCAAGGTATTGGCAATTCAAGGCTGAGGGTACCATCATGCTGTCAAGTCATGTGTTTGGGATCTTCCAACATTAAACTTTATAAAAACATAAAAGAACAGGATAAAAGAACAGGTTTCAAGCAGACAGAAGTTGTGTGTCAATTGTCACTGGATGCCTTCTACTCATGGCAAGATCAAGGTATTGGCAATTCAAGGCTGAGGGTACCATCATGCTGTCAAGTCATGTGTTTGGGATCTTCCAACATTAAACTTTATAAAAACATAAAAGAACAGGATAAAAGAACAGGTTTCAAGCAGACAGAAGTTGTGTGTCAATTGTCACTGGATGCCTTCTACTCATGGCCAGATCAAGGTATTGGCAATTCAAGGCTGAGGGTACCATCATGCTGTCAAGTCATGTGTTTGGGATCTTCCAACATTAAACTTTATAAAAACATAAAAGAACAGGATAAAAGAACAGGTTTCAAGCAGACAGAAGTTGTGTGTCAATTGTCACTGGATGCCTTCTACTCATGGCCAGATCAAGGTATTGGCAATTCAAGGCTGAGGGTACCATCATGCTGTCAAGTCATGTGTTTGGGATCTTCCAACATTAAACTTTATAAAAACATAAAAGAACAGGATAAAAGAACAGGTTTCAAGCAGACAGAAGTTGTGTGTCAATTGTCACTGGATGCCTTCTACTCATGGCCAGATCAAGGTATTAGCAATTCAAGGCTGAGGGTACCATCATGCTGTCAAGTCATGTGTTTGGGATCTTCCAACATTAAACTTTATAAAAACATAAAAGAACAGGATAAATGAACAGGTTTCAAGCAGACAGAAGTTGTGTGTCAATTGTCACTGGATGCCTTCTACTCATGGCCAGATCAAGTTATTAGCAATTCAAGGCTGAGGGTACCATCATGCTGTCAAGTCATGTGTTTGGGATCTTCCAACATTAAACTTTATAAAAACATAAAAGAACAGGATAAAAGAACAGGTTTCAAGCAGACAGAAGTTGTGTGTCAATTGTCACTGGATGCCTTCTACTCATGGCCAGATCAAGGTATTGGCAATTCAAGGCTGAGGGTACCATCATGCTGTCAAGTCATGTGTTTGGGATCTTCCAACATTAAACTTTATAAAAACATAAAAGAACAGGATAAAAGAACAGGTTTCAAGCAGACAGAAGTTGTGTGTCAATTGTCACTGGATGCCTTCTACTCATGGCCAGATCAAGGTATTAGCAATTCAAGGCTGAGGGTACCATCAGGCTGTCAAGTCATGTGTTTGGGATCTTCCAACATTAAACTTTATAAAAACATAAAAGAACAGGATAAAAGAACAGGTTTCAAGCAGACAGAAGTTGTGTGTCAATTGTCACTCGGATGCCTTCTACTCATGGCCAGATCAAGGTATTGGCAATTCAAGGCTGAGGGTACCATCATGCTGTCAAGTCATGTGTTTGGGATCTTCCAACATTAAACTTTATAAAAACATAAAAGAACAGGATAAAAGAACAGGTTTCAAGCAGACAGAAGTTGTGTGTCAATTGTCACTGGATGCCTTCTACTCATGGCCAGATCAAGGTATTGGCAATTCAAGGCTGAGGGTACCATCAGGCTGTCAAGTCATGTGTTTGGGATCTTCCAACATTAAACTTTATAAAAACATAAAAGAACCGGATAAAAGAACAGGTTTCAAGCAGACAGAAGTTGTGTGTCAATTGTCACTGGATGCCTTCTACTCATGGCCAGATCAAGGTATTGGCAATTCAAGACTGAGGGTACCATCATGCTGTCATGTCATGTGTTTGGGATCTTCCAACATTAAACTTTATAAAAACATAAAAGAACCGGATAAAAGAACAGGTTTCAAGCAGACAGAAGTTGTGTGTCAATTGTCACTGGATGCCTTCTACTCATGGCCAGATCAATTATTGGCAATTCAAGGCTGAGGGTACCATCATGCTGTCAAGTCATGTGTTTGGGATCTTCCAACATTAAACTTTATAAAAACATAAAAGAACAGGATAAAAGAACAGGTTTCAAGCAGACAGAAGTTGTGTGTCAATTGTCACTGGATGACTTCTACTCATGGCCAGATCAAGGTATTGGCAATTCAAGGCTGAGGGTACCATCATGCTGTCAAGTCATGTGTTTGGGATCTTCCAACATTAAACTTTATAAAAACATAAAAGAACCGGATAAAAGAACAGGTTTCAAGCAGACAGAAGTTGTGTGTCAATTGTCACTGGATGCCTTCTACTCATGGCCAGATCAAGGTATTAGCAATTCAAGGCTGAGGGTACCATCAGGCTGTCAAGTCATGTGTTTGGGATCTTCCAACATTAAACTTTATAAAAACATAAAAGAACCGGATAAAAGAACAGGTTTCAAGCAGACAGAAGTTGTGTGTCAATTGTCACTGGATGCCTTCTACTCATGGCCAGATCAAGGTATTGGCAATTCAAGACTGAGGGTACCATCATGCTGTCATGTCATGTGTTTGGGATCTTCCAACATTAAACTTTATAAAAACATAAAAGAACCGGATAAAAGAACAGGTTTCAAGCAGACAGAAGTTGTGTGTCAATTGTCACTGGATGCCTTCTACTCATGGCCAGATCAATTATTGGCAATTCAAGGCTGAGGGTACCATCATGCTGTCAAGTCATGTGTTTGGGATCTTCCAACATTAAACTTTATAAAAACATAAAAGAACAGGATAAAAGAACAGGTTTCAAGCAGACAGAAGTTGTGTGTCAATTGTCACTGGATGCCTTCTACTCATGGCCAGATCAAGGTATTGGCAATTCAAGGCTGAGGGTACCATCATGCTGTCAAGTCATGTGTTTGGGATCTTCCAACATTAAACTTTATAAAAACATAAAAGAACAGGATAAAAGAACAGGTTTCAAGCAGACAGAAGTTGTGTGTCAATTGTCACTGGATGCCTTCTACTCATGGCCAGATCAAGGTATTGGCAATTCAAGGCTGAGGGTACCATCATGCTGTCAAGTCATGTGTTTGGGATCTTCCAACATTAAACTTTATAAAAACATAAAAGAACAGGATAAAAGAACAGGTTTCAAGCAGACAGAAGTTGTGTGTCAATTGTCACTGGATGCCTTCTACTCATGGCCAGATCAAGGTATTGGCAATTCAAGGCTGAGGGTACCATCATGCTGTCAAGTCATGTGTTTGGGATCTTCCAACATTAAACTTTATAAAAACATAAAAGAACAGGATAAAAGAACAGGTTTCAAGCAGACAGAAGTTGTGTGTCAATTGTCACTGGATGCCTTCTACACATGGCCAGATCAAGGTATTGGCAATTCAAGGCTGAGGGTACCATCATGCTGTCAAGTCATGTGTTTGGGATCTTCCAACATTAAACTTTATAAAAACATAAAAGAACAGGATAAAAGAACAGGTTTCAAGCAGACAGAAGTTGTGTGTCAATTGTCACTGGATGCCTTCTACTCATGGCCAGATCAAGGTATTGGCAATTCAAGGCTGAGGGTACCATCATGCTGTCAAGTCATGTGTTTGGGATCTTCCAACATTAAACTTTATAAAAACATAAAAGAACAGGATAAAAGAACAGGTTTCAAGCAGACAGAAGTTGTGTGTCAATTGTCACTGGATGCCTTCTACTCATGGCCAGATCAAGGTATTGGCAATTCAAGGCTGAGGGTACCATCATGCTGTCAAGTCATGTGTTTGGGATCTTCCAACATTAAACTTTATAAAAACATAAAAGAACAGGATAAAAGAACAGGTTTCAAGCAGACAGAAGTTGTGTGTCAATTGTCACTCGGATGCCTTCTACTCATGGCCAGATCAAGGTATTGGCAATTCAAGGCTGAGGGTACCATCATGCTGTCAAGTCATGTGTTTGGGATCTTCCAACATTAAACTTTATAAAAACATAAAAGAACAGGATAAAAGAACAGGTTTCAAGCAGACAGAAGTTGTGTGTCAATTGTCACTGGATGCCTTCTACTCATGGCCAGATCAAGGTATTGGCAATTCAAGGCTGAGGGTACCATCATGCTGTCAAGTCATGTGTTTGGGATCTTCCAACATTAATCTTTTTAAAAACATAAAAGAACTGGATAAATGAACAGGTTTCAAGCAGACAGAAGTTGTGTGTCAATTGTCACTGGATGCCTTCTACTCATGGCCAGATCAAGGTATTGGCAATTCAAGGCTGAGGGTACCATCATGCTGTCAAGTCATGTGTTTGGGATCTTCCAACATTAAACTTTATAAAAACATAAAAGAACAGGATAAATGAACAGGTTTCAAGCAGACAGAAGTTGTGTGTCAATTGTCACTGGATGCCTTCTACTCAAGGCCAGATCAAGGTATTGGCAATTCAAGGCTGAGGGTACCATCATGCTGTCAAGTCATGTGTTTGGGATCTTCCAACATTAAACTTTATAAAAACATAAAAGAACAGCATAAAAGAACAGGTTTCAAGCAGACAGAAGTTGTGTGTCAATTGTCACTGGATGCCTTCTACTCATGGCCAGATCAAGGTATTGGCAATTCAAGGCTGAGGGTACCATTATGCTGTCAAGTCATGTGTTTGGGATCTTCCAACATTAAACTTTATAAAAACATAAAAGAACTGGATAAATGAACAGGTTTCAAGCAGACAGAAGTTGTGTGTCAATTGTCACTGGATGCCTTCTACTCATGGCCAGATCAAGGTATTGGCAATTCAAGGCTGAGGGTACCATCATGCTGTCAAGTCATGTGTTTGGGATCTTCCAACATTAAACTTTATAAAAACATAAAAGAACAGGATAAAAGAACAGGTTTCAAGCAGACAGAAGTTGTGTGTCAATTGTCACTGGATGCCTTCTACTCATGGCCAGATCAAGGTATTGGCAATTCAAGGCTGAGGGTACCATCATGCTGTCAAGTCATGTGTTTGGGATCTTCCAACATTAAACTTTATAAAAACATAAAAGAACAGGATAAAAGAACAGGTTTCAAGCAGACAGAAGTTGTGTGTCAATTGTCACTGGATGCCTTCTACTCATGGCCAGATCAAGGTATTGGCAATTCAAGGCTGAGGGTACCATCATGCTGTCAAGTCATGTGTTTGGGATCTTCCAACATTAAACTTTATAAAAACATAAAAGAACAGGATAAATGAACAGGTTTCAAGCAGACAGAAGTTGTGTGTCAATTGTCACTGGATGCCTTCTACTCATGGCCAGATCAAGGTATTGGCAATTCAAGGCTGAGGGTACCATCATGCTGTCAAGTCATGTGTTTGGGATCTTCCAACATTAAACTTTATAAAAACATAAAAGAACAGGATAAATGAACAGGTTTCAAGCAGACAGAAGTTGTGTGTCAATTGTCACTGGATGCCTTCTACTCAAGGCCAGATCAAGGTATTGGCAATTCAAGGCTGAGGGTACCATCATGCTGTCAAGTCATGTGTTTGGGATCTTCCAACATTAAACTTTATAAAAACATAAAAGAACATGATAAAAGAACAGGTTTCAAGCAGACAGAAGTTGTGTGTCAATTGTCACTGGATGCCTTCTACTCATGGCCAGATCAAGGTATTGGCAATTCAAGGCTGAGGGTACCATCATGCTGTCAAGTCATGTGTTTGGGATCTTCCAACATTAAACTTTATAAAAACATAAAAGAACAGGATAAAAGAACAGGTTTCAAGCAGACAGAAGTTGTGTGTCAATTGTCACTCGGATGCCTTCTACTCATGGCCAGATCAAGGTATTGGCAATTCAAGGCTGAGGGTACCATCATGCTGTCAAGTCATGTGTTTGGGATCTTCCAACATTAAACTTTATAAAAACATAAAAGAACAGGATAAAAGAACAGGTTTCAAGCAGACAGAAATTGTGTGTCAATTGTCACTGGATGCCTTCTACTCATGGCCAGATCAAGGTATTAGCAATTCAAGGCTGAGGGTACCATCAGGCTGTCAAGTCATGTGTTTGGGATCTTCCAACATTAAACTTTATAAAAACATAAAAGAACAGGATAAAAGAACAGGTTTCAAGCAGACAGAAGTTGTGTGTCAATTGTCACTCGGATGCCTTCTACTCATGGCCAGATCAAGGTATTGGCAATTCAAGGCTGAGGGTACCATCATGCTGTCAAGTCATGTGTTTGGGATCTTCCAACATTAAACTTTATAAAAACATAAAAGAACAGGATAAAAGAACAGGTTTCAAGCAGACAGAAGTTGTGTGTCAATTGTCACTGGATGCCTTCTACTCATGGCCAGATCAAGGTATTAGCAATTCAAGGCTGAGGGTACCATCAGGCTGTCAAGTCATGTGTTTGGGATCTTCCAACATTAAACTTTATAAAAACATAAAAGAACAGGATAAAAGAACAGGTTTCAAGCAGACAGAAGTTGTGTGTCAATTGTCACTCGGATGCCTTCTACTCATGGCCAGATCAAGGTATTGGCAATTCAAGGCTGAGGGTACCATCATGCTGTCAAGTCATGTGTTTGGGATCTTCCAACATTAAACTTTATAAAAACATAAAAGAACAGGATAAAAGAACAGGTTTCAAGCAGACAGAAGTTGTGTGTCAATTGTCACTGGATGCCTTCTACTCATGGCCAGATCAAGGTATTGGCAATTCAAGGCTGAGGGTACCATCATGCTGTCAAGTCATGTGTTTGGGATCTTCCAACATTAATCTTTATAAAAACATAAAAGAACTGGATAAATGAACAGATTTCAAGCAGACAGAAGTTGTGTGTCAATTGTCACTGGATGCCTTCTACTCATGGCCAGATCAAGGTATTGGCAATTCAAGGCTGAGGGTACCATCATGCTGTCAAGTCATGTGTTTGGGATCTTCCAACATTAAACTTTATAAAAACATAAAAGAACAGGATAAATGAACAGGTTTCAAGCAGACAGAAGTTGTGTGTCAATTGTCACTGGATGCCTTCTACTCAAGGCCAGATCAAGGTATTGGCAATTCAAGGCTGAGGGTACCATCATGCTGTCAAGTCATGTGTTTGGGATCTTCCAACATTAAACTTTATAAAAACATAAAAGAACAGCATAAAAGAACAGGTTTCAAGCAGACAGAAGTTGTGTGTCAATTGTCACTGGATGCCTTCTACTCATGGCCAGATCAAGGTATTGGCAATTCAAGGCTGAGGGTACCATTATGCTGTCAAGTCATGTGTTTGGGATCTTCCAACATTAAACTTTATAAAAACATAAAAGAACTGGATAAATGAACAGGTTTCAAGCAGACAGAAGTTGTGTGTCAATTGTCACTGGATGCCTTCTACTCATGGCCAGATCAAGGTATTGGCAATTCAAGGCTGAGGGTACCATCATGCTGTCAAGTCATGTGTTTGGGATCTTCCAACATTAAACTTTATAAAAACATAAAAGAACAGGATAAAAGAACAGGTTTCAAGCAGACAGAAGTTGTGTGTCAATTGTCACTGGATGCCTTCTACTCATGGCCAGATCAAGGTATTGGCAATTCAAGGCTGAGGGTACCATCATGCTGTCAAGTCATGTGTTTGGGATCTTCCAACATTAAACTTTATAAAAACATAAAAGAACAGGATAAAAGAACAGGTTTCAAGCAGACAGAAGTTGTGTGTCAATTGTCACTGGATGCCTTCTACTCATGGCCAGATCAAGGTATTGGCAATTCAAGGCTGAGGGTACCATCATGCTGTCAAGTCATGTGTTTGGGATCTTCCAACATTAAACTTTATAAAAACATAAAAGAACAGGATAAATGAACAGGTTTCAAGCAGACAGAAGTTGTGTGTCAATTGTCACTGGATGCCTTCTACTCATGGCCAGATCAAGGTATTGGCAATTCAAGGCTGAGGGTACCATCATGCTGTCAAGTCATGTGTTTGGGATCTTCCAACATTAAACTTTATAAAAACATAAAAGAACAGGATAAATGAACAGGTTTCAAGCAGACAGAAGTTGTGTGTCAATTGTCACTGGATGCCTTCTACTCATGGCCAGATCAAGGTATTGGCAATTCAAGGCTGAGGGTACCATCATGCTGTCAAGTCATGTGTTTGGGATCTTCCAACATTAAACTTTATAAAAACATAAAAGAACAGGATAAATGAACAGGTTTCAAGCAGACAGAAGTTGTGTGTCAATTGTCACTGGATGCCTTCTACTCATGGCCAGATCAAGGTATTGGCAATTCAAGGCTGAGGGTACCATCATGCTGTCAAGTCATGTGTTTGGGATCTTCCAACATTAAACTTTATAAAAACATAAAAGAACAGGATAAAAGAACAGGTTTCAAGCAGACAGAAGTTGTGTGTCAATTGTCACTGGATGCCTTCTACTCATGGCCAGATCAAGGTATTGGCAATTCAAGGCTGAGGGTACCATTATGCTGTCAAGTCATGTGTTTGGGATCTTCCAACATTAAACTTTATAAAAACATAAAAGAACAGGATAAATGAACAGGTTTCAAGCAGACAGAAGTTGTGTGTCAATTGTCACTGGATGCCTTCTACTCATGGCCAGATCAAGGTATTGGCAATTCAAGGCTGAGGGTACCATTATGCTGTCAAGTCATGTGTTTGGGATCTTCCAACATTAAACTTTATAAAAACATAAAAGAACAGGATAAAAGAACAGGTTTCAAGCAGACAGAAGTTGTGTGTCAATTGTCACTCGGATGCCTTCTACTCATGGCCAGATCAAGGTATTGGCAATTCAAGGCTGAGGGTACCATCATGCTGTCAAGTCATGTGTTTGGGATCTTCCAACATTAAACTTTATAAAAACATAAAAGAACAGGATAAAAGAACAGGTTTCAAGCAGACAGAAGTTGTGTGTCAATTGTCACTGGATGCCTTCTACTCATGGCCAGATCAAGGTATTAGCAATTCAAGGCTGAGGGTACCATCAGGCTGTCAAGTCATGTGTTTGGGATCTTCCAACATTAAACTTTATAAAAACATAAAAGAACAGGATAAAAGAACAGGTTTCAAGCAGACAGAAGTTGTGTGTCAATTGTCACTCGGATGCCTTCTACTCATGGCCAGATCAAGGTATTGGCAATTCAAGGCTGAGGGTACCATCATGCTGTCAAGTCATGTGTTTGGGATCTTCCAACATTAAACTTTATAAAAACATAAAAGAACAGGATAAAAGAACAGGTTTCAAGCAGACAGAAGTTGTGTGTCAATTGTCACTGGATGCCTTCTACTCATGGCCAGATCAAGGTATTGGCAATTCAAGGCTGAGGGTACCATCATGCTGTCAAGTCATGTGTTTGGGATCTTCCAACATTAATCTTTATAAAAACATAAAAGAACTGGATAAATGAACAGGTTTCAAGCAGACAGAAGTTGTGTGTCAATTGTCACTGGATGCCTTCTACTCATGGCCAGATCAAGGTATTGGCAATTCAAGGCTGAGGGTACCATCATGCTGTCAAGTCATGTGTTTGGGATCTTCCAACATTAAACTTTATAAAAACATAAAAGAACAGGATAAATGAACAGGTTTCAAGCAGACAGAAGTTGTGTGTCAATTGTCACTGGATGCCTTCTACTCAAGGCCAGATCAAGGTATTGGCAATTCAAGGCTGAGGGTACCATCATGCTGTCAAGTCATGTGTTTGGGATCTTCCAACATTAAACTTTATAAAAACATAAAAGAACAGCATAAAAGAACAGGTTTCAAGCAGACAGAAGTTGTGTGTCAATTGTCACTGGATGCCTTCTACTCATGGCCAGATCAAGGTATTGGCAATTCAAGGCTGAGGGTACCATTATGCTGTCAAGTCATGTGTTTGGGATCTTCCAACATTAAACTTTATAAAAACATAAAAGAACTGGATAAATGAACAGGTTTCAAGCAGACAGAAGTTGTGTGTCAATTGTCACTGGATGCCTTCTACTCATGGCCAGATCAAGGTATTGGCAATTCAAGGCTGAGGGTACCATCATGCTGTCAAGTCATGTGTTTGGGATCTTCCAACATTAAACTTTATAAAAACATAAAAGAACAGGATAAAAGAACAGGTTTCAAGCAGACAGAAGTTGTGTGTCAATTGTCACTGGATGCCTTCTACTCATGGCCAGATCAAGGTATTGGCAATTCAAGGCTGAGGGTACCATCATGCTGTCAAGTCATGTGTTTGGGATCTTCCAACATTAAACTTTATAAAAACATAAAAGAACAGGATAAAAGAACAGGTTTCAAGCAGACAGAAGTTGTGTGTCAATTGTCACTGGATGCCTTCTACTCATGGCCAGATCAAGGTATTGGCAATTCAAGGCTGAGGGTACCATTATGCTGTCAAGTCATGTGTTTGGGATCTTCCAACATTAAACTTTATAAAAACATAAAAGAACAGGATAAATGAACAGGTTTCAAGCAGACAGAAGTTGTGTGTCAATTGTCACTGGATGCCTTCTACTCATGGCCAGATCAAGGTATTGGCAATTCAAGGCTGAGGGTACCATCATGCTGTCAAGTCATGTGTTTGGGATCTTCCAACATTAAACTTTATAAAAACATAAAAGAACAGGATAAAAGAACAGGTTTCAAGCAGACAGAAGTTGTGTGTCAATTGTCACTGGATGCCTTCTACTCATGGCCAGATCAAGGTATTGGCAATTCAAGGCTGAGGGTACCATTATGCTGTCAAGTCATGTGTTTGGGATCTTCCAACATTAAACTTTATAAAAACATAAAAGAACAGGATAAATGAACAGGTTTCAAGCAGACAGAAGTTGTGTGTCAATTGTCACTGGATGCCTTCTACTCATGGCCAGATCAAGGTATTGGCAATTCAAGGCTGAGGGTACCATTATGCTGTCAAGTCATGTGTTTGGGATCTTCCAACATTAAACTTTATAAAAACATAAAAAACAGGATAAATGAACAGGTTTCAAGCAGACAGAAGTTGTGTGTCAATTGTCAGTGGATGCCTTCTACTCATGGCCAGATCAAGGTATTGGCAATTCAAGGCTGAGGGTACCATCATGCTGTCAAGTCATGTGTTTGGGATCTTCCAACATTAAACTTTATAAAAACATAAAAGAACAGGATAAAAGAACAGGTTTCAAGCAGACAGAAGTTGTGTGTCAATTGTCACTGGATGCCTTCTACTCATGGCCAGATCAAGGTATTGGCAATTCAAGGCTGAGGGTACCATTATGCTGTCAAGTCATGTGTTTGGGATCTTCCAACATTAAACTTTATAAAAACATAAAAGAACTGGATAAATGAACAGGTTTCAAGCAGACAGAAGTTGTGTGTCAATTGTCACTGGATGCCTTCTACTCATGGCCAGATCAAGGTATTGGCAATTCAAGGCTGAGGGTACCATCATGCTGTCAAGTCATGTGTTTGGGATCTTCCAACATTAAACTTTATAAAAACATAAAAGAACAGGATAAAAGAACAGGTTTCAAGCAGACAGAAGTTGTGTGTCAATTGTCACTGGATGCCTTCTACTCATGGCCAGATCAAGGTATTGGCAATTCAAGGCTGAGGGTACCATTATGCTGTCAAGTCATGTGTTTGGGATCTTCCAACATTAAACTTTATAAAAACATAAAAGAACAGGATAAATGAACAGGTTTCAAGCAGACAGAAGTTGTGTGTCAATTGTCACTGGATGCCTTCTACTCATGGCCAGATCAATTATTGGCAATTCAAGGCTGAGGGTACCATCATGCTGTCAAGTCATGTGTTTGGGATCTTCCAACATTAAACTTTATAAAAACATAAAAGAACAGGATAAAAGAACAGGTTTCAAGCAGACAGAAGTTGTGTGTCAATTGTCACTGGATGCCTTCTACTCATGGCCAGATCAAGGTATTGGCAATTCAAGGCTGAGGGTACCATTATGCTGTCAAGTCATGTGTTTGGGATCTTCCAACATTAAACTTTATAAAAACATAAAAGAACAGGATAAATGAACAGGTTTCAAGCAGACAGAAGTTGTGTGTCAATTGTCAGTGGATGCCTTCTACTCATGGCCAGATCAAGGTATTGGCAATTCAAGGCTGAGGGTACCATCATGCTGTCAAGTCATGTGTTTGGGATCTTCCAACATTAAACTTTATAAAAACATAAAAGAACAGGATAAAAGAACAGGTTTCAAGCAGACAGAAGTTGTGTGTCAATTGTCACTCGGATGCCTTCTACTCATGGCCAGATCAAGGTATTGGCAATTCAAGGCTGAGGGTACCATCATGCTGTCAAGTCATGTGTTTGGGATCTTCCAACATTAAACTTTATAAAAACATAAAAGAACAGGATAAATGAACAGGTTTCAAGCAGACAGAAGTTGTGTGTCAATTGTCACTGGATGCCTTCTACTCAAGGCCAGATCAAGGTATTGGCAATTCAAGGCTGAGGGTACCATCATGCTGTCAAGTCATGTGTTTGGGATCTTCCAACATTAAACTTTATAAAAACATAAAAGAACAGCATAAAAGAACAGGTTTCAAGCAGACAGAAGTTGTGTGTCAATTGTCACTGGATGCCTTCTACTCATGGCCAGATCAAGGTATTGGCAATTCAAGGCTAAGGGTACCATTATGCTGTCAAGTCATGTGTTTGGGATCTTCCAACATTAAACTTTATAAAAACATAAAAGAACTGGATAAATGAACAGGTTTCAAGCAGACAGAAGTTGTGTGTCAATTGTCACTGGATGCCTTCTACTCATGGCCAGATCAAGGTATTGGCAATTCAAGGCTGAGGGTACCATCATGCTGTCAAGTCATGTGTTTGGGATCTTCCAACATTAAACTTTATAAAAACATAAAAGAACAGGATAAAAGAACAGGTTTCAAGCAGACAGAAGTTGTGTGTCAATTGTCACTGGATGCCTTCTACTCATGGCCAGATCAAGGTATTGGCAATTCAAGGCTGAGGGTACCATCATGCTGTCAAGTCATGTGTTTGGGATCTTCCAACATTAAACTTTATAAAAACATAAAAGAACAGGATAAAAGAACAGGTTTCAAGCAGACAGAAGTTGTGTGTCAATTGTCACTGGATGCCTTCTACTCATGGCCAGATCAAGGTATTGGCAATTCAAGGCTGAGGGTACCATTATGCTGTCAAGTCATGTGTTTGGGATCTTCCAACATTAAACTTTATAAAAACATAAAAGAACAGGATAAATGAACAGGTTTCAAGCAGACAGAAGTTGTGTGTCAATTGTCACTGGATGCCTTCTACTCATGGCCAGATCAAGGTATTGGCAATTCAAGGCTGAGGGTACCATCATGCTGTCAAGTCATGTGTTTGGGATCTTCCAACATTAAACTTTATAAAAACATAAAAGAACAGGATAAAAGAACAGGTTTCAAGCAGACAGAAGTTGTGTGTCAATTGTCACTGGATGCCTTCTACTCATGGCCAGATCAAGGTATTGGCAATTCAAGGCTGAGGGTACCATTATGCTGTCAAGTCATGTGTTTGGGATCTTCCAACATTAAACTTTATAAAAACATAAAAGAACAGGATAAATGAACAGGTTTCAAGCAGACAGAAGTTGTGTGTCAATTGTCACTGGATGCCTTCTACTCATGGCCAGATCAAGGTATTGGCAATTCAAGGCTGAGGGTACCATTATGCTGTCAAGTCATGTGTTTGGGATCTTCCAACATTAAACTTTATAAAAACATAAAAAACAGGATAAATGAACAGGTTTCAAGCAGACAGAAGTTGTGTGTCAATTGTCAGTGGATGCCTTCTACTCATGGCCAGATCAAGGTATTGGCAATTCAAGGCTGAGGGTACCATCATGCTGTCAAGTCATGTGTTTGGGATCTTCCAACATTAAACTTTATAAAAACATAAAAGAACAGGATAAAAGAACAGGTTTCAAGCAGACAGAAGTTGTGTGTCAATTGTCACTGGATGCCTTCTACTCATGGCCAGATCAAGGTATTGGCAATTCAAGGCTGAGGGTACCATTATGCTGTCAAGTCATGTGTTTGGGATCTTCCAACATTAAACTTTATAAAAACATAAAAGAACTGGATAAATGAACAGGTTTCAAGCAGACAGAAGTTGTGTGTCAATTGTCACTGGATGCCTTCTACTCATGGCCAGATCAAGGTATTGGCAATTCAAGGCTGAGGGTACCATCATGCTGTCAAGTCATGTGTTTGGGATCTTCCAACATTAAACTTTATAAAAACATAAAAGAACAGGATAAAAGAACAGGTTTCAAGCAGACAGAAGTTGTGTGTCAATTGTCACTGGATGCCTTCTACTCATGGCCAGATCAAGGTATTGGCAATTCAAGGCTGAGGGTACCATTATGCTGTCAAGTCATGTGTTTGGGATCTTCCAACATTAAACTTTATAAAAACATAAAAGAACAGGATAAATGAACAGGTTTCAAGCAGACAGAAGTTGTGTGTCAATTGTCACTGGATGCCTTCTACTCATGGCCAGATCAATTATTGGCAATTCAAGGCTGAGGGTACCATCATGCTGTCAAGTCATGTGTTTGGGATCTTCCAACATTAAACTTTATAAAAACATAAAAGAACAGGATAAAAGAACAGGTTTCAAGCAGACAGAAGTTGTGTGTCAATTGTCACTGGATGCCTTCTACTCATGGCCAGATCAAGGTATTGGCAATTCAAGGCTGAGGGTACCATTATGCTGTCAAGTCATGTGTTTGGGATCTTCCAACATTAAACTTTATAAAAACATAAAAGAACAGGATAAATGAACAGGTTTCAAGCAGACAGAAGTTGTGTGTCAATTGTCAGTGGATGCCTTCTACTCATGGCCAGATCAAGGTATTGGCAATTCAAGGCTGAGGGTACCATCATGCTGTCAAGTCATGTGTTTGGGATCTTCCAACATTAAACTTTATAAAAACATAAAAGAACAGGATAAAAGAACAGGTTTCAAGCAGACAGAAGTTGTGTGTCAATTGTCACTCGGATGCCTTCTACTCATGGCCAGATCAAGGTATTGGCAATTCAAGGCTGAGGGTACCATCATGCTGTCAAGTCATGTGTTTGGGATCTTCCAACATTAAACTTTATAAAAACATAAAAGAACAGGATAAAAGAACAGGTTTCAAGCAGACAGAAGTTGTGTGTCAATTGTCACTGGATGCCTTCTACTCATGGCCAGATCAAGGTATTAGCAATTCAAGGCTGAGGGTACCATCATGCTGTCAAGTCATGTGTTTGGGATCTTCCAACATTAAACTTTATAAAAACATAAAAGAACAGGATAAAAGAACAGGTTTCAAGCAGACAGAAGTTGTGTGTCAATTGTCACTGGATGCCTTCTACTCATGGCCAGATCAAGGTATTAGCAATTCAAGGCTGAGGGTACCATCAGGCTGTCAAGTCATGTGTTTGGGATCTTCCAACATTAAACTTTATAAAAACATAAAAGAACAGGATAAAAGAACAGGTTTCAAGCAGACAGAAGTTGTGTGTCAATTGTCACTCGGATGCCTTCTACTCATGGCCAGATCAAGGTATTGGCAATTCAAGGCTGAGGGTACCATCATGCTGTCAAGTCATGTGTTTGGGATCTTCCAACATTAAACTTTATAAAAACATAAAAGAACAGGATAAAAGAACAGGTTTCAAGCAGACAGAAGTTGTGTGTCAATTGTCACTGGATGCCTTCTACTCATGGCCAGATCAAGGTATTGGCAATTCAAGGCTGAGGGTACCATCATGCTGTCAAGTCATGTGTTTGGGATCTTCCAACATTAATCTTTATAAAAACATAAAAGAACTGGATAAATGAACAGGTTTCAAGCAGACAGAAGTTGTGTGTCAATTGTCACTGGATGCCTTCTACTCATGGCCAGATCAAGGTATTGGCAATTCAAGGCTGAGGGTACCATCATGCTGTCAAGTCATGTGTTTCGGATCTTCCAACATTAAACTTTATAAAAACATAAAAGAACAGGATAAATGAACAGGTTTCAAGCAGACAGAAGTTGTGTGTCAATTGTCACTTGATGCCTTCTACTCATGGCCAGATCAAGGTATTTGCAATTCAAGGCTGAGGGTACCATTATGCTGTGAAGTCATGTGTTTGGGATCTTCCAACATTAAACTTTATAAAAACATAAAAGAACAGGATAAATGAACAGGTTTCAAGCAGACAGAAGTTGTGTGTCAATTGTCACTGGATGCCTTCTACTCAAGGCCAGATCAAGGTATTGGCAATTCAAGGCTGAGGGTACCATCATGCTGTCAAGTCATGTGTTTGGGATCTTCCAACATTAAACTTTATAAAAACATAAAAGAACATGATAAAAGAACAGGTTTCAAGCAGACAGAAGTTGTGTGTCAATTGTCACTGGATGCCTTCTACTCATGGCCAGATCAAGGTATTGGCAATTCAAGGCTGAGGGTACCATTATGCTGTCAAGTCATGTGTTTGGGATCTTCCAACATTAAACTTTATAAAAACATAAAAGAACAGGATAAAAGAACAGGTTTCAAGCAGACAGAAGTTGTGTGTCAATTGTCACTGGATGCCTTCTACTCATGGCCAGATCAAGGTATTAGCAATTCAAGGCTGAGGGTACCATCAGGCTGTCAAGTCATGTGTTTGGGATCTTCCAACATTAAACTTTATAAAAACATAAAAGAACAGGATAAAAGAACAGGTTTCAAGCAGACAGAAGTTGTGTGTCAATTGTCACTCGGATGCCTTCTACTCATGGCCAGATCAAGGTATTGGCAATTCAAGGCTGAGGGTACCATCATGCTGTCAAGTCATGTGTTTGGGATCTTCCAACATTAAACTTTATAAAAACATAAAAGAACAGGATAAAAGAACAGGTTTCAAGCAGACAGAAGTTGTGTGTCAATTGTCACTGGATGCCTTCTACTCATGGCCAGATCAAGGTATTGGCAATTCAAGGCTGAGGGTACCATCATGCTGTCAAGTCATGTGTTTGGGATCTTCCAACATTAATCTTTATAAAAACATAAAAGAACTGGATAAATGAACAGGTTTCAAGCAGACAGAAGTTGTGTGTCAATTGTCACTGGATGCCTTCTACTCATGGCCAGATCAAGGTATTGGCAATTCAAGGCTGAGGGTACCATCATGCTGTCAAGTCATGTGTTTGGGATCTTCCAACATTAAACTTTATAAAAACATAAAAGAACAGGATAAATGAACAGGTTTCAAGCAGACAGAAGTTGTGTGTCAATTGTCACTGGATGCCTTCTACTCAAGGCCAGATCAAGGTATTGGCAATTCAAGGCTGAGGGTACCATCATGCTGTCAAGTCATGTGTTTGGGATCTTCAAACATTAAACTTTATAAAAACATAAAAGAACAGCATAAAAGAACAGGTTTCAAGCAGACAGAAGTTGTGTGTCAATTGTCACTGGATGCCTTCTACTCATGGCCAGATCAAGGTATTGGCAATTCAAGGCTGAGGGTACCATTATGCTGTCAAGTCATGTGTTTGGGATCTTCCAACATTAAACTTTATAAAAACATAAAAGAACTGGATAAATGAACAGGTTTCAAGCAGACAGAAGTTGTGTGTCAATTGTCACTGGATGCCTTCTACTCATGGCCAGATCAAGGTATTGGCAATTCAAGGCTGAGGGTACCATCATGCTGTCAAGTCATGTGTTTGGGATCTTCCAACATTAAACTTTATAAAAACATAAAAGAACAGGATAAAAGAACAGGTTTCAAGCAGACAGAAGTTGTGTGTCAATTGTCACTGGATGCCTTCTACTCATGGCCAGATCAAGGTATTGGCAATTCAAGGCTGAGGGTACCATCATGCTGTCAAGTCATGTGTTTGGGATCTTCCAACATTAAACTTTATAAAAACATAAAAGAACAGGATAAAAGAACAGGTTTCAAGCAGACAGAAGTTGTGTGTCAATTGTCACTGGATGCCTTCTACTCATGGCCAGATCAAGGTATTGGCAATTCAAGGCTGAGGGTACCATCATGCTGTCAAGTCATGTGTTTGGGATCTTCCAACATTAAACTTTATAAAAACATAAAAGAACAGGATAAATGAACAGGTTTCAAGCAGACAGAAGTTGTGTGTCAATTGTCACTGGATGCCTTCTACTCATGGCCAGATCAAGGTATTGGCAATTCAAGGCTGAGGGTACCATCATGCTGTCAAGTCATGTGTTTGGGATCTTCCAACATTAAACTTTATGAAAACATAAAAGAACAGGATAAATGAACAGGTTTCAAGCAGACAGAAGTTGTGTGTCAATTGTCACTGGATGCCTTCTACTCATGGCCAGATCAAGGTATTGGCAATTCAAGGCTGAGGGTACCATCATGCTGTCAAGTCATGTGTTTGGGATCTTCCAACATTAAACTTTATAAAAACATAAAAGAACAGGATAAATGAACAGGTTTCAAGCAGACAGAAGTTGTGTGTCAATTGTCACTGGATGCCTTCTACTCATGGCCAGATCAAGGTATTGGCAATTCAAGGCTGAGGGTACCATCATGCTGTCAAGTCATGTGTTTGGGATCTTCCAACATTAAACTTTATAAAAACATAAAAGAACAGGATAAAAGAACAGGTTTCAAGCAGACAGAAGTTGTGTGTCAATTGTCACTGGATGCCTTCTACTCATGGCCAGATCAAGGTATTGGCAATTCAAGGCTGAGGGTACCATTATGCTGTCAAGTCATGTGTTTGGGATCTTCCAACATTAAACTTTATAAAAACATAAAAGAACAGGATAAATGAACAGGTTTCAAGCAGACAGAAGTTGTGTGTCAATTGTCACTGGATGCCTTCTACTCATGGTCAGATCAAGGTATTGGCAATTCAAGGCTGAGGGTACCATTATGCTGTCAAGTCATGTGTTTGGGATCTTCCAACATTAAACTTTATAAAAACATAAAAGAACAGGATAAAAGAACAGGTTTCAAGCAGACAGAATTTGTGTGTCAATTGTCACTCGGATGCCTTCTACTCATGGCCAGATCAAGGTATTGGCAATTCAAGGCTGAGGGTACCATCATGCTGTCAAGTCATGTGTTTGGGATCTTCCAACATTAAACTTTATAAAAACATAAAAGAACAGGATAAAAGAACAGGTTTCAAGCAGACAGAAGTTGTGTGTCAATTGTCACTGGATGCCTTCTACTCATGGCCAGATCAAGGTATTAGCAATTCAAGGCTGAGGGTACCATCAGGCTGTCAAGTCATGTGTTTGGGATCTTCCAACATTAAACTTTATAAAAACATAAAAGAACAGGATAAAAGAACAGGTTTCAAGCAGACAGAAGTTGTGTGTCAATTGTCACTCGGATGCCTTCTACTCATGGCCAGATCAAGGTATTGGCAATTCAAGGCTGAGGGTACCATCATGCTGTCAAGTCATGTGTTTGGGATCTTCCAACATTAAACTTTATAAAAACATAAAAGAACAGGATAAAAGAACAGGTTTCAAGCAGACAGAAGTTGTGTGTCAATTGTCACTGGATGCCTTCTACTCATGGCCAGATCAAGGTATTAGCAATTCAAGGCTGAGGGTACCATCAGGCTGTCAAGTCATGTGTTTGGGATCTTCCAACATTAAACTTTATAAAAACATAAAAGAACAGGATAAAAGAACAGGTTTCAAGCAGACAGAAGTTGTGTGTCAATTGTCACTCGGATGCCTTCTACTCATGGCCAGATCAAGGTATTGGCAATTCAAGGCTGAGGGTACCATCATGCTGTCAAGTCATGTGTTTGGGATCTTCCAACATTAAACTTTATAAAAACATAAAAGAACAGGATAAAAGAACAGGTTTCAAGCAGACAGAAGTTGTGTGTCAATTGTCACTGGATGCCTTCTACTCATGGCCAGATCAAGGTATTGGCAATTCAAGGCTGAGGGTACCATCATGCTGTCAAGTCATGTGTTTGGGATCTTCCAACATTAATCTTTATAAAAACATAAAAGAACTGGATAAATGAACAGGTTTCAAGCAGACAGAAGTTGTGTGTCAATTGTCACTGGATGCCTTCTACTCATGGCCAGATCAAGGTATTGGCAATTCAAGGCTGAGGGTACCATCATGCTGTCAAGTCATGTGTTTGGGATCTTCCAACATTAAACTTTATAAAAACATAAAAGAACAGGATAAATGAACAGGTTTCAAGCAGACAGAAGTTGTGTGTCAATTGTCACTGGATGCCTTCTACTCAAGGCCAGATCAAGGTATTGGCAATTCAAGGCTGAGGGTACCATCATGCTGTCAAGTCATGTGTTTGGGATCTTCCAACATTAAACTTTATAAAAACATAAAAGAACAGCATAAAAGAACAGGTTTCAAGCAGACAGAAGTTGTGTGTCAATTGTCACTGGATGCCTTCTACTCATGGCCAGATCAAGGTATTGGCAATTCAAGGCTGAGGGTACCATTATGCTGTCAAGTCATGTGTTTGGGATCTTCCAACATTAAACTTTATAAAAACATAAAAGAACTGGATAAATGAACAGGTTTCAAGCAGACAGAAGTTGTGTGTCAATTGTCACTGGATGCCTTCTACTCATGGCCAGATCAAGGTATTGGCAATTCAAGGCTGAGGGTACCATCATGCTGTCAAGTCATGTGTTTGGGATCTTCCAACATTAAACTTTATAAAAACATAAAAGAACAGGATAAAAGAACAGGTTTCAAGCAGACAGAAGTTGTGTGTCAATTGTCACTGGATGCCTTCTACTCATGGCCAGATCAAGGTATTGGCAATTCAAGGCTGAGGGTACCATCATGCTGTCAAGTCATGTGTTTGGGATCTTCCAACATTAAACTTTATAA
Organism: Acanthosepion esculentum; assembly: GCA_964036315.1. NCBI lineage: Eukaryota > Metazoa > Mollusca > Cephalopoda > Sepiida > Sepiidae > Acanthosepion > Acanthosepion esculentum. The sequence goes on from OZ038507.1 coordinate 22,183,252, forward strand.
AAACATAAAAGAACAGGATAAAAGAACAGGTTTCAAGCAGACAGAAGTTGTGTGTCAATTGTCACTGGATGCCTTCTACTCATGGCCAGATCAAGGTATTGGCAATTCAAGGCTGAGGGTACCATTATGCTGTCAAGTCATGTGTTTGGGATCTTCCAACATTAAACTTTATAAAAACATAAAAGAACAGGATAAATGAACAGGTTTCAAGCAGACAGAAGTTGTGTGTCAATTGTCACTGGATGCCTTCTACTCATGGCCAGATCAAGGTATTGGCAATTCAAGGCTGAGGGTACCATCATGCTGTCAAGTCATGTGTTTGGGATCTTCCAACATTAAACTTTATAAAAACATAAAAGAACAGGATAAAAGAACAGGTTTCAAGCAGACAGAAGTTGTGTGTCAATTGTCACTGCATGCCTTCTACTCATGGCCAGATCAAGGTATTGGCAATTCAAGGCTGAGGGTACCATTATGCTGTCAAGCCATGTGTTTGGGATCTTCCAACATTAAACTTTATAAAAACATAAAAGAACAGGATAAATGAACAGGTTTCAAGCAGACAGAAGTTGTGTGTCAATTGTCACTGGATGCCTTCTACTCATGGCCAGATCAAGGTATTGGCAATTCAAGGCTGAGGGTACCATTATGCTGTCAAGTCATGTGTTTGGGATCTTCCAACATTAAACTTTATAAAAACATAAAAGAACAGGATAAATGAACAGGTTTCAAGCAGACAGAAGTTGTGTGTCAATTGTCAGTGGATGCCTTCTACTCATGGCCAGATCAAGGTATTGGCAATTCAAGGCTGAGGGTACCATCATGCTGTCAAGTCATGTGTTTGGGATCTTCCAACATTAAACTTTATAAAAACATAAAAGAACAGGATAAAAGAACAGGTTTCAAGCAGACAGAAGTTGTGTGTCAATTGTCACTGGATGCCTTCTACTCATGGCCAGATCAAGGTATTGGCAATTCAAGGCTGAGGGTACCATTATGCTGTCAAGTCATGTGTTTGGGATCTTCCAACATTAAACTTTATAAAAACATAAAAGAACTGGATAAATGAACAGGTTTCAAGCAGACAGAAGTTGTGTGTCAATTGTCACTGGATGCCTTCTACTCATGGCCAGATCAAGGTATTGGCAATTCAAGGCTGAGGGTACCATCATGCTGTCAAGTCATGTGTTTGGGATCTTCCAACATTAAACTTTATAAAAACATAAAAGAACAGGATAAAAGAACAGGTTTCAAGCAGACAGAAGTTGTGTGTCAATTGTCACTGGATGCCTTCTACTCATGGCCAGATCAAGGTATTGGCAATTCAAGGCTGAGGGTACCATTATGCTGTCAAGTCATGTGTTTGGGATCTTCCAACATTAAACTTTATAAAAACATAAAAGAACAGGATAAATGAACAGGTTTCAAGCAGACAGAAGTTGTGTGTCAATTGTCACTGGATGCCTTCTACTCATGGCCAGATCAATTATTGGCAATTCAAGGCTGAGGGTACCATCATGCTGTCAAGTCATGTGTTTGGGATCTTCCAACATTAAACTTTATAAAAACATAAAAGAACAGGATAAAAGAACAGGTTTCAAGCAGACAGAAGTTGTGTGTCAATTGTCACTGGATGCCTTCTACTCATGGCCAGATCAAGGTATTGGCAATTCAAGGCTGAGGGTACCATTATGCTGTCAAGTCATGTGTTTGGGATCTTCCAACATTAAACTTTATAAAAACATAAAAGAACAGGATAAATGAACAGGTTTCAAGCAGACAGAAGTTGTGTGTCAATTGTCAGTGGATGCCTTCTACTCATGGCCAGATCAAGGTATTGGCAATTCAAGGCTGAGGGTACCATCATGCTGTCAAGTCATGTGTTTGGGATCTTCCAACATTAAACTTTATAAAAACATAAAAGAACAGGATAAATGAACAGGTTTCATGCAGACAGAAGTTGTGTGTCAATTGTCACTTGATGCCTTCTACTCATGGCCAGATCAAGGTATTTGCAATTCAAGGTTGAGGGTACCATTATGCTGTCAAGTCATGTGTTTGGGATCTTCCAACATTAAACTTTATAAAAACATAAAAGAACAGGATAAATGAACAGGTTTCAAGCAGACAGAAGTTGTGTGTCAATTGTCACTTGATGCCTTCTACTCATGGCCAGATCAAGGTATTTGCAATTCAAGGTTGAGGGTACCATTATGCTGTCAAGTCATGTGTTTGGGATCTTCCAACATTAAACTTTATAAAAACATAAAAGAACAGGATAAATGAACAGGTTTCAAGCAGACAGAAGTTGTGTGTCAATTGTCACTGGATGCCTTCTACTCATGGCCAGATCAAGGTATTGGCAATTCAAGGCTGAGGGTACCATCATGCTGTCAAGTCATGTGTTTGGGATCTTCCAACATTAAACTTTATAAAAACATAAAAGAACATGATAAATGAACAGGTTTCAAGCAGACAGAAGTTGTGTGTCAATTGTCACTGGATGCCTTCTACTCATGGCCAGATCAAGGTATTGGCAATTCAAGGCTGAGGGTACCATCATGCTGTCAAGTCATGTGTTTGGGATCTTCCAACATTAAACTTTATAAAAACATAAAAGAACAGGATAAAAGAACAGGTTTCAAGCAGACAGAAGTTGTGTGTCAATTGTCACTGGATGCCTTCTACTCATGGCCAGATCAAGGTATTGGCAATTCAAGGCTGAGGGTACCATTATGCTGTCCAGTCATGTGTTTGGGATCTTCCAACATTAAACTTTATAAAAACATAAAAGAACAGGATAAAAGAACAGGTTTCAAGCAGACAGAAGTTGTGTGTCAATTGTCACTGGATGCCTTCTACTCATGGCCAGATGAGGTATTGGCAATTCAAGGCTGAGGGTACCATCATGCTGTCAAGTCATGTGTTTGGGACCTTCCAAAATTAAACTTTATAAAAACATACTCGTGCTCATCCATGACTCACGACCGATTAAATTCTTTCTTTTCCACTGCCGTAATGTAGGTTCCCCATGTCTTTTCTATAAATACTTTCATGGTAATTGGTCTGATGAAAATTCGTCTGTGGTACCTAGTCTTTATGAATTTAAATGTAGTACCTGATTGGCGGCAATGTCTCGTCATCTTACAATTGAAATATCTATATACGGTTGGTTCAAGGTACTAGCCACTTGGGAAGTGAATGGGACATTATGAAGGCTGAGAGCAGCATCATGCAGCCATGTCAAGCGTTTGGGTTCCTCCAAAACTAAACCTTATAAAAACATACTTGTGCTCATCCATGACTCAAGATAGATTAAATTCTTCAGATATTTTTGTTCCTGGTTATATGTTTACCATTCTTCCATGCACTGAACATTGCTGCCACATCTGGTCTGGTGATTCTGCTATATATTTAGACATTCTTGATAAAATACAAAAAAGTATCTGCAATGATATTGGTCCTGACCTTGCATCTCGGCATCAGTCACATTCCCAATGCCGTAATGTAGGCCCCCCCCCCATGTCTTTTCTATAAATATTTTCCTGGTATTTGTTCTGATGAACATTCCTCTGTGGTACTTAGACTTTATGAATCTAAGTGCGGTACTAGATAGGCGGCAAGATCTCATCATCTTACAGCTGAAATGTTTATATGTAACCGTAAGTTCTATACTGACAGTTTCTTCAATTGCACTTCTCGCTTGTGGAACTCTCTTCTGGGTTTTTGCTTCTCAGCCATGTTTGATTTAAACGCAATCGTTATCCTCAATCTTCTTAATTCCTGAACTTTTATTTTTTTCTCTCTTTCATGTTTTTTTTTTCTCATATTCTCTCAAAATCCATAACCCTTTACGTGTTAGTGGCTTTATTGCTTTGTTTGGGGTGAAATTATTTTGAAAAAAAATATTAAAAATCTTCGAAAATTCGCTAATTTTCCATAATTTTCCTTGGGATTTTCAAAATTCCGACAACGTTCTGGAACTTTCACATTGCCTTATATGACACACATATATATAATCGTGGCTATAATCTTCTAAATACTGCCATAAATTGTACATACGAGGCTGGACTGAAAAGTTCATAGGCTGATTATGAAGGAGTAATTCTCGAGCTGTGAAATCTTGCATGCATTAATTTCGACGTTTCTTTTTCATAACTGCATTGTTTATTTCCAGGTAAAATGACATCTGATTGATCAAAGAAGACTTCAAAAGTAACTAGTAGCGATTTCTCTTGAAAATGGACAAGATTTACACTATTTACATTATTTGGACTACTGTCCTCATATTTGTCGCCATATTTATTACAACGTTTCGGCCGTTGTACGCTCCAGACTTATTCAGGTGGCTGGAATGTCGAACTGAAAATGGGGTCGACTGTTCTAGTTCCATGTGCCATGTTTAATGGATATCAGTTTTCTCCTGTTACTTCCCCTCTTCAAGTTCTCCACTGCCTTAACTGGGTATTAAACTCACACTCTTTGGGTCCTGTCACTGGATCTAACCAACGCCTTTATCCACTGTGCCATGTGTCCTTGAAGACATCTGTGTATGAATTTCTGGGTCTTATAAACCTAATGTCTTCAGCAACCATTTTTATCAGTGCTCATATTGCAATTTATGCTGTTATCAATCCATGTTTTTACCAGAGCTCATATTGCAATTTTTGTTGTTATTACTGCTTTTCTGGCACTCCGTATTACTAGTTTCCATATTGTATTCATTTCTATGCTTGGTCGGCTCTGGAGATTTTTGTGGCTTAGCATATGTGCTGATTCGTTCAGTTTACGAATTTTCCAATGGTGATCATTGTCTACAATTTCGACCTGATCCCACAGATATGTAGTCAGCCACGCCTGATTTTTCCACTTCCCCTCATGTTACAGCTTTCTGGTGTTCTTGAAGCCTTATCCTAAGGGGGCGGCCCGTCTCCCCTTTATATTTCTTTCCGCAGCTGCATGGGGTAGCGTACACACAGTCTTTAGTCATGTTCTCCCCTATGAGGGGTCTTACTCGGGAGAGATATCTGCGAAGTGTCGTCCTGCTTTTGAAGGTTGTCCTGATGTTATATGGCGCAGATCCTTTGTATTTTCTCTGATGATAACCCCTTCACATAAGGCAGGCAGACGAAACGTTGTAATAAATATGGCAACAAAGATGAGGACAATAGTCCGAATAATGTAAATAGTGTAAATCTCATCTCAGAAATATAGACGGACAAAATTTAGCATGGTACTGTCGTCAAGTACCTGCAGAAAAATGGTTTAAAGCCACCCGCCCACCGCAAGGACATTCATATTGACATGTTTGCTACAATAGATGGTGTTCTCTTTTCCTTAATAGCGGGCGATGCTGCGAAAACGCGCTCCCAAGAAAGAGACTTTTTCTTAAGTGGAAAAGAGGAATTCTATTTGAATCTAGAGCTTATCAGTACGTTTGTCAAACATTAATCTTGCCAGGAACGGGGAGATGTTAAAGAAGCCGGGTCTAGTATCTACCGTACGTGAAGTGGATATTATGCCTGCCTCATAAATCCGTCTAAGGTTTTTATTATGGATATATTTTAAAATATTCACAGAGTCAAAATCGAAATTATGATCAGATTTAGTTAAGTGTACAAATAAAGCATTATTTAAATTACCGAGGCGAATATCTCGTTTATGTTCGGAAACACGAGATTTTACGGACCTACCTGTTTCCTCCACATATCTCAAGTTGCAGTCTTTGCATGGGATCTGGTAGACGCAAGCATCGGATGTAATATGTTGTTTGCTGGTATTATTTAATATACTGCAAATAGTTCTAGTCGGTAATATAGTAGTTTTAATTTTTAGCGCGTTTAGATTATATATATATTGGGTTGGTGCATAATTACCAGGCGTTTTATAGGCGAGTTATTTGTTAATAAAAAATTGTTAATTGTTGTTTTGTTTACTTTTTTAATAAAACTATTATTTTATTTTCAGGTTATAAAATGCTTGTCGATAATCATACGTTCCTGAATAATCATTTAAAAGTGTTATTATTGAATTGTTATGTTTCTTTTTTCATAATAAATATTGTTTAAAAACGCCTGATAATTATTCACCAATCCAATATATATATATATATTTAAAGCAATTCACCCCAAGCATGCAAGGGGTTACAGAGGATTGAGAACAAGAGTAAAAAGGCATATTTGGAGAAAAGCTGTTTGAGTAGAAGAGACGGTTACATTTAACCGTTTTGACAATGAAAGGGTGGGACCGAGATGCCAGTCTGGTAGCTCACTTAAATTCATACAGTCCAGGAACCAGCGAAAGTAGCTCGTCAGAACAGTTACCGTGAAAATATTTGCTTCCAGAAGAGACAGAGGGAAACCACGACACGTATATATATATATATATATATATATATATATATATAATTTTTAATTATATATATATATATATATAATATGTTTTAAATTATATGTGTTTATTAATATTTCAATGTTTTGACGTTTCTAATATTTCTAACAGCCGACGTAAACTCGAGTAAAACGACGTAAGGCGGGTTTTATTTTTTCATATAATATTTAAGAAAATCCGACGTATCTTCGAAACGACGTAAGTCGAGGTTTCACTGTATGTTCAGGATATTGACTGATTTTTTTTTACGGTTCATCAACCTTTTGCAAGGTTATTTAAAGCCAGAAATATTTTTCCGTTTTAAGACGTTTTTGAAGAATAATTTACTGATACAAGTCCTACTAATTAACCCATAGTTGGGGAAGAAAAAGGTCAATTCATAAGTTTTCCAAGTGTATTTGCGCATAGGTGATTATAACAAACCCGGAATTCGAACTTGGGATCTACGATTTCCATTTCCGAACTGTTATCCATAACACCACCCGCACATCCAAGATTACAACACCTGGTATTCCCCTGCAGTCACTCACTTCAGGGGTGTTGTTACCTTGAACCGTATTTCTAATGCTACTGATCCTGGGTAAAAGAATGCTAGACATGTACGTAAGGTCTAATCTTCTATATCAGGGGTCGGTAACTTATGGCACACGTGCCACACATGGTACGCTAAGCTATTTTCAATGGCACGTAGCCGCAAATGACATCACGAAGTCCGAACCAATAACTACTACAACGCAAAGAAGATATTTAGCTGTTTCAATTTTAATATATACTAAAGAATATATATATATATATATATATATATATATATATATATATATATATATATATTACTATATAAAAAATATTTATAACGTAAAAATACAATAGGAAAAATGTAGTTTTAGCTGACGCGTTTCGTCCAATATGGACTTTTCCAAGGCTAAAAACGAAATGAATTTATTGAATCAAAGTATCAATAAACAACAAACAAAATGTCGTTAGCAACTAGAAGAATTTAGAAAGGCTATTGTATATTCAGATGGTCAACCGCATTGGATGAAACGCGTTGGCTAAAACTACAGTTTTTCTATTGTCTTTATACTTTATACATATTGTCTTTTTTCTACAGGTTAATTCTGAGAAATGTTTACTTGTATAAAAATACGTATGCTGTTGGCACACTGAATGATTTTAAAACCCTAAGTCGGCACGTAGCAAACGATTGCCGACCCCTGGTCTATATTTTTTTTAACATTTCACCCCAAGCATGGCGGGAGCGCCTTTAGCACGCAAGGGGTTACAGAGAGTGAGAGCAAGAGTAAAGAGGCGTGATAGAGGAAAGGATGAAGAGAAGGGCGGGGAATTAGATCAAGGCATCTGGAGATGTCAATTGATATTACATTTGAATATTTGAAGATTATAGCTATCAGAGAATCAAATAAGAGGAAGGGAGTTCCACAGACGGGAAGTGCGAATCATGAAGCTATTGGAGTAGAAGAGACGGCTACATTTAACAGTTTCGGCAGTGAAAGGGTGGGGCTGAGATGTCAACCTACTAGCACGTTTAAATTCATGCAGTTTGGGAACCAGCGAAAATAGCTCGTCGGAGCACTTATCGTGAAAGTATTTGGAGAAAAGACAGAGGGAAGCGATGGCACGTCTGTGAGAGAGCGACTGTAGACGAGATGCCAGATCAGGGCCAATCACATTGCGTATCTGGATTTTGCCGAGGACCTTGAGAGGAACAGCGGGGGCTCCAGTATTCCATGCAAAGGCGAATGGTGATGGCAATGGATATGTTTCATTCTTCATAGAAGAAGAGACCTGTAGCCGCTAATTCAACGGCATTCAAGAAGGGGTGAATATGCCATAAACGAAATTCCTTTAAGACTTTAAATGACATATAGAAACTATTGTTGAAAGTCATAGACATTATGAGGACATCTAAAAATAAAAGAAAGGAATCTAAAGTGACTGGAACTTATAATAAATAAATCTGCTTTGTTAAAAAAAGATCTCGTTCTATTTTTGTCCTTCGAAGAGCAGAAAAGAAAGCAATATGACTTCTTAATCAAATGTAAGTCAGCTGCAAAACTGGTTTTGTCCAGCCTATGGGATTGTGAATGAATGAATGTTTTGAGAACCAATTAAATGTAAAAAAGACATTGACTAAATGACCAGCAAACAGAAAGTCGAATAAAATACATCAAATTGGTTACGCTTTCATCGAGAAAAATCCGTCATTCGATTTCTGAGATCGAATGAGAAGGAATGTAAAGGCATTTCTAGCTATTGACAAGCATCGTTGAAGCATTACATATATCTAGTGTATAGGTCGATCTCATGAATGTAATTATATTGAAATACCCTGTGTATACGTCGATTTCATATTAAGACAGAACTCATTCCTTTATTAAATTCTCAGAGTATAGGTCGATACGACATTTTAATCAAATCATCCATTTATTAAATATCTCGTGTATAGGTCGATTCTCTATTTTGAGACCAAATCTCAATTCATTTATACAAAATCTCAAGTATAGCGTGATACCATATTTTAATTAAATCATGCATTTATTGAATACTTCGTGCATAGGTCGATTTTTCATTTTAATGAATAAATCATCCATTTATTAAATACCTTGTGTATAGGTCGATTCTCTATTTTCAGACCAGACTGCAATTCATTTATACAAAATCTCAAGTATAGCTCGATACTTTATTTTAATCAAATCATCCATCTATTAAATACCTCGTGTATAGGTCGATTTTACATTTTAATAAATAAATCATCCATTTATTAAACACCTCGCGTATAAATCGATTCCCTATTTTAAGACAAGATCTCAATTCATTTATAAAAAATGTCAAGTATAGATTAATACCACAGTTTAATCAAATTATTCCTTTATTAAATACCTCGTGTATAGGTCGATTCCCTATTTTGAGACCAAACCTCAATTCATCTATACAAAATCTCAAGTATAGGTTGATATCATATTTTAATTAAATTATGCATTTTTTAAATACGTCGTGTATAGGTCGATTTTACATGTTAATGAATAAATCATCCATTTAGTAAGAACTTCGTGTATAAGTCTATTCCTTATTTTGAGACCAAGTCTCAATTCATTTTTACAAAATCTCAAGTATAGGACGATACCATATTTTAATCAAATTATCCATTTATTAAGTACCTCGTGTATAGGTCGATTCCCTATTTTGAGACCAAACGTCAATTCATTTACACAAATTCTCAAGTATAGGTTGATGCCACATATCAAATACCTCCTGTATAGGTCGATTTTATATTTTAATCTACAAATCATCCATTCATTAAACACATAGTGTACAGGTCCACTCCCTACTTTTGGTCATGACCTCAATTCATTTATACAAAATCTCAAGTATAGGTCGATACCACATTTTTACTCAAGACATTATTTAATTATTAAATACCTTAGGCTTATGGCGATTCCAGTTTCTTAACCTAGAAATCATTTCGGGCTTACAGTCATATCACATTCAAACACCAGTTCTCATACGACCGCCGAAGTTAAGAAACGTTATGCCTGGTCAGTACGTAGATGGGTAACCGCTTAGAAATATCAGATGCTGTAAGCTTGGATGTGCGGGTGGTGTTATGGGTAACGGCTCGGAATTGTAAATCGGCGACCGGAGTTCCAGTTGCTGTCGAGTTCGTTATATTCCCATACTCGCAAATACCCCTTGGAAAGGTATGAATCCACCTCTTCTGACCCCCCAGCTACGGGTTAATTAGTAAAACTTGTATCAGTAAATAATTACTGTCTCCAAAAATGTCTTACTGCCTAAAAATATTTCCTGACTTTAAATAACCTACAAAGGGTTGATAAGTCGTAAAAAAAACAAATCAATGAAATAAAGATAGAAATCATTTCCTCGCTATAACGATTGAGACGTTAATGGAATCAAGCGTCACAAAACAACGTTATAGCGACTATGAACTTGATCAAGGATGATGTCAAGTATTCAACATCCTGGGCTATCCCTAAAATGTACGCTCCATCCCCCCCCCCACACACACACACGTTTTGATTCATTCACTACGCAATATTCTAGGCCAGGTTATATGGCTGCCTACACTGTGCCAATCGACACACACCAAACAGCTTCTTAACAAGAATGTTAAACTACCTATAATCGATTGACAAGGTACATAGGCACGGCTGTGGACTTTCTGTGATCGGGTAGGATCTACCCTGGCAACAGTCTTGTTGACTGAACAGCTTCTGGTGTATCATGTCACGCTGTAATCGATAATATCAACTTGATATTGATTAAGTGGGTATGATATAACAAAAGTATGACATGTGCCGTTGTGACATTCTGATTGGGACAGCCACTTAGAAGCTGACGGTCATAAAGTTTGAAGTGAGGTTTTCAAAGCGGCCTCTCTCTCTCTCTCTCTCTCTCTCTCTCTCTCTCTCACACACACACACACACACACTCTCTCATTCACTCACTATCTATCTATCTATCTATCTATATCTGTCTTTGTATTTGGACCCGAAGCAAAGTCTGTGAAGCGGGGTTCTTCAAAGTGGCTACTAACTTGACTAAAAGCAAATAAAATAATAGATAAATTTATTCTAAAGATAATTCTCTCGCTCTCTCTCTCTCTCTATCTCACCCTCTCTCTCTCTCTCTATGCCTCTCTCACTCTCTCTGTCTCTGTCTGTCTGTCTGTCTCTCTCTCTCTATATATATATATCTGTTTGTCTGTCTGTCTGTCTGTCTCTCTCTCTCTCTCTCTCTCTGCGTGTGTATCTTTGTCTCTGTCTCTATATATATATATCTCTGTCTGTCTGTCTCACTGCCACTCTCTGTCTGTCTGTCTCTCTCTCTCTCTTTGTTTCTCTGTCTGTCTCTCTCTCTCTCTCTCTGTTTTTTCTGTGTGTCTCTCTCTCTGTCCGTGTGTCTCTTTTCATCTGTCTGTCTGTCTGTCTCTCTCTCTCTCTCTCTGTGTCTCTCTCTCTCTCTCTCTGTCTCTCTGTCTTTCTGTGTGTGTGTGTGTGTGTGTCTCTCTCTCTCTCTCTCTCTCTCTCTCTCTCTCTCTCTCTCTCTCTCTCTCTCTCTCTCTCTCTCTCTGGAATACGTTAAACACTTCTTTCTGTCCTTTCTTTTTGTCCTTTCTTTCTTTCTTTCTTTCACTGAAACCAAGTAACATATGTTTTTTGTCTTTCCACGCGAGCAAAATCGAAATAGTTTATTATTTATGAGGTATTGGCTGAGCGTAACGGTCGTGCGAATTAAGGATCTAACGAAGGGAGAGAAAAGCACAATTATTTAATGCTTATTATTTTATAATTATCATTATTATCGTAACAAATTTTGTAGCACTTATTTCGATTAACCGCGTCACTTAGTTCGATTACTTCGCTCCATATGTAAATCGAAAAACAATCAATCGGTAATAATATAAGTAACAGACGACTATAAAAAGGCACTGCTGATTATTTTTATTTTATTTTTTGTTCGTAAATTTGGTAGAAATATTTTTAGATCTGTCCTTGAATTAGAATGAAAATGAACTCTTGTAAAAATACATAGACACAATTCGAATTTAATTGAGAAGGATAGCGGTGTTGTTAGGACTAATTACCCTTTCTGCTTGGCAATGATCCAAGGGAACACGAAACGAATATAAACTGAAATGTGTGTTATTTGAAGTCCTTTTTTATGACTCTTGTATTTAAACTGAATATATTTTCTAATAAATGCAGTATTTTCTACAATCTGTTGTTAACTGGGGCAAGAATTGACTTGTTCCTTTTTAACGCCTCAAGAACGAAACTATTCTCTTTTAATCACCTGAGAGAACCTTTTTTTACCTTCCACCAGCATGGCTGATGCTAGGTTCCAGGAGAGTGACTCATTGCGCCTTCTCGGACTAACGTTTTCCACTGACAAAAAAAATGGAAGGATTATATTGAATGGATTGCTACGTCTGAAGCTACGGAAGTTGGTTCACTGTGTCGTGCGAGACCATTTTCCCGCCAGACTCTTGCCGCAAATCTACTTCATCAGCACAATTACCATGAAAGGATTTATAGAAAAGGCACACAGGAACTACGTTAAGATAGTGAAAAAAAAAATGACTGAGGCCGAGATGCCAGGCCAAGACTGATAACATAACGGATTCTTTTTTGGATTTTATCAAGAATCTCTAAATATATAGCAGGGGCACCAGACCAGTTGTGGCGACCATATTCAAAGCATTGCTGAACGGTAGACTTATAAATATGCAAAATAGAGTCTGACGAAGAAGATTGTTTAGCATGAACCAACTTCTATAAAGAGAAATCGGAGAGCCGAGTTCGAATTCCATTTGTGTTCCTTAAATTCACATACGCGCAGATACTCTTTGTAAATATATAAATCAATCTCCCCAACTATGGGTTAAATAGTAAGAATTATATCTGTGGGGTCTTCAAAAAAAATCGCTGTTATTCTAAAAAAATGTTGATCCAATATTCACTAGCAAAAAAAAATAGAATTATTTTTACAATACAAAATATTTTTCGGCATTAAATAACCCACAGAGTTGATAAGCCGTAAAAACAAATCAATCCAGAGCTAAAAAAAACAATTATTCTAACTCCCTTTTCTTTTGTTTTTGTTTTTTTTATTATTATTTTTATTTATTTTTTTTATTTATATTTTATTTTTTTAACAGTGTTTTCGTAGACACCAGAGCAAAAATATGCGTTTCTGTCTGACAGTCCTTTACAACATAAAGTACACTTTACTTACGAATAGAGACAAGAGTTTGCAACATCTGCTACTTTTCCTTTGTGGAGTCGGGGAGAAGGCGTATATTATATTTTTTACACTTCGTTGGTATATTTCAGTTTTTAGAAAATAAAACTTCCTTTTTTATTCTTCTGTCTTCTCCCCAGATTTTTATTATTATAAATGATTGGTTGATTATAAACATTTCATTTAGTATCTGTTTCCAACCCCCAAATATTCGCGAGGCCGTCCAACATTTATTTGGTTACCCCCACAGTATTATATAGATAAATTAAATCGTATAACTTTCCTCTTGAATTCATCATGAGATTCAAATCTTCCACGGCTCTCACTATCAGATAGTATTTTGTTTTTTTATTGTGGTACCTGTTATGATACCAACTGTACTAAATACACAAATTGGTAATGGTTCCTGAGCGATAGTGTTTCTTATAACACGCAAATCGATGGTCACTGTTGGTGTTATTTAAACATTATTACCCCAGTGTAAAATTTCTTTAGAAAAAAATGAAAAAAAAATCCATGTAAAAAAAATAAGAAGAATTTAAAAAAAAAGAACATATTTTCTACAATCTGTTGTTAACTGGGGCAAGAACTGCATCAATTATGGACAGAGAAAGTGTTGTGACCAGGTAATGGTCAAGAAATAACAAAACAAGAGGTTGCAGATAAATAGTGTATTGAACAGCAAATACAAGATCAGTGCGTTACACGACCTGGGCGTGTGTGTCGGTTGACCAGCGTTCAGTCTATATCACCGTTATATTTAACGCCCCGCCACGTAGGTCGTATGTGGCACAAGGCCGAGTTTATCGTGGGTTTTCCGAGCCGTAGGCTCAGCCAAAAGCTTCGTCCTCTCTTATTCGATAGTACTCTCGAGTGCTTATTCGATAGTACACACCAGTGCTTATTCGATCGTACTCTTAATTGCTTGATAGTACTTTCGAGTGCCTATTGGATAGTACTTTCGAGTGATTATTCGATAGTACTCTCAAATGCTTATTCGATAGTACACACCAGTTCTTATTCGATAGTATTCTCGAATGCATAATCAATAGTATTCTGGTGCACGTAACGAAATTTTTTAAAAATGTTGTTTCTTGAAGTTTCCGAAAAATCTCCAAAAGCACTTATATTCATGTCGTATTATTTCAACATTGAGTTAAAAATTCTTTGCTATTTTATTAAATAAAAAGTACCATACTTAAAATGAAATTGAAATCAAATATTAAAACCTATGGTTGTAGTATCTGTTCCCTTGAGCAACCCCCTCCTCCCGACGCCGTTGCGTAACATCTGTAACGAAGCGATTGAACGACCGGCTATGACCGCCTCAAACAAGCTATGACCAGCTTAGACAAGCTATGACCAGCTTAGACCAGCGGCTCCCACGTTTAAAACCGACCTTGTGTCACAACATAGCTCAGTGTGTGGGGGATCAAGGTAAATCTCAGGTCTATCAAAACCCTGCTTGTCGAACTATCTGCCTTTGAGCGGAGATGAACTCGCACGAAGCTATGCCGATGGACAGAGTTTGGTGAGGTAGACATTGTCTAATTCCCCAGACAAGACAGTCAGCCACCTGATTCCGTGTATGCGGGGTCTACGGGGAAGTTTACGCGCTCGGAATTGCTCCACGTTAAAAAAACGGCCTTGTGCCACTTACCGCCTTGTGTGGGGGTCTTGGGTAAATATCGAGTTCGCCAAAACACGTCGGAGTCCGGCGGTCCGCGTCCTGCCTCTGACTGTCAAGGGTCTCTGTTTTCGGGCAGAGGGCGACTGAGACGGCGCTCCATCTAGCAACAGAAACACGGCTGAGAAAACACACACAAGGATGGTACACGATCCCGCGAAGGCAAGGGCTGGATAGATTTTGACTTTTGGCCCAGGTGGAAACGCTCGGGTCCCCCACCTAAATCTGTCACATCTAATCTCAGTAGGGTGGGGGGGACTGGGTAAATACCGAGTTGACTAAACCTCGTCGGAGTCAGGCAGTTTGCTGTCTGGCTATGGCGGTGGTTTTGGCTAGCTATTGTCAAAACCTCTGTCTTCGGATAGAGGTCGACTCAGTCGGGGCCCCATCTAGCGACAGAAACACGGCTGAGAAAAAACAGACAAGGATGATACACTATCCCGCGAAGACGAGGCCTGAATAGATTTTGACTGTTGGCCCGGGTGGATACGCTCGTCTCCCCCACATAAATCTCGACCTTGTGTCACCTCTAAACATTTAAACATTTAAAACAAATAAAATAAAAAAGAAGAGAAAAAGTAAAAAAGAAAAAGACAAAGAAAAAAAAGGAAGAAAGAGAGAAAGGAGACAAGAAAGAAAGTAGGAGGTATCCGATGAAAATACAGACAGTAACATAACCCAACCCCCAGTAACGTGAGAAGTGGAAGGTTTCTGGCTTAACTAAGGACGGGGGCAGTCACTATGCGATATATTGTATTTTTGTGTGGGATCAGGTGGTAGGGGCGGCCAACCCAAAGACGGTACACACTCTAGCTACGCCACTGATTCCTGGAATATTTAACCCCCCCCCACGGGGGTTACATGTGGCACAAGGCCGGGTTTAACGTGGGTTTTCCGAAACCGCAGGCTCGGCCAAAAATAATCCCTTCGAACACGCATAAATGGGTTCAGGGTCGGTCTACCTCCCGGAACGAGACTCTGCCGTTAGGCTTAGCCTCGTTCGGGTGTCTCTCTGCCTTCGGACAGAGAATTCAACCGCTCAACCGAAAAGATTTCTGATACCTTCAAGTTTCTATGTCGCCCTTTCACCCGTATCTTACTACACTACCCAAGCAGGTTAATACGTTTTCGTTTGTCATCATTCTAATATCCACAGAATGGGGGTAAATAACTTGGGTGAAATTACACTGCAAATTTCCCATGCTTGTTACATGCGCTTCCTTGCTCAAGTTTACGCAATTCCCCTTGACTTAACTGCGCACCCGTTGAAAATTGTACACCAGACTGGAAGCCGCACTTATGGCGTTGCTTTTGAATAAATTGCCGGGTAAGCAGTTCACAGCCTTTAAGAAAAAACGTCTAACAAGTGATATTTCGTTAACGATCAGAAAATAAATGTAAAAACCACTTGAGCGTTGTAGAAAAATAGAAGCAATAATAAAATGAAAGACCAGCCAAAAATTGATGACGTCAATGTTTTCAAGTTATGAATACTGATAACTTATTAATATTACACCGGCAAGTGCGAGTCAGTGCCAAAGGCAAGAGAATCGAAATGAAACAAAAAGACAAGAACAAAATCAATAATAGCCTCAACAATTTTTTTTTAAAACTCCGACAATTTAATACTATCGTATAAACAATTTCTCCTTTCACTAAGTGCTTGTTAAGGGTCGCTAATAAAATAGTTCTATTATAAGTATATGTGTAAATGCATTGTTAATGATTTTCCTATCCGAATGCATTGAAAATCAGGAAGGGATTGTCAGTGGTCAGGAATGAATGCAAGCATTACTGATAGAATAGGGCTATTATATGTATAATGTAAATGCATTGCTAATGATTTTACTATAGGAATGCATTGAAAATCAGGAAAGGAATTGTCAGTGGTCAGGAATGAATGCAAGCATTACTGATAGAATAGGGCTATTATATGTATAATGTAAATGCATTACTAATGATTTTACTATAGGAATGCATTGAAAATCAGGAAGAAAGGGATTGTCAGTGGTCAGGAATGAATGCAAGCATTACTGATAGAATAGGGCTATTATATGTATAATGTAAATGCATTGCTAATGATTTTACTATAGGAATGCTTAAAAATCAGGAAGAAAGGGATTGTCAGTGGTCAGGAATGAATGAAAGCATTACTGATAGAATGGGGCTATTATATGTATAATGTAAATGCATTGCTAATGATTTTACTATAGGAATGCATTGAAAATCATGAAGAAAGGGATTGTCAGTGGTCAGGAATGAATGCAGGCATTAGTGATAGTGTGACTATTTTACTAAAAGACTCATTAGAAATAGAGATGGAAGTGTTTAGGAATTATTGCAAAGTAAAACCCCGATGGGTTCTTTATTAATTTCACTCGAATGTAAACAAATTTTAACACTGATCTGATCATATGTTCTGTCGTGCGAGACAACTTTCTTAAAGAAAGTCGCCTCAAAATCGACCGGAAATCGGGTCTCATATTCTAACCACTAATATCGACAACTCAGCTTACCATCTCCGTTCAGACCCGCTGAGTGTTCCAGACCTCATTTTTTTTTTTTTTCTTACGAGTGAAGGGAGATGAGCATATACAGCGTCATTCTTTTGAAGATACTCCAATGGACGTTGATTTGGTCATGGTAGCGGAAAGAAAATGTAATAAGTGGTATTGTCGGCGACAAGGGGGGAATTTTGCCCGGTCTCGTAACGAATGAATGCCTGGTATGCATATACGTCATTAGTGCTAGGCTCGATCAGTCCACATTTTCGTCCATTGGCTTAAGCAGACGACAGACAGAAGGCAGTTGTCATTGCTACTACCACCATTACCACCATTAAAGATAGACATTTTGTCAATTAAATTACGAGAAGATGATTTTAGTAGTGGTAATTTTAGTAATAGATAATGTCAATGGTAATATCAGCCGTTTCCTTATAAGGAAACATTCGGCATTCATTGACCGAGCAGCCAGTACTACCGTCGGTTGAAGTTTTTAACGTCTTTCTCTTAAAACGATTTTTCAAAAAAAAGTCAAGTAGCTGTTATCGCTCTTGCCAGTATTGATGGGAAGAGGTTTCCTTCCAAACCTTTTAGTTGAAGTGGTTTTGTTTTTGTTTTATGGCATATCAACCTAAATGGGTTATTTAATGCTGACAAAATTTTTTATTGCTGGTAATATTTTGTTTTGTCAAAAATCTATTTCTAGTAATAAATTTTTCCTTCAAAAAATGTATTGCTGGTAATAATTTTTTTTTTTTTAATGTATTACTGGTAATATTTTTTTTCCTCAAAAATGTATAGCTGGTAATATTTTTTTCTAAAAATGTATTGCTGGTAGTATTTTTTTTTTCAAAAATGTATTGTTGGTAATATTTTTTTTCAAAATGTATTGCTTATATATTTCTTACAAAGTATTAAAACCTATTTTTACACTTTCATAGTGTTTTTACCCCAGTTTTGGGGTTAACTATTTGCCCATAGCTGGGACCCTAACAGGTGCTACCACCCCGGGTCAGGGTGGACCTGGGAACACCAGCAATTAAGAGGTGGTTCCACGCTTCTCGAAACCTCCTGATCAGAGGCTTTGCTGCTGGATGTAGTTTATCGTCTTACCCAGGACGCGGATGTAGTTTAACGTCATACCCAGGGCGGTGTTTGAAGTGGCGTGGACTGTCGACATTTTGAATATATCATTATTTTCTCTTTGAGTTGTATGTGCTAGCCATTTTAGTTGTTGCTGCTGCTGAAAATCCTCAGGTGACGTTGTCTCTATTATTTGGTACAGTTCTTTGTGATTGTGTAGCGCCATTTCGCAACGTTCAAAGAAGTGTGGCTTCACTCACTGAAAACCATTAGAGTAGTCGTAAAAATAACCTTTGTAATAGCAATAGTAGTCGTATCATTATTATTATTATTATTATTATTATTAATAGTAATAATAATAACAGGATTCCTATGAACCCTTAGGGTTATATGGAACATCACATATACTGCAGCCATAACAGCAGTGGTGTGTCTAGGGCAAGATGGAGGTTTCCTAGTTTATTTACTACCTCAAGATACGTCAAATCTGCCATTTAACCCATTGATGCGGGAGAAATATGGATTCACATCCTTTACATTTGCGTAAAAATGAACGTAACTAACTTGGCTAGAATTTGAACTCAACTCGTAGATTTGTATTTCTAAGTAGCTAACCACTACACTACCCGCACGTCATAACAGTAATAGTAACAGTAGTAATAATAGTCGTAGTAATAACAATAGTCATAGTATAACTGCAGTAGAAATAATTGTCAGTGTTAAAAACAGTAATACCAATAATTGAATGGACGGGTGGCCTAGTAGCTAGTTTCCAATCATGAGACCCGGGTTCGAATCTCATCATGTTCGATTTGTCAGCTAAGTGACTTCCTGATGTTATCGGCCTAGGGTGTGGCACATTTGGAATGTGCCTGATAAGCATACCACGGGTGGACCCAAGACTTTTGAGCAAACAGAATTGATCGTCTATCGTGGTACGAAAACGAAGGCTGTTTGTTTGGTTGGCTTATTTAACGGCATACTATCTCCTTATGGGTCATTTAAAGCAGAAAATTAATTTGCGGGGGGGGGGGGGCATTAGTAATTTCTTTTACAAAAATATATTGTTGGTACTATTTTTTTATAAAATTATATTGCTGGTAATATCTTTTGATTATAAAAAAATATATTGCGACTTGTTATGAATAATCAAGAGTGGTCTCACCTTGTTTTTTTTACTCTCCTGTTTGAGAGAGCAATTTCTGTTTACTGGGACTATAAAAGGACACTATACGCGATCCTTGTATTCTCAGTTGAATAAAAGATTTCTTAAAGCCTACACCTGTGTACTTTTGGCATTACACTACTATCTTTTTTTTATATATAAAAATATACTGCTAGAACTATTTTTTTTTTAAATATACTGCTGGAACTATTTTTTTTAAATATACTGCTGGAACTATTTTTTTTAAATATACTGCTAGAACTATTTTTTTTAAATATACTGCTGGAACTATTTTTTTTATAAAAAATATACTGCTAGAACTATTTTTTTTTAAATATCATAGTGTTTTGATCCCAGTTTGAGGGTTCCCCGTTTGCCCATAGCTGAGACCCTAACAAGTGCTACCACCCTGGGCCAGGGTGGACCTGGGAACAAGAGCAATTAAGAGACGGTTGCACGCTCCTCAAAACCTTCCGATCGGAGGCCTTGCTGCCGGATGTAATTTATCGTCATACCCAGGAAGAGCTAACACGAAGTCGAAAGTCATCGTGAACGAGGGTTTGAGCGGACTGATTTTGTTTCAACCGTTGGTCACGCGAGGTGACGAGCTCCCTCTCCTCTGACCTAGTACACGTGGCTCAATGGGGAAAAGACAGCCCAAAACCATATTAGTAACGTTCACCCGCTATCAAAGACCCTGAACAATCACTTATGATGATGGGTGTGTCTTCTTGCAAAGAGACCGTCTGTTGGGCCTCAAACTCTCCTCGTGTAGACGATCTATTAATAATGGTGCTGGAAAAATGGCCAGTTCATTGTATCATCCCCTACTATATTTTATCTTTACAAGAGCATGATCAGACCAGAAATGGGGGCATTGCTGTCATAACTGGGTTGGAGCCGCTCAATCTTCGCTTTCCTGTCCTTTTGCCATGCTACATCTTTACAAGAGTCAGATTAGACCCAAAATGGATTATTGCTGCCAGATCTGGGCTTGAGCTGCTCTGCCCAGACTTTCCTGTCCTTTTGCCATGCTTCATCTTTACAAGAGTCAGATTAGACCCAAGATGGTGTATTTCTGCCATATCTGGGCTGGAGCTGCTCAATCCTCACTTTCCTGTCCTTTTGCCATCCTTGATCTTTACAAGAGTCAGATTAGACCCAAAATGGAGTATTGCTGCCATATCTGGACTGGAGCTGCTCAATCCTCACTTTCCTGTCCTTTTGCCATGCTTCATCTTTACAAGAGTCAGATTAGACCCAAAATGGAGTATTGCTGCCATATCTGGACTGGAGCTGCTCAATCCTCACTTTCCTGTCCTTTTGCCATGCTTCATCTTTACAAGAGTCAGATTAGACCCAAAATGGAGTATTGGTGCCATATCTGGACTGGAGCTGCTCAATCCTCACTTTCCTGTCCTTTTGCCATGCTTCATCTTTACAAGAGTCAGATTAGACCCAAAATGGAGTATTGGTGCCATGTCTGGGCTGGAGCTGCTCAATCCTCACTTTCCTGTCCTTTTGCCATGCTTCATCTTTACAAGAGTCAGATTAGACCCAAAATGGAGTATTGCTGCCATATCTGGACTGGAGCTGCTCAATCCTCACTTTCCTGTCCTTTTGCCATGCTTCATCTTTACAAGAGTCAGATTAGACCCAAAATGGAGTATTGCTGCCATATCTGGACTGGAGCAGCTCAATCCTCACTTTCCTGTCCTTTTGCCATGCTTCATCTTTACAAGACTCAGATTAGACCCAAAATGGAGTATTGCTGCCATATCTGGGCTGGAGCTGCTCAATCCTCACTTTCCTGTCCTTTTGCCATGCTTCATCTTTACAAGACTCAGATTAGACCCAAAATGGAGTATTGCTGCCATATCTGGGCTGGAGCTGCTCAATCCTCACTTTCCTGTCCTTTTGCCATGCTTCATCTTTACAAGAGTCAGATTAGACCCAAAATGGAGAATTGCTGCCATATCTGGACTGGAACTGCTCAATCCTCACTTTCCTGTCCTTTTGCCATGCTTCATCTTTACAAAAGTCAGATTAGACCCAAAATGGAGTATTTCTGCCATATCTGGACTGGAGCTGCTCAATCCTCACTTTCCTGTCCTTTTGCCATGCTTCATCTTTACAAGAGTCAGATTAGACCCAAAATGGAGTATTGCTGCCATATCTGGACTGGAGCTGCTCAATCCTCACTTTCCTGTCCTTTTGCCATGCTTCATCTTTACAAGACTCAGATTAGACCCAAAATGGAGTATTGCTGCCATATCTGGGCTGGAGCTGCTCAATCCTCACTTTCCTGTCATTTTGCCATCCTTCATCTTTACAAGAGTCAGATTAGACCCAAGATGGAGTATTGCTGCCATATCTGGGCTGGAGCTGCTCAATCCACACTTTCCTGTCCTTTTGCCATGCTTCATCTTTACAAGAGTCAGATTAGACCCAAAATGGAGTATTGCTGCCATATCTGGGCTGGAGCTGCTCAGTCCTCACTTTCCTGTCCTTTTGCCATGCTTCATCTTTACAAGAGTCAGATTAGACCCAAAATGGAGTATTGCTGCCATATCTGGGCTGGAGCTGCTCAATCCTCACTTTCCTGTCCTTTTGCCATGCTTCATCTTTACAAGAGTCAGATTAGACCCAAAATGGAGTATTGCTGCCATATCTGGGCTGGAGCTGCTCAATCCTCACTTTCCTGTCCTTTTGCCATGCTTCATCTTTACAAGAGTCAGATTAGACCCAAAATGGAGTATTGCTGCCATATCTGGACTGGAGCTGCTCAATCCTCACTTTCCTGTCCTTTTGCCATGCTTCATCTTTACAAGAGTCAGATTAGACTCAAAATGGAGTATTTCTGCCATATCTGGACTGGAGCTGCTCAATCCTCACTTTCCTGTCCTTTTGCCATGCTTCATCTTTACAAGACTCAGATTAGACCCAAAATGGAGTATTGTTGCCATATCTGGGCTGGAGCTGCTCAATCCTCACTTTCCTGTCATTTTGCCATCCTTCATCTTTACAAGAGTCAGATTAGACCCAAGATGGAGTATTGCTGCCATATCTGGACTGGAGCTGCTCAATCCTCACTTTCCTGTCCTTTTGCCATGCTTCATCTTTACAAGAGTCAGATTAGACCCAAAATGGAGTATTTCTGCCATATCTGGACTGGAGCTGCTCAATCCTCACTTTCCTGTCCTTTTGCCATGCTTCATCTTTACAAGACTCAGATTGGACCCAAAATGGAGTATTGCTGCCATATCTGGGCTGGAGCTGCTCAATCCTCACTTTCCTGTCATTTTGCCATCCTTCATCTTTACAAGAGTCAGATTAGACCCAAGATGGAGTATTGCTGCCATATCTGGGCTGGAGCTGCTCAATCCTCACTTTCCTGTCCTTTTGCCATGCTTCATCTTTACAAGACTCAGATTAGACCCAAAATGGAGTATTGCTGCCATATCTGGGCTGGAGCTGCTCAATCCTCACTTTCCTGTCCTTTTGCCATGCTTCATCTTTACAAGAGTCAGATTAGACCCAAAATGGAGTATTGCTGCCATATCTGGACTGGAGCTGCTCAATCCTCACTTTCCTGTCCTTTTGCCATGCTTCATCTTTACAAGAGTCAGATTAGACCCAAAATGGAGTATTTCTGCCATATCTGGACTGGAGCTGCTCAATCCTCACTTTCCTGTCCTTTTGCCATGCTTCATCTTTACAAGAGTCAGATTAGACCCAAAATGGAGTAATGCTGCCATATCTGGGCTGGAGCTGCTCAATCCTCACTTTCCTGTCCTTTTGCCATGCTTCATCTTTACAAGACTCAGATTAGACCCAAAATGGAGTATTGCTGCCATATCTGGGCTGGAGCTGCTCAATCCTCACTTTCCTGTCCTTTTGCCATGCTTCATCTTTACAAGAGTCAGATTAGACCCAAAATGGAGTATTGCTGCCATATCTGGGCTGGAGCTGCTCAATCCTCACTTTCCTGTCCTTTTGCCATGCTTCATCTTTACAAGACTCAGATTAGACCCAAAATGGAGTATTTCTGCCATATCTGGACTGGAGCTGCTCTGCCCAGACTTTCCAGTCCTTTTGCCATGCTTCATCTTTACAAGAGTCAGATTAGACCCAAGATGGTGTATTTCTGCCATATCTGGGCTGGAGCTGCTCAATCCTCACTTTCCTGTCCTTTTGCCATGCTTCATCTTTACAAGAGTCAGATTAGACCCAAAATGGAGTATTGCTGCCATATCTGGACTGGAGCTGCTCAATCCTCACCTTCCTGTCCTTTTGCCATGCTTCATCTTTACAAGACTCAGATTAGACCCAAAATGGAGTATTGCTGCCATATCTGGACTGGAGCTGCTCAATCCTCACTTTCCTGTCTTTTGCCATGCTTCATCTTTACAAGAGTCAGATTAGACCCAAAATGGAGTATTTCTGCCATATCTGGACTGGAGCTGCTCAATCCTCACTTTCCTGTCCTTTTGCCATGCTTCATCTTTACAAGACTCAGATTAGACCCAAAATGGAGTATTGCTGCCATATCTGGGCTGGAGCTGCTCAATCCTCACTTTCCTGTCCTTTTGCCATGCTTCATCTTTACAAGAGTCAGATTAGACCCAAAATGGAGTATTGCTGCCATATCTGGGCTGGAGCTGCTCAATCCTCACTTTCCTGTCCTTTTGCCATGCTTCATCTTTACAAGAGTCAGATTAGACTCAAAATGGAGTATTTCTGCCATATCTGGACTGGAGCTGCTCAATCCTCACTTTCCTGTCCTTTTGCCATGCTTCATCTTTACAAGACTCAGATTAGACCCAAAATGGAGTATTGCTGCCATATCTGGGCTGGAGCTGCTCAATCCTCACTTTCCTGTCATTTTGCCATCCTTCATCTTTACAAGAGTCAGATTAGACCCAAGATGGAGTATTGCTGCCATATCTGGACTGGAGCTGCTCAATCCTCACTTTCCTGTCCTTTTGCCATGCTTCATCTTTACAAGAGTCAGATTAGACCCAAAATGGAGTATTTCTGCCATATCTGGACTGGAGCTGCTCAATCCTCACTTTCCTGTCCTTTTGCCATGCTTCATCTTTACAAGACTCAGATTGGACCCAAAATGGAGTATTGCTGCCATATCTGGGCTGGAGCTGCTCAATCCTCACTTTCCTGTCATTTTGCCATCCTTCATCTTTACAAGAGTCAGATTAGACCCAAGATGGAGTATTGCTGCCATATCTGGGCTGGAGCTGCTCAATCCTCACTTTCCTGTCCTTTTGCCATGCTTCATCTTTACAAGACTCAGATTAGACCCAAAATGGAGTATTGCTGCCATATCTGGGCTGGAGCTGCTCAATCCTCACTTTCCTGTCCTTTTGCCATGCTTCATCTTTACAAGAGTCAGATTAGACCCAAAATGGAGTATTGCTGCCATATCTGGACTGGAGCTGCTCAATCCTCACTTTCCTGTCCTTTTGCCATGCTTCATCTTTACAAGAGTCAGATTAGACCCAAAATGGAGTATTTCTGCCATATCTGGACTGGAGCTGCTCAATCCTCACTTTCCTGTCCTTTTGCCATGCTTCATCTTTACAAGAGTCAGATTAGACCCAAAATGGAGTAATGCTGCCATATCTGGGCTGGAGCTGCTCAATCCTCACTTTCCTGTCCTTTTGCCATGCTTCATCTTTACAAGACTCAGATTAGACCCAAAATGGAGTATTGCTGCCATATCTGGGCTGGAGCTGCTCAATCCTCACTTTCCTGTCCTTTTGCCATGCTTCATCTTTACAAGAGTCAGATTAGACCCAAAATGGAGTATTGCTGCCATATCTGGGCTGGAGCTGCTCAATCCTCACTTTCCTGTCCTTTTGCCATGCTTCATCTTTACAAGACTCAGATTAGACCCAAAATGGAGTATTTCTGCCATATCTGGACTGGAGCTGCTCTGCCCAGACTTTCCAGTCCTTTTGCCATGCTTCATCTTTACAAGAGTCAGATTAGACCCAAGATGGTGTATTTCTGCCATATCTGGGCTGGAGCTGCTCAATCCTCACTTTCCTGTCCTTTTGCCATGCTTCATCTTTACAAGAGTCAGATTAGACCCAAAATGGAGTATTGCTGCCATATCTGGACTGGAGCTGCTCAATCCTCACCTTCCTGTCCTTTTGCCATGCTTCATCTTTACAAGACTCAGATTAGACCCAAAATGGAGTATTGCTGCCATATCTGGACTGGAGCTGCTCAATCCTCACTTTCCTGTCTTTTGCCATGCTTCATCTTTACAAGAGTCAGATTAGACCCAAAATGGAGTATTTCTGCCATATCTGGACTGGAGCTGCTCAATCCTCACTTTCCTGTCCTTTTGCCATGCTTCATCTTTACAAGACTCAGATTAGACCCAAAATGGAGTATTGCTGCCATATCTGGGCTGGAGCTGCTCAATCCTCACTTTCCTGTCCTTTTGCCATGCTTCATCTTTACAAGAGTCAGATTAGACCCAAAATGGAGTATTGCTGCCATATCTGGGCTGGAGCTGCTCAATCCTCACTTTCCTGTCCTTTTGCCATGCTTCATCTTTACAAGAGTCAGATTAGACCCAAAATGGAGTATTGCTGCCATATCTGGACTGGAGCTGCTCAATCCTCACTTTCCTGTCCTTTTGCCATGCTTCATCTTTACAAGAGTCAGATTAGACTCAAAATGGAGTATTTCTGCCATATCTGGACTGGAGCTGCTCAATCCTCACTTTCCTGTCCTTTTGCCATGCTTCATCTTTACAAGACTCAGATTAGACCCAAAATGGAGTATTGCTGCCATATCTGGGCTGGAGCTGCTCAATCCTCACTTTCCTGTCATTTTGCCATCCTTCATCTTTACAAGAGTCAGATTAGACCCAAGATGGAGTATTGCTGCCATATCTGGACTGGAGCTGCTCAATCCTCACTTTCCTGTCCTTTTGCCATGCTTCATCTTTACAAGAGTCAGATTAGACCCAAAATTGAGTATTTCTGCCATATCTGGACTGGAGCTGCTCAATCCTCACTTTCCTGTCCTTTTGCCATGCTTCATCTTTACAAGACTCAGATTGGACCCAAAATGGAGTATTGCTGCCATATCTGGGCTGGAGCTGCTCAATCCTCACTTTCCTGTCATTTTGCCATCCTTCATCTTTACAAGAGTCAGATTAGACCCAAGATGGAGTATTGCTGCCATATCTGGGCTGGAGCTGCTCAATCCTCACTTTCCTGTCCTTTTGCCATGCTTCATCTTTACAAGACTCAGATTAGACCCAAAATGGAGTATTGCTGCCATATCTGGGCTGGAGCTGCTCAATCCTCACTTTCCTGTCCTTTTGCCATGCTTCATCTTTACAAGAGTCAGATTAGACCCAAAATGGAGTATTGCTGCCATATCTGGACTGGAGCTGCTCAATCCTCACTTTCCTGTCCTTTTGCCATGCTTCATCTTTACAAGAGTCAGATAAGACCCAAAATGGAGTATTTCTGCCATATCTGGACTGGAGCTGCTCAATCCTCACTTTCCTGTCCTTTTGCCATGCTTCATCTTTACAAGAGTCAGATTAGACCCAAAATGGAGTAATGCTGCCATATCTGGGCTGGAGCTGCTCAATCCTCACTTTCCTGTCCTTTTGCCATGCTTCATCTTTACAAGACTCAGATTAGACCCAAAATGGAGTATTGCTGCCATATCTGGGCTGGAGCTGCTCAATCCTCACTTTCCTGTCCTTTTGCCATGCTTCATCTTTACAAGAGTCAGATTAGACCCAAAATGGAGTATTGCTGCCATATCTGGGCTGGAGCTGCTCAATCCTCACTTTCCTGTCCTTTTGCCATGCTTCATCTTTACAAGACTCAGATTAGACCCAAAATGGAGTATTTCTGCCATATCTGGACTGGAGCTGCTCTGCCCAGACTTTCCTGTCCTTTTGCCATGCTTCATCTTTACAAGAGTCAGATTAGACCCAAGATGGTGTATTTCTGCCATATCTGGGCTGGAGCTGCTCAATCCTCACTTTCCTGTCCTTTTGCCATGCTTCATCTTTACAAGAGTCAGATTAGACCCAAAATGGAGTATTGCTGCCATATCTGGACTGGAGCTGCTCAATCCTCACTTTCCTGTCCTTTTGCCATGCTTCATCTTTACAAGACTCAGATTAGACCCAAAATGGAGTATTGCTGCCATATCTGGACTGGAGCTGCTCAATCCTCACTTTCCTGTCCTTTTGCCATGCTTCATCTTTACAAGAGTCAGATTAGACCCAAAATGGAGTATTTCTGCCATATCTGGACTGGAGCTGCTCAATCCTCACTTTCCTGTCCTTTTGCCATGCTTCATCTTTACAAGACTCAGATTAGACCCAAAATGGAGTATTGCTGCCATATCTGGGCTGGAGCTGCTCAATCCTCACTTTCCTGTCCTTTTGCCATGCTTCATCTTTACAAGAGTCAGATTAGACCCAAAATGGAGTATTGCTGCCATATCTGGGCTGGAGCTGCTCAATCCTCACTTTCCTGTCCTTTTGCCATGCTTCATCTTTACAAGAGTCAGATTAGACCCAAAATGGAGTATTGGTGCCATGTCTGGGCTGGAGCTGCTCAATCCTCACTTTCCTGTCCTTTTGCCATCCTTCATCTTTACAAGAGTCAGATTAGACCCAAAATGGAGTATTGCTGCCATATCTGGACTGGAGCTGCTCAATCCTCACTTTCCTGTCCTTTTGCCATGCTTCATCTTTACAAGAGTCAGATTAGACCCAAAATGGAGTATTGCTGCCATATCTGGACTGGAGCTGCTCAATCCTCACTTTCCTGTCCTTTTGCCATGCTTCATCTTTACAAGAGTCAGATTAGACCCAAAATGGAGTATTGCTGCCATATCTGGACTGGAGCTGCTCAATCCTCACTTTCCTGTCCTTTTGCCATGCTTCATCTTTACAAGACTCAGATTAGACCCAAAATGGAGTATTGCTGCCATATCTGGGCTGGAGCTGCTCAATCCTCACTTTCCTGTCTTTTGCCATGCTTCATCTTTACAAGAGTCAGATTAGACCCAAAATGGAGTATTGCTGCCATATCTGGACTGGAACTGCTCAATCCTCACTTTCCTGTCCTTTTGCCATGCTTCATCTTTACAAGAGTCAGATTAGACCCAAAATGGAGTATTTCTGTCATATCTGGACTGGAGCTGCTCAATCCTCACTTTCCTGTCCTTTTGCCATGCTTCATCTTTACAAGAGTCAGATTAGACCCAAAATGGAGTATTTCTGCCATATCTGGACTGGAGCTGCTCAATCCTCACTTTCCTGTCCTTTTGCCATGCTTCATCTTTACAAGACTCAGATTAGACCCAAAATGGAGTATTTCTGCCATATCTGGGCTGGAGCTGCTCAATCCTCACTTTCCTGTCCTTTTGCCATGCTTCATCTTTACAAGACTCAGATTAGACCCAAAATGGAGTATTGCTGCCATATCTGGGCTGGAGCTGCTCAGTCCTCACTTTCATGTCCTTTTGCCATGCTTCATCTTTACAAGAGTCAGATTAGACCCAAAATGGAGTATTGCTGCCATATCTGGGCTGGAGCTGCTCAATCCTCACTTTCCTGTCCTTTTGCCATGCTTCATCTTTACAAGAGTCAGATTAGACCCAAAATGGAGTATTGCTGCCATATCTGGACTGGAGCTGCTCAATCCTCACTTTCCTGTCTTTTTGCCATGCTTCATCTTTACAAGAGTCAGATTAGACCCAAAATGGAGTATTTCTGCCATATCTGGACTGGAGCTGCTCAATCCTCACTTTCCTGTCCTTTTGCCATGCTTCATCTTTACAAGAGTCAGATTAGACCCAAAATGGAGTATTTCTGCCATATCTGGGCTGGAGCTGCTCAATCCTCACTTTCCTGTCCTTTTGCCATGCTTCATCTTTACAAGACTCAGATTAGACCCAAAATGGAGTATTGCTGCCATATCTGGGCTGGAGCTGCTCAATCCTCACTTTCCTGTCCTTTTGCCATGCTTCATCTTTACAAGAGTCAGATTAGACCCAAAATGGAGTATTGCTGCCATATCTGGGCTGGAGCTGCTCAATCCTCACTTTCCTGTCCTTTTGCCATGCTTCATCTTTACAAGAGTCAGATTAGACCCAAAATGGAGTATTTCTGCCATATCTGGACTGGAGCTGCTCAATCCTCACTTTCCTGTCCTTTTGCCATGCTACATCTTTACAAGACTCAGATTAGACCCAAAATGGAGTATTGCTGCCATATCTGGGCTGGAGCTGCTCAATCCTCACTTTCCTGTCCTTTTGCCATGCTTCATCTTTACAAGAGTCAGATTAGACCCAAAATGGAGTATTGCTGCCATATCTGGGCTGGAGCTGCTCAATCCTCACTTTCCTGTCCTTTTGCCATGCTTCATCTTTACAAGACTCAGATTAGACCCAAAATGGAGTATTGCTGCCATATCTGGGCTGGAGCTGCTCAATCCTCACTTTCCTGTCCTTTTGCCATGCTTCATCTTTACAAGAGTCAGATTAGACACAAAATGGAGTATTGCTGCCATATCTGGACTGGAGCTGCTCAATCCTCACTTTCCTGTCCTTTTGCCATGCTTCATCTTTACAAGAGTCAGATTAGACCCAAAATGGAGTATTGCTGCCATATCTGGGCTGGAGCTGCTCAATCCTCACTTTCCTGTCCTTTTGCCATGCTTCATCTTTACAAGAGTCAGATTAGACCCAAAATGGAGTATTTCTGCCATATCTGGACTGGAGCTGCTCAATCCTCACTTTCCTGTCCTTTTGCCATGCTACATCTTTACAAGACTCAGATTAGACCCAAAATGGAGTATTGCTGCCATATCTGGGCTGGAGCTGCTCAATCCTCACTTTCCTGTCCTTTTGCCATGCTTCATCTTTACAAGAGTCAGATTAGACCCAAAATGGAGTATTGCTGCCATATCTGGGCTGGAGCTGCTCAATCCTCACTTTCCTGTCCTTTTGCCATGCTTCATCTTTACAAGACTCAGATTAGACCCAAAATGGAGTATTGCTGCCATATCTGGGCTGGAGCTGCTCAATCCTCACTTTCCTGTCCTTTTGCCATGCTTCATCTTTACAAGAGTCAGATTAGACCCAAAATGGAGTATTGCTGCCATATCTGGGCTGGAGCTGCTCAATCCTCACTTTCCTGTCTTTTTGCCATGCTTCATCTTTACAAGACTCAGATTAGACCCAAAATGGAGTATTGCTGCCATATCTGGGCTGGAGCTGCTCAATCCTCACTTTCCTGTCCTTTTGCCATGCTTCATCTTTACAAGAGTCAGATTAGACCCAAAATGGAGTATTTCTGCCATATCTGGACTGGAGCTGCTCAATCCTCACTTTCCTGTCCTTTTGCCATCCTTCATCTTTACAAGAGTCAGATTAGACCCAAAATGGAGTATTGGTGCCATGTCTGGGCTGGAGCTGCTCAATCCTCACTTTCCTGTCCTTTTGCCATGCTTCATCTTTACAAGAGTCAGATTAGACCCAAAATGGAGTATTGGTGCCATGTCTGGGCTGGAGCTGCTCAATCCTCACTTTCCTGTCCTTTTGCCATCCTTCATCATTACAAGAGTCAGATTAGACCCAAAATGGAGTATTGGTGCCATATCTGGACTGAAGCTGCTCAATCCTCACTTTCCTGTCCTTTTGCCATGCTTCATCTTTACAAGAGTCAGATTAGACCCAAAATGGAGTATTGGTGTCATGTCTGGGCTGGAGCTGCTCAATCCTCACTTTCCTGTCCTTTTGCCATCCTTCATCTTTACAAGAGTCAGATTAGACCCAAAATGGAGTATTGCTGCCATATCTGGACTGGAGCTGCTCAATCCTCACTTTCCTGTCCTTTTGCCATGCTTCATCTTTACAAGAGTCAGATTAGACCCAAAATGGAGTATTGCTGCCATATCTGGACTGGAGCTGCTCAATCCTCACTTTCCTGTCCTTTTGCCATGCTTCATCTTTACAAGTGTCAGATTAGACCCAAAATGGAGTATTGCTGCCATATCTGGACTGGAGCTGCTCAATCCTCACTTTCCTGTCCTTTTGCCATGCTTCATCTTTACAAGACTCAGATTAGACCCAAAATGGAGTATTGCTGCCATATCTGGGCTGGAGCTGCTCAATCCTCACTTTCCTGTCCTTTTGCCATGCTTCATCTTTACAAGACTCAGATTAGACCCAAAATGGAGTATTGCTGCCATATCTGGACTGGAGCTGCTCAATCCTCACTTTCCTGTCCTTTTGCCATCCTTCATCATTACAAGAGTCAGATTAGACCCAAAATGGAGTATTGGTGCCATATCTGGACTGAAGCTGCTCAATCCTCACTTTCCTGTCCTTTTGCCATGCTTCATCTTTACAAGAGTCAGATTAGACCCAAAATGGAGTATTGCTGCCATATCTGGACTGGAGCTGCTCAATCCTCACTTTCCTGTCCTTTTGCCATGCTTCATCTTTACAAGAGTCAGATTAGACCCAAAATGGAGTATTTCTGCCATATCTGGACTGGAGCTGCTCAATCCTCACTTTCCTGTCCTTTTGCCATGCTTCATCTTTACAAGAGTCAGATTAGACCCAAAATAGAGTATTGCTGCCATATCTGGACTGGAGCTGCTCAATCCTCACTTTCCTGTCCTTTTGCCATGCTTCATCTTTACAAGACTCAGATTAGACCCAAAATGGAGTATTGCTGCCATATCTGGGCTGGAGCTGCTCAATCCTCACTTTCCTGTTTTTTTGCCATGCTTCATCTTTACAAGACTCAGATTAGACCCAAAATGGAGTATTGCTGCCATATCTGGGCTGGAGCTGCTCAATCCTCACTTTCCTGTCCTTTTGCCATGCTTCATCTTTACAAGAGTCAGATTAGACCCAAAATGGAGTATTGCTGCCATATCTGGACTGGAGCTGCTCAATCCTCACTTTCCTGTCCTTTTGCCATCCTTTATCTTTACAAGAGTCAGATTAGACCCAAAATGGAGTATTGCTGCCATATGTGGACTGGAGCTGCTCAATCCTCACTTTCCTGTCCTTTTGCCATGCTTCATCTTTACAAGAGTCAGATTAGACCCAAAATGGAGTATTTCTGCCATATCTGGACTGGAGCTGCTCAATCCTCACTTTCCTGTCCTTTTGCCATCCTTCATCTTTACAAGAGTCAGTTTAGACCCAAAATGGAGTATTGGTGCCATGTCTGGGCTGGAGCTGCTCAATCCTCACTTTCCTGTCCTTTTGCCATGCTTCATCTTTACAAGAGTCAGATTAGACCCAAAATGGAGTATTGGTGCCATATCTGGACTGGAGCTGCTCAATCCTCACTTTCCTGTCCTTTTGCCATGCTTCATCTTTACAAGAGTCAGATTAGACCCAAAATGGAGTATTGGTGCCATGTCTGGGCTGGAGTCGCTCAATCCTCACTTTCCTGTCCTTTTGCCATGCTTCATCTTTACAAGAGTCAGATTAGACCCAAAATGGAGTATTGGTGCCATATCTGGACTGAAGCTGCTCAATCCATCTCTTTCCTGTCCTTTTGCCATGCTTCATCTTTACAAGAGTCAGATTAGACCCAAAATGGAGTATTTCTGCCATATCTGGACTGAAGCTGCTCAATCCTCACTTTCCTGTCCTTTTGCCATGCTTCATCTTTACAAGAGTCAGATTAGACCCAAAATGGAGTATTTCTGCCATATCTGGACTGGAGCTGCTCAATCCTCACTTTCCTGTCCTTTTGCCATCCTTCATCTTTACAAGAGTCAGATTAGACCCAAAATGGAGTATTTCTGCCATATCTGGACTGGAGCTGCTCAATCCTCACTTTCCTGTCCTTTTGCCATGCTTCATCTTTACAAGAGTCAGATTAGACCCAAAATGGAGTATTGGTGCCATATCTGGACTGAAGCTGCTCAATCCTCACTTTCCTGTCCTTTTGCCATGTTTCATCTTTACAAGAATCAGATTAGACCCAAAATGGAGTATTGGTGCCATATCTGGACTGAAGCTGCTCAATCCTCACTTTCCTGTCCTTTTGCCATGCTTCATCTTTACAAGAGTCAGATTAGACCCAAAATGGAGTATTGCTGCCATGTCTGGGCTGGAGCTGCTCAATCCTCACTTTCCTGTCCTTTTGCCATGCTTCATCTTTACAAGAGTCAGATTAGACCCAAAATGGAGTATTGGTGCCATATCTGGACTGAAGCTGCTCAATCCTCACTTTCCTGTCCTTTTGCCATGCTTCATCTTTACAAGAGTCAGATTAGACCCAAAATGGTGTATTGGTGCCATATCTGGACTGGAGCTGCTCAATCCTCACTTTCCTGTCCTTTTGCCATGCTTCATCTTTACAAGACTCAGATTAGACCCAAAATGGAGTATTGCTGCCATATCTGGGCTGGAGCTGCTCAATCCTCACTTTCCTGTTTTTTTGCCATGCTTCATCTTTACAAGACTCAGATTAGACCCAAAATGGAGTATTGCTGCCATATCTGGGCTGGAGCTGCTCAATCCTCACTTTCCTGTCCTTTTGCCATGCTTCATCTTTACAAGAGTCAGATTAGACCCAAAATGGAGTATTGCTGCCATATCTGGACTGGAGCTGCTCAATCCTCACTTTCCTGTCCTTTTGCCATCCTTTATCTTTACAAGAGTCAGATTAGACCCAAAATGGAGTATTGCTGCCATATGTGGACTGGAGCTGCTCAATCCTCACTTTCCTGTCCTTTTGCCATGCTTCATCTTTACAAGAGTCAGATTAGACCCAAAATGGAGTATTTCTGCCATATCTGGACTGGAGCTGCTCAATCCTCACTTTCCTGTCCTTTTGCCATCCTTCATCTTTACAAGAGTCAGATTAGACCCAAAATGGAGTATTGGTGCCATGTCTGGGCTGGAGCTGCTCAATCCTCACTTTCCTGTCCTTTTGCCATGCTTCATCTTTACAAGAGTCAGATTAGACCCAAAATGGAGTATTGGTGCCATATCTGGACTGAAGCTGCTCAATCCTCACTTTCCTGTCCTTTTGCCATGCTTCATCTTTACAAGAGTCAGATTAGACCCAAAATGGAGTATTTCTGCCATATCTGGACTGGAGCTGCTCAATACTCACTTTCCTGTCCTTTTGCCATCCTTCATCTTTACAAGAGTCAGATTAGACCCAAAATGGAGTATTTCTGCCATATCTGGACTGGAGCTGCTCAATCCTCACTTTCCTGTCCTTTTGCCATCCTTCATCTTTACAAGAGTCAGATTAGACCCAAAATGGAGTATTTCTGCCATATCTGCACTGGAGCTGCTCAATCCTCACTTTCCTGTCCTTTTGCCATCCTTCATCTTTACAAGAGTCAGATTAGACCCAAAATGGAGTATTTCTGCCATATCTGGACTGGAGCTGCTCAATCCTCACTTTCCTGTCCTTTTGCCATCCTTCATCTTTACAAGAGTCAGATTAGACCCAAAATGGAGTATTTCTGCCATATCTGGACTGGAGCTGCTCAATCCTCACTTTCCTGTCCTTTTGCCATGCTTCATCTTTACAAGAGTCAGATTAGACCCAAAATGGAGTATTGGTGCCATATCTGGACTGGAGCTGCTCAATCCTCACTTTCCTGTCCTTTTGCCATGCTTCATCTTTACAAGAGTCAGATTAGACCCAAAATGGAGTATTGGTGCCATGTCTGGGCTGGAGTCGCTCAATCCTCACTTTCCTGTCCTTTTGCCATGCTTCATCTTTACAAGAGTCAGATTAGACCCAAAATGGAGTATTGGTGCCATATCTGGACTGAAGCTGCTCAATCCATCTCTTTCCTGTCCTTTTGCCATGCTTCATCTTTACAAGAGTCAGATTAGACCCAAAATGGAGTATTTCTGCCATATCTGGACTGAAGCTGCTCAATCCTCACTTTCCTGTCCTTTTGCCATGCTTCATCTTTACAAGAGTCAGATTAGACCCAAAATGGAGTATTTCTGCCATATCTGGACTGGAGCTGCTCAATCCTCACTTTCCTGTCCTTTTGCCATCCTTCATCTTTACAAGAGTCAGATTAGACCCAAAATGGAGTATTTCTGCCATATCTGGACTGGAGCTGCTCAATCCTCACTTTCCTGTCCTTTTGCCATGCTTCATCTTTACAAGAGTCAGATTAGACCCAAAATGGAGTATTGGTGCCATATCTGGACTGAAGCTGCTCAATCCTCACTTTCCTGTCCTTTTGCCATGTTTCATCTTTACAAGAATCAGATTAGACCCAAAATGGAGTATTGGTGCCATATCTGGACTGAAGCTGCTCAATCCTCACTTTCCTGTCCTTTTGCCATGCTTCATCTTTACAAGAGTCAGATTAGACCCAAAATGGAGTATTGCTGCCATGTCTGGGCTGGAGCTGCTCAATCCTCACTTTCCTGTCCTTTTGCCATGCTTCATCTTTACAAGAGTCAGATTAGACCCAAAATGGAGTATTGGTGCCATATCTGGACTGAAGCTGCTCAATCCTCACTTTCCTGTCCTTTTGCCATGCTTCATCTTTACAAGAGTCAGATTAGACCCAAAATGGAGTATTGGTGCCATATCTGGACTGAAGCTGCTCAATCCTCACTTTCCTGTCCTTTTGCCATGCTTCATCTTTACAAGAGTCAGATTCGACCCAAAATGGAGTATTTCTGCCATATCTGGACTGGAGCTGCTCAATCCTCACTTTCCTGTCCTTTTGCCATCCTTCATCTTTACAAGAGTCAGATTAGACCCAAAATGGAGTATTGGTGCCATATCTGGACTGGAGCTGCTCAATCCTCACTTTCCTGTCCTTTTGCCATGCTTCATCTTTACAAGAGTCAGATTAGACCCAAAATGGAGTATTTCTGCCATATCTGGACTGAAGCTGCTCAATCCTCACTTTCCTGTCCTTTTGCCATCCTTCATCTTTACAAGAGTCAGATTAGACCCAAAATGGAGTATTGGTGCCATATCTGGACTGGAGCTGCTCAATCCTCACTTTCCTGTCCTTTTGCCATGCTTCATCTTTACAAGAGTCAGATTAGACCCAAAATGGAGTATTGGTGCCATGTCTGGGCTGGAGCTGCTCAATCCTCAATTTCCTGTCCTTTTGCCATGCTTCATCTTTACAAGAGTCAGATTAGACCCAAAATGGAGTATTGGTGCCATATCTGGACTGAAGCTGCTCAATCCTCACTTTCCTGTCCTTTTGCCATGCTTCATCTTTACAAGAGTCAGATTAGACCCAAAATGGAGTATTGGTGCCATATCTGGACTGAAGCTGCTCAATCCTCACTTTCCTGTCCTTTTGCCATCCTTCATCTTTACAAGAGTCAGATTAGACCCAAAATGGAGTATTGGTGCCATATCTGGACTGGAGCTGCTCAATCCTCACTTTCCTGTCCTTTTGCCATGCTTCATCTTTACAAGAGTCAGATTAGACCCAAGATGGAGTATTTCTGCCATATCTGGACTGGAGCTGCTCAATCCTCATTTTCCTGTCCTTTTACCATCCTTCATCTTTACAAGAGTCAGATTAGACCCAAAATGGAGTATTGGTGCCATATCTGGACTGGAGCTGCTCAATCCTCACTTTCCTGTCCTTTTGCCATGCTTCATCTTTACAAGAGTCAGATTAGACCCAAAATGGAGTATTGGTGCCATGTCTGGGCTGGAGCTGCTCAATCCTCACTTTCCTGTCCTTTTGCCATGCTTCATCTTTACAAGAGTCAGATTAGACCCAAAATGGAGTATTGGTGCCATATCTGGACTGAAGCTGCTCAATCCTCACTTTCCTGTCCTTTTGCCATGCTTCATCTTTACAAGAGTCAGATTAGACCCAAAATGGAGTATTGGTGCCATATCTGGACTGAAGCTGCTCAATCTTCACTTTCCTGTCCTTTTGCCATGCTTCATCTTTACAAGAGTCAGATTAGACCCAAAATGGAGTATTTCTGCCATATCTGGACTGGAGCTGCTCAATCCTCACTTTCCTGTCCTTTTGCCATGCTTCATCTTTACAAGAGTCAGATTAGACCCAAAATGGAGTATTGGTGCCATATCTGGACTGGAGCTGCTCAATCCTCACTTTCCTGTCCTTTTGCCATGCTTCATCTTTACAAGAGTCAGATTAGACCCAAAATGGAGTATTGGTGCCATGTCTGGGCTGGAGCTGCACAATCGTCACTTTCCTGTCCTTTTGCCATGCTTCATCTTTACAAGAGTCAGATTAGACCCAAAATGGAGTATTGTTGCCATATCTGGACTGAAGCTGCTCAATCCTCACTTTCCTGTCCTTTTGCCATGCTTCATCTTTACAAGAGTCAGATTAGACCCAAAATGGAGTATTGGTGCCATATCTGGACTGAAGCTGCTCAATCCTCACTTTCCTGTCCTTTTGCCATGCTTCATCTTTACAAGAGTCAGATTAGACCCAAAATGGAGTATTTCTGCCATATCTGGACTGGAGCTGCTCAATCCTCACTTTCCTGTCCTTTTGCCATCCTTCATCTTTACAAGAGTCAGATTAGACCCAAAATGGAGTATTGGTGCCATATCTGGACTGGAGCTGCTCAATCCTCACTTTCCTGTCCTTTTGCCATGCTTCATCTTTACAAGAGTCAGATTAGACCCAAGATGGAGTATTTCTGCCATATCTGGACTGGAGCTGCTCAATCCTCACTTTCCTGTCCTTTTACCATCCTTCATCTTTACAAGAGTCAGATTAGACCCAAAATGGAGTATTTCTGCCATATCTGGACTGGAGCTGCTCAATCCTCACTTTCCTGTCCTTTTACCATCCTTCATCTTTACAAGAGTCAGATTAGACCCAAAATGGAGTATTTCTGCCATATCTGGACTGGAGCTGCTCAATCCTCACTTTCCTGTCCTTTTGCCATGCTTCATCTTTACAAGAGTCAGATTAGACCCAAAATGGAGTATTGGTGCCATATCTGGACTGAAGCTGCTCAATCCTCACTTTCCTGTCCTTTTGCCATGCTTCATCTTTACAAGAGTCAGATTAGACCCAAAATGGAGTATTGGTGCCATATCTGGACTGAAGCTGCTCAATCCTCACTTTCCTGTCCTTTTGCCATGCTTCATCTTTACAAGAGTCAGATTAGACCCAAAATGGAGTATTGCTGCCATATCTGGACTGAAGCTGCTCAATCCTCACTTTCCTGTCCTTTTGCCATGCTTCATCTTTACAAGAGTCAGATTAGACCCAAAATGGAGTATTGGTGCCATATCTGGACTGAAGCTGCTCAATCCTCACTTTCCTGTCCTTTTGCCATGCTTCATCTTTACAAGAGTCAGATTAGACCCAAAATGGAGTATTGGTGCCATATCTGGACTGAAGCTGCTCAATCCTCACTTTCCTGTCCTTTTGCCATGCTTCATCTTTACAAGAGTCAGATTAGACCCAAGATGGAGTATTTCTGCCATATCTGGACTGGAGCTGCTCAATCCTCACTTTCCTGTCCTTTTGCCATCCTTCATCTTTACAAGAGTCAGATTAGACCCAAAATGGAGTATTTCTGCCATATCTGGACTGGAGCTGCTCAATCCTCACTTTCCTGTCCTTTTGCCATGCTTCATCTTTACAAGAGTCAGATTAGACCCAAAATGGAGTATTGGTGCCATATCTGGACTGAAGCTGCTCAATCCTCACTTTCCTGTCCTTTTGCCATGCTTCATCTTTACAAGAGTCAGATTAGACCCAAAATGGAGTATTGGTGCCATATCTGGACTGAAGCTGCTCAATCCTCACTTTCCTGTCCTTTTGCCATGCTTCATCTTTACAAGAGTCAGATTAGACCCAAAATGGAGTATTGCTGCCATATCTGGACTGGAGCTGCTCAATCCTCACTTTCCTGTCCTTTTGCCATGCTTCATCTTTACAAGAGTCAGATTAGACCCAAAATGAAATATTGCTGCCATATCTGGGCTCAATCCTCACT
The DNA here is from genome assembly GCA_964036315.1 of Acanthosepion esculentum. Lineage (NCBI taxonomy): Eukaryota > Metazoa > Mollusca > Cephalopoda > Sepiida > Sepiidae > Acanthosepion > Acanthosepion esculentum. The sequence continues at coordinate 22,222,877 of OZ038507.1, forward strand.
TTCATGTCTTTTGCTAAACTTTACAAAAGTCAGATAAGACCCGAAATCGAGCATTGCCGCCATATCTGGGCCGGGACTGCTCAATCCTCACTTTCATGTTTGTTCCAATCTTTATCCTTGCAAGTGTCAGATTAGACCCAACATGGAGCATTGTTGCCATATCTCTGCTGCAGCTGCTTAATCCTAACTTTCATGTCCTTCTGCCATGCTTCATCTTTACAAGAGTTAGAATAGACCCAACATGGAATATTGCTGCCATATCTGGTTTGGGCCTGCCAAGACCTCACTTTCCATCCTGCAACTCGTTTCCCACTGACGAAACTTCACGGGCCTGCCCTTGCTCTGAAGATATACATTCCTTAGTCTCACCAGTCCCGACCTTTACAACTGGTACTCGCCATATCTCTTACACACGGGTGATTCATCCCAAATCTCTTCGTTTTACATTAGTAAGAATTAACTTCCACTTGGCCTGCTTCGTCCAAAGAACAGCTCCTGTGAGGGTGCTTTCTCAATCACTATAATCTTCACCTCGTCAAATCTAGGACTAACCGTTAACTTTCTTACATAAGCTCATGAACTTTTCCTACGCTCATACAACACAGCACATAATCTTTTGTTATGGGCCTTGTTTTGGGTTAATATCAATATAAATAGAATAATATTGAGTCTGACCTATCCACCAAGAGTAGACAGATAGACAATCAATTTTAAGGCCAGCAAGATCTGTTTCAGTTCTTCTGCAGGGAAGGTTAGAAAACTTGATCTCTATGGTTAACGGTTATTTTTTTTTTTGCATGGCCCCATGAATTTCACTTCTTGCTTTTTCTTACGCCACTATAACACCACACAGTAAACCTCTACCTTAGTGGCTCTTGGGTCTTGTATTAAGTGAACATTTGTATTAAAAAGACACAGGTGAATAGCAAATCACCTGCACACGCATAGAAAATGAGTTCAGCAGATATATAAAAATAAAAAGGAATCTGCGACGTAGGACGTGTGACTGTGTAGATTTAATAGTCCGATTAATGAAATTCGAAAAATAAAAAACAACAAAAATGAAAATAATATTGTTGATAAGACTAATAATATTTATTATATATCATATTAGTAGGCAATTTGGCTAAATGGAAGCATAATGAGAAAGATTTTAAAGTAATTTTCGGACACGACTGTGTCCTTTATCAACCAGACAAGAAATAAACAATAAAGTGGGAATCCCGTTTCCGGGAAATTGCTGTTGTTACGAATATTTTCCCATGCATTGTATTACCTTAAGAAATTTGATAGTTTTAACCTAGTTATTTGCAACGATTAGGGTTGTAGAGTGTTTGTAGAAGTCTTTTTGTGGGAACCATATTCTATGAGTAAGACTAAATTCCTGATTTGATTTCTTCTTATATATATATATATATATATATATATATATATATATATATATATATATATATATATATATATATATATATACAGCCATATACAGCCATGGCCAAAATTATGGAGAACCTATAAAAAAATTGAGATAATAGTTTAAACCTACGTATTTAAAGGTTAAGAATCGTACAGTGAACAATTGAGAGCAAATGTAAAATATTTAACAGTAGATTATAGTATTTTTTTTGCTTTAAAGCCTCTCTCAAGAGCTTTAGCTGAGTTTCGTACTAAATTCATTCCAATATTCAAAATGATTTATTGTCATACTAAAGGTTGTTTCGTAATTTTCGTGTCATATTTGATTCCTACCAGTGCTATAATAGTATATTTAATTGAAAATGCCTCCAAAGAAGCAGCAGGAAGATGGAATGTTCAAGGAAGGGGGTTCAAACAACGATTAAAAGGTACAAGGAAACAAAGTCTTTCAAAAACAGAAAAGGACAAGGCCGTAAAAAGTCTACAACCGCCAGTGCGAAAAGTGCATCCGTTGCAGATAGGAGGAAAAGTTCTTCACAGCTTGCTGCTGAACTTAGGGAGGGTGCAAACAAAAACATATCAGCTCGAACAGTGAGAAGAAGGTTATTAGAAGTGGGATTAAAAGGATGCAAAGCCGGGAAGAAGCCATACTTGTCTCAGGCCAACAAGAAAAAACGACTGTAATTTGCAAAAAAAACATGAAAATTGGACACCTGATGATTGGGCCAAAATTGTTTTGTCTGACGAAAGTAACTGCTTCTCTTTCCTAAACTTTGGATGTAATAATTGAAATTTTTATGTGAATACACATCCATAACATTTATTCAAAAATTGTAACAAATTTTTTTTTTTCATCAGATTTTTGGCACTCATGGAGCGGTTTATGTTCGCCGTAGGGAAGGAGAGGCATTTCATCCTGATTGTGTGGTTCCAACTGTAAAATTTGGAGGAGGAAGCGTAATGGTTTGGGGCTGCATGGCTTCTTCAGGCACTGGAATGTTGTACACATGTGAGGGCAGAATGAACTCCACAATTTATACTAACATGCTGGACCAGGTTTACCGAACCTCTTTGACTAAAATATTTAATAATAACATTCCAAGTGATGTAATCTTCCAACAAGACAATGCTCCATGCTATACGTCAAAGGTTTAAATAGGTTGGTTTGAGAAAAAAGGGATTATATCTATCTATCTATCTATCTATCTATCTCAGCCTGTTCATATCTATCTATCTATCTATCTATCTATCTATCTATCTACCTGTTTATCTCAGCCTGTTCATATCTATCTATCTATCTATCTATCTATCTATCTATCTCTCTCAGCCTGTTCATATCTATCTATCTATCTATCTCAGCCTGTTCATATCTATCT
>OZ038507.1:22228165-22238165 GCA_964036315.1 Acanthosepion esculentum
CAGCCTGTTCATATCTATCTATCTATCTATCTATCTACCTATCTATCTCAGCCTGTTCATATCTATCTATCTACCTATCTATCTCAGCCTGTTCATATCTATCTATCTATCTCAGCCTGTTAATATCTATCTATCTATCTATCTCAGCCTGTTCATATCTATCTATCTATCTATGTGAGTTTGTCCATATCTATCTATGCCAACTTGTTCATATTGATCTATCTGTATCAGTTTTTTCCTATTTATGTATCTCAGTTTTTATATCTATCTATCTATATATATATATATATATATATATATATATATATATATATATATATATATATATATATATATCAACCTGTTCATATATATCTATCTATCTCAGCCTGTTCATATCTATCTATCTATCTATCTATCTATCTATCTATGTGAGTTTGTCCATATCTATCTATGGCATCTTCTTCATATTGATCTATCTGTATCAATTTTTTCATATTTATCTATCTCAGTTTTTTATATCTATCTATCTATCTATCTCAGTTTGCTCATATCTATCTATTTATTGATGTTCACAATCTATCTACAGTAATTTGTGAGGATAATACAAAAGTTATGGATGATTTAGTGATTTACTGCAAAACCCGTGGCGGCCAAAATGATCAGAACGGTTGCTTTTACTGCGTGTTTTAGTATATTTAACCGGCGAACTTTAATTTTTTTAATTTGTTTACGTGACGGTTCGTTTACTAAACATTAGTAAGAATATCTGCAGTGTACTTTGTTAATATAATGCCACTTACTCCGTTACCAATTCGTCAGCAGATTATTAAGCTTCGAAAGAAGGATAATTTAAGTATTGGGTCTATTGCAAAGATTGTTAACAAGTCAAAAAGTGTTGTTTACGGTGTTCTTAAGGTCTACGATGATTGTAGTTTGTGTGAAGCAAGAAAGTCTACAGGTAGGCCAAGAAAAATGACCAAGAGAGAAGATCGTGCTATGGTAAAGTTGGTTAAAAAGGTCAGATTTAAAACTGCTGCAACTGTTTCTCGGGAAATGAGCATTGTAAAGAAAACTTTATCTCGAAAAACTGTGTCTCGTCGTTTAGTCGAACATGACCTACAAGCAAGAGCACCTGCAGTGAAGCTACTGATCAGCTCCAAGAATAAAAAGTGTCGTCTTACCTTTGCAACTGAACATGTGTTGTGGTCTCAAAAAAATGGCAAACGGTGCATTTCAGTGATGAATCTAAGTTTATGTTATTTGGCTCAGATGGGAAAAGGTACGTTCGTCGAAAAGTAGGTGAAAAATTGTCGCCTAAATGCCTTAAGACTAGTGTTAAATTCTATGGAGGAAGTGTCATGGTTTGGGGGATGATATCTGGAGATGGTGTGTGCCCTTTGGTGCGATTACATGGAAAGGTAAATGCAGGAGTTTATAAACAACTTATAAAAGATCATGTCTTGCCTGTGCTGAGAAATTCAACTATGCGACCACCCATATTCATGCAGGACAATGCCCCGTGTCACAAGGCTAAGGTGGTCATGAACTTCCTCAAGGCGGAAAACGTTAGTGTTATGGATTGGCCTGCTCAAAGCCCAGATCTCAATTTTATTGAAAATGCTTGGAATATTCTAGGAGAACGTTCGAAAGCCAGAAATCCTAAAACAACCGAGCAATTATGGAATGTCCTTCAGGAAGAATGGAATAAAATCACCCAGAAAGAAATTGAAAATTTAATTTCCTCATGCAGTCGAAGATGTCAAAGTGTGATTGAAGCTAAAGGGCTTCACACTAAATATTAAATAATTCCAGTATTCTCTGTCATTTTTTATTATTTTGTTATTTTTTCAACCGTTCTGATCATTTTGGCCGCCATGGGTTTTGCAGTAAATCACTAAATCATCCATAACTTTTGTATTATCCTCTCAAATTACACCAAAATCTCAAACAATAACAATTAATATCGTATTTATTGTTTGTGAAAATGATTGAATATAAAACAACTTTGATAAAAAATTATACCTACATTTCTGACGAACATTTTGGCCGCAACTGTATATATCTATCTATCTATCTATTATTTTTTTCATATTTATCTCCCTATCTCAGTCTTTCATATCTATCTATCTATCTATCTATCTATCTGTTGTGGATTCCGGGATGAATCCGATATCAATGAATAACAAACGCCAGGAATGGATAAGGAAAATAAATGTATTAACGTAATAATACAAACTGGTAATACGGGTTAGTAGATCCAGGAATGCTGGTTAGTAGCACTAATATATATACAGTATCTTAGTATTGAAGTATCGCGGATGACTCCTTACTGAGTCTACGTACTCGCTAACTGTGACTCTTGTGCTACCCTCCTCTATTACAGACTGTCCGGGTATTCACTGGTAGTAGTATATGTATACCTCGGGTGAGTCCATTTGTGTAAAAAGGGGAGACCCCTCAATACTATCTATCTATCTCTCTATCTATCTATCTCAGTTTGTTCATATCTATCCTGATCATTGCAAAATTCCGTGCCCAATATTCACAGTTATTATAAAATGGCCGCAATTTGACAATGGCGTTTGTTTTTGGTGCCGATTTCAGTTACGTACTTGATTGAAACATTGACTAATTTACCTGAGTGCCAGACTTTGTTGAATGTTGATGTTTTCTCCATAAATGAATGCCTTACAGATGGGAGATGTAAATTTGCACGTCCGCCATATTCTCTATGAATTTTGGAAAGCAGTAAGTGCCAGAAAAGAGACAAAAAACATTCAGAAATTTTACCTGGATGAATGCTCCATCTCTTCGAACAGTCAAAAAGCGGTTTGGCAGATTTTGTCAAGGTGATTTAACCTAAACAGTCAACCACGCTCCGGGCAACCTTCCGTCTACAATTAAGATGTTCTGCTTACCTTCATGGAGTATAAACTGAAGATTTTAACAGAAAGGATAAGCAAGAATTTGAAAATTGATATCTCCACAACCTTTCATTATTTGAAGAGAATTGGGCACAAGAAAAAGGGCTGATTTTGGTAAATTGAAAAGGTGTCATTTTTTACTTGGACAACACAATAATGCATGCTGATAAAACGACCTTGCAGAAGCTGGAAGAGTTGAAATAGGAAACCCTCCAGCAACAACCATATTCTCCTAACATGGCTCCTTTGAATTTTCATTTGTCCCGGTCCCTACAGAACAATTCATATAACTAGTCGGTTGGAAACTATCTCAGAACCTTCTTCTAATAAAAAAATACAAAGTTTCTATGAAAATATTATGAGTTCTCAAAAACAACAGTAGAAAACTTTTGGTACCAGGAAACATAATGTAGAATTGAAACTCGGGAAGAGAATATTTAGCTATGAACGACTAAAAGTTTTCAGCAGAAGTTACTGCTGATACTGCTCCTACTGCTACTCCTCTTGATGTAGGTGTATTTTTATGTCATTTGTCCTATGACTGAGTCCAAATTTGTAGAGATTTTGTAGAGATGGCAGATTTTGTCAAGGTGATTTAACCTAAACGGTCAACCATACTCCGGGAAACCTTCCGACTACAATTAAGATGTTCTTCTTACCATCATGGAGTATAAGCTGAAGATTTTGACAGAAAAGATAGCTAAGAAATTAAAAATTGATATCTCGACAACCTTTCATCATTTGAAGAGAATTTGACTCAAGAAAAATGGCTGATTTTGGCAAATTGAAAATACTTTTACAATACTTTTAAAAACAAGCACAAAAGTCCATGCAAACATATGTCCGCAAATCCTTTGTTTTTGGGGTTATTCTGTTTAAAGAAAGTTTTACGGCCTTGTAAACGATTTTTGGGACACCGAATGTCAAAGGATTCACTCATCACTCATATATTATGTATGAAGGGTGTTCCAATAACTTGGACCAATTTTAAACGTGAATTAAGTTTAAGCGTCTAATGATTTTGTTTTCTTTTTCTTTCAGATTTAATAACTTAAATCTTTAGCAATTTCAACCATGGAAAGATTAACAATCAAACAACGTGTTAAAGTTATCGAAGAGGGAAAGAGAGAGAGAGAGAGAGATTATAGCAAAATTTCATGCCCGATGTTCACAGTTAATATAAAATGACCGCAACTTGGCGTTTGTTTTGATGCTGATTTCTGGTGTGTTCTTGATTGAAACCTTGCATCGTTCATTTCCGAGTCAGACTTTGTTGAATGTTGACATTTTGTCCACAAATGAATGTCGTAAAGATGGAGGATGAAAACCTGCGCTTTCGCCGTATTATGCTCTGTACCAACACCATATATATATATATATATATATATATATATATATATATATATATATATATATAAATTAAACCTAAAGAGTCACACAAACCTACCACGGTTTCACCTAAGCGGATCGTCAGGGAATACAGTATTCCCTGACGATCCGCTTAGGTGAAACCGTGGTAGGTTTGTCTGGCTATATATATATATACCCAAGTACGGTGTTGGTACAGATAGAATAAAATTCCGATAACCAAAAACATTAGCACTTGTGTATTAGCAATCTCTTCCGCCGAAATCTTCGGTTTATTCATCACAATTAAAAGCAGAGCGTCTTCATCGACCTTGGAAGGTCACCTGGATTGTGGTTGATCGTTTAGATTAAAATCACTCTGACGAAATCTGCTAGAGCTCTTTTTCACCGCCCGAATAGCTGGGGCACGATCCAAATAAACCTCCTGAACAATTTTTGCCACATTTAGGTCTTAATTAGGTCTGCTCGACTTTGATTGTATCGAGCCCTTTATTTAGTTATTTTACTTACTCGTATCGGGTTTTTTTTCTTTGGACTCTGAACTTGGATGCTAGACGATTACTTTCGGCTGACGTACAGGTTCTCTGTTCCTTCTTTTTTTGTACCTTTTTTCACTTTGGTATTGGTTTGTTTATTTACAAACCAAGGCACCAAAGGTTTTCCGGACGAGTATGATTTCTTACATTTATAAAATTATTACGATATGTATATATATATATATATTTTTTTTCTGTGTGTGCAAGAGAGAAAGAGAGGGAGAGTTAGAGATTATTGCAAAATTTCGTGCCCGATTCTCATTGTTAATATAAAATTACCGCAACGGCGTTTGTTTTGGTGCTGATTTCGAGTGTGTTCGAGATTGAAACCTTGCATCGTTCAGTTGTGAGTCAGACTTTGTTGAGTGTTGGCGTTTTGCCCACAAAAAAAGATGGGGGATGAAAAGTTACGCCACACGATGCTCGATAAATTTCGGAAAGGATGACGCGTCGAAACTGCGACAAAAAGACAATCCAGGAGTTTTATTTGCATCGTACTTCAGCTCATCCAACGGTCAAAAAGTGGTTTGAAAGATTACATCAAAAATCTTTACTTCCTAACAAGGCTTCTTACTAAGAAAAAAAAACCTGAACCAGGCATCTTGCTTAAAATATGCTTCAGATTGGGACTGATCTCTGCTCTTTCTTGCTTACAACATTAAGATTAATACGAACCTGTTCATGCGTACAATATATTTAAGATTAAGACTGATCTCTGGCAATTGTCATGCTGAAATGCGTAGTGCTTATACAAATCTGAATATCTCTTCAGATTGGGACTGAGCTGAGCTCTTTCCTGCTTACAACCTTAAGATTAATACGAATCTGAACATCACTTCATGCATACAATATATTTAAATTTCATTAAATAAGCTTAAGACTGGGACTGATCTAGACTCTCTCTTGCTTGTAAGCTTAAAGTCTAATGCAAATCTGAACATCCCTTCATACTTATAACATGCTTCAGATTGGGACTGATCTGGGCTTTTTCTTGCTTACAAACTTCTTTCTAATAGAAACAATAGAATATTGTGTATTAGTCAAGATTTCTGATTTAATTATTTCCCAATATTCTTTTTTGTCTGGCACAAGGTTAAAATAGTGAATCATCCAATGATGATGAAACACTAGCAATTGGTCATATGACTTTGTATGATTTGGTAACCAATGCTTTATGGCAGATTTTATTCCGCGCTTGCAAAATTTGATCATTAATCCTGCTTGGCCTATTTATCGAGCGTATGACTTATTCAAGCTCCATGTTGTTGTTTTTTTCATGGCTTTTGAAAGTATTTCAATCAGCTTGCCGATCCTGTATTGCGCGTTATCGATGACCGATTCAGTTAAGCATCTCTGTTGTGACGGGGCGCAGATTCATCAGAAAGAAAGAGATTTGAAAAGAAGGTAATTCTGTTCAAATCTCTTTCTTTCTGTTTTCTTATTCTTCTTCTTATTATTATTATTATTATTCCTCTTCTTCTTTTTCTTCTTTTTCTTTTCGTCTTTTTTCTTCTTTTCTTCTTTTCCTCCTTTTGTCTTCCTTTTCTTTTTCTTTCTTTTCTTGTTTTCTTCTTTTTTTTCATCTTTTTTCTTCATTTTCTTCTTTTTCTTTTTTCTTTTCGTCTTCTTTTTTCTTGTTCTTTTTGTCTATTTCTTCTTTTTTCTTTTACTTTTTCTTCTTTTTCTTTTCTTCTTTTCCTCTTTCTTCTTTCCTTTTATCTTTTTGTCTTCTTTTTCTCTTTCTTTTTTCTTGTTCTTCTTTTTGTCTTTTTCTTCTTTTTTTCTTTTTCTTTTTTTCTTTTCTTCTTTTCCTCTTTCTACTTTCCTGTTTTCTTTTTGTCTTCTTTTTGTCTTTCTTTTTTCTTTTCTTATTTTTTTCTTCTTCTTCTTCTTCTTCTTCTTCTTCTTCTTCTTCTTCTTCTTCTTCTTCTTCTTCTTCTTCTTCTTCTTCTTCTTTATAGATAGGATATTTGTGTGCAAAATACAGAATTGAAAGTTTTGCGTGACCGTGAAGTGAATATCAATTAATATTCGTATGCGTGTGAAAGGCCGCCTAGCAGTCGAGGTAGTTGTGTATTTCATCCTTTCGTTTCCATCCCGGTCAACTAAAACAGGTGCCAGGGAAGATGGTTTCTAAAGCCAGACAAATCATTCCCAATTCGAGAATTGGCGCATCACAATTTTACTGGGATTTTGTTCCAGAGTCGCTAATTTCATGTATGCTGAGAAGTCCTCATAGTTGCGCATTCTCCATCGAGTGCCAAGATATTGTCAAAAGCCAGTACTTCAAATGCTGAGTTTCAAAGCAGGCATATAATTTCCACTTGAAAGATATACACATCACAATCTTCCTGCTCGCTATCTCCTTGTTAGTACATATCTATAAAAAAAAAGTGTGTGTGTGTGTGTGTGTGTTAATCATTATATCATCATATTTCATCATGTATCCGGTGGTGACTCCGCAACTCAAGTCTCGACCTGCAGTAACTCTGTTCATCCTGTGAAACTGTTGTCTAACGTTATTGAAATTTTATTTCAGATTAGACACCCCTTTGAGATGGAATGCCAAGTAGATCAGAATGAGCATGTTCGACATCATCTCTTTGTTTTTAATCATGTCTGCTGTGGTCTCTTCTCTTCATCTCGCTCAGAGGTGTCTGTTTATATCCTTTTGACCAGGCTCCCAGACTACTGGCGCAGACCTTGGTTTTGGCTATCATCAAAAGTCTCTTTGTATTAATTTTTTTCGATTGGTTAAAATTACTTTATTTTCCAACATTCCTTTCTTTTTCTTTTTTTTTTTTATTTAGCAGAGTGGAGCGTCTCTGATTTTTGGTAGTTTTTAATCACAAATGGCTAGACTCAGGTCCAGCAAACTTTTCTTCTTCTTCTTCTTCTTCTTCTTCTTCTTCTTCTTCTTCTTATTCTTCTTCTTCTTCTTCCCCCTCCACCTCCTCCTCCTCCTCCTTCTTCTTCTTCTTCTTCTCATTAATTGAGAGAGAAGTATAGAATCAGAATGAGCGCACGTTCAGTATCATCTCTTTGCTTTTAATCAAGATCACAAAACAGCGAAAGCTGCTCGAGACATTTGTGCTGTGCACGGTGAGAACTTCATTATTGACAGAATGGCACAGGAAAGGTTATCCCATTTCAAGGAGGGGAAGTTCGAACTTTGTATTTAAAATAGAACATCTATTTTTATTTACATATATTCGTTCCTTTTTAAGAATAATTAAGAATATTTTTAAGAATTATTTACATATATTCGTTCCTTCTTAAGATAAGAAGAATAATTTTTCGTAGCAATTTTTGCTAATATATATATATATATATATATATATATATATATATATATATATATATATGTATTATAAATTAACTGATTTAAAATATGTTTTTTTTCGTCACACATTAATAACCATGTTTCAAAAATGGAAGCTAAAAGCTTCTAATTTAATTTTGTAATTAAATTAAAAACATTATTTGAAGGTTTTAGCTTCCATTTTTGAAACATGGTTATTACTATGTAGCGAAAAAACATATTTTAAATCAGTTAATTTATAATATTAATGTTCTGTAAATTTACATTGAGCACTATTTTGTAAAAATAAAAATATCTATAAGAACACCGGATCTTACTGTTCTTTCTTTATATATATATATATATATATATATATATATATATATATATATATATATATATATATATATATATATATATATATATATCACCCCAGGTAAGGCCGGAGTGCCACTAGCACGCGAGGGGTTACAGAAAGTGAGAGCAGGAATAAACAGGGTGTTTAAGGAAAGAACACAGAGAATCAAGATTAAGGCATCAGAAGATGACGATTGACATTATATTTGAAGATTTGAAGATTATAGCTATCAGAGAAGCATGTAGGAGGAAGGGAGTTCCACTGACGGGAAGTGCAATATAAGAAGCTGTTAGAGTAGAACAGGCGGCTGCGTTTAACCGTTTCGACAGTGAAAGGGTGGGACCGAAATGCCAACCTAGTAGTACGCTTAAATTCATAAAGTTTGGGAGCCAGTGAAAGTAGCTCATCAGAGCAGTTGCCATGAAAATACTTGCAGAAGAGACGGAGAGGAGCCACCGCACGGCTGTGAGAGAGTGACTGTAGACGAGATGCCAGATTAGGAACTATCACATTGCATATCCGTCTCTGGATTTTGTCGATGACCTCGCGATGAACAACGGGGGCACCAGACTATATATGGCAGCAGTATTCAATGCAAGGACGAATAGTTGATTTGTAGATTTGAAGGAGAAAATCCTTATGACACGACACAGAGAACTAACTTTCCTTGCGGGATCTATCTATCTATATATATATATATATATATATATATATATATATATATATATATATATATATATATATATACATAATATAATATAATATAATATATATATATATATATATATATATATATATATATATATATATATATATATATATATGAAATAAATAAATATATATATATATTGATATAAATAAATTCCCAAGAGGATAGAATCCAGGTAGAACTCAATGTCCAGGACAGAGTAAGAATATAATATAAAAGGCTCAAACACTAATATTCCATGGTTATAATTTATTACATTGGAATCGTAATCACGATCCAATTCATCAGATCTACAAATTCAAAAAGAAATCCGAAAAGATTTTTTTCCGATTTTATCGATTTTATCCGATTTTATCGATTTTATATATATATATATATATATATATATATATATATATATATATATTTATTTTTTAGTCACATGGTCATGGTTGTTTTATATTGTAGGCTATTTATTTTCGTTCTAATGTTACCTCTTTGGCCAGCGTACCCTGACGATCCGCGTAGGTGAAACCTAGATAGGTTTGCCTGGCTCTTTAAGTTCATAGTTAGTTTTAAACATATATATATATATATATATATATATATATATATATATATATATATATATATATATATATATATATATATGATTACGTCTATAGTAATATAATATAATAATAAGAATAAATAATAAGAATAAATAATGTCTATCCGGCAGATTTTTATTACTTGCAGTCTTGCCTTAAAGAGGCGGCTTGTTTCTCCTTTATATTTCTAACCACAGCTGCATGGGATGTCGTATACACAGTCCTTAGTCATGTTCTTTCTCGGAAGAAATGT
>OZ038507.1:22243165-22275665 GCA_964036315.1 Acanthosepion esculentum
GTTTTTGGTTGTAATGTGGATTTTCTTTTTAAAATATATATGGTACAGAGGAGTTGAAAGGTAGATAAACCCACAGTTTTACAGCTAATAGCACTAATGAAACAAAAGGGACACTTGTTACCTGCTTCCATTTGGGATGTTCACCACACTTGGACGCAGACGCTTCACCAGCATGAGTGTTACTATAACCCAAATTAGCAGTTGAGAATATCTCCTATTCGATGTTGGAAGAAGGTAGTGAAAGAAAGCTCACTACTCAATCGCTGTCGCCAGGGAATGTTTTCAGACAAATTAACACTCCGTAGTCGCACCAATATGAACCTTCAAGGAAAATAGCCGTTATGTCACGCCCATTGTAGTGAACCACCGTCATTCCCTTCGTATTCCATTGGTGAGATGTAAGTTCCACTCAAGCAGCTTCTTCACGCGAACCGGTACACTGTGGATACTACAACCAAAAGAATGATTCCAATATTACTGCAGTCTTAACCTGTTCATGTCTGGGGGTTACACGATATCTTCCCCACATATCCCCACGGGGGCATCTAGGCCCTTGTCGATAGTCTTATACTTTGAAAGTTCAAGGTAATTTTGAACAAGTTTTTCTAATCGATGTAATTTGCGAAAAGGGTTAAATACTGTCTGAGATAGATAGATAGATAGTGGACAGACCGAGATAGATAGATAGATAGATAGATAGATAGATAGATAGATAGATAGATAGATAGATAGATAGATAGATAGATAGTGGACAGACCGAGATAGATAGATAGATAGATAGATAGATAGATAGATAGATAGATAGATAGATAGATAGATAGATAGATAGTGGACAGACCGAGATAGATAGATAGATAGATAGATAGATAGATAGATAGATAGATAGATAGATAGATAGATAGATAGATAGATAGATAGTGGACAGACCGAGATAGATAGATAGATAGATAGATAGATAGATAGATAGATAGATAGATAGATAGTGGACAGACCGAGATAGATAGATAGATAGATAGATAGATAGATAGATAGATAGATAGATAATGAACAGGCTGAAATAGATAGATAGATAGATAGATAGATACATACATACATACATACATACATACATACATAAATACATACATACATACATGCATGCATGCATACATACATACTCACTTTTTAGTTAAATGTCCGACATTTCTAACTTAAAATTTACGCTTATAATTGCTGATGAATAATTGAATTTTGACGACAATCTTTTATGTAGATCGCGAAAAGACATTTACTTCCCTATTTTCGTTTATTTATTTGAAAAGAAGAGGACTTTTAACGTCAAAAAATAGAGAATAGTTATATATATATATATATATATATATATATATATATATATATATATATATATATATATATATATATATATATATATATATATATATATATATATATATATATATGAATAATTACTTACGATTAGCCAACGAACATCTAGAATGGAATGTTAGGAATGCATCCCTGATATATTGTGTGTCCGTACACACCTTTGAGTATTTTATCTTAAACTTCACGACAATGCGTGCCAACAACACAAAGTCAAGGTAAGAAAGAAAGAAAGAAAAAAAGAAAGAAAGAAAGAAAGAACAAGTAGTAAAAAAAGGAAAAGAAGAAAGAAACTAACAAAAGTTAGGACAGAAAGAAAGAAAGAAAGAAAGAAAGAAAGAAAGAAAGAAAGAAAGAAAGAAAGAAAGAAAGAAAGAAACCTGTAGTAAAAAGAACGAAATCAAGAAAGTTAGGGAGTGACTGGAGGAAGAAATAAACAAAGAAACAAACAAATAAATAAACAGGTAAACAAGGGAACGAATAGTAGAAGGAAAGAAAAAAAGAAAGAAAAAAAGAAAGAAAAAAGAAAGAAAGAAAAAAGAAAAAAGAAAAAAGAAAGAAAGAAAAAAAGAAGGAAAGAAAAAAGAAAGAAAGAAAAAAGAAGGAAAAAAAAGAAAGAAAGAAAGAAAGAAGTACAAGTAGTAAAAAGAAAAGAAGAAACTCAGAAAGAAATCAAAAGTACCAAAAGAAGAAGAAAAAAGAAAGCAACCTCTGTTCTCTAAGATAAAGCATTTAATTACTCAACACTTAAACCAAATTGTAGCAAACAATAAAAGTTTTTTTTTTAGAAATATCATTGATAAACTTGGAAATTGTTTTTCTGCATTCGTCCGACCACCTGTTAGACAAGTTGTAAGTTTATAAATTCCACACGCACATGCACACGTTGTCGTAAGGACAATCAATATTTTGACAAAAGAAATCAAGGATTATTCTCTCTAGCTAAAGATATTAATTAGATAAAATATCAATAATTTGACAGGCGAAATATTTTTTCTTTTCTTTTTTTATTCTTTTTAAAATATTTTTTTTTATTAAAAAAATAATTACCTTTAATTGAAAGGTAGGAAAAACATTTATTTGTATTATTTCATTCTTTTTCTTTTACTTGTCTGATTTTACTTTTTATTTAATTTATTTATTTTGCAAAATAAAGAACGAAAAATGTGGTCAACTACTGTAGAACGGCTATTTTTTTTCTCTTTTCTTATTTATTTATTTATTGCTAACACTGTGTATATCTTTGTATGTTTGTTTGCGCGAATATGTGTTCACTGGTGTATACGATCGGGTCACATACCTATCTTGGTTACTATAGAATTATCACCCGAAAAAATCAAATGAATTGGCTTGTTTTTTATTCATTTTATGAATCCTGAACAATGCGCGGCTCTCCGAAACCCCTGCCCGCCCAGAAAAGAACAAAGAAGAAAAGAAAGATAGAAAGAAAGAAAAAGCAGATAAAAAGAAAGGAAAGTTAAGAGAAGTCCTTATCGTTTTTGTTTTTTTGTTTTTTTTTCTTCTTCTTTTCTTTTCTTTTTTAACTGGTCGACATGTAACCCATATTATCGTCGCCGTCGTCCTGGTCTGACTACAAGACCCAACGTTATCTATCTCCTCCTCCTTGTCAGAGGACTACAGATTTCAAAAACTTCTTCTTCTTCTTCTTCTTCTTCTTCTTCTTCTTCTTCTTCTTCTTCTTCTTCTTCTTCTTCTTCTTCTTCTTCTTCTTACTACTACTACTACTACTACCACTTCTCCTCCTCCTCCTCCTTTTTTTTCTTGACGACACGAGCTTTGGGGCGAGGAGGAGCTGAAAAAGAACCTCCTCCACCGAACTGATAATTCTCACCTTTCCACAGGTGTTAAGCATCAAATCAGAACCTCTCTTCTCACTTTTTTCTTCTTTCCTTCCTTCCACATACATACATACACACTTATACACACGCGCGCACATACATACACGTATACATACATTCATGCACATGGTTGAGAAGAAAACATTTTTAACACCACATATTTTCCTTCTGGCTGTGTTTTTTTTTTCTGTGTGTGTGTATGTTTGTGTATGTGTGTGTTTAAGGTAACAAACAACTTTGTCATTTACTTCTTTTCTGTGATCATCAGTGACACTACAGCGGCAAATATCTTACCTGACTGTCTGGCACTCACGGAAAAAAAATAACATATTTCATAAACTTCAAACCAGGTGAACTTAAATTGCAGCAAGATATTTACTTTGCATGGAATTTGATCCAGGAAAGACATTAAGGAAATGCTAGTAAAAAGAATTGGATGGTTTACTTAAACTAAAAAAGAAAAAAATGTCTGGCCGAGATCGAAACATAATTTTAAAATAAAACACGGAGCGTGTACATATATATATATTATTATATATATGTTTTTTACATCAATAATTTTTTAAAAAAAATGATATGTGGCTAAGCCACTATTATATATTATGTATTCTTGTAAAAAGTTGTTGATTTGATATTTGTAAAAAGAGAGAGAAAAAAAAGAAAGTTTCTGGTTGAAAAAAATGAAATTAAATTTGAATATAATTGTTCTTATTGTTTGTGGCGTTATTGGATTTCCATCGTTCGTGTCTGGAAACGCCACAGACAATGATAAAGAAGTAATCGCGTTTAGTATCATCGGAACAATAGCCGTGGAAATTGTCATAGCAGTAATTGCATTTTTTGTCTGGAAAAAGTGTAAAGGTAAGTGACAAAGTTTGTTTTTATATATATATATATACATATATATATCATTTTAAAATTTTTTTCGGTAGGATCCAATTTCTGTGGTCCCAGTTCGAAAGTCGATTTTTTCGGTCTTTTGGCTAAAAACATCAGAGTATAGGAATAACTTTTTACTTGTTTTTAGCTTAATGTGTGATACGTCCCCGAAAAACATGCTCATTATCGATTAACATTATAAACAGGTTATACATAAATTAAATAAAACCATTTATCGAATTCTCTCAGATAGTTTTTTTTTTATCATTGCTTGCTTTAAGTTTGGAAAAAGTTGGCGGAGGAACAGGACTTTGGTAGATTTACAAAGACATTTTTTTTAAATTGACGAAGATATAAGAATGAAGATCAGTATATAATAACATTTTTTTCACTTTGTTTATTTATTCATTTTTATTTATTTTTATTTTATATATTTATTTATTTATTCATTTTTGTTTATTTTTATTTTTTTTGTTCTTTCATTTTTATTTATTTTTAATTTCATATATTTATTTACTCATTCATTTTTGTTTATTTTTATTTTATATATTTATTTATTTATTCATTTTTGTTTATCTTTATTTTATATATTTATTTATTTATTCATTTTGTTTATTTTTATTTTATATATTTATTTATTTATTCATTTTTGTTTATTTTTATTTTATATATTTATTTATTTATTCATTTTTACTTATTTTTATTTATTTATTTTTACTTATTTTTATTTATTTCATTTATTAATTTTTTTTAATTTTATTTTCTTTCGTTATTAATTTATTTTTATTATTATTTTTTTTAATTATTCATTTTATTTATTTATTTTATCCCTCTGTTCGAAATGTAAGTTTTCAGCCTTTTGCCTTTGAGGCAAAAAAATAAATACAGCCCTACGGGCACGGCTATCCGTGAAGTACCTCTCTCTCAGGTGGGGGCTAGGGTTAATCCCTTGCTCCTGAGGCGTCCCCTAAACAAGGAAGAGCCGTGGGAAGCTGGACTATTTTTACTTTCTTGTCCCATGCGCGTATTGGACTCTCACTTTAAACTCGGCCTTATGCCACGTTCGATTCGAGTGGACGTGCCTTTTGGCCTCAATGTGGAAATTAACCAAATTCCTGTTCCAGGGGCGGAGGTGGAAGTATTCCAGCCTGCCCCTTGTCCCCTAAATTATAGCTTTTAACGAAGAAGGACCTGGCGAATCAATCCCTGATACCTGAAGCTTTCTAAAAAGGAAAGTGGATAATTCCTGGAACTACCCACATGTACGCGTGCAGGGCTTCAAATTGTTACTTTGTATCTTACTTACTATCCTGATGACAAATGCGTATTCACCGATTTATTTATTCTTAGTTAAAGAGCAAAGTGCAGTATCTGTTCTTAATAATAGTTTCCATCCTTCGTCTATCGATCTATCTTGGTCTGTTCCTTTAGTTTACAGTGCCCCTATCGATCTTTAAGCCTATTAATCACGCCAGCTATACTTTGTTCATTTATATAACATTTTATCTGACCTTAAAATAATTATTTCTGTGATTATTTGGCTCGTAGAAATAATGATTGAAAAATGAAAACGTACCTTCTAAAAAAAAATTATTATTATTATTATTATTATTATTATTATTATTATTATTATTATTATTATTTCTGTTGTATACTCATTTCCTTCCGGGTCCCAACCAGAGACCTAAGGTCAGAAATGGCATCATGACATTTTACACTGAGAATTTTTGTAAAAAAAAAACCCTTAGATCACACACATTTTACATAGATAAAGCCCTTCATAATTTGTGAGCTGTAATTGTGAATACATTTTTTTGTATTTCTTATCGGAAGCTTTTCCAATCAAACGGAGGGCTCCAACTACAACTGGAATTATTGATGTCATCATTGGCCACTTTTGTTAGATTTCCACTTCAAGATCCTTTTTAATAGTTTTTTTGAAGATTTTCAAAGATACATTACAATCTCCATGGATTACCATGTCATTGAGAAAGCACGTTCTGTTTTTGTGATCTTCGATCAGAATGTTTGATGGTTTGATGGTTTTGTTTGTGTGTATTGTAAAGTCCCATAAAATTGTTATAAAATTGTTCTATCCCTGTAACCGTGTCTGAATGATGTTCATACCAGTTTCTTGCAGTTTCCTTTTCGTAAACGTTTTCAAGAGCACATATTGGCCCACTCTATCATGCCGAGTTTTATATTCAGTCAGAGCTAACACTGTGCAACCTGATGCAAGATGGTCAATTGTTTCTGGATATTTATGTTATTATTATCATTATTATTGTTATTATTATTGTTATTATTTGTGGTACTAGGAGCTAATTATATGTGCCTCACAGCTAAGTCCCCTCCGGGGTTTATGAGTAAAAATGGCCCTGTAGGAGAGTTATCTATGTATATTTAGGGCGTTTTGTTTAGATGGAGAGGGTTTTGCTAATGATATGCGCAGTTTCACACAAATTAATCTTTTGTAGTTCTTAGATGATAATGTACCCAGGAATTTTACTCACATGATTTTCGGTACCCTTCTTTATCATGGTCCTGTGCAGCAAAAATAAAACCGTCGGTTTCACCTTTTAACCCTGCACTATGTAACCACTGATAGTTACGGGGTTTGTCTACATCAGGTTGTTTGGTACAGGCAGAGTATTGACCACGAAGAAGCTTATCTTATTATTATTATTATTATTATTATTATTATTATTATTATTATTATTATTGGCAGTATTATCTTGTCAGAAAGCCATTTTAAGTGCTTAATTACCAATTACCCTTCGGAGTCTGTGAGTAAAAAGGCACTGTAGGTGAGTTATCTATGTACATTTGGCAAATGGAGAGAGTTTTTCAGATGATATTTTTATTTCCACAAAAGGTAATCTTTTGTAACTCTTAGACGTTGATGTGCCCAGGAATTTTACTCACATGATTTTCCCTACCCTTCTTTATCATACCCAATGCCTCTATCGCAACAGGAATAATCGTAGTTTTAAGTTTCCACATTTCTGTTACGTCGATTTATATGTCCTTATAATTTGGCAGTTTTTGAAATTATTTTTTTTTACTAATATATGAATCCTGTGGGCAACGCATATCAATTACTTGGCAGCTTCCTTTTTTTGTAATCTTTTATCACTATTATTATTATTATTATTATTATTTTATTTCCTTTGATTTCTGATGTGTACTCATTTCTTTCCGGATCCCGCCCAGGAACCTAAGGTTAGAAATAGCATCATGACATTTTCCACTGACCAATAAAAAAAACAAAAAAAACGTATATTTTTTTGTTACATCAATTTGCAGTTCCTTATAATTTGCAGTTCCTTATAATTTGCAGTTCCTTATAATTTTCAGGTCCTTATAATGTGTCCATTGAATCTTTTATTTAATTTTTCCGTTGTGCAACCCACATAACTCGAGTCATGTTTGGTACACTGGGTGGCGTATATTAAGCGGGGGATCAGTAAAATTACCAATCTCTATAAAAAATATTGATGTTTCTCTTTGAATTTGTGATAAAATTAACTTGACTCATGCTGTTGAACAACAGACAGGGTTTTCCTCTTCTATGAGTGTTTTTGGGTGTACAGTATCATTATTATTATTATTATTATTATTATTATTATTATTATTATTATTATAAATAATGATCTTTTTTACAAACCCATTTTATAAATTTAATATTATAGAAATAAATCTAACTGGAAACATTTTTATTTTATGAATTCATTTATTATTATTATTATTATTATTATTATTATTATTATTATTATTATTATTATTATTATTATTATTATTTTCTTTGATATCTGGCGTTTACACATTTCTTTCTGGGTCCCGCCCAGGGACCTAAGGTTAGAAATGGTATCATGACATTTACCCCCGAGCAGTGTTGTAAAATAAGCAAACAAAAAACCCTAAGATACATATTTTACATAGATAAAGCTCTTCGTAGTGTATGAGCTGTACTTGTGAGTACAATTTCTTTTTTATATTTCTTTAAGGCATTACGGAATCCCTTCAATGAATCTATCAGAACATTTTCTAATCAATCCGAGGACTCCAAATACAATTGGAATTGTGTGCCACATTTTTTTAGATTTCCACTTCAAGATCATTTTATTTTGATAGAAACGCCACCCACCCAAAAAAAAAACACGACAGTACTGTTTACGATAAGACAGCCACGACGTGAAAATGTTTATGCGTTCTTATGGGGTTTGCTTTTAAATTTATATTGATTTCTACAGCCTTAAACAAACACGAAAACAAAAACAGGAAAAAAAGTGGAAAAAATTAATTTGTTTTTTTTTTTTCTTTTTCTTTTTTCATGCAAATGAATGGCTTACATTTTTTTCTTTATTTTTCCGTGTTTTTTTTTTAAGTTAGAAGTTTCCTTGCTTCCATCAAACAAACATTATTAAGCAGACCGGAGAATTTCTCACAGACGAACAAAAAGATTTTAAAAATAACATCCATTTCCGTAACACCTTCTTGTAAACCAGATTTAGACTTAAAATAAGCGATACTACTACTACTACTAATAATTATAACAATAACAATATACTCGTAGCAACATACAGCTTCAACATTATTAAATGGAAGTTTCTCGTGTCCATTAAAATATTTAATAACATATTTCATCATTATTTAGGTAGATACCGCCAAAATATCGTGCGGACGTAGTAGAAGACATACCATGTGACTTTTTAGGGCCAATTAGGAAGAAATATAATTCTGGAGCCGATGTTCTTACGAAAAAGTGCATAAAACTCACGAAGTCCGACACCAAACATGAGACACACAAATGCTACCAATGTCCACGTAACGCTAACTGCTTATCTTCAAGACCCCATTTCACATCCACATGCAAAATGCTACTGCATTGACAAACTACAAAGAGACCGCTCCAAACTACGACAACACTATTCACAGTAAGAACTAAATTCTAACTATCTCTTGTATCTTCGGTTACTACTAAGCACGCACAAACGTACTGACTCTCTCACACAAATACACATATAACAAAATTTCACTGTTTCTCACATATGTACACAAATACAATTTATATTTTATAAATTTATTAACCAAAACAAAAAAAAGTTACTTTCAAATCTTTAATCAACTTCTTGTATTTTTGTCGTTATGTTAAATTAATATTTACTTGTTGAGACTACGTTGACTTTTTCTCTTTCAATAAAAATCGTCAGATTATTCTAAACGGCCGAATTACGAGCAGTCTCATGACAATATTTTATGTTACTGTATCGAATCCCGACCGACACTCCGAATTTTGACATTTGACAAAAACACGAGTAGAAGAATCCGTACAAGTTGAAAGATTGGATGCCAAGACCCGAAAAAATGCTTACCCAAATGAGGATACACCACCCGATGTCAGATAGGCTGTACATACCAAGAGTTTTAGGAAGCCGAGGTCTAATATAACTTGAACTAACTCAAAAGGCTACAACAATCGGATTGGAAGCATACCTTACAAAAAACTAACGACCCTCTCCTACAAATGGTAAACACCAAATCCACTCCATCAACAAAGGAGCCACACTCTTCACGAAACAGCATAATATACCTGAAATCCTACTAACAAAAATGAAGTGAATATCATCTACGCCAAACGTGTAAAACAGAAAGCAAAACAACTTGGCCAAATGAAATTACAAAGAATAAACTCGGAGGACAAGGCGTTGTATGCAACCCCTAAAAAAGTGTTGCATGGCAAATATCTAAAAAAGAACGAAGCAGATGTGGACCAACAGAAAACACATCAGTGGCCGAGGAGCACCGGGTTGAAAGCTGAAACAGAAAGCCTAATTATTGCAGCTCAGGGCCAAAGCCTCGCAACCAGAGCCTATCACTGCCACATAATCAGGGATGGAAGTAATCCGAAAAGCAGGATCTACGGATTATTATGATGAAACTAATATTATCTGAATATACCCACAGACATAACAAGGTAGCGACATATGTGCATTGAAAGATATGCAAGGAGCACAAAATCGAAACCAGAGAGATGGTATAACCACCAACCAGACACAGTTACCCAAAATAACGATGTAACTATCCTCTGGGACATGCCAATTCAAACTGACAGGGAAATAAAAACCAACAGACCTGATATTATCATAAAAGACAAGAAATTCAGGAAGTGTATGCTTATTGACATAGCAGTACCATCTGAGAGAAACACCTCCATGAAGATTATCAAGAAATTGTCGAAATACAAGGACCTGGAGATCGAGATTAACAGGATGTGGGGAACGAAGACTGAGACTGTACCAATAGTAATCGGAGCACTGGGCCTCGTGAGAAAAGGAATGGACAGTTTTACTAACAGTGTTCCAGGTAACATCAATATACACGTTGCCCAGAAGATTACTCTACTAGGAACATCCCATATACTAAGAAAAGTGCTATCAGTTAAATGACAATTCTCCTATAGGGCCTAAGGACCATAGTTTGGACCCAGCTCTACAGGATATAAAGCAGGAAACATAACATACACAAATAATAATAATAATTACACCGTCTGCTGCTGCAAAATACTTAAAAAAGAAATCAAAGGCAAATGCAACCGACCAGATACAGAAACGATGGTATGATAAATCTCTTCACTGTCAATATTCTGCCCGTACCAGTCAAGCTGATGTAGACAAACCCCGTACTCAACAGTGGTTACAAAGTTCTGGATTAAAAGCTGAAACCGAAGGTTTTATTCTTGCTACACAGGACCAATGGTTGCTAACTACATACTGAAAAATTGTGTTAGCCCAAAATGCAGATTCTGTGATAAATATCCAGAAAAAAATTGGCCATTTTGTATCTGGTTGCGCCGTATTGGCACCCACTGAATATAAAACTCGGCATGACAGAGTAGGCACTGGAAAATCTGTAACTTTTACGGAAAGGAAGCTGCAAGTAATTGGTATGAACACCATCCAGACTCGGTTACGGAGATATGCAATAATTTTATGGGCCTTTACAATACACACAGACAGAAGAATCAAAGCTAATTGCACAGACATCGTGATCAAAGATCACAAAAACAGAACGTGCTTTCTTATTGACATAATAGTTCCTGCAGATTGTAATGTATCTTTGAAGATCTTAAAAAAACTATCAAAATACAAGGATCTTGAATTGGAAATCGCAAAAATGTGGCACATGAGGACATCGATAATTCCAGTTGTATTTGAAGTCCTTGGATAGTTTGGAAAAGGTTCCGATAGACTCGCTGAAGCGATTCCTGGCAGTCCAAACCTTAAAGAAATACAAAATGTTGTATCTACAAGTACAGCTCACACATTACGAAGGGCTTTATGTAAAAAGTATGTAATGTCAGGGTTTTGGGGTTTGTTTTCTTTTTCTCCTAAAAAAAAATAGCGTTCAGTGTAAAATGCCATGATGCCATTTGTGACCGGAAAGAAATGAGTATACACCAGAAATGAAAAGAAGAAGAAATAATAATAATAATAATAATAATAATAATAATAATAATAATAATAAACAAAAACTCTTCCAATATTTTTGTTATATAGACATAAAGTGTCGCTGCCGACACTTGAGTTTGAACATAGATCGCCAGTGAGCAAACACAGGCGATCCCATTATTGAATTCAGTAGACCACGTGACCATAGAGGAAACGCATATATAGGAGGTAGCGTATGTCTAATTGATCGATATTTATAGTCTGTCACTGGGTGCCCCCTACTTTCGGCCTTGTGCCACATCTAAGCTACGCTTGGAAAATCACTATATTTATAGTCTAGCTGCGACCTGTTCAGCTAAACAGTCGAACTCTCTGCCTTCGGGCAGAGAGGAACCCGGACGAGGCTCCGCCGAAAGGCAGAGTCTCGTCCGAGGAGGTAGACTGACCCTGAACCCGTTAAACCCGGCCTTTTGCCACATGCAACCCTCGTGGTTGGGGAGGGGGGGTAGCTAGATATCTCTATATTCATAGTCTATCCTCTATACTATATGGAGCGCTATTCTCTACTCTATTTACTACTCTTTTCGGATCACTATTCGGTGGTTACTTTTCGAGCGAGTATTATCGAACAAGTACTATTAGTGCCAGCGATATTCGAAGGCGTCTGACACCAGTATTGTTCAACGGCGTTACTATAGTTGTATCTGCGATTACAAAGTGTCTACTACAACGAGCCTTACAAAAGTGACAACGGGTATTCATTGACATCACAAAAAAATTTTAACACTTAAAAGAGCCTGATTTAAGAAAAGATAAAACAGTATTTGACAATGTTAAACAATATTCAGACAGAATGTCTGTCTTCTTTAAGTTATGTTTAAACAGT
The DNA here is from genome assembly GCA_964036315.1 of Acanthosepion esculentum. Lineage (NCBI taxonomy): Eukaryota > Metazoa > Mollusca > Cephalopoda > Sepiida > Sepiidae > Acanthosepion > Acanthosepion esculentum. The sequence continues at coordinate 22,255,603 of OZ038507.1, forward strand.
TTTTCAAGTATAAAAATATATAAATCTACAAAAAATTATTACAAACGCTTATCATTTTTTGTAGATTTATAAATTTTAGTACTTGAAATTTTTCTTAAAATATAACTTGAAGAAGGCAGACATTTTGTTAAAATTTTTTTTCTCTTTTTTTCTTAAGACATGCAATTTCTCATATTTGTTGATCTCTATCTATAAAAGGCAGGATGTGCGTGTGTGTGGGTGTGTGTGTGTAACGAATGCACGGCCGCAATTTTCGACGGATTTGCACCAAAAATTACAAACGCATGCTCCAAGTTAGCTGAAAGGCCAAGACCGATTTTGCATTTCCCAACTCCCATCGATAGTGGAAATAATCGATTTTTTCATGCTTCTACGGCAGTTTTCATGTAGTTTGCTACTGGCCAGAGTGAGAGCCTATAGCTAGCTGCCACGTCTATAGGCAGGGAGATTCTATTGGTCAGCGTGAGAGCCAACAGCTGACTGACACGAATGTTAACTAGCATGCTAGCATGCAAAAAAATCGATACCTGCATTCGTCACAAGTGGGAAAAATTTAAATCTGCATGGCACTTTACTCCAACTGTCTCATTCGCTTGCTTAAACTCAACGTTGATTCTGATTCTGCAGAACTGCGTTGTGTGTGAAAAAGTATTTGTTGTTAACATTCTTTTTCATTCGGTTTTTCCAGTTACGAGTCCTTTTTTAAAGCTGATCGTTTTGTGTTCATTTTGTTTAATTCTTTTTTCGTAACAGATTTAATGTTTAGTATAGAGCTTAGAAAAAATTCGCAGTGTGAGATAGGCAAGAAGTAAGGCATGTAGCAACATCAGCACGGCAAAGGGCACTCCTTTAAAGGCAAGGAAGGGCAAAAATATTTTAAGTCACGTGATAGCGATTGCTGTATGAGTCGTACGATTTTTGAATCAAGCACGGGCAACGCCGGGTCATGCTGCTAGTAATATTAATAAGATGTTCGCAATACTAATTAATTTACATAAAGCTTTATTTATAAATTTAATATCATTTTTAAAAAATTGAACATTTAATCGAAATTTATGTTTCACTTATGCGAGTTTATTTCTGTTATGGTCCAATATCCTCGCACCAGGGTTATGGTCCAAGGTTAGGACCAAGGAAGAACAACACGAACACAAGAGTAGGAATAACAAAGATATATTAAACAGAATAATAATACAAGAAGTTGAAGGTGTTAGTATGACTGTCAGTCTGGTTTAGAGTGAACTACTATTGCCTTAACTCACTCTGTCTAGACTCGTTCCACTTCGTTCTCTATCCGTCTCTCTTGAGAGGCGCGGTCTTTATAGTATCAGGAAGAGTTCATTGTCGTTACAGGTAAAATCCCATAACAATTACCTTTGAAAATCGTGAGATATTTTTATTCTTTTTTTTACGTTAAAATATCGTATATCTTGTCAGTTACTTCATTCTAGTAGCAAATGCTATGGGATCCCGCATTTTTTTAGGGCCTGGTATTAAAAGCTTTCTAAGTTCTCTCGTAAATTCGGCATTTTACGATTTGCCAATGTTGATGTTTTGTTTACAGGTCAAGCTGCATCTTTTTTAAATTATTTATCATGTCAGGTAACATTATATCGAGACCGTTAATAAACCCACTCAAATATCTCACTAGAATCATTTGCCTCATATTTTCTTGGCTTTGTTTATTCATCTCAATAATAGTTTAATTGTACACCTGTTAGGTTTTATATTTTATCTTGCATTTTTCACCAAACAGAACACTACTATTATCTCAAAACGCATACATTATTTATAATATCTAAGACGAGCATAATAGCTCCCTGTTTTATAAGCTGGTAATGGGGTGAGAGCACCTGTTAGGGTCCCAGCTATAGACAAATAGTTAACCCGTAAACTAGGGTTAAAATACTACTAGGTTTTAATAGCAGCAATACATTTATGGAAAAAAATATTACCAGCAATAAAAAATCTTGTCGGCTTTATATAACCCATTGAGGTGTTGATATGCCGTAAAACAAAATAAACCAAACCAAACCTGCAAAACTATGTGAACGGTTGATCAGTCTATCGTTCGTTTTCTTTTTACTGCTGAAAGCCGTAGAAAGAGACGATCTAAGACACAACTGGAAATAAAAGTTTTTGCGTTGGCGTCCTCTCCTACGTTCACCATCAACAGTGCCTTGCATGATGGTCTTGCAAAAGGCTGTCATGCCTTGTAATGTGTCTAATCCACGCCATTTTTCTCCTTTTGACAGTGACGAGAAGAGGTTCCTGGTGTTCCACAAAACTTTCAACCCTTTTCCACACAACCTCATTGGTTTTATGCTCACAGTAGTAAATGCCACGGAGTTTTCTCATGCATTTGTTCTCAAACACTTGGATCTGTTGCTGGGTCGATAAGGATGTCGCCCCCCGCAAGCTTATTGAAGAAAGGTGAGAAATAGCTAAGACAATGAGAGGACAAAGACGGAGGTTTATGAAACAATAAACGTCGAATTTATTTATCCAAAGTGTACAAGCGTGTACTCTGGAGAAGTGTGTTTGTATCGGTACCGGGTCCGGTATGACTGGTTTCCTTCAGAGGAAGTTGATTCGGTTGTATCGGCGAAACGACTGTAGAGTTGGTCGGATTGACGGCAGTAGCTGGTTGGTCGAAGACGCACGAACGTCCGTTGGATTGGTTAGGACGAGTCCCTAAACAGGGCCGAGTCAAAATAGTGTTACGTCTTCCAGGGCGGATCAACCGCGGAAACAGGATCGCGCCGAAAGGTAGCACTTGACGTAGGCGAATATCCCTAAACAGGTCCGAGTCGGAGTAGTGTTACGCCTTCCAGGGCGGATCGACCGCGGAAACGGGATCACGCCGAAGAGTATTCTCTCGACGAAGGCACCGGGAGCTCACAAAGGTAGCGTACTACACTTTGATCCTAGCCCCCGGGGCGAGCATCCCGGATTTGGACGAAAAAAAAGGGGCTAATAATATGTAAAAGGATTTATTCAAGTACTCCCTGGCTAGAGGGAGTAGAAAACCGTAGATATGAAATTAATCCCAATGTTGTTCGACGCTTGAAAAGCGCTGCCTAATCCGATGCTCACAAGGTACGTCCAGTTTCTCGCATGTTGCTTGACTTAAATCTGCGAGATCAGGGGTTGTGAAAGGTCAAGGTCGTTTATCTAAGGAGCGGCTAATGGCGGCCGCAACAGATCCGTCTCTCTGTTTCATTTTTGAAAAAAATATTACGAGCAATAAAAATGTTGTTGCCATTAAATAACCCATTGAGGTTGATATGACGTAAAACAAAACAAACTAAACTAAACCAACCAGCTAGTAAAAGTAAATAATTTGATTTAGTATTTATGTTTATTTTTTAAATTAAGACACCTTTTTATGTTATAAAAGGCTGCAGGCTAGACATTAATCCAGCACTGAGTTTATCATGTGTAGTACTAGACATTTTTTATTTATTTTATTTTAAATTTAAATTAACCTAGCAATTTGATGTAATCGTCCATATTTTCTACTCACCCCCGAATAAAATGCACTCTTCTATCAAAACCCGTTTTAGCCAACCAACACCTCACATTGGAAATCTCGACTTTTCATTGGTTGAGACAACACCAAAATGTGTAACAATTGTCTAAAACCTTTTTCACGCCCTTTTCTCTGGAGCCTATTTTGGATTCGAAAAACAAATAAAAAGGACCATTTCGACCCAATTCACCAGTCAGCCTCAGAGAGATGCCAGACGAATCTACGTGTGTCACTATACAGACCTAAGGAACTTTTCGCGCGTTAACTGCTGACTCAAATATCAACATTATTCTCTCAAACTTCACTTACAACTTTCTAAGAAAAGTGTTCTTACACACTACCAAAATAGAAATTGTACTTAGCAAAAGATAAATACAGAACAAACCAAGGTAAACAACTCTAGAAAATTTAAGACATTTATACTCTACTTTAATCACGCACACAAACTACACAAATTTATGTATAAGTAATATTTTCCATTTTACTCTATTTGACCAGTTCTTTAACACATGAAAAATTTTGAACTGTAAATCATTAAGACACCCAATTTATACATGGTCAATTCTTGCATTATCAAACCACAAGTTTTCTAATTGTATATAAATTGTACATAAATGTCTGTTGTTTTTATTGAAACCTTAATTACCGTTGTTTCTTATTCAATTGCCTTGTGATTGATTCGTCTTGAATGCCTATATTCTATATTGTTGTGGATTAATATGGTGAACATGCCCATAATCTAGCCACCTTAATGTTTTAACCTTCTGACAACAAAATCAAACTCATAGCAATCCCAACAAATTATTGTTTCACAGTGTTTTCAAGTGATAAAAAATGAGTATTAAAATCCAAAATAATGATTATTTCTAATTTCATTTATGAATAGTTAAATGATTTCGAGTGAGTTTCTAAAAATGCCTTTTTTTTTCTCGGTTTCCTGGAAGTCACAAGAGAATCACCAAAGATAACTTCCACAATTTTTTTTCTTCCTTCGTTCTCCTTAGCTTAGGCTTGTTGATGCAGGTACCTCCAAAAATTCGCTAAAAACTGAGCAGGATGAAAAAAAAGTACACAAAACACAATAAAAAACAAAGTTTTATCGTTTATATCGTACCTCCACGTAAAAAAAGTACACAAAACACAATAAAAAAGTACACAAAACACAATAAAAAACAAAGTTTTATCGTTTATATCGTACCTCGACGTAAAAAAAGTACACAAAACACAATAAAAAAGTACACAAAACACAATAAAAAACAAAGTTTTATCGTTTATATCGTACCTCCACGTAAAAAAAGTACACAAAACACAATAAAAAAGTACACAAAACACAATAAAAAACAAAGTTTTATCGTTTATATCGTACCTCCACGTAAAAAAGTACACAAAACACAATAAAAAAGTACACAAAACACAATAAAAAACAAAGTTTTATCGTTTATATCGTACCTCCACGTAAAAAAAGTACACAAAACACAATAAAAAAGTACACAAAACACAATAAAAAACAAAGTTTTATCGTTTATATCGTACCTCCACGTAAAAAAAGTACACAAAACACAATAAAAAAGTACACAAAACACAATAAAAAACAAAGTTTTATCGTTTATATCGTACCTCCACGTAAACGCAATACCTAATATTTAAAAAATTAATTTCTTGAAATTTAAAAATGAACAATCTTTCTTGAAGCTTTTTATTTCAGTTTTAATTTCAAGATAATAGATTAGATTTAATATTTCCAATAAGCACCTCCGCTGTTCGTGTCAAGGTCCTCGACAAAATCCAGAGGCGGATATGCAATGTGATTGGTCCTGATCTGGCATCTCGTCTACAGTCACTTTCTCACACACGAGCCGGCGCTTCTCTCTGTCTTTTCTCCAAATACTTTCACGATAACTGCTCCGACGAGCTATTTTCGCTGGTTCCCAAACTGCATGAATTTAAACGTTCTACTAGGTTGGCATCTCAGTCCCACCCTTTCACTGTCGAAACTGTTAAATGTAGCCGTCTCTTCTACTCCAATAGCTTCATGTCTTGTACTTCCCATCTGTGAAACTCCCTTCCTCTTACTTGCTTCCCTGACAGTTATAATCTTCAAATATTCAAATGTAATGTCAATCGATATCTTCTGATGCCTTGATCTAATTACCCGTCCTTCTCTTTATCCTTTCCTCAATCATGTCTCTTTACTCTTGCCCCCATTCTCTGTTACCCCTAGCGTGCTCCCGCCTTGCTTGGGGTGAAATGCTTTTAAAAAAAATAAAAATAAAAATAAAGCAAAATGCTTTGCTGCATTTCAAAACTAATTTAAATTGTCTGAAAGGTTTTTTTGTTTTGATTTTTTTTTTTTTTGCAATCAGTGATTTTAGCGCCATTTTTAGCTATCTGTCATCGCACTAATTCCCTTTATTAAAAATCTTTCAAAAATAAAATATAATTTTCTAAAACTCTATTAAGGGAACATTAGTTGATTTAAAGTTTAATTAATCTGATTTGAAACAAATATTACTTACTTTAAGTTTAAAATATCGCAGAAATGCATTTTTTAAAACGATGTTTTTTAACACGGTGTTTTTGCATCTGTTAGCCCCCCCCCCACACACACACACACACACACACACTTTTTAAAATTTTATGAAATTTCAGGAAATTAATTTTATACCACTTAAATGTTTGTATTAGTTATATGCAGAAGTCCTTGGAGAATTTTAAATCGCCATTTGTTTTTTTTGTTTGTTTTTTTTTGTAAAACAGTACCCCCAATTACCGAAAATTATAAAACAAAAAATACATTAAACTAAAACATTATTTAATTAGAAAAGGTTTTAATTGCTTTATGAATAAAATACACGGTGTCCATAAAATTCGTGTGCACTTTATAAAAAATTTATAACTTTATTTGTATTTGCGATAGAAATAATCTGTAAAAATGTTATAATGTTGAATGTACCTAGTTTTAAGTATAGCTAAAATAACTAATGCGATTTCAGGCATTACTGTAAATCAGTTGGTAAATGTTTTCCGTGAACTGCAAAATCGTATTACCCTTTGTATTGCTAATGATGGAGGACATGTGGAAACTTAAATAAAATTTCAATAAAACCTTAAAAAATATAGATTTACTTCTTTCTAATCTTTTTTACAAATTATTTCTATCGCAAATACAAATAAAGATATAATTTTTTTAAAGTGGACACGAACTTTATGGACACTCTGTATACTATGGACACTACAGTCTTACGAAATAAAAACGGATGAATGACGGATTTTTACAAGAATTGTTTTATTTTTTTTATTTTAATTTATTTATACACTTTAAATCGTTTACAATTATTTATTAATTTGTAGCTGTCAAGTGATATTGTTAATAAATTAAAACTGTATTTACTAATCATAAATGGAAAAGGCCACTACAAATCAACGACCGACAGTATTTAAAAACTAATTTTTAATTTGTTTTATGCCTGTATAAACGTGTCGATTTTTTGTAAATACGGATGCCCATACATGATATTATCAGAAAGTAAGAGCGGTAACTATAGTAAATATCAAATTTATTGGTAATTTACATTTCCTCTACAATCGTCTTCGTAAGTAAGACTATAAAACCAAATTAATTAAAATTCAAAAAGATATTAGATTGCTTAGATTATTTTCTTAAATTTTTAAGATTATTGTGTAGTATTCATTAATTCATATATATATATATGTGTGTGTGTTTGTGTGTGTGAAGAAGTATAGTTTTAAGGTATTCTATATTTATGGGATAAAGTGCTCAATATCAGAGATAGAGAGTATGTATATATAAAAGGCGAACGACTGTTTCATGCTAAACGCAATCATCAGGCCTGATGATTGCTCTTAGCATGAACTTTGAGTGTTGACTACAAGGTTCCCTTATATATATATATATATATATATATATATATATATATATATATATATATATATATATATATATATATATATATATATACAAGTGTGAATATAAGCTAAATAACGATATATTAGCAACTGTATATGCGTGCGATAGCGTACGATAGCGTGCATACGCAGATATGCAAATACATATTTATTTAATTTATGGTGCAAAGAAAACAGTGCTCAATGTAATTAAACAGAGCTATGAAGTATATATTTATAAATACACATATATCTACGTATATAAATACACATATACCTACGTATATAAATACACATATACCTACGTTGTTAGGGCAACATAAATTTTCATGGTTTCGGGCACGTATGGCGATTGAGCCGCTTATAAAATGTTTTTTTTTTAAATACTGGGTCTCATGGGAGGAACACTAAATTATACTCAGATGCAAAGCTCAAAGTTAATATCAACCCAATATATTATTGGGGTGTAAATTCAAAATATAGAGTCTAAGGAGTGTTTGGTTTGGTTTGGTCAGGTTTGGTTTGGTTTCTTTACAGCTTATCAACCTCAATGGGTTATTTAATGCCGACAAAATTTTTATTGCTGGTAAATTTTTTTTCAAAAAATGTATTACTGGTAATAATTTTTTCTTTCAAAAGTCTATTGCTGGTAAGATTTTTTCCTTCAAAAATCTATTGCTGGTAAGATTTTTCCCTTCAAAAAGCGATTGCTGGTAAGATTTTTTTCCTTCAAAAATCTATTGCTGGTAATAATTTTTTCCTTCAAAAATTTATTTCCTGATACTAGTTTTTTACAAAGTATTTCTATATTAAAATCTAGATGTAGTTTTACGTCTTACCCAAGACGCGGATGTAGTTTATCGTCGTATCCAGGACGGTTGCAAGGAGGGAAATAGTGGGAAAAACAAAGCAAAAAAAAAACATGATGCAAGCTTAAAGTTTATATTGTACATGTCCCCCCACCCGTTGGGGGAAAAAAAGGATAGTGTAAGCAGTAAGCTTATATATTTCGAAAGAAGGGGATGGATTTTTTTTATCGCACAGATTTTATTACTTAAACGATATTTTAATAGATATTCGGATTTAAATGGACGTCTCGTTAATTTATGAAACAGTATATTTATTTATTTTTGTCTAAAGGTCAGATCTAATGACGGTTTTCCCTAGGTGAACGCTGGTTCGAATCCTGCCGAAGACCGCATATTTTTCTCTAGCAATATTTCTCGAATATTCAGACTGGTAGACGTAAATAAATAAATACACTGTTTAATAAATGAACGATTCGTTTACTCTAATACGAGTATCCACTAGAAATAACGTTTAAGTATATATATATATATATATATATATATATATATATATATATATTTATATATACATGTTTCGTTAAAGACGACTGAAAGGTACTGCAATTAAGCTTTTTTATTTAATTTTTCTTGTGTTCATACACGTGTTTTCTTTTCTGGACACAATGTGTGTAAAAAATTGTACAAAAGTCCTGCATATACGAGCACTCACACACAGATATAGGTTTGTGAGTGTGTGTGCGTGCGTGCGTGCGTGCGTGCGTGTGTGTGTGTGTGTGTGTCAAAGTGTCAAAAAGTTTTCGTTTGATGCGTTTCGTTCTTTCGGATTTCATCGATGAAGTGACAAAGTACGAAACACGCCACACAAAACTTTTTCCCACTTTGTCATACATTTTTCACCAATATTATTCTCGATATATAAAATTTATATATCAATATCTCATTCATATATATATATATATATATATATATATATATATATATATATATAGTTTACGAAAAACTAGGTAATCCGTATGGGTAGACCCAAGGAGGATAAAATCCAGAGAGCTCAATGTAAATCAGAGCTAATAATTTAAATAAAAACAGACCACTTTAAGGTTCCATGTAATAAATTATTTCACCACAGCCCTGGAACCTTAAAGTAGTCTGTTTTTATTTTTATTATATATATATATATATATATATATATATATATATATATATATATATATATATATATATATATATAAGGTAGTCTGAAACCTCAACTGAATGTAGAATGTATACATATATATATATATATATATATATATATATATATATATATATATATATATATTTATATATATATATATATATATAAGGTATATATATATATATATATATATATATATATATATATAAGGTATACTGGGTTTCTGTAGCCTTGGATGGCAACTGGTCTAGGAGAAGGACAACTCTGAATTCAAAACCTGTGGAGGGTCGTTTGAGGACCTTGTGGCACTTAGGGCACCAGGTCTCTGTATTCGGCCCTTCAAAAAGTGTGGATGGTCCTGCACGAAACCTTCACCACTATAATAAAATCTCATGTGCTGTTGTCGGGCTGTCGGTTTCCTAGGAACTATCTGATTGACCCTCATTCGGCGGGAGAGTCGAGTATATATAAGGTGCCCCACAAAAAAAAACAGGAAATTTTAGATTTACTATATGACGAAAAAAATTAACAGACATATTTTACTATATGCATGAACTAAAAATATTAACTAACGTATTAATTTTTAACCATATGTTGTTCCCGGACGTCAAAGTTAACAAATTTTCAACGCAAGGTGATTGTTCTCTTTAAGATGGAACATCCAACTTGAGGACTGAAAAAATGCTAAGAAATTTTGCCAGAGTTCTTTAGTTTGAACACCACATCTAACATTTGTGTTTTTGTTCTGTTTTAAACGACCAAATTTCTATCCTTTGCTTTTATTTCAAATAACCAAAATTCCAACCACTGAATAAACTGTACCACACTTCCTGTCTTTTGTGGGGCACATTGTATATATATATATATATATATATATATATATATATATATATATATATATAAGGCGTCCACGTTGTATTATTCATCGTGCAATTTTTACAGTTATGTACACCTTGTGTAAATTTACCGAGCATGAGGCTGTTGATGGATTTGTCAGCATCTCTTAAAAACACCCACCTGTATGTTAAAAATGCTTTCCTGGAAGATTTTAAACGAAAAGTAATAATTGTTTTTCAGTTCAGATTAATTAAACTTTAAATAAGCCAATCCCCTTCAAATAACATTTCAGAAAAGTACATTTTATTTTTAAAAGATTATTTTTAATAAAGAGAATTATCAAATATGGATTTATCAATATAGACGATTTAAGAGATTTTACTGATAATCAGAAGAAAAAAATAATCCAATCGATTTAAATTCGGTTTGAAATACTACAAAGTATTTTGCTTATTGGAAATATTCAGTTTATTCTATTACATTGGAATTAAAACTTTTATAACAGCTTCAGGAAAGATTTTTAATTTTTTTAAATGCATTTTAAGCCTTAGGAATTGTTTTTTTGTTTTTCCAAAATGAAATGACAAAACAGTCATCTCTGTTTTGTGACTAAAACATCGTTAAACGTCTTCCCAGTAATCCCCCATTACCACAAGGAAAAAAATCACGAACACTACTCTATCGCTAATTATTACTGGCAAATATTCAGACAAGTTACCTTCCTTAGTTCCACTTGTTCTGATCTTTACGGCTAGGACGCGCCATGTCATGGTGACGGTGAAAAACCATCTCCATTTCCTTCAGGTTACTGTGATATGGAACAATTTCCATTCAGACAACTTCTTCCCCAAAACTATTCCTTCATGGAACAAACTCCCGGGGGACGCTACAATTTTTGTCTCTTTGATAGATAACAGTTGACCCTAGACTTATCTAGGGTCAACTGTTATCTATCTTATACGGCCTCAGAATGTACACGTCTTAATTCCGACGTCTTCCTCTCGTACGACAATCTCGCTCAGTAACCTTCTACCTTGAGTGGCCCCTGGGCCTTGTATTGGGTGAACTGATGGTAAAGAATTAACAAAAAGACAATATCTTGCTTCTTATTCGGTTGATATTTATTCTCTCTCTCTCTCTCTTCCTTTCTTTCTCTCTCTCCTCCTCGCTCCCTCCCTCTCGCTCTCTCAAATTGGAGATGGCTTTAATTCATTATTTCTTTCCTGTTTTCCTTATTTTTCTCCTTTTTCTATTTATCTTCTTCCTTCTATTCTTTCTTTCTTTTCTTTTTTTTCTTCCTTCTTTCTTTGCTTCTTTCCTTCCTTCTTTTTTGCTTCTCTCTTTCTTTCCTTCTTTCTTTCCTTCTTTCTTTCCTCCTTTCTTTCTTTCCTTCTTTCTTTCTTTGCTCCTTTCCTTCCTTCGTTTTTCTTTCCTTTCTTCTTTCTTTCCTTCTTTCTTTCCTCTTTTTTTTGCTTTTTTCTTTCCTTCCTTCTTACTTTCCTTCCTTATTTGATTGCTTTTTTCATTCTTCCTTTCCTTCTCTCTTTCCTCTCTCTTTCTCTCATGCCTATAAATTTTTTAAAAAGTCAATTATTTCCAAATAAACCATTAACGGCGAACGTTGGCAATTTAACGGAAACTAAGGTAAATAAATAAATTTTAAAAAGTTCACCTTTTTTCAAAAGACAAGTATTAAGGAATGTCTTTTTATTCTGTAACGTTGATTTTTTTTTTCATTTTTGACATTTTTAGACACGCTTCAGTGTACTCTCTCTATACACAACAAATACAAGGATTAACTCGTAAATTACTGGAATTTGAATACCTCCTGCCGCTGGAAAATAAATAAAAGGCTGTTTAATCTCAGCTTTGACAACTGAAGAATGCGAGATATAAACAAACAAAACAAAGAAACTCGTTAAACTAAAAGCTTTGAAAAATAACAGACGAAAAATAAACCTCTCAAAATAATCATGAATGAACATGTAGCAGGGTCGGATGTTCGGTATATTGTAAAGTTACCCCGTTATTATATGTATCTGTAGTAGTAGTTGGTAGAGGAACCCTTTTTACTTTTTTATACTGAAAACGAAATGATAAAAACGTATAACGAAGACTTTGAGACACATGTTGAAATTAATGACAAGAATGTGTATTTTTCTTTTCGTATCTGTCTATATTTCTGAGATGAGGTATTATGTACATTATTTACATTATTCGGACTAGTGTCCTCATCTTTGTAGCCACATCTTTTCGTGATGTCAATCACAATATTGATATTATGTGTGTTAAAAATGTTCTTGGTTTTCTTGTCTCTTTTGTTTCTTTAAAAATTTGGGCTTACCTGTTTTTGCATGTTCCGAGAATTTCGTTGTTAAGGGTAGCGTTTGAAACCGTTAACTGTGGATTTTTACGAAGCGAAGATACGTCTGTGTTGTTCTTTTTACTACTGCTACTGTCACTGTACTTTGATCTACTATACTCAACTCTACTGACCTGTCTTTGCTTGTGGTTGAAGGGTCGTTTTTATAATGATAAAGTTTAAGATTTTTCATCTTTCTTGTTGCTATCACAATGTTTCGGCTCAGGCGTATATCGATCTGGATAACCTACAGAGAATTCTGAACTGAACCCTTACAAACAAAACCGGCTATAACTCTGATTTTACAAATGCCATCTTAATAAAAAAAAAATAAATAAATAAATAAAAAAAATAAAAAAAACATAATTCTTTACGTCGAAAGTACTTCAAGGGAATTCTGATGGATATTTTACCAACTATAAACTCACATCAAAAACACTATATTATACCAGACATTTATTAAATCCATTCTTAAGGAATCTAACGTATACTTAACGTAAAAAAAACATCCCCAAATCAACTTGCGAACAAACTCCAAACATAAATAATACTTACTCGGCACACACACATACACACACGCGCGTGCGCGTGCACACACACACACACACAAACGAATATACATCGTCATCCGAATCCCGCATAAATAGACTAGATGTATAATACACACATAAATTATACACACGAACGCTGCTTGACAAGTGAAATGCACATGAAGCTTGGTTAACCAATGAAAATCAAACGACACAAAAATCAAAATACGAGAATTTTTTTCCATATCTCATTCTCTGATGAAACTTTAATAACGAAATATGTTAGGCTTATAAACGTTATATCTGTGTGTATATATATACATATATATATGTGTGTGTGCGTGTGTGTGTGTGTGTGCATATATATATGTATGCATCTATATGTATATATATATATATATATATATATGTATATATATGTATGTATATATATATATATATATATGTATATATATGTATGTATATATATATGTATGTATGTATATATTTATATATATATATATGTATATATATGCATATGTATAGAGAGAGGGGAAAGAGAGATAGAGATAGAGAAAACGAGAGAGAGTGAAAGAGAATACAAGTAAAATGTTTGTCACTTAGCTGATTGATGTTACCTTCAGCCTCCCGACGGCCGGACGCTCCGGGAATCAATCCGTCCCTTGTAAGGAAATATTAACAATTGACTGCTTACAGTTCTCGATTTTTCTTTTTTTTATATGCACTCTTATTGATGCAAGATTTTTTTCATAGTGCATGCGCGCGCGCGTGTGTGTGTGTGTGTGTGCGCGCGCGCGTGCGTGTCTACTTTCGCTCGCGTGCACCCATATGCTTGTCTGCGCGGATGTGCGTACATGTAGAATGTCGTGATTATTTGTCCTTTTCGTCGTTTACACTCACTCTTTAACCTTTTCACTCTTTTTACTCTTTTCTTTCAACTGTTGCCATTTTAATTTCTGATATATATATATATATATATATATATATATATATATATATATATATATATATATATATATCACTCATTAATTATGGCAGATAAAGAAGTTTTAATTCATTTATAATTTAGTTTTTCCAGCATCATTACGTTTTTCTGTTTTGTAGGATGCTGGAAAAAAATTAATTAAATCTTCTTTGTCTGCCACATTTATTGAAAGATGTTTGAAAGAAAGATGCATTAAGATATATATATATATATATATATATATATATATATATATATATATATATATATATATATATATATATATTATGAAATGGACAAAGTCCGACAATTATTTTAAGACATTTTTATGTTTATACATTCTTTTTATAGATACAAATATTTAAGTAAATGCTCTGTTTATAAAAAAACAGTATAAACAACATTTACCGGACTGAATGTCCGAGAAAGTTTCATAGAAAATATTCGTCCTCCGACAGGAATCGAACCTGTGTCCTATACGGAACCATCATATAGCCTGACGTGCTTTTACCGATTGAGCCACAGAGGATCGTTCAGTTATCAAGGTCGATTTTACTGTTTTTAAACTACAATCTTCCATGATTCTGGTACATTCATATCTGCTCAATGCGTATCCAAATGTAAACAAATGACGTCATACATTATGAAATGGACAAAGTCCGACAATTATTTTAAGACATTGTTATGTTTAAAACAGTAAAATTGACTTGTTAAGGTCTTGTAGGTATGGCACATTCCAGCCAAACTTCACCGATTTCTGTCTGGTCTGCAATGAGATGTGAGGTCTTGTGCTGTCTTGATGGAAGATGACACCCTTTCTATAAGTCAATTTGATATTCTTTTCATTGATTGTAACACTTAATTGGTCCCAGTAGAAGATCATGGTGATTTACCCATCACACCCTGTAGGATAGATATCGGTTGACTCTGGACTTGAAGAAACAAAGACGAAAGTCTCCTATAAAATTCCCACAAGCTAATTCTATTTGTTGCTCCATAATGGTATAGATGGTTGAAATTTTGAATACAATAAATGGCACCTGTATTTGTGCATATAATCTAAGACCGATATCTAGATCTCATTCTACTCACAATGTTTGTAGGTTTCTTAAACTCTGCCTCCATTTTAAATTGTCCATATTTTTTCTCACCATTGAAATAATTATTTATTGATTTCAATAAAAATGTATAAAAGAAATGTTTATTTCCGTGAACCAAAAGAAAAAGATTTTCACTTGATTTAAGGTTTGATCCCCTCCATTAGCTAAAACTCCGGTGCTTCAACTTGAAAAACATTTTGTAAAAGACAATGGCCTTCCATTTTGGAATCAATGATCTTTTAGTCTTTTTTTCTTCAAATAAAAGAAGATAAAAAAAAATTGTTTTAGTCAAGCAGACAATAAAATAAATTAGTATCTTGTCTGATAATTGTCATTCGAAAAATGCTTAATTGCCAAAATAATTATCATTAGTGAACAAAGATTTCACGACTAAACACCAATAATTAGAAAAGGACAATTTAACAAGGAAACTTTTTTCTTCTTTTTTTTTCTGATAGTGCATTCTTCCTTCGTCTTAAATTTTTGTTGAATAAGCAGATTATGTGTAACAGAGGAAGCCATTAATTATAATCTTTGATCATTTTATTACATGTATAGTGAATTAATTTGAAATCAGGAAGAAAGGGATTGTCAGTGGTCAGGAATGAATGCAAGCCATACTGATAGAATAGGGCTATTATATGTATAATGTAAGTGCATTACTAATGATTTGACTATAAGAATGCATTGAAAATCAGGAAGAAAGGGATTGTCAGTGGTCAGGAATGAATGCAAGCATTACTGATACAATAGGGCTATTATATGTATAATGTAAATGCATTGTTAATGATTTTACTATAGGAATGCATTGAAAATCAGGAAGAAAGGGACTGTCAGTGGTCAGGAATGAATGCAAGCATTACGGATAGAATAGAGCTATTATATGTATAATGTAAATGCATTGCTAATGATTTTACTATAGGAATGCATTGAAAATCAGGAAGAAAGGGATTGTCAGTGGTCAGGAATGAATGCAAGCATTACTGATAGAATAGGGCTATTATATGTATAATGTAAATGCATTGCTAATGATTTTACTATGGGAATGCATTGAAAATCAGGAAGAAAGGGATCGTCAGTGGTCAGGAATGAATGCAAGCATTACTGATAGAATAGGGCTATTATATGTATAATGTAAATGCATTGCTAATGATTTTACTATGGGAATGCATTGAAAATCAGGAAGAAAGGGATTGTCAGTGGTCAGGAATGAATGCAAGCATTGCTGATAGAATAGGGCTATTATATGTATAATGTAAATGCATTGCTAATGATTTTACTATAGGAATGCATTGAAAATCAGGAAGAAAGGGATTGTCAGTGGTCAGGAATTAATATTAGCATTACAAATAAATACATCTATTCTATAATTTTTAATTGTTTTTTTTTATTTTAGTTCATGAGAGTCAAATATCATTTTAATAAAATACCATTTTTTTCTTTAGGTCACTTGCAAATATTTTTTTAATGTCTGGTGTTAATTCTGACTCTACCCAATTTTGAGCCCCATTTTTTTTTTCCTCCTTAAAAAAATTATTTTTAAAATCTAGACATATCCATAAGTATATACAGGAGGTTTCAATTCTCTATGACAAAAGTCATCATGGGTCCAAGGGGTCAGAATACCACCACACCTGCTCAGGAGAAGCACCATATTCTTATTTTACATCGCTCGATTAGTTGTTCCCAAAGTCCAGATATTTACCTAATTCAGGTTTAGTCAATCTTCTAAATACTTTTTTAAAAAAATGATCAATGTGATTTCTTATCTTCAGAAACTTTGTAAATATTTCTCCTCAGTCCTCTCCAAACTTCCTATGTCTTGCGCTAACTCACAAATGCGTGGCAGATCTTCTACTCCAGTGGCGCTCAAACTTTTTGAATTTTGACCTTTAGTGTACATACGTATGTACATACATGGTGGAAGCCAACACATGACCGAGCAAGACTGTGGTAACCACCACCACCACCACCATTTTACATAGAAAATATGCAACAAGCATTCATTGGTTAATCACCTTCAATCTCGCTCGCTGATTGGTCAGTTTCGACCAATCAAATCACCCCCACGCGACAGATCTGTTTTGGCACCGACTAAGTTTGATCCTGTCACATGATGATACAACATAGTATAAAAACCAAACACGAGTGATTCTCGCTCTCTTTCGTCACGCTCTCTTTTACCTGCTCGTGCGTTCACCTTTCATTCCTATCTGCTCTTGCTCCAAATCTTCTGTAACCCCCTTGCCTTGATCGATCCACTATCTTTCTCCACATCCTCTCCTTTACCACTCCTATCTTCTCTTCCTCCAAACCTTCTGTAACCCCTTGCGTGCTAGCGGCTTCAGCCTTGCTTGGGGTGATAAGCTTAAAAATAAAAATAAAAAAATATGGTTTGCATATGTTCAAAAATAGACGAAGAGTGATAGTTTGAAATAAGTCAATATTTTGGATTGTTGAAAGAAAATTCTTTGAAGTACCAAGCAGTGGCGTAGCTAGAGTAAACGTCACCCGGGGCGGTCCGCTCAAATGTCACCCCAATGACGCCGATTCACCCTATGCTGAATGGTTAGCTGTAGCTAAATTTTCATATGTGCTCTACCCCTACTTTACTCTACTGACCGGTGCGTTACTGTTGACATGTATGATCCAAGACAAAATCCAATACCACAAAATAATCAGTTCAAATCAAAAGATTTTTAAAATGCAACTGTTCACTTTCAGAACAACTCAATATAAAACACGGCAATACACAAAAGAATGACATTCGATACTATGGTCTTAGAATGAATGTTTTCTTGTTTTCATTGTGGCAAACTGGTCAATGACATCATCAAAATCTGTTTGTCTTGTAAGCTCGTTTTCAATGGACAGCACAGCCAGATCCGACAGTCTCGACTGGCTCATGGTTGACCGGAGGTAATTTTTTATAAGTTTCATTTTGGAGAAACTTCTTTCAGATGATGCCACAGAAACACATATTGTCAGAAAGAATCTTAGAGTCAGCGTAAGATATGGCAATGACTCAACAAAGTCCCACTAGATGATAAACTGCAGGAACTGCAGTACAGTTCAGTGCTTGGCTTCCTCCTATTCAAAAGTATATCGCTCACTCAATGGAAAATTGTATCTCAGCGAATTGATACGCAGGCAAGACTGAAATTGTTGCACTTTTGGCTTCGTATTTCGCTTTGTTGTTATTAATGACGCAGAGTTAAAACACCAGATCATCCGATAAAATGTTATAACAATGTCTCTTGTTAGTAACCAAGATTGTAGCAACTGAAACACATGAAAGCTGAAAACATTGCTATTTTTCCTACTCCCAAATTTCCCGACAATTTATTAGAAAATTTCTGACGGGGGGGGGGGACAAAACTGGGGCGTCATAAATTATTTCTGGGGGATCATATGCCCGCCAGTGAAACCCTGTGTCTCCACCACTGTTTTCAGACTATTTTTGGCACCTTAGTATGGTTGAAAAATTTTGTTGGGGGTGACATTGTGTCACCCCCTACTGTGCTGGCACCCGGGGCGGTCCGCCCCCCCTAGCTACGCCACTGGTACCAAGTGCTTGGTTAGAGGCTGATAATATAATTGGTGAGTAATTTGGCACCGGCGAAAATTTGAACACTGGACCTGTGAACAGATACAAAACTTCAGACACTCTTCCCTCGATAATTTAATTTTTTCCGCATTCTATATCAAAAAGCATTTAGCGTAGGCTACCTATTTTCTTTTCTTTCCTTTTTTTTTTTTTTTTTTGGCAAAATGACCAATCTCCGTGAAGGCAAAGTCTTCATTGGTCCAAAGAAAATTTCACATAAGCTCACCTGAATTTGAACAGAATGGGTAAAGGAAGTTATTATTTCATACTCACTACAAATTCGCACCAATCATTATTTCTTATAGTAGCGTTAACATTTTAAATCTCAAAAATCCATTATTATTGTAGTACAACATTTAGTATCATAATGCAAATTATATTTCTCAATAACATATATAGTATTTTTTTTTGAAGTATGGAGCAACAAAACATTTGAGATGCCATAAAATCTTTATTTCTCATTTTAGAATAAAAAACACAAGACGCCCACGTACATAATTAAAATTCTTTGATCAACTTATACTATAGATATAACATAAAATCATGAAGATTTACCGAGATTTTGGGTGTTGTCTTATCTATAGGTCACCTTATACATGGAACTTTCATTCCTATCTGCTCTCGCTCCAAATCTTCTGTAACCCCCTTGCCTTGATCGACCCTCCATCTTTCTCCACATCCTCTCCTTTACCACTCCTATCTGCTCTTCCTCCATCCCTTCTGTAACCCCATGCATAATAGTGGCCTCCAGCCTTGCTTGGGGTGATACGCTTAAATAAAAAAAATTTTTAAAAAAAATTATATATATATATATATATTTACTTTATATATATATATATATTTATAGTTTTATTTTATATATATATATATATAGATTTACTTTATATATATATATTTATATATAGAGACAGATTTACTATATATATTTATAGATTTACTTTATATATATATATATATATATATATATATATATTTACTTTATATATATTAACAGATATATATAGATTTACTTTTTATATATATTAATATATATATATATATATATATATATATAGAGAGACTTACTTTATATAAATATTAATAGCTTCGAATACAGAAGAAAAATGTAATTGAAGAATCATGTTTGCAAATGTTCAAATTGATGACCAAAAAAAAAAGCATGTTAGACACAGTTCAAGTGTGAGTACACTTTTTTGAGACACCCTGTATATATACATATACATATATATATATATATATATA
>OZ038507.1:22278165-22350665 GCA_964036315.1 Acanthosepion esculentum
CAGAGAAAGCAAATCTATAAATATTAAAATAGTTAATGTACATGCGTTGTTACAACCAATGGTAACAAACTGGTTTTTATTTTTGCCCTACATACATCATGCCAAATCTATTAAAGGCAATGGATATTTGATGAACACTTGCAAATAACCAGAGGTAGGACAACAATACATGACGTATGCAAATTTTGGTAAGGCTGTAATGTGTATAAAACCATGTAAAGTTATGTCTATGTTAATAAGATCTTGGTAATCTTGGACCTTCATGCCCACAAAAAAAAAAGAGTGTCAAAAGGACAGTTTTTCCCTTGACACCACTATTATTTTAACTACCTTCAGTCGTCTGCAATGTTTATTCAGTATCCATCTATATTTCTGAGATGAGGTATTATGTACACTATTTACATTATTCGGACTATTGTCCTCATCTTTGTTTCCATATTTATCCGATCCTTCAGTATCTCTCTATATTTCTGAGATGAGGTATTATGTACACTATTTACATTATTCGGACTATTGTCCTCATCTTTGTTGCCATATTTATCCGATCCTTCAGTATCTGTCTATATTTCTGAGATGAGGTATTATGTACACTATTTACATTATTCGGACTATTGTCCTCATCTTTGTTGCCATATTTATCCGATCCTTCAGTATCTGTCTATATTTCTGAGATGAGGTATTATGTACACTATTTACATTATTCGGACTATTGTCCTCATCTTTGTTGCCATATTTATCAAACCCTTCAGTATCTGTCTATATTTCTGAGATGAGGTATTATGTACACTATTTACATTATTCGGACTATTGTCCTCATCTTTGTTGCCATATTTATCAAACCCTTCAGTATCTGTCTATATTTCTAAGATGAGGTATTATGTACACTATTTACATTATTCAGACTATTATCCTCATCTTTGTTGCCATATTTATCCGATCCTTCAGTATTTGTCTATATTTCTGAGATGAGGTATTATGTACACTCTTTACATTATTCTGATTATTGTCCTCATCTTTGTCGCCATGTTTATCACAACGTTTCAGCCGTTTTATGCCCTGGCCTTCTTCAGATGGTTGGAATGTCAAACTGAACTCTTTATTTTGCTCACTGGAGTAGACTGTTCTATTTCCACATGCCATGTCTAATGAATGTCAGTTATCTCCTGTTAATTTCCCTCTGAAAGTTCTCCACTGCCTTAACCAGGTATTGAACTCACACGCCTTTATCTTCTGTGCCATGTGTCCTTGAGAACAATTGTGTATGAATTTCTGGGTATTATAAACCTAATGTCTTCAGCAAACATTTTTTACCAGTGCTCCAAAAAACTGGGATAGGCGGATACAAGAGGAGGACAACAACACTCAGAAAATAGTCTGCCTGCCTTATGGGAAGGGGTTATCAGAGAAAATACAAAGGATCTGCAGTCCATATAACATCAGGACAACCTTCAAAAGCGGGATGACACTTCACAGATATCTCTCCCAAGTAAACCCTCCCTCCATAGAGGAGAACATGACTAAAGACTGTGTATACGCCATCCTGTGCAGCTGTGGAAAGAAATATAAAGGGGAGACAGGCTGCCCTGTTAAGAGAAGGCTGGAAGAACACAAGAAAGCTGTAACATGAGGGGAAGTGGAAAAATCAGGCATGGCTGACCACATATGGAAAGAAAAGGGAGATCACCACCCTCTGTGGGATCAAGTTGAGATCATAGACAAAGAACTTGGAGAGGGGAATTAACAGATAACTGATAACTGACATCCATTAAACATGGCACGTGGAACTAGAACAGTCTACCCCAGTGAGCGAAATAAAGGGTTCAGTTCGACATTCCAACCACCTGAAGAAGGCCAAAGCGTACAATGGCCGAAACGTTGTGATAAACATGGCGACAAAGATGAAGACAACGGTTTGAATAATGTAAATCGTGTGCAATGTTTATTGTTTTAAAAAACAATGATCAGAATTTTTAAAAAAAACTAAATATATGAAAGTGAATTTATACATTATCTTTGTTCTTAAGAATTGACAACAAAAATAATAAACAGTATTTATTTATTAGATTTTTTTTGTTTACACTATTTATTAAATTGTTTATTTGAATTTTTGGCAAATCATTGGCTAAATGCCAATCATTCCAAACTTTATGAAATGATAAATAATAAGGATTCACATATTTTAATAATTTAGTAAATGTGTTTTATCTTGCCAGGTTTTCTTACATCCACACGTTGAGAGTGCTCCTCTCGACTGAGAAAAACACTTGTGTTATATAGCTCTCCCAATCCCAGTCCCACGCTGACTATTGGCTAATACCTACCCAGTATTGTTCATATGCAGATAGTCAGCACCACCTACTCTAAGTAGGTCTTCTCTCAACAGCCCATTGTGGAAAGAGACACAACTCCTGGTGCTTACAGGGCTGATTCTCTGTTATAGTAAATGTTTTTAAAACTATGAATAAAATATTTTTCACATTTATTTCTTTATAAATTGGTAAATGATAAGTATTGTATTGTATTATTAGTTTTAATACAATTGTATAAGTTTTTAGAACGATGTAAATGCAAGATTATTCTTGTAAATAAACAATCTAATATATAAATGGTGTTTAATATTTTTGTTGTCAAGAACAAAAGAAATGTATAAATTCACTTTTGCCATGTTTAGGTTTTATTACAATTCCAATAATCGCTTTTTAAAATAATAAACATTGCTGAGAAGTGAAGGTCATTAAAATAAAGGAAAAATTATCCTTTTGATACACTGTTTTTTACGGGCACAAAGATCCAAGATTGTCAATATTTTAAACTGAAAATTTTAATTGCATAGTGCTGGTTTTTTTCATTTTTTTCTGGGAACGTTTTGCCGGTCTGTTAATAAACATTATTATCTGATTGTGAGTAAAAATTGTTAAACTTTTAAATTTTATTTCTTTTAATATATTTCAGTATACAAATATATTTTTGCATACAAAAAGAAACAGGCTAGACTACAGGGTGGATGAAAATTGTGGGGGGTCAATTGCCCTCACCAATTTATATTAAACACAATGCCACAATAATAACAAGAAACAAGAAAATTCAGACAAGAGAAATTGTACAAATAAATAAATTTTTATATAACGTATAAATATATATGTATTATATAATGTACAAAACAATAGTTATGATTGTTGTTTAAAATGGTGAAATAAACTTGTCTTTTCAGATTTTTGTGTGAGGTAATGTTCCAGTTTGATAGACTGCAAGTCATAGGATAATTTGTATGAATTTGGACAAATTCAGTTCAATGTAATATTTTTTTTTATTCAAAATAAACAGTTCAAAGTTTGTGGAAAAAGTGTGTGTGAGTATGACTTACGTTGTGTTTGACATTTGAGTGTCTGTCACTTCATTGTTTGCCAATATGAGTTTAGTTTGAATTGAATGAAGGAAACAGACTATGGTTATGTGAAAAAGGATTTTTAACTTATAGTCTGGACTTCAGATGAAAGTTATTTTATGATGGGTGTCGTCATGTAGAGCATAGCTTTTTCGACTGATTTTCCCCACCCTGTTTCTTAATTGTTTGTTGTTTATATAAGTTACTTGATAGGCTCTAGAAAATATTTGGTGCAACTGTACCTTTGACCATGTTAAATTAAGGCTAGACATTTGGACATTGTCAACAACATGCCATGTGATACTTCTGAGCCAATCAAATTACATTAGTTGTGTAATTTAATTTGGAGACTATGTTTTGTTTAATTTTTGAAGTTTTGAGAACAATATAAGATCTGGACCTTATAAAAGTAAGTAGGCATTAAAAATTGGTAATAAAATCCTTATTCCTATTACAAATTTATTGAAACAAATGATATATGTTCTTTATTACGTGGGGGGAAATGTAAGCACCAGTTGCGTCAACCAGTTTCCTCAAACAGCCAGGGATGGAACGAACAACCTTCTGACGAACATTGTCTGGGATATCATCGAGGACCTCCTGAATCTGTATTTCTAAGTCCACCAGAGTGCGCAGTTTTGTCTTGTACACCTCATGTTTTGTGTAACCCCACAGGTATAAATGACATGGAGTGAGATCTGGACTTCTTGGACGCCATTCATGAGCTCAGCGTCGTCCCATCCAACGTCCAGGAAAATGTTGGTCTAACCACGCATACACGGTACAAGCAAAGTTGGGTTCATTATATTGACTTATGTGGAAATGCATGAATCCACCTTTTCTCACTCCAGCTATGGGTTAATTAGTAAGACTTGCATCACTAAATCATTACTATCTTTAAAAAAATATCTTACAAGCTAAAACTATTTTCTGACTTTAAATAACCTGTAAAGGGTTGATAAGCCATAGAAAACGAATCAATTAATCAATCAAATACTGATTAGCTACACAAGGATTTCTTTTAGTTTTATTTACATTCTCTGGAATAGAATATCTGTGGTCACAAAGTCACAGAATTGTTTATATATTGACTGTAATATAGACTTGACCCCCCCCTTTATATTCACATTATAATTTCTTGTTTGTTTATCAAATTCTGACTAAGTAGGAATCCACCTCCTTTCTCCCCACTATGGGTTAATTAGTAATAAAATCCATATTCCTATTACAAATTTATTGAAACAAATGATACATGTTCTTTATTACATGGGAAAATGAAAGTAAATCTTCATATTTAAACATAAGCACCGGTGGTGTCAACCAGTTTTCTCAAACTGCCAGGTATGGAATGAACAGCCTTCTGATGGATATCGTCTGGGATATACCTCCTGAATCCAAGTTTCTAAATCCCCCAGTGTGCAAGGTTTTGTTTTGTACACCTCCTCTTTTGTGTAACCCCACATGTAAAAATCACATGAAGTGAGATTTGGACATCTTGGGGGTTATTCATGAGGCCTGTGTAGTTGTCAGACCACGCCTGCACAGTAAAAGCAAAATGGGGTAATACACCATCCTTCATGAATATCAGGTCACCACTGTTATCCCACCAGACACTGTGGGCCACAAGTAATTTTTGTTCATTTGAAGATAGCAGTTCGTATTCTAAATTCTTGACTTTTATATACATAAGACACTGAAGGTAAAAGACCGAAGACCCAAAAGCCCTCCGCAGAATCTAGCTTAAAGACCGCCTGAAGACTAGTTAAAAATATAAATGAACCAAAAATGGTAAAGCTTAAAATAATTAAGATATAAATTCCTGAAAATAAAATAGCAATTCATACTTATCTACTAGGTGGGTGAAAAGTAGGTTGGTCTTAAAAATTGGTAATGAAATCCATATTCCTATTACAAATTTCGGTAAGTTCCGGTGGCATCAACCAGTCTCCTCAAACGGTCAGGAATGGAATGAACAACCTTCTGAAGGATGTCATCTTTGATATAATTAAGAACCTCCTGAATCGGTGTTTCTAAATCCTTCCACTGTGCAAGGTTTTGTCTTGTACGCCTCCTCTTTTGTGTAACCCCACAGGTAAAAATCACATGGAGTGAGATCTGGACTTCTTGGAGACCATTCATTAGGTCCACGTTGTCACATCCAATGTCCAGGAAAATGTTGGTCTACACACACAATAAGAGCAAAATGACCCCAGACACCATGGGCCACATATTATTCTTGTGTATCTGAAGACAGTGGTCCATATTCATGGTATCACACAGAAGATATGGTTCGACAACTCTTGTTGCCGTCATTCCCCACTGTACAGTAACTTTTGTTTGAGCTTGCATCCCCCCAACCGTCATGTTCAGATCATTATCACATGACACACCCAGTAATGGCAGTTGTGACAACTGCTGAAACCACCAACATGTAATACAGCCTTGTCACTCAAGACGATGTTTTCAAACAATTCAGGCCAATCTTCATGCCAATATAGCAGTAATTATCCATATTCCATTCTGTGGTCACAGGCTTTGGCTCCTACACGTAAATAAGAAACCCCTATTAGTGTTGTTGTTTAAAACTTTAATCATAACTTCAGTGATATTGAAAATTCTGTCTATATTTCTGAGATGAGGTATTATTTACATTATTCGGACTATTGTCCTCATCTTTGTTGCCATATATATCCGATCCTTCAGTATCTGTCTATATTTCTGAGATGAGGTATTATGTACACTATTTGCATTATTCGGACTATTGTCCTCATCTTTGTTGCCACATTTATCCAATCCTTCAGTATCTGTCTATATTTCTGAGATGAGGTATAATGTACACTATTTACATTATTCGGACTATTGTCCTCATCTTTGTCGCCATATTTATTACAACGTTTTAGCCGCTGTATGCTCCCGCCTTCTTCATGTGGTTGGAATGTCGAACTGAACCCTTTATTTCGCTCACTGGGGTAGACTGTTCTTCAATGTCCACATTTATATTTGCATACACTCTATCTATGATAATGAGCATTTTTACCCATAAATATAGCATAGCTTAAAACTATATTTTTATCATACATATATATATATATATATATATATATATAAAATCAATAAAAAATAGTGAAATAATAATGAAAATAGTTAAGATGCACAATAATTTCTACTCAGTATAATACTAGTATAGTACTAGTATATATAGTACTAGAATAATTTGAAACATAACTGTTACCAGTCACACAATAACCATGAAGATAATGCAATAGACCTTTTACCCATAATGCACCAGTGACCAGAATATATAAATAATCAAGCCAGAACATAACTTACATGGCCTGAAGATTGTGTCTAAGTAACAGACTGTTGCTGTTGGGTGTTGTCCTCAATTTCCACTTTTATATTTACATATATGCTATCCCTGATAGTGAGTTCTTTAACGTATAAATATACCATACTTTAAAACTATATACTGATCATATATATATATATATATATATATATATATATATATATATATATATATTGTTTACATTTGTAAAAACAATACGCTAGATTTAGTTGTGCAACTCTACTGAGTGAAGATAGCTCGGGCTGACATCAAATTAGTTGTGTTTCAATCCTGGCTTGTGGCATTCGGATGTCTAGTCACACCGAGAAGCTGTGATACAGCAAAACAGTACTGTCTGTGAATGACATAATTTAGCTCTTGAAAATACATTTCAATTGAGCACTGTTGAGCGATAAGCTAATTCTATAAACAACAGCCACCTGCACTAATGCAAAGCTCTTCAGTAAAATGAATGGAGCACTTTGGCTGATTGGCATTTGTTTACATTTGTAAAAACAATACGCTAGATTTAGTTGTGTAACTTTACCGAGTGAAGATAGCTCTGGCTGACACCAAATTAGTTGTGTTTCAATCCTGGCTTGAGGCATTCGGAAGTCTAGTCGCACTGAGGAGCTGTGATACAGCGAAACAGTACTGTCTGTGAATGACATATATATATATATATATATATATATATATATATAAAGAATAAACAAGAAAATTCTAACAAGAGAAATTGTACAAATAAAAAGATTTTTATAGAACAAATGTACAAAACATGGTGATCTGTTCCCCGGAACTGTGAGATGGAGAACTTGTTATTATTCAGAATATTTTTGAAAATAATAGATATCCCATCAACGTTATCAGACACATTATTGACAGCAAAATCAAACGTTTTAAGGAACCAGTGGTGTTTGGACCCAGTCGTTGCCCTATTTATTTAAAGTTACCTTGGCTTGGCAGGAAATGTCAGTTATAATCTGACAGAATTTCAACGTGTATTTCGTCCTGTTACAATGCTGTAAAGTTGCGCACAGTTTTTCAAACTTCCTCTAGTAAGGATCGGTTGTCCTATTTTCAGAAAAATTTAGTTGTTTACAAGTTTGAATGCCGATGTGATGCGGTGTACATAGAACGAACCAATCTGAAGTTGGAGACCTGGGTTGCACAGCATGTTCCCGCCTATCTGCATTCTAGTAGCCGGAGCCAATCTATAAGAACTACTCAAGCAATCCATGATTCGGCCATTGGACAGCATTTGCTCGACAGCCATGATTGTGTCGCCGATTATGAAGACACTTGGTTTTCAATTTTACACAGTGCGAGCTCAGTGTGCCATCTCTGAGTCCTGGAGGCTGTATTTATAAAATTTCACCAGCCTAGCCTGTGCAGACAGAAGGAGCATTTTATACACTCATTACGCTTGTTGGAGGGACTGTTAGTGTCTTTTTTCCTTTTTATACTCTTGTGGAACTTGCTATTTTCACCCCCTTTTGAATTTTAATTATTTGTAATTAAAATTTATCTCTTTTTTTTAATCACGTTCCAACTTTCCCTCTTTGATTGTTTTCTAATTTGCCAACGTATATCTTTGAAAAAGTGTTGGTCGAAAGGTACCTAAGATATAACATGACATCCGTTTTGCTTATATATATATATATATATATATATATATATATATATAGACAATATTAGTGGTGAATATACACATACATATGCAATTATATATACACACATACATATATGTATAAAAATAATTCCAAGAGGATATGATCCAGGTAGAACTCAATGTCCAGGACAGAGTAAGGATATAATAAAATTAAATCTTCTTTTAAAATCTTTCTTTTAAATCTTCTTTTTAAATCTTCCCTCTGTTAGATTTTAATGCCCTCTCCACCTTCGGACCTCCCTGTCTCTCTCGTCTATTACCCCTCTATATAGATCATGGGTCCCCCCCCACACTTTCACACATACTCTCACCAATTTTTCCCGGCGTCGTTGTTCCGTTTTCATTTTGAATCTGTAGGTCTGATGAATTGGATCGTTCTTACGATTCCAATGGAATAAATTATGACCATGGAATATTAGTGTTTAAGTCTTTTTATTATATATATATATATATATATATATATATATATATATATATATATATATATATATATATATATATATGTTGTACCGTACCTATGGACTATAATGGGTATATCCCAATCCATATATAAATGCAGTGGAATATACTGTATGTTGGATTCACTGTGATTCACCTGGATTCACTTCTAGCTCCCCACAGACAGTTGATTACTTACTACATGCTGCTGGCGAATCTTGTAAGTTGCTCCTGTTAAATATTATCATTCCATCTCCAACCTTCGTTTTGGTTATTCTTATTCAGTAACCTTTTCCTAGGTAACAACGATATATATATATATATATATGTGTGTGTGTGTGTGTGTGTGTGTGTGTGTGTGTGTGTCATTCGCAGAGAGTACTGTTTCGTTGTATTGCAGCACCTCAGCGCAACTAAATATCCGAAAGCCTCAAACCAGGATTGAAATCCGACCAATCTGGTGTCAGTCAGAGTTTCTACCCCTAAGCCATCAGCACTTGGCAGAGAGAAACTGCTACATTTTGTTTTAATTTATTTCTGTAAACATTATTTTTAATGGATACTCAGATTTGAGTAGATGCTCTTTTATTTATTTATTCACTTTTATGCTCACCACAGGCAGTTGATGACTTACTACACGCCGCTGACGAATCTTGTATGTAGTTCCTGTTATAAATATTATCGTTACATCTGCTTTTTTAATTTATTTATTAAACAGTAAGTTTATTTATTTCCATCTACCAGCCTGAATATTCGAGAAATCGAATATGCACCGCGCAGCAGGATTCGAACCTGCATCCCCTAGGGGAAGGTGTCATCAGATCTGATGTACCTTGACCTCTCAGTCCTGCTTAAACAAAACCTGAATATTGCTTCTGAACACATATCTTCCCGATTCTTCAAATATACATATTTGCTCTGTTTCGTATCCTAATGTAAACAAAGATATTTTTTTACGAATGGTGTAAATCTGATATATTTTTAATTTATTTGTTTAAACATTATTTTTAATTGTTTACTCATATTTGAGTAGATGATTTGTTTTTATTTATTTATTAATCAGTATTTATTTATTTCCATCTACCGGCCTGAATATTGTTTAGCCTTTTTTCTAACAACATTTCTTGAATATTGGAATATATCAGATTTAATCCATTCCAATTATATATTGGGTTGGTGCATAATTATCAGGCGTTTTTATAGGCGAGGTATTTGTTAATAAAAATTTCTGTTTTGTTTACTTTTTTTAATAAAAATATCATTTTATTTTCAGGTTTAAAAATGTGTGTTGATAATCATATGCCCTGGCATAATCATTAAAAATACTATTGTTGAATTGTTGTTCTTTTTGCATAATAAATATTGTGTAAAAAATCGCCTGATAATTATGCACCAAACCAATATATACAGAGTGTCCATAAAGTTCGTGTGCACTTATAAGTTGTAAATTTTTAAAGTGCACACGAACTTTATGGACACTCTGTATGTATATATATATATATATATATATATATATATATATATATATATATATCCAACTGTAAGGTAGGTTAATTCCAATGTTCAAACATTTTTTAAAAAAAATGCTCAGTACAGAGTCGAGCATGATAATATTTACAAGCAATTATAACTAAAACATGCATCTTTGTGGTGCATCTTGCCTTATTTCTTTCTCTCACTGGTCTTCTTGCATATTATCTTAAAATAGGTTAAAATTTCCTGCTAGCCGGTACAGCTACATGAGAATGTTGGACTTAAATTAAGTCCAAAGAAGACAAAGAAAACAAACAAGACCGATATATATATATATATATATATGTAAACAAATATATATTAATAACAAGTTACACAAAGACATGGACAGTTACATAGTGCTTGTATGGAGAAATTATGTGTATGTGTTGTGAGTGTTCGTACGTACGTGTATTGTTCTTAGCGTGTTCCCAGAATTTGGGAAACGCTGTATCTGTAAGAGGTCACCTATTGGAGTTGGTTGAAAAGAGAGATTTTACCTCATCTCCACACGAGGTGGCGGCCGAAGGCCTGAGTCTAAAAAGAGAGATAGGCGAAGGGTCAGCCAGTATTTATAGCCAGGGGAGAGAGAGACCCCTGTTGAAGGATTAAGGAACTGAGGAGGAGCTAACTGCGACACTATTTTGCATTCATCGCTAAAGGTTACTTTTTGCTACTATCCAAAATCCTATTTTAGATGTTCTTTTAACCAGATCAATAAAATATGTTCATGCATACAGTTACATAGAATGTATATATAGACATATTTTCCACAATTGTCAATGATGGCCTGTCTATGTTCCAGTTTATCATGACACAAAAAATAACTCGCCCACCTCCATCTTCTGTGCTTACTATTCTGTTTAGTGTAGAGCTGATATTTAATTGGTTAATCAAGACACACCCACAAGTCAAAGTTTAATTCTGACCTTATGTCCTCCACCTGTCTTTAACTTTTGTAAAAGAGGTAGCAATTTGTTTTAAAATTTCCTTAAAAATCATTTAATCACCAGTTATCGCCTGAAGAAGCATAATCAGACTATTGAAACATGAAATCTTTTGTGTATCGAATTCAACATATTTTCATTATAATCTTTTATAATAAAAATAATGATATATATATTGTGTTTTTAGGTAGCAATCCCTCATTTATACATGTTTCATTAAAGACTTAAAATTTGCATGAAACTCCGAGTTGTGCTATTGACATTGAATATTATGTATATCCACTAATATATACTTGATAACACTGTTTTATAACATTGAGCACTGTATTAATAACACCTGAATAGAAATATGCATATCTATCTATCTATCTATCTATATATATATATATATATATATATATATATATATATATATATATATATAAAAGTGAACATAGAAGTCAACACTTAGAGGTGACAGTCTGTTTCATGCTAGATGCAAACGTCAGGCATGAAACAGACTATCACCTCTAAGTGTTGACTTCAATGTTCACTTTTATATTTACAGACGCTCTATCTGATATTGAGCACTTTATCCCATAAATATAGCACATTTTAAGACTATATTTCTTCATATATATATAATAATATTTTTAGTTTTTAAAAATATGATTCCTTCGCTACATAAGAGTTCTCATGTTTCAAAAGCGAGAGCCGAGACCCCAACATAATTTTTTAAGTTATGTAGAGTTAAGGTGTCTGGACACGCTTCCTTGTCAAGCGAGAAGGGGTCTCGGCTCTCGCTTTTGAAACATGAAAACTCTTATGTAGCGAAGGAATCACATTTTTAAAAACTAAAAATATTATTATAATATAAGCTCTACTTCTGTATGGAGCACTGTCCTTTTGAAAATAAAGCTAAATATTAAGGAACACCGGATTATCTACCTAACGTGTTCTTTCCTATTTTTCTGTACACCTGCATACATATATATATATATATATATATATATATATATATATATATAGATATATATTATTTTTCATTATATTATTATATTGCTTCATGTAGTTATATAAATTATACGCAAAATACACAGCAAATATAAAATATATAAAGAAAAAACTGTACTTATATTTTATTGTTACTTACA
Organism: Acanthosepion esculentum; assembly: GCA_964036315.1. Classification (NCBI taxonomy): domain Eukaryota; kingdom Metazoa; phylum Mollusca; class Cephalopoda; order Sepiida; family Sepiidae; genus Acanthosepion; species Acanthosepion esculentum. The sequence goes on from OZ038507.1 coordinate 22,290,581, forward strand.
ACTAAAAGTTTCTTATGGAATTGCAGAATTGGTTAATGCTACAGTCGCACAATCATCAGACAGAGAAAGAGGCAATAAACATTTATTCAGAAAAGAGTCCTCTCTGCAGCCGGTATTATATAAGGAAAAAAATAATAGCAATAATATATATATATATGCTCTTCGGCAAAAGCGAATTGTGTCCTGTCGGTCACTGTGTGTTTATCTAAAAATAAATATGCTAAAATTCACCTTCATCCTTGCCATGCTTAGTGGTAGAATTTCCAACTGACGCCAATTCAGTCGGGTTTCGATCCTAGCTAAAGGCAACCGGACGTCTAGCCACACTGAAGAGCTGTGAAGCAGCAAAACAGTCTGTCTGTGGATGACAATAATATATATATATATATATATATATATATATATATATATATATATATATATATATATATGATAAAATATAATTTTAAAGTATGCTATATTTATGGGATAAATTGCTCAATGTAAATATAAAAGTGGACATTGAAGTCAACACCCAGTGGTGACAGTCTGTTTCATGCTTAAACGCAATCATTAGCTTTTTATTAAAAAATTTCTCGTATTCATATAATGTTACATAGCCCCCTCATGCTGGCTGGTTTTAGTCCCTGCGCCAATTATGTCTATCTTGTATAGCCCCCTCATTCTGGGGCGGTGTTGGGCAACAGTGATGGTGTGATAATAATGTTGCCTTCTTCTTTAACAGATGGTGATCGCTAGTTGTTTTGGACATAGACAAAAGAACTTCAACGCAGGGAATTTTAACTTTGTTTATTAAGGTTGATGTATACATCTTCTCACTAGCCAGTGAGGTCGCTGTCTACCTCCACTGAGGAGCAGATCCAGACACGAAAAGGAAACACGTCTACATTGCGCGACAGTTAAGACTCAACTCTCCAAAAATCCTTTCTCTGTATCTATCATTCCCACGCTGGCTCAGCTAATCAAAATCGACTTCCTTGTTTTGTCTTCCATCTGACCACACAGGTCAACCCCATAAGTCCAAGCAGCAATACCATTCCCCCTAAAATTAATAGTTTCTTATATTATTATTTAACAATAATTGTTTTCTTTTCTAGCCATAAAGATTGTAAAAACTGTCCAAATGTTCTATGAAAGTTTAGTTTTTTTTTTTTTTTTTAATAATATCTTATTATATGAAAAAATATGTTAAATCCATATTAGTTGTTTTTGCCGTTTCTTTTCTTATAGGCAGAATGTGTATATCTATATGTATGGCTTTATAATAAATTCAAATTAATACAAGAATATTACTCATCTTGGAAATGAAAAGCTAAATTTTATGTTTGTGTTTATGTGTGTGCTTTGATGCAGTAATTCAATTTTCACGATTTCATTCAGTTTAAGAAAAAGGAAAACCTGTTAAATATAAAGTAAACATAGAAGTCAACACTTAGAGGTGACAGTCTGTTTCATGCTAGATGCAAACGTCAGGCATGAAACAGACTATCACCTCTAAGTGTTGACTTCAATGTTCACTTTTATATTTACAGACGCTCTATCTGATATTGAGCACTTTATCCCATAAATATAGCACATTTTAAGACTATATTTCTTCATATATATATAATAATATTTTTAGTTTTTAAAAATATGATTCCTTCGCTACATAAGAGTTCTCATGTTTCAAAAGCGAGAGCCGAGACCCCAACATAATTTTTTAAGTTATGTAGAGTTAAGGTGTCTGGACACGCTTCCTTGTCAAGCGAGAAGGGGTCTCGGCTCTCGCTTTTGAAACATGAAAACTCTTATGTAGCGAAGGAATCACATTTTTAAAAACTAAAAATATTATTATAATATAAGCTCTACTTCTGTATGGAGCACTGTCCTTTTGAAAATAAAGCTAAATATTAAGGAACACCGGATTATCTACCTAACGTGTTCTTTCCTATTTTTCTGTACACCTGCATACATATATATATATATATATATATATATATATAGATATATATTATTTTTCATTATATTATTATATTGCTTCATGTAGTTATATAAATTATACGCAAAATACACAGCAAATATAAAATATATAAAGAAAAAACTGTACTTATATTTTATTGTTACTTACAACTAAAAGTTTCTTATGGAATTGCAGAATTGGTTAATGCTACAGTCGCACAATCATCAGACAGAGAAAGAGGCAATAAACATTTATTCAGAAAAGAGTCCTCTCTGCAGCCGGTATTATATAAGGAAAAAAATAATAGCAATAATATATATATATATGCTCTTCGGCAAAAGCGAATTGTGTCCTGTCGGTCACTGTGTGTTTATCTAAAAATAAATATGCTAAAATTCACCTTCATCCTTGCCATGCTTAGTGGTAGAATTTCCAACTGACGCCAATTCAGTCGGGTTTCGATCCTAGCTAAAGGCAACCGGACGTCTAGCCACACTGAAGAGCTGTGAAGCAGCAAAACAGTCTGTCTGTGGATGACAATAATATATATATATATATATATATATATATATATATATATATATATATATATATATATGATAAAATATAATTTTAAAGTATGCTATATTTATGGGATAAATTGCTCAATGTAAATATAAAAGTGGACATTGAAGTCAACACCCAGTGGTGACAGTCTGTTTCATGCTTAAACGCAATCATTAGCTTTTTATTAAAAAATTTCTCGTATTCATATAATGTTACATAGCCCCCTCATGCTGGCTGGTTTTAGTCCCTGCGCCAATTATGTCTATCTTGTATAGCCCCCTCATTCTGGGGCGGTGTTGGGCAACAGTGATGGTGTGATAATAATGTTGCCTTCTTCTTTAACAGATGGTGATCGCTAGTTGTTTTGGACATAGACAAAAGAACTTCAACGCAGGGAATTTTAACTTTGTTTATTAAGTTGATGTATACATCTTCTCACTAGCCAGTGAGGTCGCTGTCTACCTCCACTGAGGAGCAGATCCAGACACGAAAAGGAAACACGTCTACATTGCGCGACAGTTAAGACTCAACTCTCCAAAAATCCTTTCTCTGTATCTATCATTCCCACGCTGGCTCAGCTAATCAAAATCGACTTCCTTGTTTTGTCTTCCATCTGACCACACAGGTCAACCCCATAAGTCCAAGCAGCAATACCATTCCCCCTAAAATTAATAGTTTCTTATATTATTATTTAACAATAATTGTTTTCTTTTCTAGCCATAAAGATTGTAAAAACTGTCCAAATGTTCTATGAAAGTTTAGTTTTTGTTTTTTTTTTTAATAATATCTTATTATATGAAAAAATATGTTAAATCCATATTAGTTGTTTTTGCCGTTTCTTTTCTTATAGGCAGAATGTGTATATCTATATGTATGGCTTTATAATAAATTCAAATTAATACAAGAATATTACTCATCTTGGAAATGAAAAGCTAAATTTTATGTTTGTGTTTATGTGTGTGCTTTGATGCAGTAATTCAATTTTCACGATTTCATTCAGTTTAAGAAAAAGGAAAACCTGTTAAATATAAAGAAAACTATTTATACAAAGATGTCCCACACGTATCGAGAGTAATATAAAACAGAAATAAATTTCAAAACTCTAAATGTGATTTTTAGCAAGGCAAACATACTCTTTCTTTGAAGTTGTTTTATGAAAGCTGAAGGGCATAGAATTCGGTACCCTATTTGCACAGACTGAATTCTGATGTCAAACACCTTGATGTCAAGTGGGGAGAAAAACTTAATAAGAAACATATGGAACAAAGAACATTATTTAGCTTTTAATTCAGATTCTCTAAAAGAATATTTCTCAAAAAGAAAAGTCATCTAAATAAACTTGGTCTATATCCATACTTGAATAAATGCTGCCTAAAAACACTCACCATATATATATATATATATATATATATATATATATATATATATATATATATATGACGAAAATGTGGAAAAGACAAAGCAAAATCCGAATATGTGAGTTTACTTTTTTATTTTGTTTTTGTAAGAAAAACAAAAACAAAAACAAAATAAAATAAAAAAATAAAAATAAAAAACAGTAGACTCACATATTCGGATTTTGCTTTGTCTTTTCCACATTTTCATCATACCGTCGGATCTACATCCACATATTTGCTTACATATATATATATATATATAATACTAGGTGTAACAGCAAAATTGTCCAGTTGTTAGCTTAAGATTTTAACCGTTGTATTTTAGAAATGATTAAAGATATCTTACTGGAATTCTCCGAGGTTTTTATAACACTATTGAGCTTTACTTTGAGGAATAAGAATGGATAATTACTCTCCAAGCTTAACAGAAGTATCGTGATGAAATCAATCATAAACGAAAATGACATGTTCATCATTAATTAACCATAGGTAAGGATCAGAAGCTCATGAAAGTTCAAATATATATATATATATATATATATATATATATATATATATATATATATATATATTATTCCAGGATCATTTTCCAACTTATTGATGATGGTCTTCGCCCTCTCTAACCTTATAACTTTCTGTACTGGAGTAACAAGTAACTCAGTCTATATACCAGGGTTGAATAAGACTGACAAAGTTTTTGTTGGTTGAAATAGGTCTATACCCTATATGAGAAGTAATTTTGTATTTTATGGTTTTCTACTATTTATTTGCTCTGTATAATAAATACATTGAGCTCTTTTTGTGCATCAGTTTTAATATTTTATATTACTAGGATTCACTTGGATTATATACCAATGGATTTATTACCTTTATTTATTATATATATATATATATATATATATATATATATATATATATATATATATATATATATATATATAAAGTGTGTGTATATAAATATAAATATTAATACATGTTTCATTAAATAATATAGATAAGTGTTGTCTATATATTTTATGTAAGTTTTTTTCATATAGTCTGATAATCTTAATAACATTATCATTAAACAATGAAAGAAAATCACAATATTGATACATACTTTTTTTAATCCAATCTAAGCTTTCGGCTTACATAAGCCATTATCAAAGATGACAATTGCACAATATATTTATGCAATACAATATGCAAATATAAACATATATATATATATATATATATATATATATATATATATATATATATATATGTGTGTGTGTGATATATTATATATATTATTATTTATATATTATATGCAAGGTACTTGTTAGAAAGCGCTCAATATCAGAGATAGAGCTAACATATTTAGTTGGATTGGTGTGAGTTTATGACCCTGGGTTTCACACTTTTGTGATCATCAGACAAACTGATTAATTTTTTAAAATTTTCAATTAATGTAGATGCGTGTATTGGTGCTATTATGGAAGTGGGAGGGAAATCGTCGTCGTGATGTCACTTATGCTAACGCAAACATACATGCATGCCCGTACACCCTTTGAGGGATGCAGGCACACATACATACGCGCTCGCCCACCGGGGCTCGCACAAACATAAACATATGTGGACAGTATGGGACTTAACATATGTATGTATATGTGTGTTGTTGTCTACATACATACGCATTTGATTGTTGAATTTCAATGATGGGATGTGTATCCATTTCTCGCAATTAAACCTTGCCGCCAATCTAGTAGCACGTTTAAATTCATAAAGTCTGGGTACCAAAGGGAATAGATCATCAAAACGATTACCATGAAAATATTTATAGAAAAGGCACAGGGAAGCTATGTTACGACAATGCAAAAGTGACTGAAACCAAGATGCCAGGTCAGCACTGATAACACTGCAGATTCTTCTTTGGATTTTATCAAGAATCTCTAGCTACATAGCAAAAGCAGCAGACCAGATGTGACAGCAATATTCTATGCATGGATGAATGGTAGACTTATAAAGATGTAAATTAGATTCTGGCAAGAAAAACTATCTACCATGACACAGTAAACCAAATTTACTAGCTGCTGACCTAGCAATTGATTCAATATAATCTTTTCTGATTCATGTCAGTATAAAACATTAGCCGTAGACAGTACAATGAGTCACTCACCTGGAGGTTAGCATCAGCCATGCTGACAGAAGTTAAAAAAGTTTTTTTCTAAGGCAATTAAAAGAGAACAGTTTCATTTGAAGGTGTTAAACTTAACAAGTTATTTTTGTAGGTTATTTTTTTGTGATCAGCTGCCAATTTGATGATATTAAACTTAACAAGCTTGCTTCAAAGACAGGAATAAATAGTTGTGCCCTCAGTATAGATACCAAATCAATAACTGATGACATTGGAAAGGTCACTGAGGAAAATTAGAAACAAGGATTAATGGATAGACCCCTTTAATGGGTTAATGTAAAAAGATCTAGAAGAGTGGCCATTCAAGACAGCTTTCATTTCGCAATTTGATTGAATAAAATTTGTCAAGTAAAACTATAACCTTACAACATGTGAAGAAGACCAGCGTGCCAAATCCTGTCAAATTCCTTCGAGATATCCAAAGCAACATCCCAAGCTTTCACCATCCCCCATCTAAAGGTTGATAGACTCTTTCAGCAATAACCATTAACTCATCAGTAGTAGACCTCAAGAAATGAAAACCATACTGTTTGTCTGAAAGAAGCTATTGCAAGGTGAGGTGCTTAACCAATTCAAAGTTGATTAGAGCCTCTAGGACTTTGTCAAAAAGAGGTAGAAGGCTAATCAGTCGACAGAAAGATCAGATTGTTTGCTTAAGTTCTTAAAAACAGGGACTACAGAAGAGTCTGTCTAACAAGCTGGAAAGCAAGAAGCCGCAAGGGATTTATTGTAGAGTTTAGAGAGAGAAGAAACCAGTTCAGGAGCATATTTCTTTAGGACTATTGCAGAGATGCCTTGAAGTCCATATGCTTTGAGGGGACCCTATTAAGAGATGATACCAGAAATATTGGAGGAGTTAGTTATGTCTTGCCTTAGTTAATAACTGATTCGAACAACTACCTTTTGGATATATCAAACTTAGTATTAAGACAGGAGTCGATAGTTGCGTATCCATATAGATACCGGGCTGAGAACTGTTGGCACCAGGAACGTTGTTGATGAAAATTAGGAACAATGTAAGCCCAGGAGAACCTCCTGCATTTATGTTAAAGGATCTAGAAAATTAACTCTTCCATACAACTATCATGAGACAATTTATTAAAAAACGATTGGATCAAATAAAAAATTTAGCTGAAGACACTATAGCTCTTCAGCTTTTGAAGAAGATAAGCATACCAAAACCTGTTAAATGCCTTTGAGATATCTAAAATCATGACCCAAGCTTTGCCAGGCGTATTTGAGATGCTTAACCAATTACAAGTTGATTAGAACCTTTGCGAAAAAGTGGTAGAAAGTTAACAAGCTGATAGAAGGATTAAATGATTTTTCTCTATTCTTAAAGACTAGAAATACAGAAGAGAATTTCCAACAAGCAGGAAAGCAAGAAACAGTAAGGCATTTATTGCAGAGTTTAGAGAGAACAGGAGCCAGTTCAAGAGCACGTTTCTTTAGGGCTATTGCAGGGATGCCATCAAGTCTGCATGCTTCGTGGGGATCCTATTAAGAGATGATAGCAGAAAGAATGAAGTTATAGGCATATCACACAGTAGGACTCAGTACTAATTGGAAAGTCAGGCAAATATACTCCTGACGAGTCAAGAGTATAATTGGAAGAGAATTTATGAGCAAAGCATTTTATATGTTTACTCTCAGTAGACTCTTTTTCTTCTTATTTTCCCCTTCTTTTAATCTTCCCTCTGATTTAATATCTTATCTTCTTCCTCATTGCCTACTCTCTTTCTCTTTTTCTCTTTTTCTCTTCTTCTACTCTTCTTCAGATTTTATTTTTCATCTTCTTTCTTTCCTTCCTCGTACCTTAATTTTTTTATTTTTTTTATTTTTCCTTCTTCCTCCTTCTCTCATTTTAATCTTTCACTTTCTTTCTCTCCTTCCTCAAAAATTTGATTCTTTTTCTTCTCTTTAGAGCCTTCTCCTCTTCCTTCTCCTCTCATTTTTTCACCTTCTTTCCCTCCTTCCTTTAAAAGTTTTACCCTTTCTTTTTATCTTCCTCTCCTATTCTGCCAACTTTCATTTTAGCCACCATCTTTCTTTCCTTTTTTTAAAATTTTAGTCTTTCTTTTTTCCTTCACTTTTTTCCTTCACTTTTCTCCCCCCTCCTCTCATTAAATATTTTTCCCTTTTTCTCTTCTTTGTAATAACTTTTGTCTTCATTTTTCTTTTTTTTTTTTCTTTCTCCTTTTCTCCAACCTTTCATTTTTATTCGCTTTCTTTCTCTCCTTCATAATTTTCCCTTTTTTTCTTTTTGTCTTTTCACCTCCTCTCACTCTTTCTTTCTTTCTTTCTTTCTTTCTTTCTTACAGTCAATTCCTCATCTTTCTTTCAACTGCATAATTTCTTAGAACTGTTTCTGGGAGCTTTTCCAATTCCACCATTTTCCCCCAACAAATGTTTGCTAAATTTATTTGCAATATTTTTTTAAAAATTAAATATTTTTAAATCAATCTCCAATTGACTAAGTAATCAAATTAATTTCCCTGCTCCCTAAGTCTATATTACCTGACACAAAACAGTAGCGAGCAACCACCCTTCTTTCTAATCTTTCTCCACCCAACAAGCTTAGCTGTCGTAGTCATCTCTGTGTGCCATTAGCCAAATTTTCGTCTCCGCACAACAATCCCGATAACGGGCAGCAACTTTGGTTTGATTTGTTAATTATTGACATTAGAGTCCCTTTCAGTCGAGTGCTTCTTCTGTCCATTCGACAAGAGAAAGGCATATTACTTGATCTACATTGATATTCTCGGACCTGGTAAGGTAATGTGCAGTTAAACAGCTCCGTGCTCTTATCTATTTTTGTGTGTGGGAAAATACTTGGGATCTGTTCTAATTGAATGAATTCAGGTGACATGAGTAATTTAAATAAGGTTAAACTTTTTTTTTTCTGGCAATATTTAACCTTCCTGCTCGCAAAAAAAAAAACAGTGTGTCAAAAGATGGTTTTTACCTTGACACCACTATTATTTTAACTACCTTCACTCCTTGGATTTGGGATTTGTGAATTTAGACCTGTTATTCATTATTTCAGGATTTCTTTCTGACTGTGGATATTTGAGCTTGGACTTGCGATTTGTTTATTTTGTTGTGGAATTGAGTTGTCGTATCAATTTTTGAACATAATTGTTTAGTCATTTTTAACCTTCATGCCTGCAAAAAACAGTGTATCAAAAGGACGGTTTTTCCCTTGACACCACTATTATTTTAACTACCTTCACTCCTTGGATTTGGGATTTGGGACTTTAGACCTGTAATTCATGATTTCAACATTTCTTTCTGCCTCTGGATATTCAAGTTTGGATTTGGGATTTGTTTATTTCATTGTGGAATTTAAATGCAATATCAATCATTATCTTCTGTCTTCTTGATTCCTCTTCTTTTATTGTTCTTGTGCCTGTATAGTATTTTTTTCTCATAGTGAAGGTAGTTAAAATAATAGTGGTGTCAAGGGAAAAACCGTTTTTTTTCTGGATGCAAAGGTTAATGATTACCTTTTTTTTCTTTGGCTCATCTAGCATTTAAATTCAATCTGACAATCTGTACAGAAGAAAATGGTCACTTACCCAATCAGTCAAAATTTTCCTGGATTGCATTATGGTAATGTAAAAAAAAACCTTTCCGCTGAATGAAGCTAGTATTATAGGTCGGTAAATATACAAATTTGTTCCACTCTTGACTAATTGTAAGCATCATAAGTATTTTTGTTACCGACCAATAGGAATTCTTCTTTGACATGTCTGCATTTAGTTGAGTGAACCTTATTGCTTTTGAAGACCTTATGTTCACCATCACACAGTCACAAGTATTGTCTTTCACTTCAAGCTACTTCTTGTATGTGCCATACTCCTTCAGATCATTGTTGATCATGGCTCTCCACAATTTCCTGTTCTTTGTAACTCTTAGTAAAATTTTGTCTTTTTACTATTTCTCCTAAACCCTGTTCTGCCATTCATTTTCACAAGCTCATTAAGTCGGTTATGTCCTGTTTTCCCTTCAATGTGTCCTGTGAGTGTCAGATTTTCTAAGCCTTCTTTCCTTATTATGTGCCCTAGAAATTTCAACTGTCTCTTTCTGATGTCAAGCATAAGTCTCTTTTTTTTGTCTCCATTGTCTCTAAAACTTCCTTGTTGATCACATGTTCAGTCCATGGTATTCTCAGTATCCTACTGCAGAACCATATTTCTGTTGCCTCAGGTCTTTTCTTTGATTCTAACGAAATTTTCCTTTTTTTAATACTTTGCTTAGCTTTCGGAAGGCGTCTTTCGCTATCCCTAAGTACCTTCAGATTTCAGTGTCATACACTCTGTGTTCTGTTAAATCACTTCCCAGATATTTGAATTATTGTACTTGTTTGATTTTGATGGTAAAAACACAAACCAAGGGTAGAGGAAGATGTGGAGGGACATGATCACCCATGTCCTGAAGGGACACAGCATATGTGCCAGGGAAGGCAAATGTAAACAAAAACGTTGGTTACAATCTGACCAACTTCATTCAGTTTCTTTTCTGCTGTTGTTTTTAAATCCCCCGCATTATAATAGCATTGATTTTATCTATGAGAATTGCCTTATCAATATTTCATAAGTTTAGATTGGTCTGGCACAAGGCCAGGGGGAGACACTGTGAGAATGGAAATCCCTAAAACCAAATAATTAATCTCAAAACTCGAATAGCCCTGTCTGATTGAAACTTTCATAAGGATGTCATGCCTGATACCAGGACTGGATTATGATCTTTTGGGGCCCCTTGGGCTAATAAAATTATGGACCCCACCCCCAACACTCATACCAAGCCAGGCTCTAACTTGTCTAACATCTGTTTTGAATATTTTTTACTTGTGCTATATTTTAACGACATTTACACAGCTTGAATAAACTCATTGTAAATTCTTTAGATAAATTCGAATAGCTATCTCTTGTCTGTCAATAAAAATGTTTTTTACAGAAATACCGCTATTTTATGATTTATGGCGAACCAAATTAGCACACATTTCGATCCGTAGTAAAAAAAGACAGATTTTTTATAACCTGCCTTATAAAAATAAAACAATCAAAATAAATACGAGTTTGCGATATTGATATGATTTCAGTTTATGAAACTATTTAGATGTTATAATAGCCAGGAAATTAAAATTACTTCTTTATAAATATTTCTTGGATTTAAACATTCTGAACTAAAATCAAACATGTTATCTACTTGAAACACAATGAGAAACTAAAAGATTCTTTTCCTTGTTTTGCTTCCTTCAAAGTCAAATAAATATGAGTTTGTCATATTGATATGATTTCAGTTTATGAAACTATTTATAATAGCCAGGAAATTAAAATTACTTCTTTATAAATATTTCTTGGATTTAAACATTCTGAACTAAAATCAAACATGTTATCTACTTGAAACACAATGAGAAACTAAAAGATTCTTTTCCTTGTTTTGCTTCCTTCAAAGTCAAATAAATATGAGTTTGTCATATTGATATGATTTCAGTTTATGAAACTATTTATAATAGCCAGGAAATTAAAATTACTTCTTTATAAATATTTCTTGGATTTAAACATTCTGAACTAAAATCAAACATGTTATCTACTTGAAACACAAGGAGAAACTAAAAGATTCTTTTCCTTGTTTTGCTTCCTTCAAAGTCAAATAAATATGAGTTTGTCATATTGATATGATTTCAGTTTATGAAACTATTTATAATAGCCAGGAAATTAAAATTACTTCTTTATAAATATTTCTTGGATTTAAACATTCTGAACTAAAATCAAACATGTTATCTACTTGAAACACAATGAGAAACTAAAAGATTCTTTTCCTTGTTTTGCTTCCTTCAAAGTCAAATAAATATGAGTTTGTCATATTGATATGATTTCAGTTTATGAAACTATTTATAATAGCCAGGAAATTAAAATTACTTCTTTATAAATATTTCTTGGATTTAAACATTCTGAACTAAAATCAAACATGTTATCTACTTGAAACACAATGAGAAACTAAAACATTCTTTTCCTTGTTTTGCTTCCTTCAAAGTCAAATAAATATGAGTTTGTCATATTGATATGATTTCAGTTTATGAAACTATTTATAATAGCCAGGAAATTAAAATTACTTCTTTATAAATATTTCTTGGATTTAAACATTCTGAACTAAAATCAAACATGTTATCTACTTGAAACACAATGAGAAACTAAAAGATTCTTTTCCTTGTTTTGCTTCCTTCAAAGTCAAATAAATATGAGTTTGTCATATTGATATGATTTCAGTTTATGAAACTATTTAGAAGTTAGGCCTAGAAAATTAAAATTATTGCTTTATAAAAGTTTGAGGAACCCTAGGGTGCAGTCTAAAATAAGCCTGAGGACAGATGTGGTGGCTAGAATTGTAAGAGGTAGGAGGAACGACATCATGAGAATGCATGTTACACATTGGCTAAGCATCTTTCCAAGTGTGGTCTTAATCAGTCTCTCAAATCTGGGTATGGGAAATGTATCATTGCTTCAGAATTCTTGCGGTCCTCTTTTGAATTTGTGCCATTTTGGATTTACATCCAAAACTCAGACAAAGGCAATCCCACACTGTCAAAATACGATACCCACAAGACACTCCAGCCAATCACTGACCACTCTGGTGACATGCTATGGTGGGCCTAGTTTGATGCAAGGCAATACACTGCGAGAATATTTCATCAACCAATGCCAGAGTAGAGTTGCATCTACTGATAAATTTCTCTCTTAGAGTTATTTGTTAATCGTTACGCCACAGTATGTAATTCTGATATCAATTTATGAAATTGGGATGAACCAGTTTGTGAAAGTAGAAGCTATTTCTACTCACTAATGGGTTGTTTGTTGATAACAATGGAACCGTTCAATGGGAAAATACATGGCACAATTCTCAGTTGTGTATTTGACTTAAAAGAATCTATTAAACAATCAATGGCCATGAATTGTTTCCCATTACTCCATGAGTCAGAATAATTTTTCTTTCCTTTTTTTCCTTCGTCTTGAGCTTTTCCTTTTGTGTATTTCTTTCTTTTTTTTTCTTTTTTTTACTTTGTTTTCTTACCCTTTATTTTTTTCATTTTTCATTTCTTTTCTCCTCATTTTCTTTCTTTTTTTCTTCACCTTTTCCTCTCTTTTCTCATCTATTTTTCGTCTCTTCTTTTTTCTTTTCTTTGTTATCCTTTTCTTCTCTTCTTCTTTCATTTTTTCTTCTCTTTTTCTTTTTCTTTTTCTCTTCTATTCTTTTCTTGTCATTTTCTTTTTTCTTTTCTTCTCTTTTTTCTTTTCTTTTCTTCCCTTTTTTCTTTTCTTTTCTACTCTTTTTTCTTTTTATTCTTCTCTTATTCTTTTTTCTTTCCCCCTCAATTTTAATTTGTTCATATCTTTGTCTTTCTTTTCCCTTCTTATTTTTCAACTAATCGCTTTTTTCTATCATTCTTATTTATATTCTTTTTCATATATTCTTTTATCATTGTTGCTTTTTTATTTTATTTCTTTTTATCTTTTCATTTCTTTTCCCCTTTTCTTTCTGCCTATTTAATTTTGTCTATTTTCTTCTCTTTCCTTTCTCTTCTTTTCTTATTTCTTTCTTTCTGTTTTCTTTCTTATTTTCTTTCTTTTTTCTTTGCATTTCTTTTCCACTTTTCTTTCTGCCTATTTAATTTTGTCTATTTTCTTCTCTTTCCTTTCTCTTTCCCTTTTCTTTTTTCTTTCTTTCTGTTTTCTGTCTTTTTTATTGTTTCTTTTTCTTTGTGAGCTGCATAATGGTTATCAGCATGTAAAGTGAAATTGGGTCATTCTATTCGGGATTCCATCTCCATTACTTTGCACTAATGCCTTTGGAGAAGGTATGAATCCATGTTCCTCCAATTATGGGTTCAATAGTAGAGCTAATTCAGCACTCTTGCCTTGGACCACAGTCTTTGGAAAGAAAAAGCCAGAGGGGGTCTTTCTGCAGACTTTATGGCCCATTCTTTGTTATTTTATTTAAATCATTTCACCGCAAGCAATAACGTGACTCGGATGCAATGTGGTTACTGAGTGTGAGAGAATATGAGAAAAAAAAACATTATTAAGGAGAGAGGACAATAAAAGAACAGAATTAAGAAGACAGAAGATAATGGTTGACATTGCATTTGAATTTTAGGAGGTCAAATTGTTTGTTATTAAGTCTTTTGAAATATGAGGCTTGCACTACACATTCTTCACCCTAGTATTCAAATATTATCTGTCAGATCAGTTTTAAACTGAACTGTTGAGCTCTCATATGTTGAAATCAACAGGAAATTCAACATATATTTCTCTCTCTCTCTCTTCTCTCTCTCTCTCTCTCTCTCTATACATATATATATATATATATATATATATATATATATATATATATATATATGAGTAAATATAGTTTTAAGGTGTGCTATATTTATGGGATAAAGTGCTCAATATCAGAGATAGAGTGTATGTAAAGATAAATAAATATAAATTTGTGGCCTGACGATTGCGTCCAGCATGAAACAGCCTGTCACCTCTGAGTGTTGACTTCAATGTTCACTTTTATATATATATATATATATATATATATATATATATATATATATATATATATATATATATATATATATATCTTTCATTAAAGATGACTGACAAGGTACTGCACTTAAGCTTTTTATTTAATTTTTCTTGTATTCATACAAGTGTTTTCTTTTCTGGGCACAAAATGGGTAAAAATTTTTCAAAAGTTCTCCATGTCCGAGCAGCTTCAGCTAAACTTTCAGCCATTATCAAGGATGATTTTATTTGTACTTTTAACTAAATGTATGGGTTATGTTATGTATATATCTAGAGTTATAGGAATGTTTTATTTTACAAACATGGTCAGCACATTGTGGCCGTGTTCATAGTTAATATTTTTGAGTGTTGGTTTTATTTCTTTTTTATTTTTAGGGCTTCCATTATTCTTAATCTTTTTTACATGTGAATGAGGTTATTATGCTTGTGTTTTTTCTACTAGTATGTTTCAGATGAAATCTGGTAGATTTATGTCTGTGTTTAAAAGAGTCCTAATGGAGCTATGGTCAGATAAGTGTAGCATAAGTCGTCTGGATAGGCATGTAGTAGTGTGACCAATGTAATTATATATGAGTTTGGTTTGATCAGAAACGCAGTTCCTTAAGGAGCATTTGAGCTTATAAATAATGTTTGTTCTTTGTTATTTTTTTTATTTTGCATGGGTTTTGTTATTTTTGAGGATAAGATTAAGTGTTTAAAATTTTTTGAAATAGTTAATTCATTTAATTTTCTTGACTAGGCTAGTGTATTTCTTTATGAAAAGAAACTTATAATTAACTGTAAATAATAAAAGAAATTAACAAACTAAGAAAGCACACATAAACACAAGTAAATGTACTAATAATAAACAACAACAAAAAATTAAGTACTCAATAATAACTAATAAGTAAAAGTTAACAAAGAAAACTATAAAATATCGACAAATAACTGCATTCAGATCCACAATTATTTCTACTCAATAATCTAGAATAATTAGAAAGCTCTAGAATAATTTGAAACATCTGTTAGTACCCACGCAATAACTGTTAAGATAATAGAATAAAACTTTTACCCATAATGCATCATTAAACATCATATATAAATAGTTGAGCAAAAGCACAGCACACATGGTCTGAAGATTGTGTCTAAGTATAAAACAAACTGTTGCCACTGGTTGTTGCCTTCAATGTACACCTTTATCTATCTATCTATCTATCTATCTATCTATCTGTCTGTCTGTCTGTCTGTCTGTCTCTCTCACTCTCTCTCTCTCTCTCTCTCTCTCTATATATATATATATATATATATATATATATATATATATATATATATATATATATATAAGTGTTGAGTCTTGACTCAATGTTGAATCTCGCCTAATGCATGGAATAATAATGCAACACAAAATGTACTTAGAACAAGAATGTATTATAACAAGAAAGTGTACACAATAAGTACATATAGTATTTCTGTATATTTCTGGGAAGACGTTCCTGGAGAATGTGTTGACTAGTCGCAGTCGATCAGAGTCTCTAGTTGGATCTCGTAATTCCTTCTCCTCGTCTTCCGGTACCAACCATTATTTATATAGTTGATAGTCACCTATGCAGATTAGGTGGATCCTACCACAACACCCCCTCCCAAGCCTTGGAATCCTTTTGGATTTCAAACTGGCTTCTATATGGGATGATGATGGTTATTTCTTTGTAGATCCCCTTTGCATGTATATCTGTTTTTTTTTTTCAATATCTTTTTCGTTTTGGATTCACGTCCAATGGGTCCGTGAACTTCCGTTTCCTACCGGATCTTCTCGGTTCAGAAGCACTCTGCGGAGGTTCTACTTGAAAAGTATCATACATTACATCAATGGGATCTTCCTCCTCATCCGGTATACTCTCTTCATGCTCTAGCACGTAGCATTTTTTTAGTTGGTTCTGGTGCCTCTTATGAGTATTCTTCGGCCCTTTTATTATGTAAATCAGGTCACCGATTCTCTTATCCACTATGCCTCGCTCCCAGAACTGAATGTTGTTCCTATAGCACTTGAAAAACACCTTCTCTCCGGGGGTGTATCTTTTTCTAGCTGTATACATAGTGTTCTTTATTCTATTTCTTCCTGGCAAAAGCTTGTCAAACACTGACTTAACTTTCCTAGCGAACATCAGTTCAGCTGGTGCCATGTTTGATGGTGTTCTCTGGTTAGGCGTGATTCTGTATACTTGTAGGAATTGCTGAAGCGCCTTTTCCGTTGGAACTCCTGAGGCTTTCTTCAGAGCGCGCTTTAACGTATCTACAAATCTTTCTGCGAGTCCATTGGATCTCGGATGATACGGCGGCATCGTTATGTTGTTAATTTGATATAACTCACAAAATTCCTTAAAATCATCAGAAGTGAATTGTGTACCATTGTCACTCACAATACACTCTGGCACACCGAACCGTGCAAATAGTTCATGCAAAAAAGTTGTTGTGGTATTGGACGTAGGCTTTTTGCAGCGTAGTACTTCCGGCCATTTTGTAAAGCTATCTACCACTATTAAGTAGTAATAATCTTCTACTGGACCAGCGAAATCAATGTGGAATCTTTCCCACGGATGATCCGTCTTTGGCCATGGTTTGTGTACTATAGGTGGTGCCTTAGCTGCTAACGCACACCCTTTACATCGATGAACCATGTTTTCGATATCCACATCCATTCCTTTCCAATATACAAAGCTTCGCATTAAGCTTTTTGTTCTATTAATCCCCGGGTGACCCATATGAAAGTCCCGTAGGATTCTTTTCTGCAACTTTTTTGGTACTACTACTTTCTCTACACTTGCGAAAGGCACGTTACGTTTCTTTTTAAATATAGGCATAGTATTTTCTTTTAATTCAAATTTAGCTTCAAATTTGTTACATCTTCCAAGACCAGGTGTAAAGGTTTCCGGAAACTTTTTCTTTAATTCATCTTTAATGTCCTGTCTTGATTGCGTATTACTTTCTACTTTTCTGCAGAAAGAGTTTAACGGTTTATCCCACAATTCGAATGTTTCAATAAAATCTGTACCCAACAAGTTTTCTCCATTTCTCAGAATGAAAACTTTTATTTTTTTAACGATCCCATTCAATTTCATTGGAAGTACAACCTCGCCTTCGAAGTTAATTTGCTTTCCAGTTACCGTTCGAGCGAGTTTCATTGACTTCATTATTGTAGGCCTTTTTAAAATTTTCCATGTTTTATCGTTCATTATTGTTAAATCTGACCCCGAATCGAGTTGAAATTTGATATTCTTTTTGAATATTTCAGTCGTCACATATTTCCTCAAATCTCTATCTGATTTGATATTCGAATTTGTTTGTCTAATTCGGCTCTTGAATTTTTTTGTTTTACAACACGATCCTTTGTGACCATTCTTTTGGCACACGAAACATTTCTTATTTCTATATGGGCAATTTACCTCCCAATGTCTTTTGTTACAACGTCTGCAAATATATGGTGGGACCTTTTTATTTTCGTTCTTTTTATTTTCTTGTCTATTCTTAAAGTACGCCGAATTTTTACTCCAATTTTTTGCTGATGGGTAATTTGACTGCTTTTTTATTTTTTTAATATAAGCACTGCCAGCTTCTTCGATTTTTTGCGACTCTTTCTTTAAACTTACGGCCCGTTGACACTCCTCTGCTAACTTTTGCAGGGTAAGGCCTTGTTCAGATTCGAGTTTAGACAAAACTCTACGTCTTATTTCGGCACTCTTACTGGATACCAGTCCTTGAGCAAAAATTAAGCACTTGAATTCTTCAACCGTAATCTCTGCCAATCTGAAATTGTCACAATGTCTATTCACTATAGATGCATATGTTAAGTAATCCTGATCGTCGGATTTAGAGACATTCATGCATAACCATCGCTTATGCCAAAGCGACATATTTGCTCCAAACAGCTCTGTTAGCAATTTCACTGTTTCCGAGAATTCCAATTCAGTTGTTTTTCTCGGTAGAATAAAATCTACAAATTTGCTATGTTCTGCTGTACCTAGCTTTCTTAGTAATAGACTGACTTTTCTTGAATTCGACCAGTTTTCACAGTCTGTGTAGAAAATATCTTCATATCGTTTAAAGTACGCTTCAAACGTTTTTTCTTCGTCTGGCACATAGTTGAAAGTTTCCAGCGAATTAAATATGGTGTTATTAGAATATGAAGAATTTCCGTCATTTGCCTGATAGTTGTTTAATTTCTCCAGTGTTAACTTTTGAATTTCTAAAAGTCTTTCATCTTGTTTTTCTTGATATTTTTGTTGTCTTTCATCTTGACGTTCTTGATATTTTTGCATTGCTATCAGTTGTTCTTGCTGTGCTATCTGTTGTTCTTGCTGACGTTGTTGACTTAACTGCTGGGATTTTAATAATTCAGATATGACTTTGTATAGTTCATCCATCTTTAGCTGATAGTGTTCATGCAACAAGGAATATACTTTTAATTTGTGTATCCACGAATATCATATAAGCTGACCAAAAAATCGAAACAACGTACGACTTTTATATTTTATGTCTTGCTTTTACATTCACGCCCGTGCTAATCAACTTTGGTATTTTTTTTTCGTGAACAGAGAGCGTCGGACTTTTTTTTTTCGTTTTCGACTTCTGTTCGCGTATTCCAATGACAACGTCTGATTTTCTTATCAGAGGTAATTCGTCACTATATTGTTGAACAAATAATTTTAAAAAAATAATTTTTTAAAGTTTGTTACCTTTCAAAGTCGACACGGTGTATTTGTGCTCCTTTTAATCCATGCATGTTTTTGTAGTCGGCCAATTTTTCTTTTTAGCGGGTGTCTCGTTGTAGATAATTTTTTAATTTAAAATTACCGTTATTCGTTTACGACACCTTTCAATTTTTCCGAGTGAACGTTCCTTTAAGCTTAGTCGTCTTTTAACGAGTTTTACATATCCAGAAGTTCAGAATCATTCGTCGTTACGTTAACGTTGGACTTTGAATTAATAGTTTTTTTTTCAGCCTGGGTTCTTCAATGACTTGTCCCAATTGTTGAAAACTCTCATTATTAATTCTTTCTTCTTTCCGTATGGTTCGTTCTACTTCTTTGCTATTGTTGAAACTTGGCGTATGGTTCGTTCTACTTTGTGGCCATTGTTGAAACTTGACGTATGGTTCGTTCTACTTCGTCGCCATTGTTGAGTCTTGACTCAATGTTGAATCTCGCCTAATGCATGGAATAATAATGCAACACAAAATGTACTTAGAATGTATTATAACAAGAAAGTGTACACAATAAGTACATATAGTATTTCTGTATATTTCTGGGAAGACGTTCCTGGAGAATGTGTTGACTAGTCGCAGTCGATCAGAGTCTCTAGTTGGATCTCGTGATTCCTTCTCCTCGTCTACCGGTACCAACCATTATTTATATAGTTGATAGTCACCTATGCAGATTAGGTGGATCCTACACAACAATAAGAATAATTAGGAAAACAACTTAAAAATCCATAGTCAGTAATAAATTTATTTCAATGAATATGCTTATATTCATCAAAATAAATTTATTACTGACTATGGATTTTTAAGTTGTTTTCCCAATTATTCTTACATATATATATATATATATATATATATATATATATATATATATTTATATGATTGTTTATTTAAAAATTATAACATAAATATGTTATAAAATCACTACAAAAATAGCCATTTTGTTTCAACACCTCCGGTGTCTTATCAAGTGATGATGTTGAATCCGGAGGTGTTGAAACAAAATGGCTATTTTTGTAGTGATCTTATAACATATTTATGCTATAATTTTTAAATAAACAATTATATATGCTCTACTCTGTATTGAGCACTCTTTTAAGAATAGTAATTGTTGGTTATTGGAATTTATTCCGTATACACCAATCCTAGCCTTGTGTATATATATATATATATATATATATATATATATATGAGAATAATTAGGAAAACAACTTAAAAATCCATAGTCAGTAATAAATGTATTTCAATGAATATGCTTATATTCATCAAAATAAATTTATTACTGACTTATAGTCTTTATATATTACTCTGTTTAGTAATACATTTCTGTACGAACTTTGCTTGCATTTATTTTTCTAACCACAAGGCTAAGAACCAAATTTCAGCTTAAAAGAAAACAATGATTATTTTTATACTCAATAATAAAATTATTTAAATTTGTCAAGCTTTGTTTGGAGATTATTTCTTTTCTTCACTTTTTGCACACTTTTTCCTCTACACACACACACCCACACATACATATATATATATGTGTGTGTGTGTGCGTGTGTGAATATCAGTGTGTCACACCTTTTCAACTTTACTCCTAGAGGCCGTAGCCTAACATATGATACCACTTGGGAATAAGGCCAACTTCATGAGCTAATTACAGATATTCATGGCCAGATGCAGACCTGCAATCATGAAATTTGGATTCTCAAGTTTTCATTACTGCGATTGCTTGTGGCAATTTTTTTTCATGTTTCTTGTCCAACTTTTAAATGTGAGAGATTCATGGAAGATTGAAGTTTAAAAGCAGTAAAATCGATCTTGCCAATCAAATGATTCTCCATGGCTCGATCGATTAAAGCACGTCAGGCTATAGGATACAGGTTCGATTCCTGTCAGAGAACGAATATTTTCTATGAAAATTTCTCAAACTTTCAGGCGGGTAAATGTTATTAATACTGTTTATTATAAAACAGAGCATTTACTTAAATATTTGTATCTATAAAAAGAATGTATAAACATAAAAATGTCTTAAAATAATTGTCACACTTTGTCCATTTCATAATATATATATATATATATATATATATATATATATATATATACTCTTCGGCAGAATTGAGTCACTGTCAGTCACTGTGTGTTTATCTACATCTAAAAATAAACACGCTAAAATTCACCTTCATCCCTGCCGTGAGCCGACGGCTTAGTGGTAGAAGTTCCGACTGACGCCAATTCAGTCGGGTTTCGATCCTAGCTAGAGGCAACCGGACGTCTAGCCACACTGATGAGCTGTGAAACAGCGAAACAGTCTGTCTGTGGATGACAAAAATATATATATAGGATACCATCCAGAAGATTTGTAGGAGATTCTGAAGTCATTTAGAGGCTGTGGTTGAAGCCAATGGTGATTTTATTGAATAAATTTACTCTTTAGTATTTCAAGATATTTTTGTGTAATTTTGGAAAATATATCTTTTAAAATGAGATGTCAGTGTTATTTTCATTTCGGCATAATTTAGATGACAATTTATCCATCGCACCCTGTATATTCAGACAACACAGTGTTAATAGCAGATACAGAAAGAACTACAGGAACTCTTACAGAAGGTAGTGAAGGAAAGTGAGAAGAAAGGACTAAACACTAATTATAAGAAGAAAGAATGTATTGTTGCCAACAAAATGAAGAGCCCAAGATCAGACAGTAATGTGCCATGCATGATACACGCTTAGACAATCATGTATCTTTCGATGCATGACTGACGAGGCAGATTTTATTTTTCCTGCAGTAGGTTGCCATTTCTTTCTGCAGCAGACCAGTTGCCATCCAAGGCTATAGAACCCGGGCTGTCCTGCTATTTACCGATAGCTGGGGGGAGAAGAAGAGTATTCATACTTTTCCCAAGTAAGTGAATATCAGTCAGTTACATGTCATACGTGATACACGCTTAGGCGATCATGTATCTTTCGATACATGACTATTTACCCATAGCTGGGTTGGAGGGAGATGATTCATACCTTTCCCAAGGGTATTAGCACGTAAGTGAATATCAGTCAGTTATGTGCCATGCATGATACACGCTTAGGCGATCATGATTGATGAGGCAGATTTTTTCCCACAGTAGGTAGATTATGCACTGCTTTTCTTTCTCTCTCTTGTCTTCAATGGGTCCTGTGAGTGTCAAATTTTCTACGGTCCCTTTCCTCATTATGTGCCTTACAAGTTTTAACTCTCTCTTTCTGATGTGTTTTTATTTTATCTCCATTTTCTTTAAAACTTCACGGTTGCTTATAAATAAAGTAAGGAATAATTAGAAGAATATTATAGATTATCATCATTTAAATCTAAAATAATGCCTTGAATATTATAATATCCTGTCTACCATTTAATAGATTAGACATTTGAAGATATAATGAAAGTGGAATCTATGGCTGCAGGAATGAATAAAGAATGGAATAAAAAGAAGAATATTATAGATTATCATTATTTAAATCTAAAATAATACCCTGAATATTATAATATCCTGTCTACCATTTAATAGATTGGATATTGGAAGATATAATGAAAGAGGAATCTATGGCTGCAGGAAGGAAGAAAGCAAGGAATAAAAATGAAGAATATTATAGATTATCCTCATTTAAATCTAAAATAATGCCCTGAATATTATAATATCCTGTCTAGCGTATAATAGATTGGATATTGGAAGATATAATGAAAGAGGAATCTATGGCTGCAGGAAGGAAGAAAGCAAGGAATAAAAATGAAGAATATTATAGATTATCCTCATTTAAATCTAAAATAAAGCTCTGAATATTATATGATGTCTACCATTTAATAGATTGGAGATTGGAAGATATAATGAAAGAGGAATCTATGGCTGCAGGAAGGAAGAAAGCAAGGAATAAAAATGAAGAATATTATAGATTATCCTCATTTAAATCTAAAATAAAGCTCTGAATATTATATGATGTCTACCATTTAATAGATTGGAGATTGGAAGATATAATGAAAGAGGAATCTATGGCTGCAGGAAGGAAGAAAGCAAGGAATAAAAATGAAGAATATTATAGATTATCCTCATTTAAATCTAAAATAAAGCTCTGAATATTATATGATGTCTACCATTTAATAGATTGGAGATTGGAAGATATAATGAAAGAGGAATCTATGGCTGCAGGAAGGAAGAAAGCAAGGAATAAAAATGAAGAATATTATAGATTATCCTCATTTAAATCTAAAATAAAGCTCTGAATATTATATGATGTCTACCATTTAATAGATTGGACATTGGAAAGTACAATTAAAGCATTATACACCTTCAGGGAATTGAAAAATCAAGAGAATGAATATGTCCATGTTGACAAATTGTTTCCTTAGGAGATAAAATATTCTTTCATTTATTTATGTCAAAACAAAATCAATATATTCATATATGCCACAGGTTGCATTTATTAATTTTTCATTATACTTTTGCTTTATGTCTGCGTTGTGTTTTTGTTGTTTTCTTGTCACTGGTTTGCTGATCTGCTTCTGAAGCTGCCAATTAATAATAGATTTCACCAATGTTGTGCATTCTGGACCAGATGTTGTAGTTAGATATTTGTAGTTATTTAAAAGCTGCCGTATTTTAGTAGCAATGTTAGTAATCACCAGTACTTTCCCTCCAAAAATGTCCTCCATTTTGTTCCCTAATTCTTAATCTAGAACAACTTATAATGCATATCTTTCTAGCATCAGTTTAAGCTGACACCTTTTTTTAAAAATCTGTTCTTCTTCAGGATGTTGACCACTATGGCTCCCCACAATATCTTGTTCTTTGTAGCTAGCTCGTAGTAAATTTTATGTTTTTGCGATCTCTCCTAATCCCTGTTCTGCCAACCATTTACACAATCTCTGCTTTCCTCTGTCCCTCTTGCCTTTAATCTGTGCTGTGAGTGTCAAACTTTCCAAACCCACTTTCCCCCTTATATGCTTGTTGTAACCTAGGGAAGGTTACTGAATAGAATAATCACAGAAAGGTTGGTAAGGAATGATAATACTTAGGACAAGAACAACATATATATGATTCACCATCAACGTGTAGAAGTAGTCAGCTGCTAGAAGTGAGTCAAGTGAATAGATGAAAAAAAAAACTCACAAACATGCAGTAAAATAAATTTAATCATGTTATGCAAATCCAAGTGCAGAAAATATTGTCGAAAAAAGGATAAAGTAATAAAAGAATAAACACGATTTGAATGTTTTTTACTGAAATGAAAGAGGTAAGAAAACCAAAAGAATTTTTTTGGAAGCCATGATATCACAGGTAGGATTTATTAAATAAAATAACATAGTACCTGTCTGTTGTAACCTAGGGAAGATTACTGAATGGAATAATTGCATGAAGGTTGGTAATGAATGATAATACTTAGGACAAGAACAACACATATAAGATTCGCCAGCAGTGCATAGAAGTAGTCAACTGCTAGAAGTGAGTCAAGTGAATTCCACAATGAATCTCC
Source organism: Acanthosepion esculentum (assembly GCA_964036315.1). Classification (NCBI taxonomy): domain Eukaryota; kingdom Metazoa; phylum Mollusca; class Cephalopoda; order Sepiida; family Sepiidae; genus Acanthosepion; species Acanthosepion esculentum. The sequence goes on from OZ038507.1 coordinate 22,315,422, forward strand.
AACTGCAGACCAACATACAGTATTTACTACTATATTTATGTGAATGGGGACATACCTATTATTGTCCGTAGGTATGCTACAATAATGTCCCAGAAATTTCAACTTTCTCTTTCTGATGCTATGTATAAGTGTCTTTTTTCCATTTTCTCTAAAAACTTTGTCATTGCTCACATGTTCATTTTATAGTATTCTCAGCATCCTTCTGTAGAACCGCACTTCTGTTACCTCAAGTCTCTTCTTCATCTCTGCAGAGATTGTCCAGCATTCATTGCTGTATAGAAGAGCTGACATTACATAACAGTGCAATACATGTTTCTTTGCTTCTATAGTTGCAGGAATGGAAAGTATTGTCATTCTGTGCCTTCTCGTACATTTGTCCCTCAAACCATAATTGGCAGACTCCTGTGAATCCGGATAAAAAAGGAGACAAAACATGGAATCCAAGCAAACAACAGTTAATAAATATATTATAACAAGACATGTTACAGAACGATAAAGAAAGAAACAAAGTTGAAGTTATGAACAGTTCAATACAATCTTCAGTCTCTGTCTCTGAAGCACTTACATGCCTCATCTCTATCAGAGTGAAAGAAAATGTGTCTTGCTACTTCCAAAATCAAAGGGAAAAGAGGAAGAGCCTTTCAAATATGGCTGTCATTTTTTGTGGAGTTTCCCTCTCAGTGAATTGGTGTTGACATGAAGGCTGGTTTGTGTTGTGTCTCTCAGCTTGCTGGTGTTGACAGCCAAATTGGTCTGTCTTGTGTTTGTTTGAATCAAAGAATATATAGCTGTTTGTTTGGCTCCGAATTAAAGTTTTGGCTTTTGGAGCAAGAGTGGCTCTGACTGTTCAATAAATTGTCTGTTTTATTTTGGTTAAAGTGGATGTATGTGTGGAGCCTATGCGCAGAAAACGTATTTACGCAGTCTGTTTTGGGTCGTCGAGTTGTCAACATTCGGTTTGTGGAGAAAAATGTAAGAGGTACGACAAGGTAAAAAAACAGACACAAAACATGGAATTTAAACAAACTACAATTAACAAATGTATCAACAGGACATGTTACAGAAGAATAAAGAAAGAAACGAAGTTGAAGTTATGAACAGTTCAATACAATCTTCAGTGTGTATCTCTGAAGTACTTACATACCTTGAGTCTATCAGAGTAAATGGAAACTCCCAAAGTTAAAGGGAAAAGAGCCTTTCAAATATCGAGCCATCTGTGATTATCATCTGGATGTGGTAATCCAATACTATAAACTTTAATTTTAGAAAGTGAAAAGTACATTCTAATTTTGAAAGATTTTTTAATAAAGAAAATTACGTTATGATGCAAGATTGCTAAAAATGGTGCTAAAATCAGTAATTTTTACCCATTTCAAAATGAAAACTCCAGTCTATTTAAATTAGTTTTGAAATACAGCAAAGTATTTTGTTTATTAGAAATATTAAATTTAATCTATTTACGCTCATAACTTAACTAGCACAGGGCCTTATTTGTCCTAAATCCAATGTTGCACAAAGTATCTCATTTCTGTGTAGGTGACTACTGTATAACTATGACGTTAACACACTTTTCTTTTTTTTTTTTTGTAGTTGGCAAACATCATAGTAAGTTGTTTACATTGTTCGGACTGTTGTTCTCATCTTTATTGCCAAATTCACAACATTACAGCTGTTATACTCTCCGACCTTCTTCAGGTGGTATATGTTGGAATTTCAAACCAAACCCTTTATTTAGTCCAATGTGGATGATTGTTCTAATTCCACATGTCATGCCTTTTCTAGATATCTCAGTTTCAGTTAATTTCCTTAAGTAACTCAACTCTCCAAGTTTTTGTTCCTTCTGCTGGGGCTAGGTATTGAACTTATAACTCTTTAGGTCAAATCACTTTTTGAATTGCTCAACCAATTGCTGAGTTCAATACCTGGCCAAAGCAGAAAGAACAAGAACCTGGAGAGTTGAGTTACTAAAGCGAATTAATGGAAAACTGAAAAATCCCAAAAAAGGCATGTCACGTGGAACTAGAACAATCTACCACTGTGGACTAAATAAAGGGTTTGGTTTGAAATTCAAATTCTAATATATATAACCTGAAGATGGCCAGAGCATGCAATGGCTGAAATGTTGTGAATATGGCAATAAAGATGAAGACAACATTTCAAATGATGTAAATAATGTAAATAGTTACAATACCTCATCTTAGAAATATAGATAGGTCCTGAAGAAGATCAGAGTGTACAAAGGCCGAAACATCATGAATATGGATTACTAAAAGATGAGGACAACAGAGGCTGAACAATGTAAATTATTACAATACCTCATCTCAGAAATATAGACAGATCCTGAAGAAGGTTGGAGCGGACAATGGCCGAAAGATCATGAATATGGGAATAAAGATGAGGACAACAGTTTGAACAATGTAAATTATGTAAATAATTACGATACCTCGTCTCAGAAATATAGACAGATCCTGAAGAAGGCCAGAGCATACAATGGCTGAAACATTGGCAATATGGCAATAAAGATGAGGACAACAGTTTGAACAATGTAAATAATTACAATATCTCATCTCAGAAATATAGACAGACCGTGAAGAAGATCAGAGCATATAATGAAATGGCCAAAATATGGCAATAAAGATGAGGACAACAGTCTGAACAATGTAAATAATGTAAATGTTTACAATACTTCATCTCGGAAATACAGACAAATAAATTTAATCCATTAGCTTGAAATTAAAACTAACACAAAAGCTTCAAGAATGATTTTTCATTTTTAAACAGTGCCAGATTTACCATTCTACTTAGTTATGCTTAAGCACAGGGCCCTATTGGCCAGGATGGCGCCAATCATCCTTCCATGCCAGGTCTACCTCCTTCAGGACCCAAGTAAGGGGCCTCATAACTTAACTAGCACAGAGCCTTATTTATCGTAAATCTAGCGTTGCTTAAGTATCTCATTACTGTGATGGTGTCTCCTGTATAACTATATAATGTTGACACACTATTCTTTTTTCTTTTTTTCTTTTTTTTTGTAGTTGACAAACATCATACTAAGTTGTTCATTCAACAAAGCAATGTTTGCTCTTAAAAATGATATGCAAACGATTACGATCAGAATAGTGTAGCTCTTGTAACAATATGGCTGAAGTGTATTAATGCATAAATTGATACAGTTTCTCTCTCACACACTCTTCAATGGTTAATAAGCTGTGAATTTTAAAAAATCAATCAATTACTCATATCAGAAAAAATAATACCATATTTTAATTATTAAAATATGTTAATTATGGGATGATCAGTTTATTAGTTAATAGGTGTAGAAAATTGATCTCGCATTTGAAGCACATTAAAAACTTGTATTCAAACTGTGTATTTTAACCATGCAATAAAAAGAAAAGCATATTATGTCGTTACTGTTATTAAATAAATTTGTTTGCAATTATTAATACATTTCAATTTTGGTCATCAGTTCATTACTTATTAACAAATAATCTACTAAATAAATACAATACATCTAAATACAAATTAGAGACCTGTCAAAATACACATCATTCCATCTTAATTAAATCAACAATGTTTTGTGGTAATTCTTAACATCAACTTGAGATTTTTCTTGTTAAAATGTTGACTAATTTTAGTACATTCAACATTATGGAGAAAAAAAATAGTGAATTTTATATAGTATTTTTTTTAAAACTTAGCATGAGAAAAAAGCAAATTTACTGATTTGGATAAAAAAAAAAAAAAGAGACCCCAGAATGGCATCAAAATCGATAAAAAATTTTCATCTTTTGATAGTCAGTTGTGCTTAGTTTAATTTGTAAATTATATAAATGTAGGTAAAAAATAAGCAACTGGTGATAAAATAGCAAGGGTCACAAAGCACTGTCTGGGACCCTAAATCAGGTTTGGGCCCCCCCCCCCCATCAGGATTTTGGGGTGTATTACATCCCTGGCTATCAGAATAGTATAGCTTTTGTAGCAATATGACTGCTCTCTATGAATCATTCCTTTCTTCTTTAAACATGGTGTCCATGTAAATGACCACCTTTTCTCTGATAAATACGGAAAAGTTCATATTTGACTCATTTTGATGAAAAAAACAAAGCAAAATACCTGGAAAAAAACTTACAAAGAATCTGATTCTATATTTTGTGATTTCTGTCATCATATCTCCACTCAATGTTAATCATTTCACCCGAAGCAAGGCAATAAAGCCACTAAGACACAAGGGCTTACTGAGTGTTAGAGAAAATGAGAAAAAAAAATCACTATTAAGGGGGGGGAGAACAATAAAAGGACAAGAATTAAGAAGACAGAAGATAACGATTGACATTGCATTTAAATTTTTGAAGATCAAAGGCAATAAAGCCACTAGGGCGCAAGAGGCTACTGAGTGTTAGAGAATATGAGAAAAACTACTATTAAGGAAAGAAGACAATAAAAGAACAAGAATTAAGAAGACAGAAGATAACGATTGACATTGCATTTAAATTTTTGAAGATCAAAGGCAATAAAGCCACTAGGGCGCAAGAGGTTACTGAGTGTTAGAGAATATGAGAAAAACTACTATTAAGGAAAGAAGACAATAAAAGAACAAGAATTAAGAAGACAGAAATTTTTGAAGATCAAAGGCAATAAAGCCACTAGGGCACAAGAGGCTACTGAGTGTTAGAGAATATGAGAAAAACTACTATTAAGGAAAGATGACAATAAAAGAACAAAAATTAAGAAGACAGAAGTTAACAATTGGCATTGCTTTTAAATCTTTGAAGATCAAAGTTGACTGGGAAGCAAGAAACAAGAAGTGAGTTCCACAAGCCAGACGTATGAGAGAAGAAACTGTTGGCATAGAACTTACGGTTCCATCTAGCCATTTCAACTGTAATATGAGGAGATCTTTTTGCCAATCTAGTACTGTGCTTAAATTCATAAAGTCTAGGTACAATAAAGGAAAGAAATATTTATTTTGGAAATACCAAAATATGGCACAAGGCCTAAAGTGGAGATAGTGGAAGGCTGGTCTTCAATCAGTCTTATTTTAAACTTAGCTAACCACAATTACTAACCCAAAACATACCACAGTATTCTTAACACTAAGACAACACATTCTTACTTACCATTCTTACTACATCTACCATAATACCTCAAAGTCCTAACTTAATCACATTTTACAATTAGTCTGTGAGGAATGGGGAATAAAAATAACTACTTTTAAAAATAAAACCCCAGAGGAGAAGTCATCCGAACAATTACCATGACAGTATTTATAGAAACGGCACAGGGAAGCTAAGTTATGGTGATGGAAAAGAGACTACCCAAGATGCCAGGTCAGGACCAATAATATTGCTGATCCTTCTATGGATTTTATCAAGGATCTCTAGATGTATAGCAAGAGCTATATGTGGCAGCAAGATTCAAAGCAATGACAAATGGTAGATTTATAGATATGTAAGATAGATTCTGGCGAGAAAAAGTATGTAGCTCGTCATAATGAACCAACTTTCTGAGCAGTAAACCTAGCAATTTAAAAATGTGTTTATCATGCACCCAATAGCAGTATATATATTAGACTTATATTCTCCTGATGAACAAGCAGTTCAAATGAGAGGTCATTGGAGGTACCTAATGATCTCTATTAATGCATATTGTTGAAAGTCAAAAACGTGTTCATTTTACACCGAATTGCAGTAGTTTTCTGACATATATTATCCTGATGAACAAGCAGTTCAAACAAGAGATCATTGATGGTAGCCCAATGATTTGCTTAATAAGAATACCTGTTAAGGTATATTATTTTACCAAAAGTCAAACATTTTGATCTTGCAACTATTGGCTTCTTAGTTGTATATATATATATATATATATATATATATATATATATATATATATATATATATATTTTAGTTTAATATTTCCTGATGAACAAACAGTTCAAATGAGTGATCATTGGAGGTAACTCAATGACATACAATTAATGTATACTTTTGAAAGTCAGAAATGTGTTCATTTTGTACCCAATTACACTACAGTAATTTTATGACATACACCATTGTGCAAATTAATTGAAACAAAACAAATAATTCTATTATTATTGACCTTTTTTTTCATATTTTTCCAATGAATCATGACCCAGTGCGCATGTTAGTACTTCGTATGTCCATTCCACAAAGTCATTCCTTGCAGATTGATCACAGATTCTCGATTGGATTTAAATCAGCAGAGTTTTTGAGCCAGTCGATAGTACTTTGATTCGCTCACTGGTAAAACTTGCCAATGTGTTCGTGCAGCGTTACAAGTTTCGTACGCTTCCTTGGAGTAACGTCCATCGCAGACAATGGCTTTAGGACAACTAATCGACAGCCAAGACAATCATTGCGACTGAAGACAATTATATCGAATAAACATGTAATCGAGTTATGATTGTATCTGTGGATCATGTTTTTTTATCAATAGATTTAGTTGTTTGTACATCATTGTGCAAATTAATTGAAACAAAACGAATAATTTCGTTATTATTTACTTTTCGTCATTCCTTGCAGATTGACCACAGATTCTCGATTAGATTTAAATCAGAAGAGTTTCCAAGCCAGTTGATAGCACTTTGATTTGCTCACTGGTGTTACAATTTTCATACACTTCCTTGGAGTAATGTCTATTGCAGACAATGACCATAGGACAACTAATTGACACTCGAGACAATAGTGTCTGGGTGTGATGAAAATCTGATGCAATCACAGATGACGCAATATTTTTCAAGGCCAAACAAATTTCATCATGCACCCTGAAAATAGATTTATATTACTGCACACCACTGCAAATGACCTAATCTGAAGAAAAAATAGAAATTGATTACACCCTGTCACTCCAATGGGTCTAAAGCTGATCGTATGGTGAAGGAAAGGAAACTAAAGTGGTTGTTTCAATTAATTTGCACAAGGGTGTATATTCTCATGAAGAACAAGAAGTTCAAAGAAGAGATTGTCGCAGTTAGCTCCTCCTCAGTTCTTTAATCCTTCTCTCTCCTGGCTATAAATACTGGCTGATCCTTCTCTCTCGCTCTCTTTTTCGACTTAGGCCTCGGGCCGCTACCTCGCGTGGAGACGAGGTAAAATCTCTCTTTTTAAACTTAGGCCAATATGTGACCTCTCACATATTACAGCGTTTCCCAAATTCCGGGAACGCGCTAAGAACAATACACGTACGTACGAACACTTACAACACACACACATAATTTCTCCATACAAACTCTATGTAACAGTCCATGTCTTTGTTTAACTTGTTTTGTTATTAATATATATTTGTTTACCCATATATATCGGTCTTGTTTGTTTTCTTTGGACTTAATTAAAGTCCGACATTTCCATGTAGCTGGACCGGCCAGCAGGAAAGTTTAACCTTCTGATATCTCTTCACATCTTCACCCTCACAGTCCGCTACAAGATCATTGGAGTGGCCCAAAGACTCACAGAATAATGATGCCTATTAAAAGATATTGCCAAAAGTCAAACATGAGTTGATCTTGTACCTATTGTTTTTATAGTTCAATATATATTTTCGGTTTTTAATTCCACCTGACGAACAATCTGTTCAAATAAGAGATTATTGGAGGAAGCCGAATGACTTGTAGAACAAGGATTCTTATTAAAGTATACTGCTGAAATTTAAATATGTCAGTCTTGTTCTTATCGGCTTCTCAGAGCAGTACGTATTTTCTAATTTAATACCCCTTTGAATGCGTTCAATCGAGAGATCATTCGAATTAACTTAATGACTTGCAATATAAAGATGCTTTTAGACATATATACTTATTGCAGATTGGGCACCTCAAGGCGGTGTAGTGGTTAGCAAGCTTGGCTCGCTAAAACAATTACGACTGAGTAGTGAGTTCGATCCTCACTGGGTGCCCCCTAATTTCGGCCTTGTGCCGCATCTAAGCTACGCTTGGAAAATCAATATACTTATTGCAGCTGAAATATGTTTATCTAATTTCTGTCAGATTTTTGCTTCAATATATAGACTGATTGATCAATTTGTTTGTTTAATGGCATATCAACTGCTTATGGGTCATTTAATGCTGAAATGTAATTTTGGGGGAAGCTTTGAAGTAATAAAAATATATATATTATTCTGCTTTCACAGTTGAATACATGGTAGATAATACTCAGCTTTTGTGCACAGACATGTTTGTGTGGATGTAATTACTAAAGGCAGTGATATGTGTGTTTTATGTTGTAGCTATTTTTTTTAAGTTATGTCTTGGAATACAGTTTGATTTCTTTAAGAAATTGTTTGATATTATATGGACTAATGTCATTAAGGAGTTCTTTCATGTTGGTTGTTTGGTTGGTTGATTTTGTTTAGCGGCATATCAACACCTCTATGGGTTTTATTTAATACCAAAATCTAAATATTTTGTACATAATTTTATACTTTCAGTTGTAAAGATATGTTATTTTAGATATACATTTTGTAGATCATAAAATCTATTGTTGGTAATTTTAGTATAAAAATGTATTTTTATGCTTTTTAGTGTTGCAGTGATTAATTATTTTGCTATAAAAATGTATTGTTGGTGATTTTATTATAAAATCATTGATGGAGAATATTCTTCATAATGAAAACCAGATTCAAGAGTTCATCAAAAATTTATTCACATCAGAATCTGCAATATTGCAAACGCTGCTCTTTAGATTTGATAAGGCAACTAGTCTAGGAGAAGGAAAACACTGAATTCAAAACCATTAAAAAATATGACAAACTGTGCTCTTTAGATTTGATAGGGCAACCAGTCTAGAAGAAGGAAAACACTGAATTCAAAACCATTAAAACATTTAAGGATTAATAAGTAAGAAAATTGACTGTCGGTATCAACCTCTATGGGTTATTTAATGCCGAAATCTAAATATTTTGTACGTAATTTTATGCTTTCAACTACAGATAATTTTACATAATTTTATACTTTCAGAGAAAAGGTATGTCTTTTAGATATATATTATGTAGGTCATTGGTTAAATTGGTTGATATTGTTTAATGATATTGTTTAGATATATATTATGTAGCTCATTGGTTAAATTGGTTGATATTGTTTGATGATATATCCTCACCTCTATTGGGTATTTAATATCAAAATATTTTGTACGTAATTTTATACATTCAACTACAGATTAATTTACATAGTTTTATACTTTCAAAGAAAAGGTATGTTAATTAGATATATATTATGTAGGTCATTGGTTAATTTTGGTTGATATTGTTTAGTGATATATCCTCACGTCTATGGGTTATTTAATATCAAAATATTTTGTACATAATTTTATGCTTTCGACTACATATATTTTTACATAATTTTATACTTTCAGGGTAAATGTATGTTTTTTTAGATATATATTATGTAGGTCATTGGTTAATTTTGGTTGATATTGTTTAGTGATATATCCTCACATCTATGGGTTATTTAATATCAAAATATTTTGGACGTAATTTTATGCTTTCAACTACATATATTTTTACATAATTTTATACTTTCAGGGTAAAGGTATGTTTTTTTAGATATATATTATGTAGGTCATTGGTTAATTTTGGTTAATATTGTTTAGTGATATATCCTCACATCTATGGGTTATTTAATATCAAAATATTTTGGACGTAATTTTATGCTTTCAACTACATATATTTTTACATAATTTTATACTTTCAGGGTAAAGGTATGTTTTTTTTAGACATATAGTTTATAGATCATAATATCTATTGTTGGTAATTTTACTATAAAAATGTATTTTTATATTTCTTTTAGTTTTGCATTGATTGTCATTTTACTATAGAAAATGTATTCTTAGTGATTTTATTACAAAAAATGTACTGTTGATTACTGTTTGGGTGTTTACTATTTGTCCATAACTGTGACCCTAACAGATGTTACCACTCCGGGGCAAGGTGGATCTGTAAACAGCAGCAATTAAGCTCCAACAACCTGATCAGAGGCCTTGCTGTCGGATGTAGTTTACTGTCATACCCACCCAGAATGACTTCAATATATAAATTTGATTCAGGCTCTGCTTAGAACACTGTTTATTCTCTCATGAAGATAGAGATTTTACAAGTACATTTAGACATTTGACTAGTACATTTAGTCCTCATACAGTTGACTGCAAGTAAAAAAAATTAAATACCTTATATCAACTTTTGAATTACAAACAACATGAAATTAACTACTAACTGGGTTTAACTCGTGAAAATTTCTTTTTCGTTTTCTTATTTGAAATTTCTGACAAATCTTAATTCTTCAGTTAATATTTGAATAAGCTCATGTCCAGTTCTACGACAATAAAATATCTGTATAAGTTCCCCTGTTGCATCGTTAAATATTTGAGCTTAAAAACTTTAACAAAATATAGCAATAACAATCATAAATATGAATGCTGGTCGTTATTTTAAGAAGTAAGGGGGTACAAATGAGAAGATTTGAAATTGACAACTTTTTCTATTTCACTGAAACAGCTGTTAAATTCTTGTCTTCCCTTCTTTCTTTCTTTCTTTCTTTCTCTCTTTCATTTTCTCACTGGAATTAAGTAATGTCTTTTCCCCTCTTTCCACACAATCAAAACTGAATACTCCATTATTTATGAGATATTGGCAGAGCGTAACGGTCGTGCAAACTAATGAAATGAGGGACAAGTGCAATTCTAATAGGACAGTATAGAAGACCTGTCCCTATTTACATCTGATATTACAGTATTATAGAATTAGGCTAGGTACACGTACTGGTAGTGTTTTGTATGTAAGTAAAACAATTTTCCACACTTTCCTGTCCTTTGTAGCTCTTAGTAAATTTTGTCTTTTCGCTATCTCTCCTAATCCCTGTTCTGCCACCCATTTACACAAGCTCGTTAGGTAGATTATGTACTGCTTTACACTGTTCCTCTTGCTTTCAATCTGTCCTGTGAGTATTAAATTTTCTAAGCCCTCTTTCCTCATTATGAGCCCTAAAAATTTCAACTATCTCTTTCTGATTCTAATTATAAGTGTTCTTTTTGTTTCCATTTTCTCTAAAACTTTGTTGTTGCTCACATGTTCGGTCCATGGTATCCTCAGCATCCTTCTGTAGAGCCACATTTCTTCGAGTCTCTTCTCCATCTGTGAGGTGATTTTTCAGCATTCACTGACTTATTGGATGTTTAAGTCTACCAGATACTTTAACTTAATATATGACACCATCAGTTACATTCAATATTACAGTATTAAGGAATTAGCTAAGGTACAAGTACTGGTAGTCTATGGGGTCTGGATAAACATTAGCCTACCTGGAACTTCAACATTATATATACAACACACCCATTTATATTTAATATTACAGTATTAAGGAATTAGCTAAGGTACAAGTACTGGTAGTCTATGGGGTCTGGATAAATATTAGCCTACCTGGAACATCAATTTTACATATATGATTCCCCCATTACATTTAATATTACAGTATTATGGAATTAGGCTCTTTTCTATAAATATTTTCATGGCAACTGTTCTGATGAGTTTATTTTCCCTAGTGCCTTGACTACATGAATTTAAGAATGCTACTAGATTGGCACCGAGATCCCACTCTTTTGTTGAAATAGTTAAATGCAACCACGACTTCTACTCCAAGAGTTTCTTTTCTCATACTTCCTGCAAGTGGAACTCACTTCTGTTTACTTGCTTCCCTGATAAATACAATCTTCAAAAATTTAAATACAACATCAATCGCCATCTTCTGTCTTCTTGATGCCTGTCCATTTTTTGTACTTTTCTCAATCCTCCCTATAATCAGTCTTTTCTCTCACTTTCACTCTCTGTAACCCCCTGAGTGGTAGTGGCATTCCTGCCTTGTTTGGGGTGAAATGATAAAAAAAAGGTTTAAGTATTGGTAATCTATGGTGTTTGGGTAAACATTAGCCTACCAGAAACCTCATCTTCACTTTGAACATTTGTCGTATCATTCATTTATACCAGAAATATATCATGAATATAATAAAAGTTGCGTCATTTTTTATTTTATATTGATTTTGTCAAAATATATATCCATAAAAATGTCCATGGCTTCTCGGCCTTTTGGCTAAGATCAAAGTGTAGTATCTGTTCGCAGATTACTCGCTGAATGATCGCCTTTAGGCCGGGAGCGATCACTGATACAGGCCGGTCGCGGGGATTCGTCCCTGCGCTGGTAGTATCGGGGCTACGTCTGACTAGCTATGACAAGCTAAGACCAGCCATGACCAGCTATGACTAGCTAAGACCAGCTCTGACCAGCTTGGACAAGCTAAGACCAGCTAAAGCACTGCGGCCCGGGTGAAAGCTCGGGTCCACTCCCCCTCCCGTCCCACGTTAAACCCCGACCTTGTGTCACAACCTGACCGTGTGGGAGGTCAAGTAAATCCACGGCCTTTTGGCTAAGATCAAAGTGTAGTATCTGTTCTCAGATTGCTCGCTTTATCGGCCTTTTGGCTGAGAATCGATCACTTCATACTTACCTGGTGTAGGGATTCGTCCCTGCGCTGGTAGTATCATGGCTACGACTAGCTTGGACCGGCTCCTGCCTGGACCAGCTATGACAAGCCAAGACTAGCTATGACCAGCTCTGACCAGCTTGGACAAGCTATGACCAGCTAAGACCAGCGGCCCGGGTGAAAACACTCGGGTCCCCACGTTAAAAACCGACCTTGTGTCACAACACAGTCACATACCACATTATCAGGATGGTGTTGTTATACAGTGCTGTTCGATAAAAGTGACTCACCTGATTATTTTACTTAAAAACTTTTTCGCCTATCGTTTTTTGGGGGTCAAAGTAATTTTTAATCTTACTAACATAAAGACCCCTTCCCGACGACCTAGTAAAAAAAAGTTTACTCACCCTAAGGTATTCTATTGATAATTATAATTTGGGATATAAATGAGATTTAGGGAAAAACTCTGTGCAAAAAAAGTGACTCACTTATTTCCTGCAACTAGTAATCAATAGAAACATAACCGAACAGCTTTAAATAAAGAATAATAGAGGTATAATTTATTTATAATAGGTAATATAGTTCGAAATATTTAATAATCTATGGGTCCTCCTTTATTTTGAATAACCTTTTCAACCCTTTTTGGCATTGACTTGATTAGGTTCTGGCAAATCTCATCTCCAAGCATTGAATTCCATTCGGATATGAAATTCACAATCAAATCCTCTTTGTTGCTCAACTGCTTTCTCGAGAGCCTGTACTTTATAATGCTCCATAAGTTTTCTATGGGGTTGAGGTCAGGAGATTGGGGCGGCCATGTCATAACACTCACCTGCTTCTCATCAAAGTATTCCATCATCAATTTTGATTTGTGACAGGGAGCAGTATCCTGCATAAAAATGAGCTTGGTGGGGTCGATTTGCGCCCTTTCAGCAGAAGGGAGCAAACAAGACTCTAAAATTCTCTTGTACTGCTCGCTGCTGAGGGTCTTTTCAATAGGTTTTAAGAAACCAGTTCCATGAAAAGAAAAGCATTCTCAGAACATTATACTGAACGGATGCTTCTTCAAAGAACTTTCAAAGCTTCTTCTTCGGATTTTAGATTGCTTATCCTTTGAATTTAGCTCAACTTTCATTTCATCGGAGAAGAGAACATTTAGTTCAAATAAATCAGGTGAGTCACTTTTATCAAACAGAACTGTATGTATTTCAGTTCTCTGTTTTGCTGTTCATTACACCGCATTCATTAGTTGCATAGCAATGACATTTTTAACAGGAGTGAGTAGTTGAGAAATGTAACCATAATAAATATAAAACTAAAATGAAGATGTTAAAAAAAATGAGTCAGATATCCGACAGTCTCCCATGATGACTGTTTCTTTGTTTCCAAGAAAAGCTGTACGTACCGGCAGACGATGGTTCATGTACCAGTATATGTCTTCTTTGAGTAGTACTGTTCTAGACAGAAGTCACATACCCGTGATAATTCAGCAATAAAATTACCATAATGTTGGCTTACAAGATGCTTTTTTAACAAGGTTGTGATGTGGATATGAGGAGGTGGGTAATTTTCTTATCACGACAAAGTTGTAAACTGATCTCTTATTTCATGAGTCATAGAAGACTAATTTACCACATTTGTTGGTCTGTTACCAGTTTAACTTGATCTTAGTATTGTTGATTTTATTATAAAATCACCTACTGAGGACAATGAAAATAACAAAACATTAACATTGGCTTTTACATGGGATACCACAAATTTCTAAAATTATCATTCCCTCTAATGATTACATATATAGTGACATAGCAAATACTAAAAGCATAGATAGAAATTCATTGGAAATGATTTTACTATACGAATGCATTGCAAATTATTTACTAGCCATTTATGTAAGCTGTCTTATCACTGATAGGATTTATTAAACAAATCCATCCAAACTTTCATTCCCTCTAATGATTACATATATAGTGACATAGCAAATACTAAAAGCATAGATAGAAATTCATTGGAAATGATTTTACTATAGGAATGCATTGCAAATTATTTACTAGCCATTTATGTAAGCTGTCTTATCACTGATAGGATTTATGAAACAAATCCATCCAAACTTTCATTCCCTCTAATGATTACATATATAGTGACATAGCAAATACTAAAAGCATAGATTGAAATTCATTGGAAATGATTTTACTATAGGAATGCATTGCAAATTATTTACTAGCCATTTATGTAAGCTGTCTTATCACTGATAGGATTTCTTAAACAAATCCATCCAAACTTTCATTCTCTCTAATGAATCGTTAAAGTAAATGAACTATTTGTGGCACATTATATAAAAGCCAATGTTAATTTTTCTATTGTTTGATTTACCACATGAATAGTTACTTAAAGAGAGAAAGCACGGCTCTGTGTCTGTGTGTTTGCATCTACTGATGATGATAGCTCTGCCACTGCTATAGCTGCTGATCATGATGATCATGAATGTCTCAGTCATAATATAGTGAGTTAATGTTATAAACAATGTCATATTTTCATAAGAGCTTCACCCATAAAAACTTATTTTATGCTTTTATGCATTGATAACCTGTCATTTTTTATAGTGTTGTATCATACCTACAGACGATAATGGGTATGTCCCCATTCATATAAATACAGTAGTAAATACTGTATGTTAGTCTGCAGTTGGAGATTCATTGTGGAATTCACTTGACTCACTTCTAGCAGCTGACTACTACTTCTACACACCGTTGGCGAATCTTATATGTGTTGTTCTTGTTCTAAGTATTATCATTCATTACCAACCTTTATTTGCTTATTCTATTCAGTAACCTTCCCAAGGTTACAACAGACAGGTACTATGTTATTTTATTTAATAAATCCTACCTGTGATATCATGGCTTCCAAACAAATTCTTTTGATTTTCTTACCTATTTTGTTTCAGCAAAAAACATTCAAACCGTGTTTATTCTTTTATTACTTTATCCTTCTTTCGACAATATTTTCTGCACTTGAATTTGCATAATGTGATTAAATTTATTTTACTGTATCTCTGTGAGTTTTTTTTCGTCTATTTTTAAGCTGTGTGTCTATGATAAGACACGACTGTGATTGCTCATGTAACTATGAACACAAAAGTGACGGTCGGCAGTACTTGAACAAAACTATAACACAATATGGACTTCAGACAGTTTATCCACAATTTCAAGCACACGTATGAGTTAAGCAATGTCAAGCCTGGTCAGTACCTAGATGGGTGACCACTTAGGAATACCAGGTGCTATAAGCTTGGATGTGCAGGTGGTGTAATGAATAATGACTTAGAATTAGGAATCAGAGAGCCAAGTTCTTATTCCAGCCAGGTTTGTTCACTTATGCACAAATATCCTAGGGAAAGGTTGAATCCACCTCTTCTCCTCTCAGCTATGGGTTAATTAGTGGTTTAGGGTGTTGGCTAAATATATAATTAATGTAAGGTTTCTTATGAGAATATTTTACATTACGTGAAATAAGGATGGTGCAAAGGTATATTCAGTAAATAACAGAGACCAATTGATTTGCAATGCTACCTAACAAAAGCAAAGTTTGAGAGTTTCTTTTTGCTAGAGGTAAATTGAAATTGTTTGTCTGTGTGAAGCAGCCACAGCCTATTTGGCTTTGGTGTGAAAGGTTGATGGCACACACTTCAAAAGGAGGAAAACAGGAAGAGAGAGTTACTTAAGGCTTTGCCTGTTTTTATACCGTCAGGGCTACTGCTGATGCTATATTTATTAAGGGCTGCTGCTGATACTATATTTATTAAGGGCTGCTTCTGATGCTATATTTATTAAGGGCTGCTGCTGATGTTATATTTATTAAGAGCTGCTGCTGATACTATATTTATTAAGGGCTGCTGCTGATACTATATATATTAAGGGCTGCTGCTGATGCTATATTTATTAAGGGCTACTGCTGATGCTATATTTATTAAGGCACTACACTGCTATTAGCTGAAAGTACTCAGATATAGGAAATTCCAATACCAAACCAGAAATCAGAAAAATTATTAGAAATGTTAAAAAGATAAATAACAAAATTATCAAATTGAAATTTTTGCTGATTTTAATGAAATTTGCACACACACACACACACACACGCACACACACACACACACACACACACACACACACACACACACATATATATATATATATATATATATATATATATATAAAGAAATATATATATATAAAGACATATAGTCTTAAGGTGTGCTATATTTATTGGATAAAATGCTCAATATCAGAGATAGAGCATGTGTAAATATAAAAGTGAACATAGAAGTATAGCCAAAAAAAGAAAAACAACACTTGTGGCCTGATGATTGTGTCTAGCATGAAACGGTTAGTTTATTGGTATCGGTTGTTAGTTTACCGATACCAATAAACTAGCCGTTAGAAAAAACAAATAAAGATAATCAATCCAAATAAATACATGAAGTAATAAACAAATTAAAAACTGTTCCCCCCAAAATAATAGTTAGAACAAACTACAACAATCAACCCCAAAATTGAACAAATAGCTTTAATTATCTTCCCAAACAAAAACAAAACTATTAAATAAGCTATATAAACAATTTTTACTACATTAATAAAAACACCGATCAAAATAAAAATAAATAAATAAATAAATATATAAGATAAGAAATAAAAATTAAAAATAAAAATAAATAAAAACAAGCAAAATAATTTAACCCAAATAAACAACTTCCGGTAAAATAACCGGCAAAATAGACTACCCACAATGCACCACTGACCCGTATATATAAATAGCCGAGAAAAATAACAGCTCTCGTGGCCTGACGATTGCATCTAGCATGAAACAGACTGTCGCCTCTAAGTGTTGACTTCTATGTTCACTTTTATATATATATATATATATATATATATATATATATATATATATATTATATTTGATAGTTTTAGGAATAATTTCAAAGAAGATATAAATCCAAAGAGAGCTCAATGTAAGAACAAAGCAAATAATAATGATGTTGAAAGCAGAAACTTTAAAAATCCATGGTAATATTTTATTTTGCAATATCAAAAAATTTTGTCTCATCAGACCAAACAATGAGATGAGATTTTTTTTTTGATCTCACAAAATAAAATATTACCATGGATTTCTAAAGTTTCTGCTTTGACATTTTTCAATTTTTTAAGTGCTTCTTTTTGTTGTTTTCTTTTTTTCAGATTTTGTATAAATTTAAATTTTTATAATTTCTGGAAAAGAGGATTTTGTTCATTGTCTGCGCCCACCCAGATCACCAGATCTTACCCTATGTGATTTTTATCTGTAGGGGTATCTAAAAGAAAAAGTGCTTGTTCCATCTGTGTCTGCTTCACTTGAAGATTTGAGACATAGAATTGTTGAAGCTGTGAAGTCAATATCCGTGGATCAATTGATCCGAGTGGTAAAAAGTGCAATACCATTTCGATGTTCGTTGTGCAGCACATGGTGCTCATGTTGAGAGCATAAAAGTTGAACAACCTTAACATAATAAACTTTGAACTGTTTCCTATCCAGTAATGTGTTGAATGTTTTTCTGTCTTTTAGCATTTAGTTTTATTAAATTTTCTGAATTCTGCTTTTTTTTTTAATAACCCTTTCTATTCCATAGGACTTTCTTTGTTCATCGTCTGTGGCCTGCCAGGTCACCATATCTTACCCCATGTGAATTTTTTTTTCTGTAGTGGTATATAAAAGAAAGAGTGTTTGTTCCCCCTATGCCTGCTACTATTGAAGATTTGGGACATCAAATTGTTGAAGCTGTGAAGTCAATATCCATGGATCACTTGATTCGAGTTTGTCAAGAAGTGGAATACCGTTTCGATGTTTGTCACGTAACACATGGTGCTCATGTTGAGTGTATACAAGTTGACCAACGTTAAAATAATAAACTTTGAACCTTTTCCTATCCAGTAATGTATTGAATGTGTTTGTCTCTTAGCATTTAGTTTTATTAAAATTTCCGAATTCTGCTTTTTGTTTCTTTTTTTTTTTTTTTTAAATAGCCTTGTATATTCCATCGGACTTTCTTTGTTCAATAACATATGGCCATTTTTTTTTAATGCTGTCGGGTTGCACCTTATACCTGAAGTCTGGTAATGCTTACATCCTTTTAGAGAGGTAATATTTAATGCAAACAACATGAATATACCTATCTGGAATTGAGACATTTTAAATGACACATAAATCTTTGACATGATTCTAGGTGAGTTGGTGTTATAGTGGAAGACACCTTGTCTAGATAATAGACTCTCCCACCTATTATAAGTAGGAGTCAGTAGGTAGTCGAGGGAGGAGTAAGTTATCAGCGACCACAGCTCGATTACTTTGCGTAACACTTATTTACAAGTTCCTAACGTTTCTGTACGTTTACCCCATTTAGTCCGACTACAAGTTCTATTGTGGAAATAACTCCACAACAGTTGCGGAAGCTCTTGTCATACTAAATCATAATGAATTCTAATTGGTTTATTTTGAATTTGAATCCTCCTAGAGCATTCTCTGAATTCATTTTATAGGGGTCTATAAAAGCAATAGTGTTGATGTTTGTTGTGTAACATATGGTGCTCATGTTGAGGGAGCATACAAGTTGAACAACATTAAAATAATAAACTTTGAATATTTCCTGTCCAGTAATGTATTGAATATGTTTCTGCCTCTTAGCATTTGTCTTCATTAAATTTTTAAAATCCTCTCTTTCATTTTGAATAACATTGTATGTAAGTGTGTATATATATATGTGTGTATGTGTGTGTATGTGTGTATGTGTACACCTTTGTGTGTGTGAGTGTGTATGAATAGAATAACATAGAAATAATTAACTTATATGAATCCATATTCAGAGATTCATTGATTATTTATATCGAAGTGAATGGATTTTATTTAACCCTAGAACACTAACCATGAGGTATATAGTACCCAGCGCAATTTTTCCTATTTTTAATTACAATTTTCAGTACCTGATTTTCTTACCTAAATAATATGTTTTTCAGTTCCTATTAATGTTACCTCAAAGTACAAAGTTTGAAGTGCCTGCATGTAAAATATTTCAAATAATGATTTATATTTAATATTTTTTTTTTGATATTTTCAAAATCAGGTATGATATACGCATGGTTAGTAGTGGTGTAACTTTAATTGATGGCTAGTGTTCTAGGGTTCATGAACTTAGTTCATTGTGGCATAAAATAAAATAAAATGAAAGGAAGTAGGAAGATGATGTTGAGCCAGTCTTTTAAGTAGGGAGGGCCAGATTACTTGCCTTGAAAATCAACATTCTCAATAATGATTTTGGCAGGACTTGAACATAACCTCTCTCTTTTATCTATCTACCTATCTATCTATCTATGCATCTATATATATATATATATATATATATATATATATATATATATATATATATATATATATATATATATCTCCAGGTAAATATATATATATATCCAGGTATATATATATTTTTCTCTTTAAAATATACACTTTTCTCTCTCTCTCTCTCTCTCTCTCTATATATATATATATATATATATATATATATAGAGAGAGAGAGAGAGAGAGAGAGAGAGAGACAGACAGAGAGAGAGAGAGAGATTTCCTGTCCAGCAATATATATATATATATATATATCCAGGTAAAATGAGAACAAATGGAGTATAATTCAAGTGATGTTTTTGTATCCTAAAATAAATAATATATATATATATATATATATAAAAGTGAACATTGACATCAACACTCAGAGGTGACAGGCTGTTTCATGCTAGACACAATCAAGGCAGCTTGACGATTGCGGCTAGCATGAAACAGCCTGTGGCCTCTGAGTGTTGACTTCAATGTTCACTTTTATATTTATATTTACATACGCTCTATCTCTGATATTGAGCACTTTATCCTATAAATATAGCACACCTTAAAACTATATTTCTTCATATATATATATATATATATATATGTGTGTGTGTGTATTTTAAAGAGAAAAGTGGAGCACCTTCTCCTTTCTCTTTAAAATATACACTTTTCTCTCATTGGAACAACTACAATCCCTCCCTTATACCGGATGATTGCACAGAGCATGAAACTGCAAGTTGTACTGTCAGTTGCACTTTTATGTATATTTATTGAAGCACACACACACACACACACACACACACACACACACACACACACACACATGCATACACACATGCATACACACGCGTGCACACATACACACACACACATATTCCCTTTTTAAGGAAAGCACATCCTCTTTCCCCGATTATTTTCTCAAAAGTTTAATATCGGCTCCGTTTCATATCCAAAATGTAAACAAAGCAATTTGTAAAGAATTAATGGATTTATTTCTCTATCTGACATTTTTATTGCTTCACACATGATTACAGTGGATACTTTGTATTTGAAATAGATGTCCCATTTTTTTATTTATTAAACAGTGTGTATTACATCTATAAGACGCCTTCGTAATATATGATGATTGATATCTTGTTTTGAGGTATTGCCATCATTTGATACCACATCGATCTACTGCATCACCAATGCACTGAATGAATGCAGCCTTTAAATCCATCCAGACCCCACAATCTCTTCCACATGATCATTGATTTTTCACACCTTTTATTATCGTTGGTCATTCTCTGTGTCCTACTGGTAAAAACTCAACAAAATATATTTTTTATGATATGGGTAAACAGGTATTTTATCTCAGGTCAGTCTGGGATTGCTGTTGTTAATATGTAACCCAGAGGTAGCTGCTGTAGGGTTGGATCATCAGAGGCTAAACAGGTTCCCTCATCAGGCTTTTCTCATGATAAAAGTGACTAGATTAAAAACAAATATGTTATCATTTTTTATTGTACGAACTAGTACTGATATGAATCTACCGGACATAAAGTGGGGGGGGGTCGATTTTATATTCCTATTAAGTAATAAACTGATCCCCCATCGATTAATACATGTTAATAATTGCAAACAAATATAATTAGCCTCACATCTAAAACCCTTCAAATAATAGTAATTCTAAATAAAATATCTTTTTTTGACAGCATGGGTAGACTGGTATTAATATAAGATTTTACTGGACATAAAGTGGGGGATCGATTTTATATTCCTATTAAGTAATAAACTGATCCCCCATCGATTAATACATATTAATAATTGCAAACAAATATATTTAAACTCCAATGTAAACTGATCACCAATATTACCTCACATTTACAACTGGAAAATATATATTTAAATTTCCCAGTGAAATTAAAAAGTAAACAAAATTTGTTATTTTTATGGCATGGTTTAAACTAGTATTTTATCGCAGGTCAATCTACAAATGATACCATATAACCCATTACTACCTGCTGCATCTTCTGACCCAAGACTATTTTGGTGAGGAGTGTGGCTGGACACACAGCAGGATTAAAAAGCAAGACCTGTCAATGGTCAGATGGATCTTGATAGGTCAACAGCCATCTAACACAAAGTGGTTGACTGGGATGAAGCCATGTTTGCAGCAATCATGACCCTCCCCAATTTCTACTACCAGGCATATCTGTTGAGGAAGGTGGCTAGACACACAGCAGGATTAAAAAGCAAGACCTGTCAAAGGTCAGATGGATCTTCTTGCTAGGTCAACAGCCATCTAACACAATGGGGTTGACTGCGATGGAGCCATGTTTTCAGCCATTTTAGTGATGATACAGTGTTATTGGATTAAGGGCTTCATAGACTGGAGTTAATAGGGTCAGGGTGAACCAAAAGCCTTCAAGTTGGAGGTCATCAGCTGGAGTTTGTCCTGAAGATGGATGGACTTTGCCAGATCAACTTGAGCTGGTCAGGTGCTCACTTGTGAAGATACTGCTACGAAACAGCCCGATCATGGGACTGAACTGATCATCATCCTCGTGATCATGGTGATGAGGCGTTATATTTCTGAACCAACAAGTATGTTTCTTCTCACCAGACTTACTTAACCTATATAGCAAAAAGATTCTGAGAGAATTACTGGGAGTGGATTATATTATGAGGTGCTGGGGGGGATTTAACACACACACGCATACACACTCACATATATGTATACATATATATGCGTGCACACACACATATACACATATATCTATATACATATATGTACATATGTATGCATCCACACACACGCACATACATATACACACCATGCCTTTCCGCCATTAAAGTTCGGTTATAATATTAGAAATGCGAAACTGTACCGGAAATTCTTTAAGGGGAAGATATTAAAGTAAAAATCGAGTGATTCGTAGGTTAATTCATATTTAAAATTTTGTTAGCGAAGGGATTTCGCCATTTTATATCATTAACTTTACTAATCTACTTTTTGTATGAATGATTCAGTGTAATTTTGCAAATCAGTTATTAGGGGAACGTTTACCTACCTAACCACTCACACATGTATCACCACGTGAATAAAGAAAAGCCAAAATTACAAAAATTTGGAATACATGGCGCCTCACATAACCATACACAATAATACATACAAGTAATATTCAATACACAGAAAGTCATGCCCGATGTTACTGGGCTAAGGTGGAAGTGTCACACCCGGCAATATATAGGGGTGTCTGATCCAGTTTATGGAAAGGTCTAAATACCGTTTTGTAACACGTTGCCGGGTGTGACACTTCCACCTTAGCCCAGTAACATCGGGCATGACTTTCTGTGTATTGAATATTACTTGTATGTATTATTGTGTATGGTTATGTGAGGCGCCATGTATTCCAAATTTTTGTAATTTTGGCTTTTCTTTATTCGCGTGGTGATACATGTGTGAGTGGTTAGGTAGGTAAACGTTCCCCTAATAACTGATTTGCAAAATCAGATAGCATTATAATAGTTAGACACCTAGGTATACATTCTAACAAATGCTTATAATGTATACCTAGGTGTCTAACCTAGGTATATATTCTAACATTAGAGATAAATACACGCTACTCACCCAGCGGTTTTAGAATATTATATATATTTTTAATTGGCCTTTGATTTGGTTTAAATATAGAAATGGATATGTGCGTTCATGTGGGTGTATGCGTGTGTGTGTAGACGTGTATATAAAAGCATACGCATAGATATATTTATATATATGTGTATGTGGGTAAGTATATGAATATATGTGTGTGTGTGTGTGTGTACACCTACATGTATGATCGTATGGATACGTAGGTAGAGATATATATGCAGATGTATTTATGTGTGTGTGTGTGTGTGCATATTTCGATATATATGTAGACATATAGCTGTATATGGGTGTAGATGTACGCAGGTATGTATAATCAACCGGAGGTCCGAAGAGTGAAAATGGAATTTTGTCTGTAAGTTTTCATCAGTCTTTTATCTTGTCAGCGGGATTTCCACAAAATTCCTTGTGTTGGTCAAACGGTCTCGTTTGGAATGGGGGCGGGATGAAAACAGGCCGCCCGAGAATCATTTAGCCAGTCCGATAAATTTATGGGGGCAGAGATTGTTGGTTTATGACTTGGCCCGGCTAGACAAT
Source organism: Acanthosepion esculentum (assembly GCA_964036315.1). Taxonomy (NCBI): domain Eukaryota; kingdom Metazoa; phylum Mollusca; class Cephalopoda; order Sepiida; family Sepiidae; genus Acanthosepion; species Acanthosepion esculentum. Next base: position 22,339,461 of record OZ038507.1, read on the forward strand.
ATGTTTCCGAACGCCGTCTCCACTTAACTTCAGGGAATCCTAAAATCCTTCTAATGTTATCTTATCTAAACTCTTCCTTTATCTCATTATAGCGAATTTAGCATTGGTTTTGAAACTCGCTGTCCTAGGCGTGCAGAGGTAGATGTATATATATATATATATATATATATATATATATATATATATATATATATATATATATATATATAGATAGATAGATAGATAGATAGATAGATATAGATGTGTGTGTATTGTGTGTGTACGTATGCGTTGTAGGGGTCTAGGCGGGAGTATAAGATTTTATCGCCTATGGGGTGTGTGTGTCACCAAGAAATGTACACTCTTCCGGTATATCTTCGGACGTTTGAAAATACGCACCCTTTTCTCACTGAAACCCCTTTTTAAATCTTCCCTCTGTTAGATTTTAATGCCCTCTCCACCTTCGGACCTCCCTGTCTCTCTCGTCTGTTACCCCTCTATATAGATCACGGGTCCCCCCACACTATCACACATACTCTCACCAATTTTTCCCGGAGTCGTTGTTCCGTTTTGTTTTTGAATCTGTAGGTCTGATGAATTGGATCGTTCTTACGATTCCAATGGAATAAATTATGACCGTGGAATATTAGTGTTTAAGTCTTTTTATTATATCCTTACTCTGCCCTGGACATCGAGTTCTACCTGGATCATATCCTCTTGGAATTATTTTTATACATATATGTATGTGTATATATAAATGCATATGTATGTGTATATTCACCACTAATATTGTCTATATATATATATATATATATATATATATATATATATATATATATACATATATATATTCACCACTAATATTGTCTATATATATATATATATATATATATATATATATATATATATTCACCACTAATATTGTCAATATATTGCTCCTTTCCACTACAAGTTGAGCTCTCTTTGGTATACTTCCAGTTAAACCACTTGTATTCTAACCTATTCAGATTGGGATGGATGAATTTACTCCGGATTACTCTTTGAAAAAATATCCCTTATCCTTCACTGGATCTTTTTTCCGTCGGCCTTACAGACAAAATCATTGACCTCATTAGAAGAATGAGATGGAAAGCCTTTTTCTACAGTAACCCCAAGGGTGACCTAGAGCTAAATCCTGATACATACAACCTGAAATCACAGAAAACTCCACCATGTTGCAAGCCACTTGAACCGTTCGAACGCGACTTGATCGATTTAATTCGAAAGTGTAAGTTCAAGAACGATACCAACTACTTCCAAGCTAAAATTGGCAGAGACATCAAAAATATTAAGAACTCCAGTAAATTATGGATTAAGGCAGACAAATCCAAAAAATTCTATAAAATTAAACCCTCCGAATATGACAAACTCGTCGCTGATAAAATTATCAGCTCGTACAAAAAAGACAAAGACAATAAGACCTTATCTTCTATAAATGAGCACATCTGCAAATTTGCTAACAAATTCGGAGTTGCGGACAGAATGGGTAAATTTAATGTGAAAGATGCTTACATTCTCTTCAAGGACCATAAGCCTAACTTTACCAATAACTTGTAGTCCCGTCTTATCAATCCCTCCTAATCTGAGTTGGGATTAATTTCCAAAAGGATTATCAAGAGGATTAATAAATGTGTCCTGAATAAACACCCAGTCAAACTTTGGAAAGACTCAGCTGACACAATCAAATGGTTCCGAGAGATCCCCAACAAAGAAAGAGCCACTTTCATCCAATTTGACATCTTGGATTTTTACCCATCTATTTCGGAGGAGCTTCTAATCAACAGCCTCAATTTTGCTAGGGGATATACCGAAATAACGGATAGTGATCTAGAAATTATTTTGGCGTCAAGAAGATCCATCTTGAAATACAATGACGCTAATTGGGTGAAGAAGTATAAAAGTACTTGCATATTTAAGAAAGCCCTAATACAGCTTATAATTTTGAAAAACGAGGATCATAAGATTCATCGAGTGATTGGTAGGTTAATGCATCTTTAAAATTTTGTTAGCGAAGGGATTTCGCCATTTTATATCATCAACTTTACTAATTTACTTTTTTTATGAATTATTCATTGTAATATAAATCTGAAGATATGGGAACTTTAAATTTAAATGCTAAATTTCCGGCATCCAGTGTATCTTGGAATGTTTTACAAAGCAGCACACACCAATGCATTAGTTGCTCATCAGAACGAGTCTAAACCTAATTTTAGCTTGACGGAATTCAGTTTTAATTAAAGGAAAAAGTAACTTATTAAGGCAAAAATGTATTAAAAATGCTATAACTTCTGAGTCATACCTGGTAAATTTGTGTCTCAGTACATACCCTATTTCACCTTTCTTAAAACATCTACTACTCTAATAATGTGGGTTTGGTTTGGTTTGTTTTACGGCATATCAACCTCGATGGGATATTTAATACCGACAATATTTTTATTGCTGATAATATATTTTTCTTCAAAAATCTATTTCTGGGAATATTTTTTCCTTGAAGAAATCTATAGCTGGTAATATTTTTTTGCAAAGCACGTATAGCTGTTTGTTTTGTTGGTATTTTTTTAAAAGTATTGCTGGTAATAATTTTTCCTTCAAAAATTATTGCTGGTAATATTTTTTTTATTACAAAGTATTTCTGGTATTGTTGTGGATTCCGTGATGAATCCAATATCAATGAATAACAAACGCCAGGAATGGATAAGGAAAATAAATGTATTAACGTATTAATACAAACTGGTAATACGGGTTAGTAGATCCAGGAATGCGGATTAGTAGCAATAATATATATATAGTCTTGGTATTGAAGTATCGCGGTATGACTCCTTACTGAGTCTAAGTGCTCGTGATGGTGACTCTTGTGCTACCCTCCTCTATTACAGACCACTCTATTACAGACCGCCTCTATTACAGACCCCAGATATTCACTGTTTGTAGTATATGTATACCTCAGGTAAGTCCATTTGTGTAAAAAGGGGAGACCCCTTAACAGGTATTAAACCTATTTTTACACAAGTTTGGGTGTTAACTATTTGCCCATAGCTGGGACCCTAACAGGTGCTACCACTCCGGGTCAGGGTGGACCTGGGAACACCAGCAATTAAAAGGTGGTTCCACGCTCCTCAAAACCTCCTGATCAGAGGCCTTGCTGTTGGACGTAGTTTATTGTCTTAGTCAAGACGTGGATGTAGTTTATCGTCATACCCAGGACGACTAATAATGTGGGATATTTAAAAACAACTGCAATAAAAACAAAGACAAAAGTCGTAGAAAGGTGAATGGACCCACTGAATGAGTTGTTTATCATAATGCGTTTCGCCATAAATTTGACTTAAAGGAATTCAGTTATAATTAAAGGAAAAAGTAATTTATTCAGGTAAAAATGTTGTAGGGATTTTTCTCGGTTATGTGTGTGTACTCGGCAGAGTACAGAGTGAAATGACCAAACCCGAAGAATTAAATAAGTGTTTAACAGTTTTTATTTGTGGTCGAAAAGAGAGTGCAAAATAGTGTCATTTTGTGGGAAAAACGGTTGGGTTACCTAAGTTAACAACGTTCTTCTCTTGACTAAATGTTTTCATAGAGAGAGATTTCTCCGCTTATTCCCATGAGGGACCAGAAGTCTAAGTGCCAAACTGCTAAGACTGGCATGGGTCTTCTGCAGCAAAGGTTGCGAGTTGTTTTTCTTTTGGTTAGGTGTCTCTAAAGGGGATTTCTCCACTTGCTCCCATGAGGAACCAGAAGTCTAAGTGTCAAGCTGCAAGGACTGGTACGGGTCTTTTGCAGCAAAGGTTGTTTTTCTTTTTGTTAGGTGTCTCAAAAGGAGATGTCTCCACTTGTTCCCATGAGGAACGAGAAATCTCAGGTCAAACTGCCAGGATAGGCTCTGTGTCTTCTACAACCTTGGTTGAGACCAAATCGGGCTTGGTCAGCGTTTTTATAAGTTCTGGTTCTTCTGGTTATTCATTCCAGAGTACTTCAGTTTCTGCTACTACTGAATCGAGCAAAGTAAGGAAGCCCCCATATGCTAAAATACCTAACAAGCAAGTTTTAATAAAGGTCAGTTGTCTTTCTAAACAACACCTCCTTTTGAATACGTATTTCCTTCTTTGGGGGCTTCATTACCTTAAATCTCTTTTACAAACACATTTCTTCGACAGCAAGGGATTTGAGTAGTCCTTTGAGCTAGGCCTTGAAGGTAGTGGCCACTGAAAAGGAAAGGTGGAAAACAGAACGAATAAGGCACAATCTGTGTTTTTATGACCTCTGGGACTTTCGGTTGTTCCCTGCTGATTACTTCCATTGCTGCTGCTGCTGAATCGTGCAAAGTAAGGAATACTGGTAATTCTTTATTCTTCAAAAGCGCATTGCTGGTAATATTTTTTTTCCTTCAAAAATGTATTGCCGGTAAGAATTTTTCCTCAAAAAATGTATTGCTTTTATTAAAAACCTATTTATTTATTTCATAGTGTTTTGACACAGTTTGGGGGTTAACTATTTGCCCATAGCTGGGACCCTAGCAGGTGCTACCACCCCGAGTCAGGGTGGACCTAGGAACAATTAAGAAGTGGTTCCATGCTCCTCAAAACCTCTTGATCAGAGGCCTTGCTGTTGGACACAGTTTATCATCTTACATAGGAGACTTAAATTTTTGGTATCCCATTCTCTAAATCAGTGCACTGTCTATATATTAACTTAAGAATTAATAACTTCTTTAAGTTAAAATTAAGGTCCCACCTATTATGACGAATGATTAACTAAGTTCATTGTTTAATAAAAGATCATTCAATACATCAGATGCCAGAAATTTTGAATTTAAATCTAAAGTTATGTCCGCACAATGAGTGTGTTGTTTTGTAAAAGATCTCTTCTGTGTCTATATAATCTGTAATTTTCCACCTTGCTGATACCTCCACATTTTTTTCTTTTAATTCCTAAGCATAATTCAAAAACACTGTGTTCGTTTTGTATCAGGCTGCCTGCATTGATATGTTATAAAATCTATTGTTAAACGATCTTTTCTGTCAATCCAAAAACAAAAGACACATTCTTTTTAGAAGTCAAGACATCATTGTGAGGTTTCAGGCACTTATGCAAGCTGTCTTATCACTGATAGGATTTATTACACAATATGTCAAAAATGTAATTCTCTCTAATGATTACATATATAGTGACATAACAAATACTAAAAGCATAGATAGAAATTCATTGGAAATGATTTTACTATAGGAATGCATTGCAAATTATTTACTAGCCATTTATGTAAGCTGTCTTATCACTGATAGGATTTATTAAACAAATCCATCCAAACTTTCATTCCCTCTAATGATTACATATATAGTGACATAGCAAATACTAAAAGCATAGATAGAACTTCATTGGAAATGATTTTACTATAGGAATGCATTGCAAATTATTTACTAGCCATTTATGTAAGCTGTCTTATCACTGATAGGATTTATTAAACAAATCCATCCAAACTTTCATTCCCTCTAATGATTACATATATAGTGACATAGCAAATACTAAAAGCATTTTAGTATTTGCCTTTTTTTGGAAAAAAATATTACCAGCAATAAAAATCTTGTTGGCATTGAGGTTGATATACCGTAAAAGAAAACAAACCAAACCAAACAAGAAATTTAAGATCCAAATTTTAAAGTTAACTTTCTGTGCATCTTCAGTGTTTCTCTGAATGTATAATTCTAACTGATTTTGTTTTATTTCATTTCCTCAAATTACGTCCAAATGATTCTGTCAATAAAATCATAGTTTAATTTAAAGAAGTCATTTCAGTGGATGAAAAATATAACATAGAAAAAGAAATACTCAATAGATAAAATAAGTGTGTGTCTGTATATATATATATATATATATATATATATATATATATATATATATATATACGTACCGGATGTAACAGCAAACTTGTCCAAATCATGTACAGCAAAATTGTCCAATTGTTAGATTAAGCTCTGAACTCTTGTATCTTATAAATGATTAATGATATCTTACTGGAGTTCTCCGAGGTTTTAATAACACTACTGGACTCTACTTTGAGCAATAAGAAAATATAATTACTCTCTAAGCTTAGCATAACTATCTGGATGAAATCAATCATAAATGAAAGTGACATGTTTATCATTAATTAATCATAGGTAAGGATTGGAAGCACATGAAATATTGAAATAAAGTTCAAATATATATATATATATATATATATATATATATATATATATATATATATATATATATATTATTCCAGGATAATTTTCCAATTTATGCAAGATGATCTTCCCAATGTAATACACGTTTAATGTAGTTTGAATGTAGCAATCCGTCCAATTTGTCCAATGTAACAGCACCAATGTCTCGTAGCAGCTATTCAGGAATTCTTAAGGTCTTCCATTTGAGAGATTGGCAGTGGGTATTTGGAAAGAATAGGAAAACGTAGTTCTGCAGGTCTCCTCATCTGACAGGTTAGATCTTCCGAAAAAGAAAACAAAATGGCCGCCTTTATACACATCGGGTCGAATATTTCTAGTCTTCTGATTGGTTAACCTTCTATGGGTGTACTATAAAATGAGTCAGCTCATTTTGGTTTGCTTACTAGTACACTAGTACACAAAATAACCTAACACCCCATCCCTAACCTTCAAACTTTCTGTTCTGAATTAACAGGTTGCTTTACATGTTTCACGTACAAATTCATTTTCAAGTCTTTTTTTACTGCTCTTTAGACTCTCACAGGTGAAACTCATCTTTCACATGCCAAACGTCTTATGGGCTGAGTTGGATCTTTTCTAATTGGTCTCTTTAGCTCTAAGTTGAAATGGTGATCCCTCTTCATGTTGTGACCATCTGATCTCGGTTTCCTTTCTACTGTTCCCTCTTTTTTTAAACTTATTCACCGTTCTCTTGATGGTTCTTGAAAAGACTTTGAAGATGGAAGCCAGAGTATGATTGTTAGTACTGTTACTGAAGACCTGAATGATCTTTTTCCTCTCACCATTGCTCACTTGGGAAGACAATGACTCTGACACAAAACAATTTTAACCTGGTCTCTTTTTAACTGAATAACTCAATGTGTTTTTCAGTGATTGTTGTAACAAATGGTGTCAAGATGGCTAAACATATCTGAAAATCTGGAAAAAAGAAACTCAATTAGTTTAGTGTTTTTTTTTTTTTAGACATTAAACATTTTGTGGAATAGACAATTATGCTGTTACATGATTTGGACAATTTTGCTGTTACATCCTTTATACATATATATATATATATATATATATATATATATATATATATATATATATATATATATTAGTAGTAGTAGTAGTAGTAGTAGTAGAAGTCATATAAGTATAAGACACTACACACGATCGGAAAACCTTCGGTGTCTTGATTTGCAAATAATCAAACCAAAGGGAAAAAAAAGGTATACAAAAAGAAAGAACCAAAAACATGTACGTACATGTAAATAATCGTCCAGCATGCAAGTCCAAGGCCCAAAGAAAAAAAATCCCGATACGAGTATGCAAAAAAACTAAATAAAGTGCTCAATACAGTGAGTAGAGCAGACCTAGTTAGACCGAGAGAGCCAGACAAACCTACCACGGTTTCACCTAAACGGATCGTCAGGGAAGGCCGGCTAACAAGGTAAGGAAGAACGGAAACTTATAAACAAAAAAAAACATAAACCCGTGACCCAAAAAAAAAAATTTTGTAAACTATGTGTAGAGGAAAAATTAACTATAGCTCTATATAGGGAACCCGATCATTTATTAAATTCTAAAAACGGAAATTTTAAACAAATGTAGGCAGAAAACGTTGGTTGTTTGACAAGGTCTCCTCTCCCCGGTAATAATAATATAAAATAATAATAATAATAATTTTTTTACTTTGATTGAATAAATAGTTACTACCCCTATTTGTCCGTGTTTTACTTTAAATCCGCCTCCCTCTTTCGTGAATTTTAAGAATAAATGGTTCTTCCCAACCCTCCCTGTTGTTTGTTTGGGGTTTGGGGGGGGGGTATGGTTTTTTGTTTATTGACTATAAGTTTCCGTTCTTCCTTACCTTGTTAGCCGGCCTTCCCTGACGATCTGTTTAGGTGAAACCGTAGTAGGTTTTTCTCTCTCTCTCTCTCTCTCTCTCTCTCTCTCTCTCTCTCTCTCTCTCTCTCTCTCTCTCTCTCTCTCTCTCTCTCTCTCTCTCTCTCTCTCTCTCTCTCTCTCTCTCTCTCTCTCTCTCTCTCTCTCTCTCTCTCTCTCTCTCTCTCTCTCTCTCTCTCCATATATATATATATATATATATATTTGTGTGTTTAGACAGCAATCCTTATTTCATGCACATTTCATTGAAAATGACAGACAAGGTGCTTTTATTTAGTTTTTTATACAATTTCTTTTTGGATGATAAATTATATAAAACTGTCCGAATGTTCTTTTTATCCGAGCGCTTTCGGCTATACATTTAGCCATTTTCAAGGATTAAATATTTTAACTGTTAAATAAGAAATAGTTTGTTGTATGTATGTTTTATAAAATGTTTTCATTTTTCAAAACACGGTCAAGATATTGTGTCCATGTTCAAAGTTAATATTATTAAGTGTTGGTTTGTTTGCTTTTATTAATAAGGCTTCCATTATTTTTAGGCTTTTTTTGCAAGTGGATGATGCTATTATATTAGTACATATATATGTGTGTGTGTGTGTGTGTGTGTGTGTGTGTGTGTGTGTGTGTGTGTGTGTGTGTGTGTGTGTGTGTGTATGTGTGTGTGATTCATGATTTATAAACAATAATTCGGACTTTGTTAACTTGACGCTTCTCTGTGGCTGAATTGTAATGGAATGTCAGGCTATATGACAGTTACCATAAGAGTTACAGGTTTGATTACTGCTGGAGTCCGCACGTTTTCTACAAAATTTCTCAAACATTCAGGACAGTAAATGTAATTAATACTGTTTACTTAAAAACAGAGCATTTACTTAAATAAATTATATCTATAAAAATAGTGCATAAACAGAACATATATATATATATATATATTATACATATTTTTAAAGATATATATATATATATATATATATATATATATATATATATATATATATATATATATATATATATATATATATGTGTGTGTGTGTGTGTGTGTGTGTGTGTGTGTGTGTGTGTGTGTGTGCAGGTATGCAGAAAAATAGGAAAGAACACGTTAGGTAAATAATCCGGAGTTCCTTAGTATTTTTGCTTTTATTTTTAAAAAGACAGTGCTCCATACAGAAGTAGAGCTTATATTATAATATTTTTTTAAAAATATGATTCCTTCGCTACATAAGAGTTCTCATGTTTCAAAAGTGAGAGCTGAGACCCCTAATATAATTTGGTATTCCCAAATTCTCGCTTGACGAGGAAGCGTGACCAGACACTTTAATTCAACTTAATTTCAAAAATTATATTAGGGGTCTCGGCTCTCGCTTTTGAAACATTAGAACTCTTATGTAGCGAAGGAATCATATTTTTTTTTTAAATATTATAATATATATATATATATATATATATATATATATATATATATATATATATATATATATATATAAAACAAAATGGCAGACAGATACTTTGTGGTGTCTGGCCATCAGAGGCAATTTGTTTTATGGTCGTCACTTAACCTCAGAGATCCCAATGCATTTTCTTCACATATAGCTTTGTCTTTTGTTTCACTTTAACCTGAAGAATATAGAGGAAAGAAATACTCTTGATTAAACACGTCGTTAATAGCTTTTCCCACTTTGACTTTATATATATATATATATATATATATATATATATATATATATATATATATATATATATATATATACATACATACGTGTGGGGGGGGTTAAAATGACAATTGGAAAAACTTTTAGTTCTTGCTGACGTGTTTTGTCTTCCAACTTTATCAAGGTAAGCAGTGAAAGTGAAATGTTTTGTAGCCATAGTTACATCAAATCCAAAATTTAAAAAAGAGACGCTCCTGTGTAAGCCTCTTTCTGAATATTGGCAACTTCCTTTTCACTAAGAGTCTTTTTATTTGTTTGCCATGTTGACTATATAGTTAAATTTCCCAGATATAATTATGGCTACAAAACAATTCGCTTTCATTGCTTGCCTTCATAAAGTGGGAGGACAAAACACATCGGCAAGAACTAAGAAATTTTGCCAAGTGTCATTTTTAAACCAATTTGTCTTTATTTTCTGAATGATTTCTGGGAAATTTATCTATCTATCTATCTATTTATCTATCTATCTCTCTCTCTATATATATATATATATTATAAATTAATTGATTTAAAATATGGGTTTTTCGCTACACAGTGATAACCATGTTTCAAAAATGGAAGCTAAAGCCTTCGAATTTAATTTTGTTATTAAACCAAAGACATTAGTTCCATTTCCTCGTCAAGCGAATTTTGGAGTAACTTATTTTTTTAAATTTACGGTTATTAAAGGCACGGCAAAGATTCATAATTGAGGGTTTCAAAGGATACCAAGAAATCCATTCATCTAGACAAGGGGTGGTAGGGGGTTCAATTTTTTAATTTTCGTTGTATCAGTTAATAGTTACATTCGAAAGTGGGGTTATGTTTAGGGATAGGTAGGGATGTATCTTTCAACAAATTCTGACATCCGCTAAATGCAGGTCATCTGGGTTTTTTTTTTTTTTTTTTTTTCCATCTAAATTTTATTTTTAACGGCAAAAATTCTTACGGTGTTTTTTCTATTTGTATATTTAAAGATTTTGGGCGGCTGTTTAGGCTAGAATATGTTTTAACCACATTTCTAAAAAAAATTATTTTTAATATTTAATATACTATATTTCTTTTTAAAAACCATGTAAATGTATTAGAATTACTTACAGTATGTAAAATTATTTTTTCTTATCGAGTATAATGTAAAATTATTTTTTCTTATCGAATATTACCAGATTATTTTTTTTATTTTTTTATTTTTATGTAAACTTTATGACAATGACGGCAAAGATGGCTAAATTATTTAACTAATTCAGTAAACTTTTATTTTTTATAAATTTAGTAATATAAATTTTCCCATGTATGTACAAAGGACATGGGTCATTTAATGTCCAATATATTCTAACTTATCATATTAATTTCATTTGACTTTAGGTGTTCTATTGGATTCTTTTAAGTGT